>JAAGEH010000046.1:4401473-4454707 GCA_011751065.1 Lasiurus cinereus
AGAGATAGAGATAGAGATAGAGATAGAGATAGAGATAGAGATAGAGATCATAGACATAGACATAGACATATAGACATAAAAATAAGGAAAACATGCCTAGGGGAAAGGAAAGGAGAAAAGCTCAGGTTTGTTCCCAGAAAAGAGCATGCACTGGGTCTTCTGTCCTTTAGGCTTGTAAGAGGGGGGTTTTTAGGGGAGGATCTCAACAGAATATTCATCAGCTTCCCAGGTATGTTCTTTCAGCAGGCAGGCATTAGTCAATGCAGTTGGTCCTGAAGTCAGCGTGGCATTGCTTATCTGGTTTTACTACTTTTCTGGGCCTGGAGCTGAAAGACAACTGAGGCCCAGATGTTATTCCTGAGGATTAATGCTTAAGGGAGTGGTGTACAAGGGCTTGTATGGGAGTAGCATAAGGATATTCTCTGGCCCCTTATTCCTCCTTTAAGGGGGTGTAGTGCGTGACCAGCAACATGCCAGTGGAGGAAAGGTGGGGGGAGGGTCCAAGCCACATAATCAGCAATGTGCTAGGGGAGGAAAGGTTACTCTTGGGACAAGGTCCTTGTTGTCCCAGTTTCACCCTGGTGACTTTCCATACCTGGTCCTTATCTGAACTAGTCTATCTAACTGCCTCCCACAGACTCACTGAGAAGTAAAAGTCATTGCCAAAACCGGTTTGGCTCAGTGGATAGAGCATCGGCCTGTGGACTGAAAAGTACCAGGTTCGATTCTAGGCAAGGGCATGTACCTTGGTTATGGGCACATTCCCAGTAAGGGGTGTGCAGGAGGCAGCTGATCAATGTTTCTAACTCTCTGTCCCTCTCCCTTCCTCTCTGTAAAAAATCAATAAAATATGTTTAAGAAGTAAAAGTCACGGTGACAGAAGTGAGACAAAGCAGAGCTACTTTTAGCTCACTATAAAGTCAGAGAAAAGAGGGCCTTGGAGTCAGGTTAAGAGAGCCCAGGACCAGCTGCCAGTGGCCATTGGTCCCCTGGTTGCAAGTCTCATAGGGACTCCTGAGAGCGGAGAAAGGCATGGGTGTGCTGGGGGCTGGGAAGTGAAAGGTCCTGTGTTCCTTTATTTACTCCTGCTTCCCTGTGCCCTGAAGTTCCCTCAGTAGACAAGCCTTTGGTTCCATCATTGGGAAGAAGTCCTAGATGCCAGCTGAACTTGAAGGAAATGACTCATTGTGAATAGCTGAGTTTTCTAGATAGCAAAGGGCTAGCTTTCTTATCACCCATTTCCACTCCTTCCTCTTCCCTTCAACCCCCTTCCTCGCCTCTGCCCCCCTCAGTTGCTTTCATATCATCTGGGATAGTCTATATATAACTATTTTTGAATATGAGCTACAGAGCATCCTCTCTATACACATGGCTACTATTGCCACTGTGGCAAGTTCCCTGGCAAAACATACTACAGAAGTTAGAGAGAACTGGTTGAGGAGAGGTGGAGGAAAAATTGGGTCCATGTTCTTAAGAGCACAAGGGATGCACCAAGGTTTCACTAACCTCCTTCAACAGTTCATCCAGCACAATATATTGCAAAGTTTCTTGTCTTCCTATGAAGAAAAGAGCTGATTTTGCCCTGTGTATGACAACACAAGAATATCATGATAAACCTAACAGCTAATATTGATTTAGTGCTCACCAGGTGCCAGGCACTGTTCTAATTGCTTCACATATATAAATTCCTTCATCAATATAAACTCATTTATTCAACAATTTTACAATGCTCCAAAACAATCATGCCCAAGAGGCTATTGAAGTATTTGGGGGCTCTAACAAGGTTGGCTCAGTGGATTGAGCATAAGCCTGCAGACTGAAGGCTCCCAGGTTCGATTCCGGTCAAGGGCATATACCTTGGTTTCGAACACATCCATAGTAGGAGGTGTGCAGGAGGCAGCTGATCAACGTTTCTTTCTCATCGATGTTTCTAACACTCTATCCCTCTCTCTTCTTGTCTGTAAAAAATCAATAAAATATATTTTTTAAAATAATAATTTTAAAAAAGAAGTATTTGGCCGGAACTGGTTTGGTTCAGTGGATAGAGCATTGGCCTGTGGACTGAAAGATCCCAGGTTCGATTCCGGTCAAGGGCATGTACCTTGGTTGCAGACACATCCCCAGCAGGAGATGTGCAGAAGGCAGCTGATCGATGTCTCTCTCTCATCGATGTTTCTAACTTTCTATCCCTCTCCCTTCCTCTCTAAAAAAAAATCAATAAAATATATTTAAAAAAAAAAAAAAAAGAAGTAGTAGTATTTGGGGGCAACTTGCCTCTACATGTTTTAGTTCATGGATTTTTCCCTTTTCCTGTACCTTCCATTGCTATTAAGTTGTTAAATATCACTACTATGAAATTTTATTTGCTTCCTTGAATTTCCTACAGGTTTAGAAGAATAAACCAATCAAGTTGGAATAATATCCAGAGAAAGTTGAATATGCTTTGATAAGGGTATATAAATAAAATGTATTTACAATGTGCATGTGTTACCCAGATATAAATAGAGTCAATATATTTATTTTATTTATTTTATTTATTTTAGGTACCAGACCTTTATTTTTAATGTTTTATGTTGAAATAATTCCAAATTTACAGAAAAGTTGCAAGAATAGTATAAGAAAATTCCATATACCCTCCACCAACCTCTCACTAACTACAGCTGGAAGTATCCCAGTGAGGTCATCTTATCTAATAAAAGAGTGATATGCAAATTAATCATCACTCTGCTATACCCACAAGCCACACCCATAAGCCAAGCAGGAGTGAGTATGTAAATTAACCCAACCAAGATGGCTGCGGCCACAGAGAGAGTGGGAGGCTTGGGTTTCTCTGGCAATGGAGGAAGTCAAGCTTTCCTGCACATCCTGGCTAGCCCAGGCCTCTGCTCAAGGCTACAAAGTTTCAATTATAGAAGATAAATAAATCCCAGATCCCAGGGCCTACACTTGGGTCCCCAGGGGGCATGGCCAGCCTGCAAACCACTACAGGCCCCTCACCCAGCTGCCCCACACCCCAAGAGAAGCCCCACCCTGATCCAGGACACCCTTCAGGGCAAACCAGCTGGCCCCCACCCATGCACCAGGCCTCTATCCTATCTAATAAAAGAGTAATATGCAAATTGACCATCACTCCAACACACATGATGGCTGCCCCCATGTGGTCAAAGATGTCTGCCCCAATGTGGACACAAGATGGCCACCACAAGATGGCCATCAAGGGAGGGCAGTTGGAAGGGACCAAATCTGAAAGAGAGGACAGTTGGGGGCGATCAAGCCTGCAGGAGAGGGCAGTTAAGGGGGACCAGGCCAGCAGAGGAGGGAAGTTGGGGATGATGGGGTTGGCAGGGGAGGGCAGTTCAGGGGGACCCAGGCATGCAGGGGAGAGCAGTTGGGGCGGGGGGGGGGGAGGGAAGACCAGGCTTGCAGGGGAGGGCAGTTAAGGGCAAACAGGCTGGCAAGGGAGCAATTAGGCATCAATCAGGCTGGCAGGGGAGGGCAGTTAGGGGCAAACAGGCTGGCAGGGGAGTAGTTATAGGGTGATCAGGCTGGCAGGCAGAAACGGTTAGGGGCAATCAGGAAGGCAGGCAGGTGAGCAGTCCTGGATTGTGAGAGGGGTCCCAGATTGGAGAGGGTGAAGGCTGGGTTGAGGGACACACCCCCGTGCACAAATTTCGTGCACCAGGCCCCCAGGAGGATATAATTTTTCAGGATCACTAGTAAAAAACTATCATTTAATCTGTCATACATTTAATCTCCTAATCATTACTCCTCCTAATGATAATTAAGATTTGACAAATTAATTTTTGTTATCTATATTGAACCCAGAACCAGAAATATGGAAAAGCCCTCCCTGGCTAGGTAGTTCAGTTGGTTGGAGCATCCCATGCACCAAACTGTTGTCCATTCAATTCCCAGTCAGGGCACTGCCTAGGTTTTGGGTTCCACTCCCAGTTGAAGCACATACAGGAGGCAACCAATTGATCTCGATCTCTCTCTCTCTCTCTCTCTCTCTTTCTCTTTCAAAATCAATAAAAGCATATCTTCTGGCTGGTGTTGATCAGTGGGTTAGGAATTGTCTCATGCACTACAAGGTTGCTGGTTGGATTCCTGGTCAGTGCACATTGCCAGGTTTTCTGGCTTGATTCCTTAGTAGTGGGCAGGCAGGATGCAACCCATCAATGTTTCTCTCTATTCCTCTCTCTAAAAATAAATAAATAAATACACACACACACACACACACACACACACACACATTCACAAGATATCCCCAAAAATTGTATAAATGTATACACTGAGTCACCAGATTATTATGATCTCTAAAAACATAATAATCTGGCCACTCAGCCCTGACTGGTTTGGCTCAGTGGATAGAGCATCGGCCTACAGACTGAAGAGTCCCAGCTTTGATTCTAGTCAAGGGCATGTACCTTAGTTGTGGGCACATCCCCAGTAGGGGGTGTGCAGGAGGCTATTGATTAATGTTCTCTTTCATTGATGTTTCTAACTTTCTATCCCTCTCCCTCCCTCTTTGTAAAAAACTAATAAAATATATTTTTAAAAAATAATAATAATCTGGCCACTCAGTGTGTGTGTGTGTGTGTATTAAAGGCCTGGTGCATGAATTTATGCATAGGCAGGGTCCGGCGAGCCTGGGCAGGGGCAGGGGATGTGGGCGGTTGGCCAGCCTGCCTGCTGGTTGAACTCCTGGTTGAGGGGACAATTTGCATATTAGCCTTTTATTATATAGGATATACACTGAGTGGCCAGATTATTATGCATTCAGAGATCATAATAATCTGGCCACTCAGTGTACATACTTTAACAACTGATAGCTCAATTTTGAAAATAAAATGTATTTTAATACACACTGCCTTTACAATTATGCAACGTGTGTGTATACATTATTTTTGGGACCATATATATTCCCCCATCCTCAGGTAAAGCTAAAAAAAAAAAAAAGTCCCCATAAAGCCCTAAAAACATCATTGAGTTTGTTAACTATAAAGTTAAACCATTTCAGATTGAAGAAAATTAATCCTGGCTTGATGCTTTAGTATTTACTCATTCATTGCAAATCTTTATTGCTAAGAACATTTTGTAACCAATACAACACTGTTAGAAATCTTTTATCTACTCTTACCCTCTAATATAAAAGCACATCTGACTTCATCCAGATAGACAATATTTTGGTAAACTAACAAAGAAATTGCCAATCTTTCATTATCTAGTCAAGTTATAGATCATTTAAGCTTTTTCCCAGTGATCATATTTTTTAATCTCTGGAGTTTGTATTACTAAAATGAAAAAGAAGAGACAGAGAAGGACTGTGTCTTGCACACAATAGGCTTTCAGTGCTTAAGCTAATGCTGAATTAAATACCAGGCCGAGTTGAAGTACACAGGGAGTGTTTAGTAAGTAAAGGGTCAAAATGTTCTTCCTCCTGATCTCTGTAGACCATGCTTTTTAACTTCAGAGAGGAAGGGAGAGGGAGGGAGAGATAGAAACATCAATGATGAGAGATAATCATTGATTGGCTGCCTCCTGCACACCCCACACTAGGGCTTGAGCCCACAACCCAGGTATATGCCCTGACTGGAATCAAACCCGGGACCCTTCAGTCCGCAGCCCAACCCTCTGTCCACAAAGCCAAACCAGCCAAGGCTGAGTTCTTTTTTTGAGCATCCAAAATGCTCAGTTTGTTTTATCTCCTGAGAGTAAGAAACCATTTTAAGGAATCCTTTGGTCATGTGATTAAATTTTAAAAAACTTTTCTTTTGATGGAAATCTGCTTTGTTACTTACAACGCTAGTATTTGTCTCTGTCATTATTTTGTTTGCATCTTTTACAGGAAACCTCACAGGGAAAGGATGGGCTCCCAAGTAAAGTCACTTATCAAACTAGCCCTGGAGACATAGCTGTTCAGTAATCTGTGGACAAACTTTGTCTTGAGTCACTCACTCATCAAGCCCTTTGAGAACTTTCCTCAGTCTTGTCTTGTTTTGTACATGAGAGTCTAGTTCTGGAACAGATTTCCTCCCCAAAACTTCTCTGCTTTCCTGGCACTATAGACTTTGCTGGGGTTTATAACTGGATGACAGAGCTGTTGGGTTGTCACCTCAAAATATAAGGTACAAATGCAACATCACACCCTGGACTCCAATGGGCTTGTCCTGGTCTAAAACTAAGTCTGCTCTCCCTCTGGGCCAGATTTCTGCTGCTTTCTTGTATCTATGCTATAACTCAAATTTGAATACTTATCTTTTAAAATGACATAATTTGAAAAAAGATCATTTAGAATTACAATGGCTACTCTGTGGAACATTTGATGTAAACAAAATTGATTATTTAAAAGGCGCATTAGAATTTAAAGAATCAAACTCCACTTTTTTTTATTTGTATGAAAGAAATTCAGATACCAAATTGCTTTCTTGCTTTTTTTGTAAACTCCAGAGATTAAAAATATGATTACTGGGAAAAAGCTTAAATGATCTGTAACTTGGCTGGATTATGAAAGATTGGCAATTTTTTTGTTAGTTTACCAAAATATTGTTTATCTGGATGAAGTCAGATGTGCTTTTAGAACTTGCTTATTTATTTTAAAAAAAAAAATAAATTAAAATACATCTCCTAAGGAAGCAAAATTGCATTCTTAAGAGATTCCTAGGCAAAAAGAAAATGTGAACAACTTAAAATAATCTTCTTTTCTAGATCCCCAGAAATCATAATTCCAAAACTTACAGCCTTTATTCTGCAATTCCTCTTCCCAAATTCTGTTCTTCAACTTTCCTCTATCTCTTCCTCTGATCTGTTCTCCTTTCCTCCTAGCTGACCAGAAACCCTCAAAGCTCAATTACCCTTTGAAATTATACTTCTCTATGAACAAGGAAATGTTCTTTTGGTTGATTTTAAGCTCTTATCTTGCTCTAAGAGCCATTGTCCAAAACCTTAGAAAGCCTATACAGAGTAGACAAATTTGCCGAGGGGACAAAAAATTACTTGATATCAGGTGTTTACAATGAAAGGAAATGAACTCCCCTCCATCTTGTCCTATAGGGCTGGGACCCCTGCCTAAAACCCCTCCCTTTTCTGGGAGTGGCCACAGGTGTGCCAGCAATGTCTTAACTTCCCCGACCCCCACCCAAATGGACAAATGAAGCTCCAGGGACACAGCTAAGGTCCTAATTAGGCTTAACCACAGAAAGACCCCAATTCAAGTGACCAATCTCTGTAACCTTCATCACTTTCCCAAGCCCCCTAATTATCCTACCCCATAAAACTCATTGTTCCCAGCTGGTCCGCTCTCTCGCCTTGCTGCTGCATCAGAAAGAGGCTGAGAGCCAAACCCGGGTTTGAATAAAGACTCTTTGCTTTTGCATCGGAAAAGGCTCCTTAGGTGGATTATTGGGGACCCCGAACTCTGGGCACAACAACAACCTGGAGAATCCTACCTATCTCTCAAGTGTTGAGGCATTTGTTTTACTGGGCCTGTTATTAATCTGTTATTAAAGAACTTTGCAAAGTCCTGCCATACTCAGCTACTTCACTGTTCATGTCACCCAACATTCAGAAGAGATGGAGAGAAAAAAAGAAATTCTAAGACGAAAATTAGCAAAATTATTGGAGACTCTCAAACTTCCATGGCCTCAAGTATTGCCATTGGCTTTAATGATGATGAGATAACTACTTCTGGTTCATGAAATTATCCCGGTAGTGGTACAGAATAGGAGCTGGCTTAGACCTGATATTGGTCTCTGATAGGGAATAGGTACTCTTTCAGGGGAAGAATATTGTGCTTACATCTCTGCAGACCTCTCTGGAATCTTTAAGGTTACTAAAATGATCTAAGAAGCAAATAAAAAAATCAGAAAATTAGGTAATTTGTCTAATGACATCAAATCTGATTTGGAAGGAAACTTCACCTTAGTGATCTGAGCTATTGTCATAGATAGATAGATAGATAGATAGATAGATAGATAGATAGATAGATAGCTATTGTCATAGATAGATAGATAGATTTCAGAGAGAAAGGGAGAGGGAGAGAGAAATAGAAACATCAATGAAGAAAGAAAATCATTAATCAGCTGCTTCCTACATACCTCTCACTAGAGATCGAGCCCGCAACCAGGCATGTGCCCTTGACCAGAATTGAACTTGGGGCCTTCAGTCCACAGGCTGATGCTCTATCCACTGAGCCAAACCAGCTAGGGCTGACCTATTGTCTTGATTTATGTGGGCACTCTCAGCTGTCATTGAAAAGAGCATGACAAACTCTGAACACTATCCTTCTCTTAGTATATTTGTCTATATTGCAGTGTTGCAGATGGGTGGTCTCCAGAGTCCTAAATGCTAAAGAACAACAGCTGTCCCTTCAAATAATTCAACAAATAATTATCACACCAAAAGAGCAGGAATATCTGATTTTGTGGAGTTTTGAGCAAACACCTTCAGTATCTTGAAGGCTGAACCAACCATTCCCAGAAACTGGATACAGGATGTGATATCTCAAATAGTTGCAAAGATCACACAGAACACATACCCAGTAACTAAGGGCTTAGCTTCAGGCCAGGATGAAAAAGGGCCACAGGGGAGGAGGATGAAGACACAGTTGCTGTCTTCATTAGCATGGCTTTAGTATTCCATTGTCTTCATTAGCATCATTTTGCTATCCCAGGAGGCTTTCTTACATAAGATAAAAGTTGCAAATAACTTTATAGTTCATCCTAGGAACTTATCAAAAGACCAAGCAACTCAAGAAAGCATCAGTATAAGAGTTTATATTCCAAGATGCTTTAGACATCTCACTTCACTGTTTCCACAAATCTTAAACTCTTATATCATGATAGTTACCCAAATTCCAATCAAGTCCTTGCATTCAAAGACCCACCTTAAACTAGACTTCGAAATCACAATAATTCAGGCTCTGCAGTTTTGTTCTCTGAAATGCTGTGTGTCAGGTTAGCATTTTCCCTTCCACTAATGGACAATAAACTCAATTTTGTGTTACCAAGAGGTTGCTTGGGTAGTATTTGAGAGCGAGTAATCTACAAAGGCAAAGAGAAAATAATCTACACTAATAAAAAAGTAAGATGCAAATTGACCTACCTTCTTGACACCCACCAGCCAATCAGGAGTGCAAATGCAAATTAACCCAACAAAGCTGGCAGGTTAATTTGCATGCACAGGCACTGAGTGCCTGGGGGCAGGATGCTTACAATTCAGGCATTCCACACACTTCAGCTGTTCTAGGCCTCTGAGCAGGGTGGGAAAGGCAGCTCTGGCTGGAACAAAGGTGGCACCAATAGCCAAGGGAAGGAAGGCCCGTTCTTACACAAATCTTCATGCATAGGGCTTCTAATAAAGAAAAAAGACAAGCATTTAAGAAGATGGCGGCATAGGTGAACACCTAAGCTGCTGCTTCGCATAACAATTTCAAAACTACAACTAAAAGACAGAACAGACACCATCCAGATCTACAGGAAAGCTGGCTGAGTGAAAATTCTACAACTAGAAGTAAAGAGAGGGACTCACGAAGACTCAGAGTAGCTGTAAAAAGCTGAGGTACGGAGACACGAGCGTGGAGAGGATGGGCGGAGGAGGGTCTGGCTGCTGGTTTCCTCTAGTGGGAGGGAGACAGAAAATCCCAACTGCACTGAACCCCAACTCCAGGCAAGACTCATAGGGGGAGTCTGGACTGTGTGAAAAGGAAGGAGTACACAGAAACTTAGGGGAGCCGGGGAAGACATAAGTCTGGGGGCTTGTGAAAGTGCATGCAAAACTGCGTGCAAAGGTGCACACACAGAGCGCTGACTGCTGATTGTGCCTGGTTTCCTCTAGCAGGAGGAAAACAGAACCTCACAACAGCACTGAAATCCAGGTCCAACTGCACTGAACCTTAGTTTCGGGCGAGACCCTGGGGACCCAGACTCATTCGGGTCCCTAGAGCACACAGAAACTCAGGAGAACCAAAAGGCAGAGTTCCGGAAGCTCGAGCGCACGCACCCATAAGGCAGCAGTCTGGAGACAAATGAGCATGCGCAGACACAGCTGATCCTCACAACCAATTGGCTTGGAGGTCAATTCCCCCCAGTGATACCAACAACAATCAAGACTTAACTACAGCCAAAATTGGTTTGGCTCTGTGGATAGAGCATCAACCTGCGGACTGAAAGGTCACAGGTTTGATTCCAGTCAAGGGCACGTACCTTGGTTGCAGGCACATCCCCAGTAGGAGGTGTGTAGGAGGCAGCTGATTGATGTTTCTCTGTCATAGATGTTTCTAGCTTTTTATTCCTCTCCCTTCTTCTCTGTAAAAAATCAATAAAAAATATATATATATAGATTATTTTTATATATATATATATATATATATAAGACTTAACTACAACAAGGCTGTACACACAGTTTATAAGAGTGTCCACCTCAGGTAACAGGGGAGGCAGAGCTACTGGGCCACATAGGACAGCTAGCACACAAAACTACACTACCAACTCAGGGAAGCAGCGAAATATGTGGAGACTAAAGAGCAGATCACAAACAAAAGAAATGGAGGAAAACAAACCACTGGATGTAGAGTTCAAAACCACAGTTACAAGATTTTTCAAGAATTTCATAGAAAAAAATGAATAAATTTAGTGAGACCCAAGAGGAGATGAAAAAGAACCAACTAGAAATTAAACATACACTGACTGAAATAAAAAATATTATACAGGCCGAGACTGGTTTGGCTCAGTGGATAGAGCATCGGCTTTCGGACTGAAAGGTCCCAGGTTCGATTCCAGTCGGGGGCATGTACCTTGCTTGCGGGCACATCTCCATTGTGGGGCATGCAGGAGGCGGCTGATTGATGTCTCTCTCTCATCGATGTATCTGACTTTCTATCTCTCTCCCTTCCTCTCTATAAAAAATCAATAAAATATATTTTAAAATATATATTATACAGAAACCTAACAGCAGGCTAGAGGATCGCAATAATCAAGTCAAAGATTTAAAATACAAAAAAGTAAAAAACACTCCACCGGAAAAGCAAAAAGAAAAAAGAGTTTAAAAATGTGAAGATAGTGTAAGGAGCATCTGGGACAACTTCAAGTGTTCTAACATCAGAATTATGGGGGCACCAGAAGAAGAGAGAGAGCAAGATACTGAAAACCTATTTGAAGAAATAACTAAAAACTTCCCCACCTGGTGAAAGAAATAGACATACAAGTACAGGAAGCACACAAATCCCCAAACAAAAGGAATCCAAAAAGGACCACACCAAGACATATCATAATTTAAATACCAAGAGCAGAAGACAAAGAGAGAATATTTAAAGCAGCAAGATAAAAACAGTTAATTACCTACAGGGGAGCACCCATTTGACTGTCAGCTGATTTCTCAACAGAAACTATGCAGGCCAGACGGGAGTGGCAAGAAATATTCAATGTGATGAATAGCAAGAACCTACAACCAAGATTACCCTAACTCAGCAAAGCTATCATTCAGAATTGAAGGGCAGATAAAGAGCTTCACAGATACAAAAAAACTAAAGGAGTTCATCAACACCAAACCAGTATTATATGAAATGCTGAAAGGTACTCTTTAAGAAGAGGAAGAAGAAAATGGTAAAGGTAAAAATTATGAACAATGAATACATATGTATCAACAAGTGAAACTAAAAATCAAGTGAATTGAAAATCTGATGAACAGAATAAACTGGTGAATATACTAGAATCAGGAGCACAGAAAGGGAGTGGACTGATAATTCTCAGGGGGAAAGAGGTGAGGTGGGGTGCAGGGAGAGATTGGACAAAAATCATACACCTATGGATGAGGACAATGTGAGGGAGGTAAGGGCAGAGGGTGGGGTGGGAATCAGGTGGAGGGGAGGTATGGGGGAGGAAAGAGGAACAATTGTAATAATCTGAACAATAAAGATTTATTAAAATTTAAAAAAAGAAAAAAGGCAGATTACAATAAAATAATGGCAAGAATACTAAAAAAAAATTTTTCATCAACAAAAATAAATGCTGGAAAACAATGAGCTAATATCTTTGATGCACCATGGAAACATCATTGGGAACCTACATTTCTAAAGTCAGGCAAAAGTATCATTTCCAAGATAGGGAAAATTGAAAACTTTTAGACATGCAAGCACTTAGAAATTTCATACCAATAGTCCCTTACAAAAAGAACTACTAAATAAATGAACTTGAAAGGAAAGAACAGGATAAAGAATCAAGAGTATGCAAAAATACAATTGTTAAAATATACTGATGTGTCTAAATAAATATTGAGTGGTTTTAAAAACTTATAATATCAATTATTTCTGTGTGTTTTCAAAAACCAGCTGGCACTCCAGTTAAAGATAGAATGTTTTTTTTAAAAGCATGCAATTTTGTTTTCTCCTGCAACCCCACAAAAATGACAGTCCAAAGATGTTTTTAAAACATGAAACCTACCAGAATGAAAGGATAGGAAATATTTCAGTAGCAACAAAATGTTGACAAATGTTGACAATCAATCTGATTTGTACCACAGAGCACCCAGAAGGCCAGGGAACTGGCAACAGGAGGGATCCCTGGAAGTGTGAAGATGAGCTGAAAACATAGACTTGATTGGAAGTCTGTTTAACTGAAACTCCACAGACCTCCTGTCACTGCACCTGCTCCTTCCTTCCCCAGCATAAGCTCCAAGGCTCATTCTCCGAAGAAGGAAAACAGAGAGTCTCTTGACTGGGGGGATAGCAAGCATATTTGAACATGATGGCAACCTGCTAAAAACGGAGGATCCTCAGGGAACAGGGCTTCCAAAGGTAAAGGGAATTCCCAGCGTGAGGGTAAGAGAACACTCCAGGGTAAGAGCCCTGCATTAATCGAGAGACCCACCAGTCCAGATGGGAATCAGGCAGAAGGCTCCCAAAAAATTTATGGAAAAAATGATACTGAAAAGAAGCCCAGCCGGTGTTGCTCAGTGGTTAAATGTTGACCTATGAACCAGGAGGTCACAGGTCGATTCTAGAGCAAGGCACATGCCTAGGTTTGCAGGTTTGATTCCAGTGTGGGGTGATTCCCAGTGCAGGAGGCAGATGATCAATGATTCTCTCTCATCATTGATGTTTCTATCTCTCTCTCCCTCTCCCTTCTGTTTTGAAATCAATAAAAAAAAAAGTTCATAATAATTATTTTTTTAAAAAACACACAGAAACCTGTGAAGTTTGTGTATCTAATAACAGAGCTTGGTATCCCAAACAAAAATTTACCGAATTAGATGGAGAATTCAACAAACCCACAAACATGGGAAAGATTTTAATTCCTCTCTCAAAAGCTGGTAAAACAAGAGCAAAAATTAAGGATTTAGAATATTTTAAAGCCTTACATAGAAGAGAAATAAAGATAGAAATTTGCATCCCAAAACGGAGATTTAAATATTCTCTTCAAGCATGTGTGAGGCAATTCCTAAAATTGGCCACATTAGAAGCCACTGGGGAAATCTGAGCCAGTTTTATAGAGCTGTCATTTATAATTACTTCATACTGATTGCAGAAAATTTGGGAAATGTAGGCAGTTTAAAGCACAAGATAAAAACCATATGCAGTGCCCCTCTGACCAGAGTTTACCACTTTTAATATTTGACGTATTTCCTTAAGTCTTTTTCAAAAATATGTATTTATATTCTTTTTCTTTCTTTTTTTTAAATACTGAGATTTATAGTATATTCCTTTGTACGTATCCTGTTTTATTTGCAAATAATAATGTTGGCTTATTTCCCCTATAAGTAGGTACCCTCTCTCTAGAATTGATTTTCATTACAAAGCCAGGCTAATGGGAAGAATATCTGCCCCCTGCCATAAAGTGTGGTTCTAGGAAGGAAATGAATCACCACCGTGGTAAGATGTGTTCACCCCCAGGTAAAGCAGGGAGAAAGTGGCTCCTGGCTTGAAGCAAAAACCAGATTCTCACTTGAAGCAAAGGACCCACCTGCATTCTCCCCCTCCCACCCCCCCCTCGCTCAAGCAAGAGGAAGATGGGGAACCTCATTAACACCAGTCCAACACCTGAGAAGACAGCACCCAAAACACTAGCAGGGACCTAGGGAGCGGAAGTGCTCATTGGGGGACAAGAAAGAAGCTAAAGACGGACAGGGACTGGGGGACGCAGATACAGAATAAGTCAGTACGTATCAAGATGGGGCGCCTCAAAAGACAGTGTGTCTTGTTCTCCCTCCTTCCCTCACCACACTTTCATCGCGAAATAGAAATAAAGGCACACCTGTTGGGCCTCTGCTACTTGATCCTTGGGGAGAAAGAGCTGTTTAACCCTGCGAGGGCGGACAGGTGGGGCAGCGCAGGCAAGACGGGCCTGTCCGCACTTTGGGGGCGTCCCTCCTTCTGCGCCCCTTTCCTGGGGGCGTGGGGGAGGATGAGAAAGCAGCAGGGACGCCCCAAGGCAGGGCATCTCCCCACCTCCAGCACTCACTCTCGGTCCTGCCTTTTGGGGGGGTCATGTCCTCCAAGAGGAGGGGAATTAAGCCCCTGCTGGACCCTCTTCTTCAGCACAGAACTACCTGGGGACCCTGTCCCTCTGGCCCAGAGAGCAAACCGGAGCTGCACGCCCTGCGGCGCATGTAGCCAGTTCTGATTTCAGCTGCAGCGGCACCGCTTTCTCACCCGGAGCCAGGTTCCGCCTGACCCTGTCTGTCCACGCCCTGCCTGCCCCCCCGACACTTCTCCCGGATCCCTGACCAGCCTGGCTCTGGGCAGCCGCCTCTGGCTCCATCATCGCCGTCCCCCCTCCACCCTCAAGCGCGCGGGGCCTGGGGGGTGGGGGGAGAAGGAGGTACAGGCTTGGCCCTGAAGGGTCCCCCGTCTCAGAGCCGGGGTATGAGGGACACAGACAGCAGGGAGATGCACGCCTGGGCTGGGTGGGGCCGGATGGAGGGGAGGATGGGGGAAGAAGGGGACGTCTCCACAATAAGGACTGAGAGCATGTATACATGGCCAAGAAAACACTCGGGGCGCTGACAGGTGCTTAGAGCAGAAGCGGGGTGCAGGCAAGAGGAGGAGCTCACTGTCCGCCGAGCTGGGGAAAGGGCTTCTGGGAAACGCGCTGCGCCCCCTCTCCCTCCACCACCACCCCCAGGCCCCCCGAGCTGCAGCTGCGGCTTAGGAGACGCAGAAAGCCGCTCAGGACTGGCCCGGCAGCCAGGCTGCCAGGGTTTGCGGCTCCGCTCGGGCCGGGCTGGGGTGAGGCTCTGGGCAAACCCCTAAGCCTCTGGGAGCCTCAGCCCGCTCCTCCCTAACACGGGGGCCCCCCTAGACCTGTGGCGAGCATGCGAGGAGCTGGGGTTTGTGGAACACGCCGGGGGGGGGGGGGTGCACACGCGCCGGGGGAGCTCCTGGCGGTGATTTATGAGCGGCGTGTTCTCGGAGGGGGGGAGGGTCCGGGCGATGGATTAACGCAGCCGGGCGGAGCCTGTGTGTGTGTGTGCGTGTGTGCGTGTGTGTGTGTGCGTGTGTGTGTGTGTGTGTGTGTGTGTGTGTGTGTGTGTGTGTGTGTGGAAGGCGCCATCGGGCCGGCTTGCATAATGTCCTCTCCCAGCGAGGTGCGCGGCGATTGGCGCAGCCCCGAACGCACACAGGCACCCGGGCGCGCAGAGCGGGGTGCGGGCGCGCAGAGCGGGGTGCGGGCGGGGTGCGGGCGGGGCGAGGTGGGGTGGGGGGGGCCAGCCCGCGCTGCGTGTCCCCCTGCGCCCGCCGGGCGTGCGGCTGCGCCCCTGCGTGTCAGCGGCGCCCACGGAGGGGGCCCGGCCTCGACGCGCGTGTCATGGCTTAAAAATAGCCGCTCGGCGGTCCGGAGTCCGGCGGTCGGGCCGAGGCGGCCGAGGCGACAGCACCCCCCGGAGAGGCATGGCCCGGGGCCCCCGGGACTGAGAGCCCCGCGGCTGCGAGAGGTAGAAGGGCGCCGCGAAGAGGGGTCGGGGTGACGGGGGGGGGATTTCGCCTTCCCGGCGGGGCTGTGGGGGAGGGTGGGGGCGCCCCCCGGTTCCCTCCCGCACCCTGTGCGCCAGGCTGGCTGGGCGGCAGCCACGGACCTGTTACCACCGCCAGCGGGAGGTGGGGGAGGGGAGGGGATGGCGCAGACAGGGTCCCTGGAAGCCTGCGGAGGGGGTTGCAGAATGCAGGGGGAGGTGCCCCGAGGCAGAGTGGAGCTTCTGCGTCCCCCACCCCCGGGAGACAGAGAGTCAGTCCCCTGGAGGGGCCTCTGGTTACCCTGCGGCACCCCACGGGCAGAGGGAGGGGCTGGAGTCAAGACGTGGGGTCCTGAGGCCTGAGGGGGAGGCAGGTAGACAGACGGTGATGGTGGGGGTGGGGGTCGGGGTGGGGGGGGGGGGGTGGTGGCTACAGGGCTGGGTGTTGGTGCTCTGACTCAGACACTGGAAAAACGTCTCCCTGCACACCCCAAATCCAGTCGCCCCTCAGCACCCCTGGTCCTAATACCCCGCTTCCTCCGCCCTGGAAGTGCGTGGTCTGCGCTGGTCCAGGAGGAAGAGGAGGAAGAGGAGAGAGCGTGTGGGCAGGACCCAGGTGGCCGGGCTGCGGGGCCTCCCGCTGGGGGCTCTGGGGCTAAAGACAGGAGGAGAGAGGACGGGAGAGGGAGCTTCACGCCACCTTCCCCGCTTCCAGACGCACAGGCAGGGCCATGGGGGGAGAGGAGGGGGAGGGAGGGCTCCTGCCACAGCCCCCCCCTCCCCTGCCTGAAGGTCCCACGCCTCCAAGGCCGGCCCTGCCCAGCCTGCAGCTCAGCACATGGTCCCCCTTTCAAAGCCAGCGGTCCAGAGCCAGGCAGAGGCAGGGCCCAGGCGCCCTGGGAGGTCATTCCAGCCTGGGAGCCCCACTACCACCTCCTCTGCCCAGCAGGATCCCCCATTCTCCTTTCTCCTCCCCTTTCTCCAGTCTCCCACCCTCATTCCCCTTACCCCCCCCCCCACCACCACCACCACCACACACACACAATACTCTAGTCCTGCTTCAGCGCAGAAATTCTCCCATCAGAGACCAGGTTTGGTCTTGTAAGCTGATCAAAGGAGGGTGGTTTGCTTGTTGTGCTCATAGATGGGCGCCTTCTCCTGTCCGTTCGTGCATTCAGCAGGTACTCGCCAAACTTACACTCCCCTTGACTGCTGTTCCCACTCACCCCATGCCCCCAACAGGCGCTTCCCATGCAGGCTTAGCTCGGAGGCAGTGGTAGGGTGGGCAGGGGTTAAAGCAGCCCATCTCTGGGCACGGGGGGGTGGTGTGGGGGGGAGAGGAGGCTTGACACACGTCAGGGCCCCAGCTGCCACCGTCTTCCCAATGATTCTCCCTGGATGGAGAGAGCCTCCCACACCTCCCATCCCAGCCTCTCTGGCCGTAGCCCCAGGCAGACGAACCCCGATTGGGGCTGGCAAGAGCTCCAGCTGGGGCACTGCCACCCAAACACCACGTGTGTGTGTGTGTGTGTGTGTGTGTGTGTGTATGTGTGTATGGGGACAGCGGGGGTGGGGCGCTGGAGCTGACACGGGCAGCCGGCAGCCCTTCTCCCTGTAAACAAGGACATGTGACTCCCCCACTCCTGGTGTGGCAGAGCCCAAAGAGCAGAGGGATCGGAGCCACCGCCGCAGCCCAAGGCAAAGACAGTCCCGGCGCCTGCCAGGGCCAGCCTTCCCGGTCCCTGGAGAATCCGCTCCCCGGGCCCAGCCTGTGGGCAGGAAGGGAAGCGGCCGCTCCGGACTCAGGTGTGTTTCCCATCCTTCCTCTTCCAGCAACTGCCACCTGGGCACCCAGCCAGCATCGCGGCAGCCGCCGGGGCAGCGCCGCGGTCTCTGCCGCCCCTACCATGTGTCCGGGCAACTGGCTCTGGGCCTCCATGACTTTCATGGCCCGCTTCTCCCGGAGCAGCTCCCGGTCCCCTGTCCGCACCAGAGGGGCCTTGGAGGAGATGCCCGCGGTCCAGCATCCCTTCCTCAATGTCTTCGAGTTAGAGAGGCTGCTCTACACAGGCAAGACAGCCTGTAACCACGCCGACGAGGTCTGGCCCGGCCTCTACCTCGGAGACCAGTACGTACCCAGCAAACCGGGCAGGGGCCAAGTGTGCGTGTGTGTGTGTGTGTGTGTGTGTAGGAAGAAAGGAGAAGGGTGGCAGACAGGCAGTGAGGTGCATTGTGGGTTCCAGATGGAGGTTCAGGGGGTGGGAGTGGATGGACATGGAATGGAGGCTCCAGGATTATTGATCCACCAACTCTGGTCAGAAAGACTCATTTATTTAGCAATTTTTTTTTAATCCTTATCCTAGTAAATGAGAATATCTTTTTCATTGATTTTTTTAAAAATATATTTTTATTGATTTCAGAGAAGAAAGAGAGGAAGGGAGAAGGATAGAGAAACAGAAATATCAATGATGAAAGAGAATCATTGACTGGTTGCTTCCTGCATGCCCCACACTGGGGATCAAGCTCACAACCTGAGCATGTTCCCTGACCAGGAATCAAACCATAACTTCCTGGTTCACAGGTCAATGCTCAACCACTGAGCCATGCTGGCTGGGCTTCATTGATTTTTTTTTATTTTTTTTTTTAGAGAGAGTGAAAAGAAGGGACGAGGGTGAGAGAGAGAGAAACATCAATGTGAGAGAGGCACATGCAATGGTTGCCTCCCACACCTGCCACAACCCAAGTGTGGGGACTAGACCTACACAATCCAGATAGTGCCCTTGACCAGAATGGAACCTGTGACCCTCTGGTGCACAGGCCCATGCTCTCTCACTGAGTCATGGCGGCCAGGGTGCAAGATTTATTACTGAAGGCTCTGTACTGGGTATAACGGATGACTTATCTACCTTCCATCTATTATGCTGCAATGTGGGGCTGTGGAGGGAAGAGCATCAGAGGAAAAGTAGTCCGCTTCTCTCTCTCCAGGGCTCTGTAGTATACAAGGAGTTTTTCACATGCATTTTCTCTCTTAATCTTCACAACAGCTTGTGAGGTAGGTACCAGTATGCCCAGGTTACAGATGAGGAAACTGAAGCTCAGAGAAGCTGTGACTGGCCCAAGGTCACACAGGTCGTAAGTAGCCGAGCCAGGACTCGGAGGTTTAAGTTCAGTGCTCTTTCTATTTGAGAAGTCTGCACTGGACGGTGAATCTGCCCTAATTTATGGCCATGTTGCCTGAGAGGTATAGGCCACACGGACACCTAAAGATGATGTCATAAGGCAGGGTAAATGTGAGCATGAAATAATTGGCAAAAGAAGATTCTGGTTGCCAAAGAGAAAATATAAGTAATAGGGGAGCCAGGTGCGGGAGCAAGGGTCATTGTCATAGCATCTCAAGATTAGGGGGGTGTTAAAAAGGATCTGGTCCAAACTGATGCCCCATCTGATGTCCCAATCCCTGTGTTACATCCATGCCCACACACTGACCTCCTCTCTCGGCTTCAATAGCCTGGTGACAGGAGAATTACTCTCTCCCAGGGTCCTCGCATCTTGAATCCTCCTTCCACGAGATTCCACTGTTAGTGTGGACTTCTTGCATGGAGTTCAGATCCAGTGAATCAATCCTTCCTCCAGATCAAGTAAAATCCCCAGTGCTCAAAGCTCTTCTCAACGTTTTATGATGGCTATTGTTATTTACCCACCCTCCCTAGTCTCTTCTTCTCCAGGCAAAACCTCCCCAGGGCAAGACTCCAGGTCATTGCTTATCTTGGTTCCTCCCTTCTGGGCCATCCGTAAACAGAGTGGAGGCCTCGGACTAATGACATTAGCTCTGCCGTGGGCAGGGCACCAACCGGGGACTGTCTTCCCCACCCTTCCTCTAACCTCTACTCAATGCAGGGACATAGCTAACAACCACCGAGAGCTGCGGCGCCTGGGCATCACCCACGTCCTCAATGCCTCACACAGCAGGTGGCGGGGCACTCACGAGGCCTACGAGGGGCTGGGCATCCGCTACCTGGGTGTCGAGGCCCATGACTCGCCAGCCTTTGACATGAGCATCCACTTCCAGACAGCTGCCGACTTCATCCACCGGGCACTGAGCCTGCCTGGAGGTAGGAGGGCGAGCAGGGAGGGAGGGACCGACCAATGGGGAGGAAAGCCCGAGGGTCCTGGTGTGGGGGAGAAAGAGATTTTAATGATGTGATAAAATTCCCAGGAGATGATAGGAAGGAAAACTTGCTATCAGCCATTGAAGAAAAAAATACATGGTGGTCCTGGCTGGTTTTGCTAAGTGGATAGAGCGTCTGCCTGCGGACAGAAGGGTCCCAGGTTCGATTCTAGCCAAGGGCACATCCCCGGGTTATGGGCTCAGTCCCTAGTAGGGGGCATGCAGGAGGCAGCTGATCCATAATTCTCTCTCATCATTGATGTTTCTATCTCTCTCTCCTTCTCCCTTTCTCTCTGAAATCAATAAAATATATTAAAAAATAAAATAAAAAATACATGGTGTTCACTTCAGCAGCACATATACTAAAACTGGAAGATACAGAGAAGCATAGCCCCTGCACAAGGATGACATGCAAAGTCTTGAAGCGTTCCATATTTAAAGTAATAATAATAATAAAATAAAAAATGCATAAAATAAGGACATTAAAAAAAAGAGAAGGAATGAATCCAAAATGTTAAGATGCAAGTTGCATCTGATGATATATTTCCATCTTTTGTTCCTTTATATATTTCTAAACTTCCCAATTATTTCTACTTTGAGCATGTCTTGCTTTAGTGATGAGACAAAAAAGTGTATATAAATAAAAATACAGTAAACACCCCACACACAAAAAATGGTTGATAGAAACAGCAAGATGGAAGGTGGGGGAGACCGAGGAGGGACCAGGTCAGGCTCGGGGTGTTTCCCAGGATGAGCTCAGCAATATCAGCGGAGGCCCCACTCTGCACAGAGCTCAGGTTTCCATTATTTATGAGAAGCTCTCCCTTGAGCCCTCTCTGGGTGTATGGATGCTGGCCTGCTGCCTGTTCCTCATATCATTCAATCTAGAGAATTTGCTGGGGAATCTGCATTCTTTTTTTTTTAAAAAAAAAATAGGTTTTTATTGATTTCAGAGAGAGGAAGGGAGAGGGAGCGAGAAACATCAATGATGAGAGAGAATCACTGATCAGCTGCCTTCTGCATGCCTCCCACTGGGGAATGAACCCGAAACCCGGGCATGTGCCCTGCCTGGGAATCGAACCGTGGCCTCCTGGTTCATGGGTTGATGCTTAACCCCTGGGCCACACTGGCTAGGCGGGATCTGCATTCTTACTATCACTCATCTGCGCCTCACCCTGTCTCCGCTCACCTCTGTCTCATCTCCCTCCTCACGCTCTGCATAGCCCTCTCCCTCACTTCCTCCAACCCACCACACACAGTGCCAACAGCCGCCTCTCTGTCTGCCCTCACAGGGAAGATCCTGGTGCACTGTGCCGTGGGAGTGAGCCGATCCGCCACACTGGTGCTGGCCTACCTCATGCTGTACCACCACTTCACCCTCGTGGAGGCCATCAAGAAAGTCAAGGACCACCGAGGCATCATCCCCAACCGGGGCTTCTTGAGACAGCTCCTGGCCCTGGACCGCAGGCTGCGGCAGGGTCTGGAGGCCTGAAGGGTGGGGAAGGGAGTTCGGGCCAGGCGCCTGGGTCCCTGGCTCCCAGCTGGAGAGAGGAGGCCCAGTGACAGGTCTGGGGAGGCCCAGAGACCCCATCCACTCCCGTAGGCAGGAGAGTGACAGGGCTGGAGCGTGGTCCCACCATTGCTGTGTGTCTTGATGGGATGGGGAGTGAGGGTCAGGGTGTGATGGACACCCAGGAGGGGGCTGACCAGGGAAGGAAGCAGCTAGGCTGGAGGCAGAAGTGGGTCCTGGGATTCAGACCCCATTGGAGTCCAGCCAGGGCGCCCCCAGTGACTCCGAGCCCCTTCCCCTCTTTGTGCCCAGGTGTTCCCCTTTCTCGCTTGTCAAAACAAAACAAAAGGGTCCTCCCTGTCCTGCGCTGGTGCAGGGAGTCTGGATGTGGTGGCGCAGGGCTTCGGGGAGATGGTAGTGTGGAGACAGCCGGTGAAGAGGTGGCATGAAAAGCTGTGAAACCCGAGGGAAAAACCCACAGACTTGTTACTCCAAGCACAGGAAGAGGGGGGTGTGGAAAGGTTGGCGCTGTGCCCACGGGTGCTGACTGTGGCCCAAAACCACAGAGGTGCATGACTGGGAGCCTTTAAATGATAGCTCACGAGTGTCTGGAGGAAAAATAAAGATGGTGGATGAGAAAAGTCATTGATAACTTGTTTGCATGCTGTGCCTCTTCCCTGAGATCCCAGCCTTGCTGGTGCACTAACAGCTCTTGACTCCCTCACCTTGGTCATGAGAACTACCCCCCCCCCTACAGCTTTGAAACCTCCACCCCCAATTCTGAGGAGACTGTTTCTCCCCAAGTCCAATTTCACACTTCAGCTTAATGAGATTTTTTGAATTGTTATTTCCAGCTGTATCCACACAGGGGCAGCAGAGGACCAAAAACTTCAGGTTTCTGACCAATTTTACATAAACGCGCGCATGCACACACATACACCCTTCATCTCCTAAGTTTAAAATACTGTTCACCATGTAGGAAATATAACTTTATTCTCAAAAGTCAACCTGGCTTCTATAGCAGGTCCCCACTAGGATAGGATAGCAGAATATGATCTTAAACCCATCCCAGCCTAAACCCTTCCTGCGGATTTTTTGTTTTCCTGTTGCCAAGGAGCAGGAGGAGGGGGGAGGAGACGTGAGGTAATTGCTTACTCTTCTAATCTTTCCAGGTTTGCCTAAGAGAAGCGTCACACCGGCTCCTTAGTAAACGTAATCAAACATTCAACTCCACAACCAGAGAGAAAAGGACGGTTTCTCTGCTATCCCAAGGGCCAAACGGCCAGCTACCACCTCCCTCCTTTTTAAAAAAAGGCATGTTCCCAGAACAGAATATCTGCCTAAATGGGAGAAAGGGATGGGATGGGAGAGGAAGGGGGAAATATAGCAAAAACCATCACAATATATCTGAAGTGTATATCCTACCCCACAGTGGAAAAACTCAAAAGTGGGCTGGTGCCTTCATAGAGGTTCCATTTCCACTCTCCAAGGAGACAGACAGAAATTGTCTTTTTGGTGTCTTTGATGGCAGTCATCCAGCATGTGTTTGGGGTGTCTCTGATGGTAAGGAACAGCCACATCATTTCCACATTTTACCAGTTCTGAGCATTAGGAAGTGCTGGCACAGTCGGAGGACCTGAGAGCTCCCGGCTAGAGCACGTGGCCGACAGGTCTTTGCATGTCATGACCTGTTCCCCACCTGGTTGCAGGCAGTAGTTCTGTCTACCTCCACGGGGTTGCTACTGGTATTTAATTAGATCTGAGCCAGGACGCTCCACGCACAGTGAGCATTTAGTACATGTTCTTCCTCTCACTTCGTCTCCCGTCAGCCCTTCCGTGGGGTCACGCCAGCTCTCCTGGCTCTCCCGTGTCCTCCCACTTCCAACCTAATGGCTCTGTGTATTTCCGAGAATCATGACAAGTCTCAAGGTTCCTCCTCAGCTTGACCATATTGGCAGTTCTTTCTGATTGTGGCAAAGAGACATGGTTGTAATGCTTCAAGCTAGACCTATCAAGATCTATCAGCTGGGCCTCAAATGCCGGTTACTCTTGAGGAACTAACTTAGCAAGGGATAGAGCGAGGCCTTCGTTCAGAATGTTGATGCTAATTAAAATGTTTTGGTTCCCTATGCAGACCATGGTTAGAGGACTTAAATATAACCAGAAAGAACCCCAAAAAAACTCAGGCTCTTAGAAGGACTCTTACCATGAGCTGGCTAGTATAGATGGCAGGCCTCCTTTGTTCTAGTTTAGTAAGTATGTTACTCTTCATGCAAACTACAGCAATCGCAAGCCTATTTGTACCGTCTGTGCCTCAGCTCACCGCCTCCGTTTCCTTCCGGTTGAATCACTTGAGAACTTAATTCTAACTTCTAGCAGAAGTTGGTCGTATAGCTACTAAAGTACCTTTGACCAGAATACAAGCTTCCAGATTCTCCATACAGAGCAGATGATCTGTGTTTACTACTCACAAGGCCATGCTGTGGCTGTGCCCCGGTACTCTTCTGCCTTTACAGAAACCAACTCACTGAATCCTTATAGAAACCATGTGAGGTCGGTGTCATGGTCATTGTTTCGGAACCGAGAACTTGAGGTGACGTCATTGTCCCCAGGACACACAGACAGTCCGTGGAAGAGCTGGGATGCAAATCTGGGTGCTCTGGCTCCAGAACAGTGTGTGTGACCGTGTCATGCTGCAATGCTCTGCTTCTCCCCCATTCCACGGGGTGTGTGTGGAGGGGAGGGGGGGGGAGTGGGGGGTTGGTTGGTGACATATGTGGTTTAAGGGACAGAAGAAGGGTCCACAGCCTAATCATCACACAGAATCAGTCTTAATCCTCCCAGGGGGCTGATGGCGACACCTGTCACAGGTGGGTCTCACTTGCCTGCCAAAACCAAGGTTAAATGTCTCGTCTTTCTCATCCTGTTCTTGAGGGCAGTGGACTGTTTAAACCAGAGGATGGCAAACTACAGCTTAAACCAAAGCAGAGGACTTGGCAATGGACAGACATAAACGTGCTCTTGTATTCAGCCCGTGTCCAGCCAGCTGAGCCTTGCCCTTCCAGAGCTGTGGCCCGTGTCAAGGTTGTCATCCTGCCCCGCTCTCCTAAGGTGCCTTCAGCCTCAGCTTCAGACCCTGTGGCAGGCCCTCAGGAGCCTTTGCTGCCTCTGGGAGAGGGAGGAAGCTTTGCTTTGGGTCTGTCTGTAATGAATCCCAACTGAGAAGTTCCACAGGGAACAACCTTGTGATGGAGAGATCACACTGGAACCAGAGAGGCAGCTAAGAGTGTGCTGGCAAGAGCGAGCACTGGGCAAAGTTGCACCGAGGGCCTCCTTCATGCCCACCCCCCTCTAGAAATCTTAAAACAATGGTGGGGAAGGTCCGGCCCATGGCGGGATAAGGCCTACTAAATCATTTGGTCTGGCCGTCTAGGTGAGGAGACAGAAGAAAGCTAGGTAGCCAGGGATGGGACCATGAGGGAGGGGGCATGGAGTGGAAGAAAGGCCCTCGTAGTAGATGTGAACTTGAAAATATATAGATGCTACTAAGATAGGAATCTTAAAGATAACCAATCACAAGGCAGTGAAGCTTATAACCACTCCCAAGGATGTTACTAAGACAGAATGCTTTGAAAGGACCAATTAGGAGCTAGCAAGCTATGTATCCACCCCTACACAAAAAGCATGTGCTTCCTCTCGCTCCCCCCTCTCACCCACCATCCCTATGTGTGGAATTGGTTCCTGATGCTTCTGTGGCAGGGTATACATTCCCCTGCACCCACGTGGCTTATGACCATGTCTGACCAAATACAGCAGACTAATTTTTAAGTTGATAATTTTGTATGGCCCTCAAATCCTATCTAATAAAGAGGGAATATGCTACTTGATCATCACACCCTCACAAAGATGGCAGCACCCAATAAGGAGGGAATATGCCAATTAACTGTCATGCCCTCAAAGATGGAGGTGCTTACAGCCATAAGATGGCGGCACCCAGTCCCCTCAGCCTTTCTGGGTGCCTGCCTCTGAAGTCCCCCAGTCCCCTCAGCCATCCAAGGCCAGTCCAAGGCACAGGCAAGCCTCTGATGGCAACTGCCCAGCTGCCCAGGACCACCAAGGCTCAGGTTACCTTCCCCTTGATCGCAGGGTTGCCTCCTGCCCCTGAGGGCTCCTGAACTGTGAGAGGGGAGAGGCCAGGCAGAGGGACCACCCTCCCTCTATAAATATCCAAATGGCCCTTGTCAGAAAAAGGTTCTTCACCCCTGAAAGAAAAGGAAGACTGACCAGAGGGGCAGTGGGCCAGGCGATCATGAAAGATAAACCCTTTATCAGAGGTCTCTGTCTTCTGATAGAAGGAGCCCAAGAACCAAGGGCTCAGAGAAGAGCCCTGATCACACCCTCATCCCTGGAATTAGCCAAGACGTGGCCCCAGGTGGTAAAAAGGGGTTTGTGGGTGTGAGTAAATTACAACCTCATGATGGAGAGATCACACTGGATTAGAAGGTGGGTCCGATCACGAGAATCCTTTAATGCAGAGAAACTTCCCAAATTGTGGGGAGAGATCTGACATCTGACATGAGGATGGACCTCACTGCTGGCTTTGAAGGAAGGGGGCCACCAACTGAGGAATGTGGGTGGCCGCTCGAAGCTGGGAAAGACAAGAAACCGGACTCTTCCTGGACCCCCCAGAAAGGAAGGAAGCCTGCTGACAGGGCTGATGGTAGCCCAGTGAGAACCGCACTAGACCTCTGATCCACGAAACTGCAAGACAGTCAACTTGCACTGGATAAGCCATTAAGTGTGTGGTGATCTGTTACCCTGAGGGGTAGAAATAGAATATTAGGGGCAGAAATAGAATATTAGGGACTAGCTATTAGTTACAAGAAATATTAATCATGCTCTGTTCACCGTGATTGTTTGGTGCTCATTCAAGAAAGCATATTTTAACCTGGCAGGGAGTTGTATGCTCCAGGACCTGGGAGCTATCCTGGAAATGCCGACCATCCTCCCAATCGGAGAACTAGCTACCTATCACCAGGGAAAGATTAACAACTTTGTTGCCCAAACAATGGAGTACCTCCCCAGCCTACATTGTCTGTGATCTGTAACCATTACACTCATTTTTATTCCTTTGGCCTACTTCCCCATGCCTGTATTACCATGTTGCATACCCATTCTTGTTTTGTTTGTTTTGTTAATCCTCACTCAATGATATTTTTTCCATTGATTTTTAGACAGAATGGAAGGGATGGGGAGAGACAGAAACATGGATGTGAGAGAGGCACACCGATTGGTTGCCTCCTCTACATGCCCCAACCCATGGGGAGTGGGGGAGGCGGATCCAGCCTGCCCTTGACCAGAATTGAACCTTGGATGCTCCAACCACTGAGCCAAACAGCTAGGATTGTACACCCATTCTTATTCCTTTCGCCTACTTCCCCAGAGAACCTTTGTCCCACCCCCTATAAGCAGTTGGCTTATGGGGGTTGCAGAGCAGATTTTCCTGGACGACCTGATGCTCTCCCATACTGTCAGCATTCTTGGAATAAACACTCATATATGAGTCAACCCTGTCTCTGCTTAATTGGCTCGAGTAGTGACAGACAGTCTGGACCCATTGGTTGTCCAGTTACCCTGCAACAGGAAACTCATAGCCTCTCCTTGACTCCATAAAGATTTTCCCCTGTGAACATCCAGTCACTGGTTAAAAATGCAGGAACTAATCTCTAGCACACACAGGAAGGAAGGTTGTTCGACAAGGGTGAAAACTAGCACCTGGCCGCAAACCCCACCAGCCAAGGGTGGTTCACGTTCTGTGCCAAGTGTCAGTTCCTGGGAAATGTTACCCAAAATGTGGGTTTCCAGGTCCCCTTACAAAGCTGAAAGGCACAGGGACCCGCAGTTGCACGTGACAGTGTCAGTACGGGCTGTCCCATTCGGAGGACATGTTTTCTTACATGGAACCTGCTTTACTGCTTAAGATCATTTGCCACAACCCTTGGGGGTAAGTCACCCCCCTACCATTGTGTTCTAATGTCTTACCCAGAAATGTAAGGTACTCCTCCCCCTGAGAAGCCCTGAGTAATCCACCTTCCTTCGTCTCCCAATCCCCCACCTGCTCCTAGACATTCTGGAATGTTCTGTTTGTGGGCAGTGGTCACAGGCCTTACAAATTGCCTGGGATTGTTCCTCTGATTGAGCAGACACTTCAGTTGTCTGCCAGATCCCCATTCACCTCTGGACCTGGGGTGAAGGTGGCCGGCACAGCTGTTCTCCGAGGAGAGAACCTCGGAGGCGAGTGGAAAGAGGCCCAGCCTCGGTCTCAGGAAGTGGGGCGAGACTCCTGCAAGCTGGCTTCTGATGGTCTGCAGGCTGAAAGAAAGGAGCTCCTTTCCCTCTAGGCAGCTCTGCCTGGGGCAGTTTGCATTTATTAGAATTCCGAGATTAACCGTGGAAGGGAAAATTGGAGGGGACAGGTCTCTCCTTTCTGGTCCCTGGAGTTCATTCAAACTAGGTCAGGGCTGGACTCGTCCACATTCTCCAGCTCTAACAGTGCCTGAGCCTGAGCTCTTGATTCCAGGTGAGGACAACAGCAGCCCTGAAGAGGTCGAGGCAAGAGGGGTGATAAAAACATAAGCCTGGGGAGGGAGACAGGGTGTGAGCCAAGAACCTCCTTGTCCCCCAACCCCAGGGCCAGAACACTAGGCTAAGTTGTACTGGCAACTCAAAAATACTCCTTCTTGCCCGAGCTCAGTGGTCAGCAAACTCATTATCAACAGAGCCAAATGTCAACAGTATAACGATTGAAATTTCTTTTGAGAGACAAATGTTTTAAACTCAAACTTCTTCTAATGCCACTTGCTCAAAATAGACTCACCCAGGCCGTGGTATTTTGTGGAAGAGCCACACTCAAGGGACCAAAGAGCCGCATGTGGCTCATAAGCCACAGTTTGCCAACCACGGCCCTAGCTGGTTTGACTCAGTGGATAGAGCCTCGGTCTGTGAACTGAAGGGTCCCAGATTTGATTCGGGTCAAGGGCACATGCCCGGGTTACAGTAGGGGGCGTGAAGGAGTCAACCAGTCAATGATGTTTCTATCTCTCCTTCTCCCTTCCTCTCTGAAATCACTAAAAAAATATATATTTTTTTTAAAAAAAATACTCCTTTTTGCCTCCACAGTGGCTCTTCAGCCCCAGTCCAGGGATGGGTTGGGGACACTCACTGGAGTTAGGAAAAAGGAGAGGTATGTCACAACACCAGGAAAGGGGTGAGGGGAAGGGAGGTGAGGCAGAACACGTAGGCTCACTCCATTTTCCTGCCAGTGCACGCCAGGAACCACAGCTCCCAGCTGCCAAGCAAGATGAGACGGTGACCAGCCCAGCCCAGAGCACACAGGTGAATGATCACAGCGTCCAAACGCCTGGGCTGGCAGGAAGCCAGGAGAACTTCTCATGTGTGATTTTCTGATCGTGCTTCACGGGGCTCCAGTGTTGCAAAATAACTTTCCCTGGGGCCACTCATGTGCAGGGGAACAGGGAGAGAAACGCCACCACCACAGGATTCAAACCGAGCAGCTCTAGTTTTATGCCTTTTATACATGCAGCTTCTGTTCTTCAGTATTATTTAATAAAACAGATTCTTCCCCCACACACACACCAAAAAAGAGAAAAGGGTTTGAAAACCACCAATCTTACCTAGTCATTCACTTTATAAATGAAAAATTGAGCCCCCAAAGAGGTGACTAACTGGAAGTCACAGAAAAGGTGTCAACATCAGGGCTTGGTCATGGGGAGCTGGCTCGGAGTCCGCCAGATTTCATTCTCCACTTCTTCCTGTTATTCGTCAAACTGCCCTGAGCTTCAGCGAGGCTCACGACTGTCAGGCAGACCTCACCCCCCAGTCCCTTTTGCAGACAGATGTGCCATGTGACTAAGCCCTCGCCGATAGAACGGGGACAAAGGTAATGCTCAGATTCTTACAAATAAAATGCTGTCCCCCACTTCTTCATACCCTCCCTTGAGGTCAGAACCTAGATACATATCTGGTAAACCAGCTTCTTCTGTATAAATAAGAAACACATCTTAGCCCTGGGACAAGCAGCAAGAAAGAAAGAAGCTGGGCCTCTGGTGGCTTCATCAAGCAGAACCACCTCCTCTCTTTGGAAAATTCATGACACGGAAACAAAATAGATTGCCTGAGTCTCTGTACTTTTATGTCTCCTTGCTATAGCAGGTGTTGCTAAATAGTAAATTACCCCAAAACTCGGTAGCTTAAAACAACAAACATTTGTTGTCTCAGAATTTCTGTGATCAGGAATTCAGGAACAGCTCACCTGTGTGTTTGTGATTGGCCCTGAGTACCCTGTTTGGAGCTCTCAGCAATCCATAGTGGCTCCCCGTGCTGGGGCTGGGTGCCTTCAGAAAGGACTAAAATGTTCACCATGGTCTGCTTTTCCAAGCCTCAGGCTGGATTAGATCAGGCAAAGATGCAAAGCCTCCAGAGACCCATTTCTTCCTGCAGTCCCATTGACACTCAGATTTATTAGCCTCAGCCTATTGACCACAGGATGGGTTGAGAGGTTTTCCAACAGGGTGGGGCAATTGCCTTCCCAGGAATAAAACTGGATAACAAAGGTTTACTGGGGAAAGATGTTCTCTACAGTGTGAGGTAATGACTCAGCACAGGAAACCCCAGAGCCCTTAAACTTGGCTTCTGCTCACAGAGCTCCAGTACATTCTGCCCTCCGAAGGTGAGTGGCTGCCCACAAAACTATGTATTGGCCCTTTAAGAGGGTGCCTGCATTTCCAGCCATTTCTTGCTGGCAGACAGCAACCTTGCTGCTTTTCACAACCAGATGTTCTAAGGGCACCTTTTTCACTTTTGGTGCTCTTTGCTGGGGGCCCAGCTTGGAGATTAGATGCCAGAATTCTCAGTGGCAACCCCCCAGTGGCAACTCCCTACAACCCCCATAACTTCAGTTGCTGTCTGTGGGAGCCCACCAGCCCTTTCCCATCTCTTCCCTTCCTACCAGTCTCTATGTGGTCTTCACTTTCCCTCCTTGGATATCAGGGTTATCTCCAGCTAACCTTCAGTTGATTTTTCAGGGTGTGTTTTTTCTGTATTTTAGCTGTATTTCCAGTTTGGTCCTGGGAGAGTGTCAGTGTAGCGTCCACTTACTCTGCCACCATTTTGGAATCTCCCCAAGGACACTTAAGAGTAAATGTTTGCACTACTCCTCCCCAACCAGAGGATAAGTAGCTTAAATCACCCTACTCAGGGAGACAGATATCAGAAATCCAATTAAGTGCCATTTGCCAACCACCCCCAAGGACAGGCAAAATTAAGAGAATAAATCTCACTTTGGTACATCAGCATAAAGCTGATGAGTAATCTATTGATCTGTCCCTAAGACTTCACCTAAACACCCGGCCTGTAAAACCCCTGAAAATGAATGTCCCAGCATGCTCTCCCTCCAGGGAGCTTGCTTATGCCATTCCCTTCTCACCCCTGCTCCACATATTCACTAACCTCTAAGGGATCCCTCAAGGCTTGCAACCAGGGGAGCAATGGGCAGCAGAGCTCATCCTGGGCTAACCCCTGAACAAGGCCTGCTTTTCTTTTCTCTGACTTCCAGAGTCAAAGCAGCCCGGCGTAGGCTCTCCTGCTGTTTTCTTTGCATCCTTCCTTGTTTCATTGCCTTAAGTATGTTTTTGCTAGGGCCAATAAATTCTTGCTTGCTTTTCTACACTTTGACACTTGATTGAAATTTTTCCTTCAAAAAGATAAGAAGGGAGGGAGGGAGGGAAGGGAGAGACTCTTTTATATATATATATATATATATATTTTTTATTGACTTTTTACAGAGAGATAGAGTTAGAAACATCGATGAGAGAGAGACATCGATCAGCCGCTTCCTGCACGCCCCCTACTGGAGATGTGCCTGCAACCAGGATACATGCCCTTGATCGGAATTGAACCCAGGACCCTTCAGTCGGCAGGCCACGCTCTATCCACTGAGCCAAACCGGTTTCGGCGGAAGAGACTCTTAAAATTAAAAGAAGAAGAAGGAGGAGGAGGAGCAGGAGGAGGAGGAGGAGGAAGAGGAGGAGGAGGAGGAGGAGGAGGAGGAGGAGGAGGAGAAGGAGGAGGGGGAGGAGGAAGACAAGAATGGAGGTCTCCTCATCTTCTCCTCTCCCTGGTAACATCTTTTTGGCTTAAACCATATAACCCACTAGAGGCCAGATGCATGAAATTTGCGCAAGGGGCTCGGCCCTTGCAGCCTCAGTGGCTGGCCTTGGCCCTTGCAGCCGCAGCTTCATCTGGAAGGTCATTGGGAAGAACATCCAGAAGGTCGTTTGGCTGTCCGGTCTAATTAGCAGAGTATGCTTTTATTATTATAGATGACTTTGGGGGCATTGTTTCTCTCAACTGGACCTCTCGCTTGGAGTACATCTTTAATAAATCCCATGTTGCTTTACTTTCTTTTTTTTTTTTTTTACCTTAAAATCTTTTCCGCATTGATGAAAAAAACCGAGGTCCCAGCCAGTAACTCCAATTGGTAACAATTGGAGAGAGAGAGTGGCCAAGAAGGAAAGTGCAGGGCATTTTTTTTTTGTCCAGTCTCCAAAGTCAAGCACAATCACTTCTACTTCTACTTCCTTCTATTAGTTGAAGAGTCCCCAAGTCCAGCCCAATCTCAAAGGAATGGGAACCAGGCCCCACCTGTAGATGGGAGTATCAAAGATTTTGTGGACTTATTTTCAAATCCACCACAGGATCTTAGCATCCTAATTAATACACTAGATGCACTGGCTCTGGTTAAGTGCTGCCTCAGAGCCATGATGTTTCGTGCTGCACTTGGATAACAATTATAATGAGCATTTTTTGGGGACTTTTTATGTATCAGGCACATGCCAAATATGTTTCAAACACTTTGTTGACTATATGACCCTCAATGGTAGAATCTACTGGCCCTAATTTCTAGGTGAGGAAACTGAGGGTTAACATAGTAAGACCAGGCCAGATCCCAGAGGCCTCACTCTCAACCACTGCACTCGTGTTGGGGAAAGAGCATATTTTTTGGAGATATACGAAGTGTGGTTGGAATTCTGTCACTTGAATTTCATGCTTTTTAGTAAGACTTCACCTTCTTGGAATTAAGAAAATAATAATACCCTGAGGGTTGTGGTGAGGAATAAACGAAAATGTGTGAAGCACAGGTGTTGGCATGCAATGAGGGTCCAATAAAAGAGGGTTCCCTCCTCCCTCCTCTGCTTCATTCTTGAATCTCCACTCTCATACATGAGATGATTCAGACTCTAGTGTAATGACTTCATTCCATAAATGCAAAAATATAGCAGGTCTATGCAGAATTCCAAGGTTAGCCTGAACCCCCTGGCTTCTGTTGCTTCACAACCGCCCCGATTTGTAGGAGGAACTTCTGGGGATGCTTGAGAGCCTTGGGGAAAACCTAGGCCTCATTCCAAAATTGACTCAGCCTCTGGAGAGAGAAAGGAGGATCGGCCTCCTCAGTCACACCAAGGCCTTTTTCTCCTGTTGGACTGCCGTGTGGGTGGAAGCTGGGGAAGGGGTGGGGAAATTGTTACTTCACTTTCTTGGAGAACCACAGACCAGAATCTGGGAGACATTCCTGGATAGGTTATGCATACTTTTGGCCAAGAGTGACATCAGTCCCCTAAAAACGTCCTGGTACTGAGACCTTTAATGTATCTGGACAGAGGAAGACCAGATATTCTAAGAATGAAGTGAGTGAAGGGCCTCTTTTGCTCAAATATACAATAAACAACCTAAACTCCTTCACATAAGTCTGTGTTCCTCTCATGAAAACTGGTTTCTTAAGAAACAACACTGTTTTGGAAAATGTTGTGACAATCTGTCTAACTTCAAAGTATGACATGTTTATTTACATTTAATTATCATTTTTTTTACAACTGACCGTGGATAAGCATGCTTTTCTGTATTTTAGGGCTGCATTTGGAGGCCATGAAAGAGAGAAGAGAGTATCTTATAAAGGTAAAATGCTGTGTTTACGATTTCTATGCTCCTGCACAGAATTAGCCATCTCTCCCCAAAGTGTTTCTCTAGGAGTTACAGGGCCTTACATGAGGGGGGTTATGGGCTGAATAAGAGAATGTTGGGATGGGGAGTGGGAAAGAAGAGAATCCCTGACTTCTTAGAAGTTTTCCATGGAAGAGTTAGAAACACAGTTCTACCTCAGACTTCTCAAGTGGCTTTGAATATAATTCATCATCTTCTTTACTGTTTCCATTTCTTCCTCATAAGATAATCAGCTGTGTCTTCCTGATTCATCAGAAGGTAGCTTATGAAGCATCAGCTGGTTGGAGTGGGGGTGGAGTGAATTATCTAAATTGTACTAACATGATGTGAGAAATTAACTTTTTTTAAAAATATATTTTATTGATTTTTTACAGAGAGGAAGGGAGAGGGATAGAAAGTCAGAAACATCGATGAGAGAGAGACATCGATCAGCCGCCTCCTGCACGCCCCACACTGGAGATGTGCCCGCAAGCAAGGTACATGCCCCCGACTGGAATCGAACCTGGGACCTTTCAGTCTGCAGGCCGACGCTCTATCCACTGAGCCAAACCGGTCTCGGCTTAACTTGTTTTTTGATAGGGACTTTGAATCTTTTCAAAAATGCCAAGGTCAAAGCCCTTCCTTCAACCTACATCTTCCATTCTAAGCTGTCATGAGGCACAGCCTCATTGCCACAACAACCGGAAGGATTGAGAGTGGGAGATTGGAAAGGTATTCATCAGGTTTCTAAATTAGAGTCCTTAAGTGTCTCAGAAGATCTTAATGAAAGCTTGTAATGTCAGGCTTCAGACAGGAACTGTTATAGGGGCTCTCGCTCCCGGAAGCACACCCACACCTTTCCCTTCTCACTTCCTTTACCCCCAGACATATTACTATTATCTTCCTAACTCCCAAGCTCCAAGGGCCCTTCCTTTACTTCTAACTTGTTTCCTAAAGCCATTTCTTCTACAAATTACTTCTTCTTCCGCTGTGATTTTATAAATAAACTAGAGGACTGTGCACACGCACCCATGGGATCTCTCGGGCTAGCCCGTGGGGATGGGGCTGAAACCGGCTCTCTGACATCCCCCCGAAAGGTCCTGGATTGGGAGAGGGCAGTTCTCGGGTGATGCACCCAGAATCGGGCTCCCTCCTTTCCGGTTCTGGGGTTGTTACCCAAGAACCGCAGCTGCCAAGTCACTGCACCTACGCAGCTCCTGTGTTGAGCATCTGCCCCCGGTAGTCATTGCACATCACCGCTACCAGTTGGACAGTCGGATGGTTGCTTAGGCTTTTATATATCAGATGTTGTCTTATAGTTTGGAAAAAAAAACATACATGAATTGTTCTAGAACATTCTGATGACTGTACTCATGCGGGTGCCACTGGGATATTCACTGTCCTGTGGGACCAGCTTGGTCTGCATGAGAACTTCCATGGTTTCCACCTTCATCTTCCCACATCAGCTCCTTAGTCTAGGTGTGGAGGAGACATTCCTCATTCCTGACAATTAGGCTCACCTATAGACACCTTTCCCTGAGTCAATGAATATAAAGAACTATTGGATAAGCCACAATGACTTTTTTTTAAAAATATATTTTATTGTTTTACAGAGAGGAAAGGAGAGGGATATAGAGAGTTAGAAACATCGATGAAAGAGAGATCCATCAGCTGCCTCTTGCACACTCCCTCCTGGGGATGTGCCCGCAACCAAGGTACATGCCCTTGACCGGGATCGAACCTGGGACCTTTCAGTCCACAGATCAACGCTCTATCCACTGAGCTAAACCAATTTCATCCACAATGACTTTTTAATCGCTTACACTGCATCTAGAACATGGCTTAAATTAAATGCTAGTTTATACACATGCATGCTCATACATACATCCATTCCAAAAATATTTATTGAACCAGACACTGGAACCACCACAGAAAGGGCTCATGCCCTTGAAAATTCTGTCATCAGGAAGGCTCGTGAAGGGGTCAAATTCAGGAAGTCACATCATTATCCTTAAAATCCCATAATATACTACATTGTACATGAAAAGTGCTGAAAGAGATGGAGACAGGGAAAAGATGAGAATGGTGGGCCACATAGAGATGAATTCTTAGCTGAATCTTACAAAATGTCAGGCACAGAAAGAAAAAGAGCACATTCCAAACGTAAGCCATGCCATGTACAAAATCAGTCAAGAAAGAATATAGTGTATTTGAGGAATGAGAGCAAAAGCTTCATGGCTGATGAATAGCGTGTGGGAAAGGAGAGCGCCAGGAAACAGGCAATACCAGACTGAAATGACTTGAATGCCATACTCTAGAGTTTGTATCCTGTAGACACCAGGGACCTATAAAAGTTATTAAGCTCAAGAAATAAATGATTAGATTTATGTTTTAGAAAGGTAATTCTGCGGCCAGCAGAGAGGATGGATTTCAGAGTAAGACTGCAGCATTAATTTCTCCCAGCAAAACTGTATGAGAATTTTGAGGGTTAAGGGGTGTTAAATAAATATTTCTGGGGTTCACCCTTTAACTACTAAATCAAAATCTCTGGGCTCCAGGCCTGGGAGCCTGTATATATAAGATCTCTAATATCACAGGCTCTACAAGTCTAAGCCATAGAGTCATAGGGGTCACTTAGAAAGGTTTCACAATTGTCCAATTCAAAGATGAAATTAGGGAGATCTGTACAGGATGCCCTTCCAGAGTGGCTAATACATTTTTTAAGGCAATTATATAATTAAGTGCTAAACATTTGTTGCAGACTGCTATGTTATCTTGGCCAAGTCATTTGATACCTTGACATCAGGCGTTTACATGACAAAGCACTGATATGCAAATCGTATTGGAGTGTCACAAATTCCCAAGAGATAAAAGTATTTATCACTTTCGCCTAAGGGGTTGCAGGAAGATTAGATTAAGCCATTCTTATTTGTTTGCTTGCTTATTTACTGTCTCCTCTCACCTGAAATTCCCAGGTGAGTAGAAACCTTGTTGACACTGAATGGTTCTCTGGTGCAAAGGTGTAAAAGTAAATACATTCTGAAAAAAAAAAAAAAGACAAAAAGAAGATGTAGGACACGCTGCAATGCCTGGTAAAAGAAAGCACATTGGACAGGGAATTAGGAGATGCCGTCTTTTTCCACGTAGTACTACTTAACTATTCATTCAACGCCTTCAAGGTGCTGGATGCTGAAGATTTTACCCCGAATGCTTTGCCAAGGTCCATTCCAGGGTTTGATCCCGCGACTCAGGATTATGGAGCCCCGACAAATTTATACTCTAGATGAAAAAGAGGGTGCTGTGGTAGGTCATACATTCCTAACCGGGTCTAGGTGGGTGGTCAAGACCCAGGCATAGAACTTTTTAGTAAAAGGTTTATCTTGGTTGATCGCTGCCCATCGTTTCTGTGGATTTAGGTGGCTACACCTTGGAAATGCTTATTTTCAGACCCCCTCCTTCAAGATACAGCCTCCCAGGAGAGAGCACATAATCTTAATCCACCCCCCCAGTCCCACCCCCCCCCCACACACACACAACTTCCTTTCTCCCACCTTCATGTAACCTTATGCCACCTCAGTTTCAAACGCCCAGAAAGGAAACGGGAAAACTGTTACTCTCGGCAGCAGCTTAGACCTGGCTCTCCCGGCAATGGTCGTTAGTTTAGGCTCCCACACACACTCCTTACGAAAACTCCCTACAGGTTTGCACATTTCTGACGTGGGGACAACATCGAGCTTAAACTTCAAGCCTTCATTCCTTCGTAAAACGAGGGACTGGCCAAAAAAAAAAAAAAAAGATTTCAGATTTCACTTTTGTCCTTCCTCTTCTTCCCCCTCGGGCTTCAGTTCCCCCTTCCACGGGGAACAAAGGGACGTGCGAGCCGCCAAACCCTCGCCCTCGGAGCAGAAATGCAAGCCCTCCTCCTCCAAGAACTGGCTTTATCACGGAGCAAGGGGAACCGAGATGGATCTGGAGGCGGGAAACAACGTGGCCCTGACTGCTCGGTGTCTGCCAGGGCGGTAAGGGGGGTTCCTGGCGGGGGAGGCCGGTCCCGCCAGCTTGGGGCCAACTCGCGGCGGCGGCGGTGCGCGCTCCTCTCCCCACTTAAAGCTCCCGGGGCCGGGAAGGTGCGGGCTGCGCGCCCCACCTTGCGAAGAAGACGCTCCGCCCTAGAAGGGGGCGGGTCTGCAAAAAGAATACCCGGGGCGCAGAGGAAGACTCCCATTGGCCGGGGGGGGCGGGTGACGGGGGGGGCGGGGCTTCCCGGGGGTCCATAGAGGAGGGGGGTGTGCACAACCTGTGTCAATTTCGGAGTCTCTGGCCGCGCTCCTCCTCCTCCCTCCTCCTCCTTCTCCCTCCTCCTCCTCCGCCGCGTGGTGCGACCTGAGCCGTCTGCCTTTACGCCTTTTCTTTTCCCCCCGCAGCGGGGCCGAGAGCCAGCCAGCCTCTGCCTCCTGGGTACCCCCCGCACCCCCTCCCCCCATATCCTCCTCGGTGGCGCCCCACATCTTCCCCACTCCCCGGGGGGTCCTTCCTGCATTCCCCTCGGCGGTGCATTGACTCGGGGAGACTTCCTATTGGTTTTTCTCCTCTTTCCCTCTTTGTGGCTCTACCACCGGCCTCGCCGAAGCGCCCCGCACTCCGAAGGGGAGTCGGACCGGTGGGGAGAGGAAGGCGGCTGCCGCGGACCGCGCCGGCCCCACCTGCGGACCCGCGAGGGCCAGCGAGCCGGTGCGCCCTCCCTGCCCTCCCCGCCCGCCTCTCCCGCCCGCGCCTCCGTCCGCCGTGGGGAGCCCGCCACGAGCTCCTTGATGCACCCCTTCCAGTGGTGTAACGGTGAGTCCGGGGGCGGGCAGGGGGGGGGAGCGCCGCGCTTGCAGACGCGAGGCTCGTTCTGGCGTCTCTCGAGCCAAGTTCCTCCGGCGACGGGGCGGGCGAGGAGGCGTCCTGGAGCCCCCAGCTCCTGCGCTCTGCGCGGCGCGGAAATGGGAACGCACACACACACCCGCCCCGCCGAGCCCCCGCTTCGCCGGCGGGCGGGGGAGGGTCTCCGAAGGGGCGGGGGATGGGGGTCCGAGGGGTTCGCGGGCCTGGCTGGCGGCCCCGCTCGCCTCCCCGCTCCTCCCCTGCCTTTTGTGCGCTCCCCACTCGGCTCTTTGTTGTGCCTGCGGCGGAGCCCGCGGGCCGCGCGCGGGCCGGGCTGGGACCCAGCGGGAGGGAGCTCCGGCCGGAAAGTTTGCCGCGGCTGCGGGCGGCGTGCGCCCCGGCTGCGTGCGCGCCGGGGCCGGGGGCGGGCGGGCGGCTCCCTCCCTCTGGGTCTTTGTTGGCTTCGCGCTGGCTGCGGGGCGGCTCGGTACCCGGGGCAGACGCCGGGTTAAAGGGCCTGGCTTTGTGGAATTGATCAAAAAAACAAAAAACACAAAAAAACAAAAACGCGTGGTGGATATGCATCTCCGAGCTCGGTTACCCCGGGGCGCAGGCTGATCTGCTCCCCCTCCCCTCCCCCCGAGCCTCCATGGAGGAGCCTCACCTCCAGACCCAGCCAGCCACCCTGTTCACTAACCACCCTCCCCACCCCCCGGGGGATGCTAAACTTATCTCATCTGCGGCTTCTTTTGTGGTTCAGGTGACAAGGTGTGGGGCGTGGGGTCTGACTCCTCCTCACCCAAGCTGCTTGAACTGCTGGGGGCCTTTCTCGGGGATCAGCTCCAAACCCTCTGAGTACGAATGCTCCCTAAGGGTCCTAAGGATCCTGTCCGCCTCGTTCTAAGGCTGGTGGAGTTGGGGCAAAGGGAAACAGCTCAGTCTGTTATCTCGGAGTGGGGCAAACTGGCTCAGGTAAGAGACAAATGCATCCGGACGCTCCCTTGCCAGGTCTTGGGATTAATTATTTCTCAAGAGGCTTTTTTGTTTTTTAAGGCAAGGTTTGGGCGGCGTGTGTCAGAATGCCCTCCCCCACCCCCTTCCTCTGGCTGGTAGTATCTGATTTCCTGACAAGGCACCGAGCGATGTGATAGGCGGGCACGGCGGGGAGAAGGGGGTGGGCGACGGGGGATGAGGCCCAACTGTGGATCCCAGCATCTGGGAAAGATTCCCTCGGCGGGGAAGGAGAGGCATTTCCCAGAGACTCTGGTCTTTCTTGGCCAGCCCTTCCCTTGACGTCACTCCCGCTCGCAGCCCACTCACGGGTGAAACATTCTGATGTCAGGGCTTGCATGGGTCGGCTGAGACAATGGAGGAGAGACTTCAGGAGAAGGACTGGGGGGGTGGTCGGTCACACTGGCCTTTCTCCTGGGCAGCCCTCTTTCAGAGAGGTTCGTAGGCCAGCAGAGGACATGCTGCTTATACTCTGTCCACTTCTTCGTGACCCAGAGATCCTCTTCTTTTGACTCCCACGAGGAAGCAATCCACCGTTTTTTGTGTGAAAAATCTCTTGAGTCCCCTCTTTCCTGGGGTAGGTGTTCTGTGCAACTTTTAGAGCAGTGGTTCTCCACCTTCCTAAGGCCGCAGCCCTTGCATACAGTTCCTCATGGGGTGGTGACCCCCAACCATGAAATTTTGCTACTGTTATGCATCGTGATGTAAATATCTGCATTTTCCGATGGTCTTAGGTGACCCCTGTGAAAGGGTCGTTTGACCCCCAAAGGGGTCGCGACCCACAGGTTGAGAATCGCCGTTTTAGAGGAAAACTTCACCATCCAAGCAAATGGACCATCTATTGGCTATGGAGCTCTTCTCACCTACACCCCTAGCCACGTAAGGTGTCCTAAGCTCAGTGACTCAATCCTGGGTCATCAGACAAGAGAAGATGGTGAAGAGGGACTGCTGAGGACAAAGTGCCTGCAGAGTGCATACACAAACCCTCTACCATAGCGACGGTCACCCCTCTGCAAGCTCCCAGAACAGGACACCAAATGAGGTTCTTGGGAACCCTAAAGATACCAGGATGCAAACTGTAAAAGAATGTCGTAGCTGAAACCGGTTTGGCTCAGTGGATCGAGTCTTGGCCTGTGGACTGAAAAAGGTCCCAGGTTCCATTCCCCTCCATGTATCTTGGTTACGGGCCCATCTCCAGTAGTGGGCGTGCAGGAGGCAGCTGATCCATGTCTCTCTGATGTTTGTTTCTAACTCTATCCCTCTCCCTGCCTCTCTGTAACAAATCAATAAAATATATTTAAAAACGATGCATAGAGAGTCAAGACAGATTGAAGGTTTTGGCCCATGGAGCAAATATTTGAGTAGAGGGTTGTAGAAAACTTTCTAAATCCTGCTGGAGATTAGAAGCAAGGGCTCATTGTTGGGGATAGCAAAGTTTAGTAGCTAATTATTTCATTGTTTTCAGCTTAATAAAAAAATCTTTCAAGATAAGAATTACTTCTCTTTGTTTACCCACAATGTGTAAGTCATTGCATAAATCAGGCCTTCAACAGTCCTTGTTCATTGACTGGTCATCCATTCAGCTGAGGGCAGTTTCTAGGCAATTTTCCCAAGCGTCAGTCTACTTACTTTTTCTACTTACTTTGGAGTGTGATGTTTCTGCCAAGGGTGCCAGTTTTGAGAAAATTGGGAGTTTATTTATCTGTTAACTAGTTTTTGAGAACAAGCCAAACACTAGACTAGGCACTGGGAAATATCCAAATTGCTTTCCTCAGACCTCAGAGCATTCCCGTTGTTAAGGACTTCCATCTCTGATCGCAGGATTACAGTTGCTCCTCTGCTGTGCTTCACTTTGTATGGTGAAAACCTTTGTGTCTGGCCCTTGCTGGTTTGGCTCAGTGTTTAGAGTGTTGGCTCTCAGACTGAAGGATCTCGGGTTTGATCCCCAGTCAAGGACACATACCTTCATTGCAGGGAAGTAACCAATCAATGTTTCCCCCTGTCTCTCTCCCTTCCACTGTATCTCTCTTAAAAAAAAAAAAAATCAATGGGAAATATATCCTTGAATGAGGATTAACAAAAACAAAATAAAAAAACACCTTTGTGTCTTCTTCCCTAGAAGGTAAAACTATCTACTCATTTTTTCCCTGATCTTATCCTCAGTGTTTATCATGGCACTTGTCATATAATCAAGGCTTAATGTATGTTTGAGTTAAGTGGAAGCTAGGAACAACTGGGCAATGTGAGATAATTACTAAGTATTCAAGAGCCAGAACATGTGATCGAGCTGTGAGCACACAGAATTCTGGGAAGAGAGGGCCACTGGAATATCACAAAGACCAGGCGTGGTAGACTTTCAGAAAGTAGGGAGTTTCAGGCAGAGAACGCTGATGAACAAAGGTATGGAGAGGAGGCAGTGAGTACGAAGTTTGGCAAGAAGTAGTGAGGAGATAGGCCCTCATGGGGTGGTGCTGGAGGACATTGGCGGGAAGGTTAAGAGGGGACCCGATGCACACATGGTTAGGAGGACTTTAAGCTAGTCATGAGTTTGGGAAATACATGATAGAAGCAGAGGAGGATATGAGAGACATGTGGGCTAAATTAGAGGAAGGACTAGACATCAATTAGGTGACTGGATAGGGACTTGGAATGGAATTGGGCCTAACGTCTGTTTGGAAAAGGGATTTGGCAATAGAATTTGGGCATAAAATATGAAAGAGGTTTGGAGGGAGGCTCATTATTATATGGTCACTGGATTGATCTAGGAGATGAAGAGAGGTATGAGAAGCACATCAAAGATGACTTCATCTTTCAAGCCAGACTTCTGCTGAATTGTAGCTCTGGTAATTATAATGCAGAATTCTGAAGTATATATTAATGGGTTCTGGCTCTTAACCAAGATGTCAGGCAAGTTCCTAAAACTCATGTTGAGGGCTCGAGTACAGAGCCAGGCCTTGTTAACTGTTGGAATACAGGCAGTTCAATGATCGAGTCTTTTTAAAATGAAACTGGTAGCATGAGAATGTCCTTGGGATGTAGCAGGTATATGTTAAATTCTACTTGTCTCGCCACATTCTGAAACAAGAATGTTAGGCTTATCTTTTGGATCACTATGGTATTTTTGCCTGCAAGCATGAATAAACACTCAATCAGCTTATTGCTTATATCCTATCTCCCCCCCACACACACACCTTTTCTTTATGGCCAAACATTAAAGAAAATGTACTATCAGAGCCAATAGTCCCAAGATAGCAAATGGCTCCAGGACTGGCTAATCTAGCAACTCAACTGATAAAATCTTTCCTCCTCTTTGTCTCCTTTGCCACACGCTCTCTATTGACCTGCTCTCTTTCCAGCTAGAACTTGGCTGCCACCAGGACAGACGTGACAGGTGTTTTGAGCAGACATGACCAAAAAAGAAAGAAAAGGCTTCCCTTTTTCAGCAGACATTTCTGTTTCATTGGCCAGAATCCTGTCACACACCTACCTCAAAGCAAAACCCTGGCAAGGGGAAGGTGACTACAGTGGGTAGACCAACCAAGATACCCCTAAATTCATGTGAGAAAGCAACTAGAGGCTAGCCAGGGCTCCCCACACTGAATGCATAAGGCTGGGGACCTTGTTCATTTGTAGATTCTGATTCATTTCTTTGGGGTGAGCCCAGTACTCTGCATTTCAGATAAGTGCCAGGAACTGTCATGGCTACCATGAGACTGACTGTACAGTGAGGCTTTGAGTAGGAACCGGGACAGTAGACAGTCAGAGTAAACTGCAACCCCACCCCCACGTTCTGGAACTCAGCCTTGGAATGAATAATGTCTATTCTGGTCCTATTGCAGCTTGTCTCCTGGAGCAGGTGGCTTCATAATGACAAATGACCTTTGGGGTTGCACTTTGCAATTTACAAAGCATATTTTTTATTTATAATATATTTTTATTGATTTCTGAGAGGAGGGGGGAGAGAGAAACATGAATGAGAGAGAATCATTGATCAGCTATCTCCTGCACGCCCCCCACTGGGGTTTGAGTCCACAACCCGGGGATGTGCCCTTGACCGGAATCAAACTGAGGACCCTTCAGTCCCAGGCTGATGCTCTATCCACTGAGCCAAGCCAGCTAGGAAGTATTTCCATTGCCTGAAATTTTAACCCTCCCTTCCCACCCCTCCCCAAGATGCAGATGAAGCTTTAAGTACTGTGTGTAGTAGTCCATTTCATAGATTGGTTACTTGACCCGGGATCACATAGCTAGTAAGTATTAGAACCAGGACATGAACTTAAACCCTGGAATCAGAGGTTTAGGAGCCTAGAGCCTACCAGTTAGTTCTCTCTCCATCCTTCGTGACACAGTTCATCAGCCCCAGAGGTACATTTCCAACTAGAATAATGTTGTTTTTCCTCCCCCTTTCTCTGCAGGGTGTTTCTGTGGCCTGGGACTGGTTAGTACTAACAAGTCCTGCTCAATGCCACCCATCAGTTTCCAAGACCTTCCTCTGAACATCTACATGGTCATCTTTGGAACAGGCATCTTTGTCTTCATGCTCAGCCTCATCTTCTGCTGTTACTTCATCAGGTGAGTGACTCACTGGCTGACCTGGAATGGGGGAGTCAGAGAGGAGGCAGTCAGGGGTAGTAGGGTGAGCAGAGCGAGGCTGGCAACGGTCACTAGTCTCCAGCGGGTGTCCTGCTTGAAAGACAGGACTTAGCCAGTTCTTCACTGGGCCCTCGAGGCCTGGTTTTTCTGTTTACATCAGCCTATCAAGTTGTTCCAGAGCATGTAAGGTCACTCTGGGTTGGGCTGCATCCTGCCTCTTTCTTGGCCAGTTATGCTACGGTTGCCTAGAATTACTGTCTGACAAAGTAATGTCATTGATGGTTCTTTAACAGTCTCTCTTCCCACTCACACCCGCTGGGTAGCCGGGGATAAGTAGGCAAGAGTTACACCAGTGGCACGTACCTCTGCCCTCCTGGGAAATCTATGTCCAGCCGATGCTAATATTAGCAAGCTGGTGTCTGGAGATCTGCTTGTTTATTCTGCCTTGGAAGCTCTTATTTTCTGAGAGTGAAAAAAACGAAAAGCCTCCCTTACTGCACGGGGACCCAGGGAAGGACTGGAGTTTCTCCAAGAACTGTTTCTTCTCCCGTTGATAAGACATGGGAACTGTGGCTATTTCCTACCAAAAATGTGGGGCGGGGGCAAAACTGGAATTTAGACTGCACATTAGAGTGGTTTCTAACAAGAGCACACAGTTGGTATTAATAATTTTTCGCTGGATATTGGGGAGTGCTGAACGCCTCTGACTAGCAGAACCTGGCTAGAGTCATCATGATAACTAATCCCCACAAATGTCTGAGTAGATGGCAGCTGGAGCCTAGGCTAGTATCTGATCAAATCACCCAAAAAAAGATGAAAATAGGATGGAGGAAGCAGAAGGTCTGGTTCCCCACTGAGGTGTCCTGGTGGATTTGCATCCTTCACCCAGAAGGAGGCTTAGAGAGGGTGCTTGTCCTATTCTTCAGGCTGGAAGCTCTCGCTCTAAGAGGAGGAAGTGCCCGCAGGCCTGCTCGCCCGTGCTCTCGGTTCTTTCTCAGAACTTTAAAAAGTCCCTACGACTACAATTTTCCACTGAAACCACTATCGTCTGTACAATTGTGTCTAGCATTTGCATCTCGCTATTAAGTGGGGGTTGAGGGTAGGTTTCCGGTATTGCCCCACTCCCTCGTCTCTCTCCAAGCCTGAGTTTGTTCCTTAAACTCTTCCGTCTGCCTGACCACCAGCCACTCCCGTCTCATATCAGACAATTTGTGCAGTTCTCCAGAGACTGGAGGTGGACACCTTCCAATGCCAAAGATTTGTGTGTGATGCTGGCAGGAGTCTGTAAAGCCAACTAACTCCCTTTGGTCCCTTTACACACACACACACACACACACACACACACACACACACACACACACACGAGCTCACATATGCCAACCTGCAAAGGTGATCAAGGGAAGAAATCCTAGAAAATCACTCTGGGCCACTAAGTAGATGCCCAGCAGGGTTCATTTCCTAATTCTGCCACTGATGGGTAGATTTTTAGCTGTTCTTTTTTTAAAAATATATTTTATTGATTTTTTACAGAGAGGAAAGGAGAGGGATAGAGAGTTAGAGACATCAATGAGAGAGAGACATCGATCAGCTGCTTCTTGCACGCCCCACACTGGAGATGTGCCTGCAACCAAGGTACATGCCCCTGACCGGAATCGAACCTGGGACCCCTCAGTCCGCAGGCTGATGCTCTATCCACTGATCCAAACCGGTTTCAGCTTTTAGCTGTTCTTTACCCAGTGCCACCTGCATGCCAGACATCATGGTTAGCATTTGGTAAAATAGTTAGCTCACGTAATCCTCAGAACATCCCTGCAGTTTAGGTATGAGTCCACTTTATAAATGCTGATTCTTACTACCTGACTGTGAAGTGAAGGGGAGCTGTGGCCATGGCCAGCTCTTTACAGTTAAAGATGGGGTGTCTGCAGAAGGAGTGGCTGGGAGCTGGGGATGGCTGATTAGTTTTTGGTTGGCTGGCCTGAAAGAACAGAGCAACAGAACCAACGCGGTGCCAAAAGCTTTCCCGTGGCAGGGCTGCTCGGCACCACCTGTCCCTGCTGTAGTCATCTGCCCCTGTACCGCCCCACTCCGCTCTGCAGCCTGCTCGGAGCCAGCCCACCCCTCCGTCTCACGGTTCCAGAGGCTCACTGCTGTGTGGCAGCCTGTGGGCGTCTATATATAGAAAGACACACAAGTGCAGAAGCCACTTCCTCTCCCTGCTTCTTGGTTTCCTCCTCAGCCAAAATAGGCCCCTGACCCCTGCTCATGACCTGGTGAGCTCATTGGCCAGAATCAGCCTCCACTCCCAGCTTCCCCCCCGCTCCTTCTCCCCCAGCCCCCAGCGGGCTAATCTCGGCCTTACACAGGACGGAGGGGCCAGAGAAGTACACACAGGCAGGAAAGGAACAATTGCTTTCAGGATCTGGCCGCATTGTTCGCTCCAAAAGGGAAGAGAAGCGAAGGGAGAGCTCACTGGCAGCGGCTGGAAATGGTGTCATTGAAATCGGGGTATTTTTAGCTACTTTGCTCACCCAACAGCTGAAAAGGCCACCTGTCCAGTCCTGTTGGCACCATGTCTCCTGCTGGGATGGCCCAGCGTCTTTGTTTTTTTTTTGTTTGTTTGTTTCCTTTTGCAACCTGTTTGGCCCCATTTCATCACAATCTCAATCTTCCTGGTCCAGAAATCTACATGCAGGGTGCAGGTGCAGCCTTAAGCCCCTCGGTGTTCTGAGCATCCTGGGCGCCAAGAGGCAGGCTTCTGGAGTTTCCTCCGATAAGACCATTAAAAGGAGGGCACCCCAGGCATCCGCCGATACAGCGCGGCGCACGTGATGTAATAGCCAGGTAGCATTGAGGCTCACAATTATGTGTGGCATCTCCTCATTCTGTGGTGAAGAAGCAGGCTCCTCACGGGCCTCCTTAGTCCCTCTGCACATACCTGCTAGGAGTGGCTGTCTCCCTTGGAAGTTGTCTATAAGCACACCCCAATGACCATTTCTTCTTTTCCTGGTGTCTGTTATGTAAGCTTTGGATGCATCCTTCCTGCCCTTCTCACTGGGAAGTGGGCACAGAGATGCCTGTGAATATATGAAGGTGCAAAGTGAAGGATGGGGTAGGGGGAGCCCTCAGGAGGCCTTGAACCCAACCCTCCACTTGAGGAACCCACCAAAGAGGGGAGAGAAAGGGGGCCGGGATGTGCTGCCCAGGCCTCAGCCTCAGCCTCGCGGCAGGAGCCACTTGGACCGGAGTTCGTTCGTTTGCGGATCCAGGCACACATGGCCTGGCCAGGCCCCCGACGATGCTGTGTTCCCCTAATTGGTAAAACAGGCCACATGTTGTGTTAAAGAGCTCAGGCTCTGTAACCAGAGAGACTTTCATTCAGATGCTGCCAACCGGCTCTGAAGTTCCAGCAAGTTACTTCTCCGGACTTCCTTTTCCCCTCTTCTGCGGAAAGGGAAGCCTCTCCCTCTGACGCTGTGTGGAGCCGACGAGCATGTACCTGAGGGTGTTGGTGCGGGGATCGGTGCACAGCGGGTCCTCGGTAACGGGGGCTGTGGCCTGCAGTAGCACGTGCCAGGGTTTGGCTCTGGAGAGGGAGGCGGCATGCAGGCCACCAGCTTGAAACAAAAAGGAGCCAACAAAGAAGGGCTCGCCTGTGCGTTCCTGGCACCGGGAGGGGAGGGCACGCTGTTTCCAGAAGACTGTGTTCCCCGAGCGGCACGTCCCCCAGGGTCAACAGACGCTTCTTTATCCTGCTCCCCTGGCTTACTGGAAATAGCCCTAATAAGAATATCTAGCTTCTCTTTGCTCAGTAATTGTTGATCTACAGGGTCTGGGAGCTGCAGAAAATTTTGAGGCTGTGGAGCCTGAGTCATTCATTCACTCTGGGTGACCCACTTTTAGGTCCAAACCTTACCCCATGGCCTCTCTAGGGTGAGGAGCACCCGTCCCCACCCCCAGAAGAAGCCAGGCAGCCAGCCTGCCCGCCTGCCTCTCCTGCTTAGAATGGCTCTGTTGGTGCCATAGTGACCGCCTCTCTTCCCTTTCTCCCCCAGCAAACTGCGGAACCAGGCGCAGAGCGAACGCTACGGATATAAGGAGGTAAAGCACCACATCTTTCCTAAGACTTCCTCCTCTGCTCCTTGTCCTGCTGGAGACAGAAGAGGAGAAGACGCTTGAGCTGTCCTGGCCTGGAGTCCCCCTCAGCCTCCCCTCTGGCCTTCTCCAGAGTTAAATCCTTCCACTGTCCTCCAGTCTGGTGGGCTTAGGCAGTTCCCAGAGCCTGCCCTCTCCCCCCCCCCCCCCCCCCTCAACCTTAATGGGAGGGAGGGAAGGGGGATCGTGTGCAGAGCTGAGGACTTCCCTCATTGGTTGATACCACCTGGCCCATGGTTGGCTTCTTTGGACACCATGCTGTCTCCTTTCTTCCCAGGTGGTGCTTAAAGGGGATGCCAAGAAGTCACAGTTATATGGGGTGAGTGTGTTGGGATGGCATGGGGGGTTGAGGGTGGATGGGTAAAGCACAGGGCACCCTCAGCGTTCAGCCTGAGCCTGTTCGGGAACCTCTGAAAAGAAGGTCCTTTTACCCTGTATATTCCCTCTGCCCTAGCAGACTGTGGAACTAACTAATGTGTCCATGCCTGTGGTTCCTCTCTGTGTCCCCCATCACTCTGCTCACACCCAACAAATCCTGGGTTCCCCCCACACTGACCCTTTAGGAATAGGCCATTCCTACTCCTTTCCCATCTGTCCCTGGAGGTCACCTAACTCGCTGCCCAAAGCTTCCGTCCATAACCAGGACCTCTCCTGCACACAGTGTGGTTGTCTGGAGCAGGGAGCATCACAGATGTCACTAGACACAAGACTACTGAGAAATAGTCCATTTTGTCCCTGTTCTTAAATATTTTTAATTGATTTCAGAGAAAACGAAAGGGGGAGGGAGAGAGAGAGAGAGAGAGAGAGAGAGAGAAGTATTAATGAGGAGAGAGAAGTATTAATGAGGAGAGAGAATCACTGATCAGCTGCCTCCTGCATGCCCCTTACTCTGGGGATCAAGCCTGCTCTTGACCAGAACAGAATCCAGGACCCTTCGGACTGAAGATCGACGCTCTATCCACTGAGCCAAATCAACTAGGGCTGCCCCTGTTTTTTATATCTCAACAAGTTCTGATGTTTTCCCAGTCCTTTTCTAGAAGAGTGATTCAGTTGAGATTGAGGGGGTTTATATATATGAACAGAAGGCTGGATTTAAAGAAGGTAGCAGACCACATACCCTCATCCTTACCTCTCGTTATTGAAACATCTCCCCTTGCCAAATGTACTAGGCTAGAAGGCATTCAAAACCATTCTTCTAGAAGAGCACTGCCCAAAGGGAACCTGTGAGACTGGGGTGGCGATCAGGAGTGTTCAGGATGGTGGGTGGGTTCTTGCCTGGCTCCTCTCACACTGCCCCTGTGCCCTTGCTCCCCACAGCAGACCTGTGCAGTCTGTCTGGAAGACTTCAAGGGGAAGGATGAGCTAGGTGTGCTCCCGTGCCAACACGCTTTTCATCGGAAGTAAGTGTCCACAGTGGGGATGTGTGCCCAGGGGGTGCCTTTGAAAAGAAATACGCAGGAAGTGTCTTCTAGAACTTACGATCCCTACCTTCTCCCACCTACCCCTTGTCAGTGATGTCTTAACAACCTGTCTGGACAGCAGGCAAAAGGGAGGGGTTCGATTGCAGGAAGGGTAGGAGGGTCTGGATCTGAGACATAATCGCCAGCCAGAGCAGGTTGGGGTGTCTCACATCTGCTGTTGCCCACAGGTGTCTGGTGAAGTGGCTGGAAGTACGCTGCGTCTGCCCCATGTGTAACAAGCCCATCGCTGGCCCCACCGAGGTCACTCAGAGCATCGGAATCCTGTTGGATGAGCTGGTGTGAGGGCTGCCTTTACATCAGGCCTGGAGAAAATGTCTTGCCTCGTGGGTGCCTGGTCCCTCTGCATCGCTGCAATGAACAAGACTTGTTGGGTGATAATGGCCATGCCTACCTGAAGGGGAGGTAGTACAGGGCTGGTCTCCCACCATCAGTGAGAGGCCAGACTTGCCCCTCCTTCCCGCCTCCTGAAGTCTTCTTCCCTGCTACCCAGTACTGAAAGCATCGCTCATCAAGACCCATGTATCCTGGTACTGGAGGGTTTCCCTGCCTTGTCCCTGCTCTGGGAGAAGAGTCACATAGTAGAGACAGAGACCGTATGACCACAAAGCCCTAGAAGAAGGGATGAGACGGGCTCTGTCCTCCCCTGCCCCCACTCCTTCCATCAGGAGGTTAGAAGGGAAGGAAGAAAAGATCAAGGAACCAAGTACCTCCGGTGGAAGGGAGGGAGGCTCTGTAGGAAGTTAGGAAGAGCAGGGACATACAAAAGCAAAGTCAATGTTTACATGGGACCTATGAAAACAAAGGCTGGCTGGCCAGCCTGGCTACAGGGGAAGGAGGATCATCCCTCCCCCTGCTAGGGTCTGAGGTGCTATCCACTCGCTCTCTCTCCCTCCGTCAATCTCAGAGCTTCCTAGTCTGAGGGCCCCTCCAGAGGAAGGGCTTGTTCTACACACAAATGGATTTCCAGGGGCTTTTTCTAAAGGAGCAAAAAGGGGCCTGGGGAAGGGGGTGTCTGAAGGTGAAAATAGTGACACCTTCTTCCCCCTTGTAAATAGTATTTTTATACTTCATCCTCAGGATTTATATATGGAATGGAGGGGGTGAGAGTTTCCGTTCCTCCCCAGAGTGGGTGAGGGTATGTATTTAAAGAAAATTAAATTTAATAACAAGTTTCTCTAACCTTTTGCCTGTGGTTGTGGCCTGTGTCTGTTGGCTCTTTTCCACCAACAAGGAACAAAATTCCTTGTAACTGCTGCTTCTCACTTCCCCACATTGAAATGGAACACACACACACACACACACACACACACACACACACACATACACACACACACAGTTTCCTAATCCTTAAAAGAGAAAAATTGGTTATAGATTACTGCCTGTACAGCACAGGTTGGGACTAATGTCAATGTATTTTTTTTACCTGAACAAGCCAGGCTCATTGGATTTCTAGAATATTTTTAAAGTTGATATATGCCACCATACCATTCTGCCAATTAAGACATAATAGAATTCTACTTGGATTTAAAGCTGTTGTGCTCTTAACACAACCAAAGAGGTCTAGGTTGCTATCATAGAGGCTTGACCTCTTTTCCTTATACTTTTTGCTTATCCATTAACCTATCTTACCCCATGCCCTATCTGGAAATAGGAATGAACATTTGATGCCCCTGTGTGCACTCAGATCTTGGACCCCTATATCTTGCAACTTGGCTCTATCAGTGTTTCAAGGGGGTGATGTGTCAATAATGGGTATGCAAGATGGGTTAAGTGGCAGGAGCAATGGCTGTGGTCACCCTGCTTGGTGAAAGATTAGTGCCAATGGGCATTCCAGGGGGGCAAGCTCTGGGCACTGCACAGGAGAAGCATCTGGAGGGGTGGGTCACTAGCATGCAAGCGATGCCCATGCACCCAGAGGAGCCAGACCCAGGGGTAGGTGACACCCTCACCACTGCAGTTGTACTGTGGAGGCTTCAGCATAGTCGGTATTCATGCTATACAGATCTGAGGTGCAGCTGGGGCATCTTAGTGGGGGACCCTTACCTGAGCATGTGCCTGTTTTTGCCATTTCACACTTTCAGGGGTAATTCTATCTTCCTTAATGCCTCTATATCCCGTCTACTGCTGCCAACCCTATGAGGCCTGGTCTTTCCCTCCAGCCTGCCAGCTTGCTTTAGTGTAGGAATAAAATGCACTTCCTAAGAAAGGCCCTCCCTCCAGCTCCTGCTAAAGGAGGGGAAACCAGTGGTCTGCAGGCTGGCTTCATCTTCATGCTCCTCCCTCACCATTTCCCCTTCCTCTCAAGGGAAATCCAGGTTTGGCATGTTGACATTAAAACATTGGCACTAAATGCCTGTTTGCGAATTTAAATAGCATTGTCCCGGAATCAAAATGATAGTGTAAAAATGCCTGGTATTACTTTTCAGTGCTTCTATACAGCTAGGCAGGATGGGACTCCAAAGAGGGGGAAACTAGAGAGATTTTGCCTGGTCAGATGTGAATTGTTAGCAGCCAATCACAAGTTAAATAGTCACAAGTTTCAAATTCAGAGTCGGTGTGGTTTCGTTACTCAGGTCAGCGTTCCTAGGGTTGCTGCCATCTGTGTGAGGGAATAATCCTTACCTTGGGAAACTGTGCAATCACAGTATTTTGGGTCAGCAAGCTCACTGTGGTAGAGAGACCCTTAGCTCAGTTGGTGTGGAAATCCAGGACAGGAGGGATTTCTGCAGGAAGAGGACACCCGAGCTGAGTCCTGAGAGTGATACTGACAAAAGTGCCCCAGGATTCACCGGCCTGTTGTGTGCCAGAAAGTGTAAACAATTCAGTGTGGAGTTGTGCTGGGTGTCCCGTGTGTTGCCAGGAACCTGGGACTTGATAGACAGGGACTCCTCAAGTTTCTTTAGATCAGTCTTCCAAAAGATCTGGGAACCAAGCCTGTATTTTTCTTTGCACGAAATATTCATGAACATCTACACTATACCTAGTACTGCTCCCATTACTGAAAAGGGGTTTGCATTGTAAATGTGTTTCAAAGGGGAACGGAACTGAAGAAAGCTAGCTGATAATTACGTGAACCAGATAATGAGCACCTAGCCACCAACTTCTTTCACAAAATACAATTTGCTTTCCTTTCTGTGTGTACCCCTCTTGAGTTCGAGATTGAGAGTGGACAAAAGCAAACGAATGGCTTACTCATAATTACACAGATAAGCATCAGCACCAAGGCACAAACCCAGATTGTACAGATCCAAGTTCAGTGTTGGCTTTGATACACAATAGCTTTGGAGGCAGATTGTGTTCCTTGAAGATAATGTAGCAGGTTTTATAAGTCTTGGGCTGGTGCAGTCATAAAGGACAAAGCCCCAGATAATCGTCAAACTATTTTTTTGCTTCCCATTATCTAGGACCATGAATATATATATATATATATATATATATATATATATATATT
>JAAGEH010000046.1:4454807-4476015 GCA_011751065.1 Lasiurus cinereus
ATATATTAACTCCACAGTGGATTGTAACTTTTAAAGAAACTTAAATGGATCAACCATTTACGAAGTTGGTGATTAAAGCGAAGGTGAAAAGCTCAAAGCAGAATTTGCAAATCACTGCCTTTGATAGATTGGGACAATGGGTATCTTGAAGAGTTGGCCCTTCTGTTCCCCCTTCTCTTCCTCCAATTTTTTAAAAAAAAAATTTATTGATTTTTTACAGAGAGGAAAGAAGAGAGATAGTTAGAAACATCGATGGGAGAGAAATACCGATTAGCTGCCTCCTGCACACCCCCTACTGGGGATATGGCCACAACCAAGGTACATGCCTTTGACTGGAATTAAACCCAAAACCTTTCAGTCCGCAGGCTGACGCTCTATCCACTGAGCCAAACCAGTCAGGGCATCCCTCCATCAATTTTTCCATTTCAATTCAAAGTCACCCATTTCTCATCTGGGCTTTTCCATTCTCACTAGGCCCTCTTAGGCCTCCCCAACTTTGCAATGGTTTACCCCCTAAGCTGAACCCAACCTCTGCCCTCTTATTCTACCATCTTATTCTGTCTGGGTGTCTTAATATCTTTGATGACCTTGATCATATCCCTCACTCACAGGTGAATCTTCTGTTAAAACCAGGACAAACTGATGATCAGTCATGCAGGCTTATACCCCAAATATCACTCATGAAAACAAGTTAAACTTGTTTACCATGCCAGCGTTGGATCCTCTCTCTTTTTTTTTTTTTTAAACATGCCCATTTGATTCCTCCTGTGATAAGCTGGCATAGTATATAGACAGGACATGACCAAGGTCACTTTGGGCCTTGGCATGGCTTCTGATCCTGTCTCTATGTGACAGTCTCAACAACAAACTAGGGCATGTGCTCGGAGATGAAGGGAAACTCCACAGCTCCAGGAAGCATAAGAATTCATTTTGATGGGTCTTGTTCGCAGAAAAACAGACAAGCTATAAAAACTTCCTGGAGTATTTTAAATCTGTACGATAAGGACCAAGAACTTGGTGGTGGTCTTTAATATTATATTGAAAGCATGAATCTCCACTACAAACTCAGACTTCCAGAAATATATTGGTTTCGGATCTTTAAATTGCTCTTAACCTTTGAGCCACCCACTTACTCATCTGCAGTGCTCTTTCCTCTCTAAATAATTCACAAGTCTCAGTGACACAGATCAACCCTTCCTTCTGCATACACTGTACCCACAGAGCCGCCTGTTCTCTGAGCCCCCAAAGACTCTGCATCTATCATCCTGCCCAGTTTGGTGTGTGAGAAGCTGGTATAGATGTCAAGAGCCTAGGCTGTCCAGATCTCACACAGTTGTATCTACTGCTACCATCTCAGAATGCTACCTGGGAACTAAGTTGCAGATACCTACTAACTTTTGGACCTGTCACCTTTATTCTTCTCAGGTTGAAGAGTTGTAGTGTAAATTACCTGAATTCTACATTAGACATTTTGTTATATTTTATCCCATATCACCCATCTAGCTTTAATGTATTTTTTTATCCTCACCTGAGGATATGTTTTTATTTTTTAAATATATATATATTTTTTTTTTATTGATTTTTTTACAGAGAGGAAGAGAGAGAAAGAGAAACATCAATGGGAGACAAACATCAATCAGCTGCCTCTGGCACACGTCGCATTGGGGATGTGCCCACAATCAAGATACATGCCCTTGACCAGAATCGAGCCTGGGACCCTTGAGTCTGCAGGCTGACACTCTATACACTGAGCCAAACTGGCTAGGGCTGTTTTTATTTTTAAAATAAATCTTTATTGTTCAGATTATTGTCCGATTGGGTGTTTTTTTGCTTCTTCGTATTTCAAATCTTTGACTTGATTCTTGTGATCCTCTAGTATGCTGTTGGATCTCTGTATATTATTCTTTATTTCAGTCAGTATATGCTTAACTTCTAGTTGGTTCTTTTTCATATCCTCGACGATCTCACTAAATTTATGGGCAGTTTCTAAAAAATTCTTGAAAAAACTTATAGCTGTGGTTTTGGCCTTTATATCCAGTCATTTGCTTTCCTCCATTTCTTTCATTTGTGGTCTGTTTCTTTGTCTCTGCATTATTTTTAAAAAATATATATTTTATTGATTTTTTACAGAGAGGAAGGGTGAGGGATAGAAAGTCAGAAACATCGATGAGAGAGAGAGAGAGAGACATTGATCAGCTGCCTCCTGCACGCCCTCTACTGGAGTTGTGCCCACAAGCAAGGTACATGCCCCCAACCGGAATCAAACCCAGGACCTTTCAGTCCTCAGGCTGACGCTCTATCCACTGAGCCAAACCAGTCTTGGCTGTCTCTGCATTTTGACTGCTTCCCTTTGTGTGCTAGGTGTCCTATAGGGTCCAGTGGCTCAGCCTCCCCAGTTGCCTGGGGTGGATACTCTTGGTGCATCCCTTTCTGGGTTGTGTGCCCAGTCTTGTTATAGTTAAGCCTTGATTGTTGTTGGTTTCACTGGGAAGAATTGACCTCCAGGCCAGTTGGCTTTGAGGATCAGCTGTATCTATGATGGAAGAATGTCTTTGCTAGAGACACCTTTATGGGGCAAGACTTGCTTCAGTGGGGCTTTGGTGCTCACTTAGTCTGTCTGCCGAGTGTGTGCCTTATGGATCTGAGGAATTATAATCTGGATGGTCCCACTCTGACCACTGGGTACATTGGCTCTTGGATCTCCAAGGAAGTGCTAATTTAGCCACCCAGCAGGAGCTACGGAGAGATCTGCAGATTCCTCTTCTTTGTTTGGGGTTTGGAGGTGCCCAGGTGAGGCTCAGATGTGAAGCAATGCAAACTGTTGGGGGGCCTTGGACCTTCTTTTGGATGATGTTCTGGGTCTCTCTGACCTAGCTTCAGTTTCTTAGGTAATTTTAGATTGCAAAGGGCCCAGGCCCTTCATATGCAAAAACCTCTGCACACAGCTTGGGTGGGGTGGGGTCTCAGGGAAACAACAGGGCAACAGGGTGGAGCAAACAGCAATGGCTTCCCGTCATCCCTGCCCTAAAAGGCCCTGAGGTCTCAGTGTCCCTCAGTAATTGCTGCAGGCACCTCTGAGAGAAAGCTGCACTCGAGTTCCGCCCACTGCCAGACAGTCCAGTTTCTCCCTGTATGAGTCTAGGTCCCCAGAGTCTCACCCAGAACTGAAGTTCAGTGTAGTTGGGAGCTTGAGTCTCCCTACAGATTGAAAAAGGCAACCGTGCCAAGACCGGTTTGGCTCAGTGGATAGAGCATCAGCCTTCGAACTGAAGGGTCACGGGTTCGATTCCGGTCGGGGGCATGTACCTTGGTTGTGGGCACATCTCTAGTAGGGGGCGTGCTGGAGGCAGCTGATCGATGTCTCTCTCTCATCGATATTTCTAACTTTCTATCCCTCTCCCTTCCTCTCTGTAAAAATCAATAAAATATATTAAAAAAAAAAAAGGCAACCGTGTACTCAGTTGCCAGCCCTCTCTGCTCTCGCACCTCCATACCTCTGCACTTTACTTCTGCAGCTCTGAGTCTCAGTGTGCTTTTCTCTTTCCTTCTAGTTGCAGAATTTCCACTCAGCCAGCCTTTCCTGTGGTTCTGGATGATGTCTGTTTTGTCTTTTAGTTGTAGTTTTGAAGTGGTTGTGCGAGGCAGCAATTTCAGGTGTTTACCTATGCTGCCATCTTTGTTTCTGTCCCTGAGGATATGTTTTTTTTTTTTTTTGGTTGTTGTTTTTAATTGTTTAAGTATTACAAATAGTAGTACATATGTCTCCTCCCCCCCATTGACCTCCCCCTGGCCTCCCCTATCCCCCAGTACATGCCCTCACTTGCTCCCCCCCAGTGTCTTCTATCCATTGGTTATTCATACACACACACACACACACACACACACACACACACACACACACACACAGTGGTACCTCGAGATACAAGTGCCCTAAACATATGAGATTTTTGAGATACGAGCCGTCGAGCGAGCAAGCGATTTTTGCTTTGAAATACGAGCAACATTTGAGATAGGAGTAATTGCACGGATCGGCCAGCTGCACACAACCCAACAATTTACCTTGACGCGAGCGTCTCATAGTTTCCTACTCCTCAAGGTTACGGAATGAATTAAACTAGTATCTCGAGGTACCACTGTATATATATGCATACAAGTCTTTCCGTTGATCTCTTACAGCCCCGAAGCTATGTTTTTTATTGATTTTAGAGTGACCTGGATAGAAGAAACATTGATCGGTTATCTCCCATACCCTCCCCAAGTGGGGATTGAACCAAAACCTGGGTATATGGCTTGACTGGGAATCAAACCCACCAACTTTTCCTGTAGGGGATGATGCGCCAACCAACTGAGCCATACCAGCCAGGACTAATCAACGTATTTTTCAATGCATTTCAAAGCAAGCTTTAGATACCAGTACACTTCTTGTATTAAATTTTACAGCTAACATCTCGTTTTGCAAGTAAACTGAGAACAATGAGAAATCTGCCTTGGATATGACGATATCCATTTTCTGATAACTTGCTGACAAATCCTGAAGAGTAGCTATTACTTCAGGGAGATTTTTAGAAAGAACACAGGTCCATGGCCATAGCATCCTGAACGCATCCCATCTCATCTGATCTTGTCAGCCAAGCAGGGTTGGGCCTGGTTAGTATCTGGATGGGAGAAAGAACTCGGATATGAAATCATTTTACCTTTAAAATGTGGTGATGGTGCTAAAGGGTTCTTCAATGCCTCTGGTGACTTTTCACTTTGCTAAATTATGTGTTGTGTGTCAAAGGAGTCGGGGGTGGGGGGCGGTGGGCATGCATCATCAACAGTGTAGGACACCTATCCTTACTACACATATCAACCATGGAATATTTCTTGCACAATTAGCCATGGAATATTTATGTTTTGGAGTTTTTCCACACTTTAAATTTAGCAAGCTAGAATTATCTTTTAAAAACCACTTTAATCAACCTTTTTGAAAGGGAAAAATGTCTACAGAAGGAAATCTGCCTTTCTTTGTGGCTAGCATGCAATGTACTTGACTTAATTATTCTGCAAAGAAGCAAATTTTTCCTGTATTTTATGCTGAGGATATAGCAAAGCCAGTAATCCAGCAAATTTATTACAGGTTTGTGAGGTTAAAAACACATATATCCAGGTTGAGAAACAGGCATCTCGCTGTGTCTGATCTGGCAAATGTGAGCCCTGAATTGTGTAATCGCCTTAAATGTGACAGGAGGGTTCTATTATTTAAAATAATTTTGTTGCCTGGCTGGCATGGCTCTGTGATTGAATGTTGACCTATGAACCAGGAAGTCATGGTTTGATTCCGGTTGTGGGTTTGATCCCCAGTGTGGGGTATGCAGGAGGCAGCCAACCAATGATTCTTTCTCATCATTAATGTTTCTCTCTCTCTCTCTCTTCCTCTCTGAAATCAATGAAAGATGTTAAAAAAGAATTCTATGTTGAATCTTTAAATAAGATCTAAGGACTTTTTTATTTTAAAAATTTGTGTTTCTTAAAGTAAGACGTACCTATAGAATACAACAGAAGTGATTTAGTTGAAGTCTGGATTAAAAAGAGAAATGCATGACGTTAGCATAGATGAAGAAAGAGCAGTTTTGAGTGACTTTTGTTCATAGTTACTGGCTTTTAAAAGGGGGAAAATTCAGTTTAAGAAAAAGTTGACTGGCTAGTCAGTGATGAACTGCGGCTGCTTTAGGAAACCATGGGTACTTTCCCTTCTCCTCCTCATCGTGTGGTTACTTTGTCTAGTGGAATAAACAAAACTAGCTTGGAATTCAAAAAATGGGTTTTGAGTCCAGCTCTGCCTCTAATTATCTGGGAGACCCCAGCCTTGTTCCTTAATCTCTCTATACTTCACTTTTCTCCTCTGTAAAATGGAAATATAGTGACTGCTTCAGAGTGTGGTTAAAAAGAGTACATCAAAGAATGTTTTGAAAAGATTCAAAGTGATACTCAAATATAAGTTATTTTGGTTTCTAGAGTTATAGGGATTAGCTACTCTCTCTGAATAAGGGGGCTAAATGAAAAGTTGATAAGAAAGCTTGGGTATTTCCCCCTAATCATCCTAATACAGCATCCTTTATTGAACATGCATTGTCACAGGTGCTGCACTCAGAAATTGATTCCCAGTCAGGGCATATGCCCAGGTTGAAGTTGAGAGCTTGATCCCCAGTGTGGAGTGTGCAGGAGGCAGCTGATCACTAATTCCCTCTCATCATTGATGTTTCGATCTCTCTCTCCTTCTCTCTTCCTCTCTGAAATCAGTGTATATATATATATGTATGCATATTTTAAATTTTAGAGAGAAAATCAATAGAACTTGTCAATAGGTTGAAGGTGGGAAGGGAGGAAACAGCAAGAATGACAGATTTCTGGCAAAATGAGTGGGTAGCCAGAATGAAGATACAGAAAGAAAAGCTTTGGAAGCTTTCAGAAGATTCAGATTTTAGTTCAGAAATATAAAATTTACTCATAAGGCATACAAAAAAAGACACTAGGTAGGAATTGGAATGTGTGATTCTGAAGCTCAGCCCTGAGTCTAGGTGGGAGGAGGTTCATAGTGGAAGTTGAACATGTTAAAGGCTGTGGGGAGCATGAGAGCACCCCCAGAGTCGAAGCTGGCAATGAGAAAAGGGTTGATGGCAAGTCCTGAGGGGCTACAAACTTTCAAGAGCAGGAGAAAGCAGAGGAGAAGGACTGACAGAGAAGTCGAAGGAGGCCCAGGAGGGGTGAGCTCACCATAAGCAAGAGGAGAAGGTTTTAGGGAAAGATCAAGGGTCAGAGGTTCCTTAGAGATCAATAAGAAAGATATGAAAATGTCTTCTGAATTTAGCAATGAGGGGGCTATGGTGGTCTGGACAAGAGCAGTTTTGCTGATTGGTGGGGTGGAGGCAAAGTTGAGTGTTGAAAACGGAATGAGAGCCTGATGGTGTGGAGGTCAGGATTCAATTCCGAGTCAGGGCACATGCCTGGTTTTTGGGCTCAATCCCAAGTGGCGGGGGAGGAGGGGCGCATGCAGAAGGCAACTGATCAATGTTTCTCTCTCTTCTTTGATGTTTCTTTCTCTTCCTTTCTCTCTCTGAAATCAATAAAAATATGTTTTTTAAAAAAGAAAAAAGAATGAAAGAAAAGAAATAAACATTCCTAAAAGATTCAAAAGAAACAAAAATAAATGAATCTATGTATGAAGTTGGCCACATAGCCATAAAAAGTTGTTGTTTTTTTCAAGTGACTTGAAACATAGTATTTGTAATTATTTACCAGATAGATCCTAAAGATAAAAAAAGAACAGCCAAGAAATCTTAAGTTGTTTTTATCTTAATACCTTTATGTGTATATTTAGGACAAAGCAAATAACTAATAATATTAATGTTATTATTAGGAAATAATACTTTCAGTGAAAAAGAAGAGATACATGTCTTATTTTTAAAAAGTAAAAGCCTGAAATCTTCCATGTGAATTGTAAATATCAATATGAATTCATGATTTATTTTCTCTTTCTAAATAACATATTTCCTAGATGTGTCTGTTGAGCCCGGAAGCCTAAAAGTAATAAAAATTCTGGAGCACTGGCATCCCACTGTTTGGACCGTAGTCTTTAAATAGCATTTTCCCTTAGAAGGAACTAGGGCTCTTTGGAAAAATGGCTGATTCAATTTTGTCATTCTAGAAAGCAAGGAAGAAATCCAGACTACTGAGTCATGTCAAAATGATACAGGAGCCAAATGAAACTAGATCACCAACTTACACAAAACAAAAACAAACTCAAAATGGCTAAAGGACTTAAACATCAGACAGGAAACCATAAAAATCCTACAAGACTCCATATGCAGCAAAATAGCAGACATATGTTGTAGCAATATCTTTACTGACACAGCTTCTAGGGCAATGGAGACTAAGGAGAAAATAAACAAATGGGATTACATCAAAATAAAAAGCTTCTGCACAGTAAAAGAAACCATCAACAAAACAACCAGAAAGCCCCCTGCATGGCAGAACATATTTACCAATACCATTTCAGATAAGGGTTTAATCTCCAAAATTTACAGAGAATTCACACAACTTAACAAAAGGAAGATAAACAATCTAGTCAAAAAATGGGCAAAGCACCTAAATAGACACTTTTCAAAAGAGGACAGTACAAAAGCCGGAGAGACATATGAAAACATGCTCATGCTGAAACCGGTTTGGCTCAGTGGATAGAGCATCTGCCTGAGGACTGAAATGTCCCAGGTTTGATTCCAGTCAAGGGCATGTACCTTGGTTGCAGGCACATCCCCAGTAGGGGTCATTCAGGAGGCAGCTGATCGATGTTTCTCTCTCATCGATGTTTCTAACTCTCTATCCCTCTCCCTTCCTCTGTGTAAAAAATTCAATAAAATATATTTTTTAAAAAAACATACTCAAAGTCACTAATCATCTGAGAGATGCAAATCAAAACAACAATGAGGTACCATCTCACCTGTCAGAATGGCTATCATCAAGAAATGACAAAACTGGCAAGGATGTGGAGAAAAAGAAACCCTTGTGCACTGCTGGTGGGAATGCAGACTGGGGAAGCCACTGTGAAAGACAGTATGGAGTTTCTTTAAAAAGTTAAAAATGGAACTCTCATTTGACCCAGTAATCCCACTTCTAGGACTATATCCCAAGAAACCAGAAACACCAATCAGAAAATATATATGCACTCCTCTGTTCATAACAGCAAAATTTACAATAGCTAAGATTTGGAAACAGTCTAAGTGTCCATCAGCAGATGAGTGGGTTAAAAAACTGTGGTGCATCTACACAATGGAATACTATGCTGCAGTAAAAGGAAGGAACTTCTACCATTTGCAATATCATGAATGGACCTGAAGCAAAATAAGTCAGTCAGAGAAAGATAACTATCACATGATCTCACTCATTTGTGTGATATAATGATCAACATAAACTGATGAACAAAAATAGATCCAGAGACAAATGGCAGGTGAAGTGGGAGGGTTAGTGAGCAACCAAGGACTTGTATGCATGCATATTAGCATAATCAGTGGACACAAACACTGGGACAGTGGAGGTTTGCCTTGGGTGAGAGTGGCTGGGGGGTCAATTGGGGAAAAAGGAGACATATGTAAGACTTTACACAATAAAATTTTTTAATAAAAATAAAAAATGTGGAAATAAAATTATACAGGAGCCAAAATGAAAAGACTCCCATTGAGCTGCATAGGTGTGGGGGCAGGGAATATATGAAAAACCTCTGTACCTTCCACTAAATTTTGCTGTACATATAAAACAACTTTGAAAAATAAAATGTACGCCCAGCTAGTGTGGCTCAGTGGTTGAGCATCAACCCAGGAACCAGGAGGTCATGGTTTGATATCAGTTAGGTCACATACAGGCTCCATCCCTAACGGGTTGTGCAGGAGGCATTTAATCAATGATTCTCTCTCATCACTGATATTTCTCTCTCTCTCTCCCTCTCCCTTCCTTTCTTTGAAATCAATAAAAACATACTTAACAAATAAAGTGTATTAAAAAAAGTATTTTTAGACTCCCTCGGGCAAAAGATAGGACAATTTGAATATGAAAAGAATAATGACAATGAAATAAAAGTAATCAAAACTGTAAAATTGTTTTTTAACCTTAAAATGTATATTTTATTCTTGTCTAGAGGCTTGGTTATGTGAATTTGTGCACGGATGGGCTCCGGCCTGCCTGCCCCATTGGGGGCCCATTGGGCTGGGCCATCGGGGGAAGGGGCCATGGGTGATTGGTGGATCCTGTCCCTGATTGAAGTGTTGAGGGCTGATTGGGTGCTGGGCTGGCTTGGGTGAGGAGCTACTGGGGCCTGGATCAGGCTGGTTGGCTGCCACAGTGCCCATCATAGCTACTGGTCATTCTGGTCGTTCCACCGTTCCAGTCGCTGGACTTTTATATATATAGTCTAGAGGGCAGGTGCACAAATTTGTGCACAGGTGGAGTCTGGCCAGCCCTCCCTGATCAGGGCCAATCAGGCTGGGCCAGCAGGGGGAGGAGACATTCCACCCGCTGATCGAACTCCTGGTTGAGGGGGAAATTTGCATATTAGGCTTTTATTATATAGGATAGTGTTACAGGTATCTCCCATTTCCCCCCTCCCACTTCTGCCTTCTCCCAGCCCCTACCCATCCCCCAGGTCTTCACTACTCTCTTTCCCACATCCATGGGCCATGTATATAAGTTCTTTGGTTATCTGTTCTCATCTCTCCAACTCTACATGTAAGTCTGTTCCATGCTTCCATGCTTCCGGTATTATTTTGTTGGTCAATTCATTTTGTTCATTAGATTCCACAAAAAAAGTGAGATCATGTGATATTTGTCTTTCTCAGAAACTATAAAATTTTTTGAGATCTAAGAAGAACAAAAAAAAAAATAAGTATTGGGGGAGAAAACCAAGATGGCGGCACAGGTAAACACCTAAACTGCTGCCTCACACAACTATTTCAAAACTACAACTAAAAGACAAAACGGACACCATCCAGAACAACAGGAAAGCTGGCCAAGTGAAAATTCTACAACAAGAAGGAAAGAGAAAAGCACATTGAGATCCAGAGGAGCTGCAAAAGGCTGAGGTACAGGAATACACGTGGAGATGACTGGCAGCTGAGTGTGTGGCTGGCTTTCCCAAGTGGGAGGGAGACAGAAGCTCCTGACTGCACTGAACTGCCATTCCGGGTGAGACCCTGGGGACCCAGACTCACTCGGGGGGTAGGGGAGGAGAAATCTGGACTGTCAGAAAAAGAGAAAAGCACACTGAGACTCAGGGGAGCTGCGGAAGGCAGAGGTCTGAAGGGGTACGAGTGCAGAGAGGATTGACTGCTGAGTGTGTGGCTGGCTTTCTCAAGCAGGAGGGAGACTGCCCTGAACTCCAATTCCGGGTGATACTCTGGGAACCCAGACTCATTTGGAGAGAATCTGGACTGTCTGGAAGCAGGTGAAACTTGAGGGCAGCTTTCTCTCAGAGATGCCTGCAGTGATACCGAGGGACACTGAGACCCAGGGGCCTCATAGGACAGAGCTGACAGGAAGGCAATGCTGTCTGCTCTGCCCTGAGATTCTGCCCCATCCAAACTGAGCACAGAGGCTTTTGCAATTTTGAGAGTCTTGTCTCAGAAGGCTGTCTCCAGCACCAAAGTTCTCCCAGCATAGAAACAGGTGATCCTCACAACCGATTGGCCTGGAGGTCATTTCCTCTCAGAAATACCAACAACATTCAAGACTTAACTGTAACAAGGCTGTGCACATAGTCCACAAAGGGTGCACCAAGAGTGTCCACCTCAGGTAACTGGGGAGACTGAACCGCTGGGCCCTATAGGACACCTACCACACAAAGCTACTCTACCAACTCAGGGAAGTAGCAAAAATGTGGAAACAAAAAAACAGATCACAAATGAAAGAAATGGAGGAAAGCAAATGACTGGATATAGAGTTCAAAACCACGGTTATAAGTTTTTTTTTTCAAGAATTTCTTAGAAAAGGTTGATAAATTTAGTGAGATCCTTGAGAATATAAAAGAGGACCAACTAGAAATTAAACATACACTGCCTGAAATAAAAAATATTATACAGAGACCTAACAGCAGACTAGAGGACCACAAGAATCAAGTCAAAGATTTGAAATACAAAGAAGCAAAAAACACTCAACTCAACCAGAAAAGCAAACAGAAAAAAGAATCCAAAAATGTGAAGATACTATAAAGACCCTCTGGGATAACCTCAATTGTACCAACAATCTGAATTATGGAGGTGCCAGAAGAAGAGAGAGAGCAAGATACTGAAAACCTATTTAAAGAAATAATGACTGAAAACTTCTCCACCTGGTGAAAGAAATAGACTATGCAGGCCAGATGGGAGTGGCAAGAAATATTCAAAGTGATGAATAGCAAGAACCTACAACCAAGATTACTTTACCCAGCAAAGCTATCATTCAGAATTGAAGGGCAGATAAAGAGCTTCACATATAAGAAAAAGCTAAAGAAGTTCATCAACACCAAACCATTATTATATGAAATGCTGAAAGGTATTCTTTAAGAAGAGGAGGAAGAAAAAAAAGGTAAAGATATCTATCAACAAATGAATCTAAAAATCAAGTGAATAAAAAATCTGATGAACAGCATAAACTGGTGAATATAATAGAATCAGGGGCATAGAAAGGGAGTGGACTGACAATTCTCAGGGGGAAAGGAATGTAGGGGGTGTGGGAAGAGACTGGACAAAAATCATACACCTATGGATGAGGACAGTGGGTGGGGTCGGAACCAAGTGGAGGAGAGCTATGGGGGGGAAAAGGAGGAACATTGCAATAATCTGAACAATAAAAATTTATTAAATAATAATAATAAAAATAAATCCAGTCAAGCACCAGAAATGAATGTGACTCTGGTTCACCCTAGAATGGGCATAATCTCCTTTGTCTTAACTTTTAGTAAAACTTCTGGTTTCTCTCACTGTATAAAATAAACACGCTGTATGGGCTTAGAGTCACTGTTCCTGTCACTGTCCATGTCAGAAGACAATGGTCCCACTTGGCCCCAGCTTTTTCCTTCTAAAAAAAGGGGGAGAGTATTCATTGAAGGCTGCTAGGGCATTAAACTCATTATTCTAAAACTTGGTGAGGGGAAGGATCAAGTACTTATCCTGTTTTTCCTGTAAAAACTGTATTTCAGGGTGATCAAATAACTAGTTGTTGAGGGCAAGTTCTATTTAAAGCAGAATTCCAGGTAAAACACGCATAGGAAAATAACAGAATTACAAAATTGCCATTTCGTAATCCTTCCTGAACTACAAGGATTAAGCAATGATCACATATGGCTGCGAAGTCACCAGGGGGAAAATTGATGGGTAGGTTTTTATCAGATAACCCTCTTATCATCAATAAAAGTGGGGCATTCCGTGCCGCCTGTGATACAGTCAGAAGTACACAGCCCCACCCCTATGCAAGATGGGTCCTGAATTTAATGCCACCTCCAGATCTAAACGGCTATTTACAGGAAATGGGGCCGATAGAGGAACAAATTCAGTGACATCACGAAGAAGCATTCTGCCAAATCCAGAGTTTCAGTCCTTTTGCAGCACAAACGGCCTTGTTTCTTCAATGGCATTAAAGAAAAAGGGGCTCTTACAAAGTTTTAAAAACTTACGAGATATAACCAGGTGCAAACTTTCCATAATAAAAAACAACAGCTAAGTGAATGACAGGTAGGGAACTGAGGACAACATATGCAGGTTTATTGTTTTGTTTTTTGTTGGAAGACACTTTGGTGAGCAGAGAAATAGGGTGGTTCCTGAGAAGGAGGACTATTTTAATGATGGAACACATGAGTGTTTGGGGGCAATAATGGGAATAACTGAGTAGAGAGCATAAAAGGGGAATGCCATTGGAATGAGATCCTCAAGGCAAAACACAGGAGCAGGATCCACACTCCCTGTGGAAGACGTACTTACCTCATATACTACCTTAATAAAAAAACAAAACAAAATACTTGTGGTAAATTAGGCTCATAGCACAGACATGAAAAGGAAATTAAGCGAGCTTAGAATTTTAGGAGAGAAAAAGGTATACTGGCAATGCAGTGGACTAAGTACCACAGAGAAAGCCAACGCATTACAGTCAAACTTGCTATGACTTAAAAAAATCTTTTTAATATATATATTATTGTTGATAGTATTACAGATATTTCCCATTTCCCTCCTTTTCCTCCCTCTCCCCAACCTCTCCCTCCTCCCCCAGGTCTTTCATTATCCTATTGCCTGTGTCCATGGGCTATGCATATATATATAAAAGCCTAGGGGACTGGCTGACCATTCAACTGTCTGACTGGTAGCTATGATGCGCACTGAGCACCAGGGGACAGATGCTCAATGCAGGAGCAGAAACCACAGGCATGGAAACATGGAACAAATGACCTATCTTAGAGAGAAGCGGGGAGAGGGGAAGGCGGGAAGAGATTAACCAAAGATCTATGTGCATACTAGAGGCCCAGTGCACGAATTCATGCACTGGTGGGGTCCCTTGGCCTGGCCTGCACCCTCTTGCAATCTGGGACCCCTCGGGGAATGTTGGAAAGTCAGTTTTAGCCTGATCCCCGCAGGCCAGGCCGAGGGACCCCACCTCTAGTAAGTATATAAGTTCTTTGGTTTATGTCTTCTCATACCCCCAACCCCACATCGAGGTATGTCAGTCTGTTCCATGCCTTCCTGTTTTGGGTCTTATTTTGTGGGTCAATTCATTTTGTTCATTAGACTCCATAAATAAGTGAGATCATGTGATATTTGTCTTTCTCAGCAGTTGCTATGACTTTTTTTCATTTTTACAGATATTGTATGTTTGTGCGATTCTTTTGTTTATAGCTCTCTTTACACCGTTTCAAATGATTTGAGGGTCATTAAGGACCATTGGTGCTGTTCTACACATCTTATAACCACGTAAACCTTCAAAATGAGAGTACACGTGTACTCTTTAGCTGAAACCAGTCTTCATGATCAATGTTTAAAATGTTGGTTTCATATGCAAACGAATATAGTGGTTGCCTCATTCACCACAGGCATTTAAGGGCTGTAAATATTGTACTATCATTTTTCCATTTGGCCTGTAATCAGAAAAGTAGCTCTGCTGCAAGCAGTAATTATCTTACAGTGTATTTCAAAATCCTATTATTAACCACATTTAGACCATCTGAACCTTGAAAGACTAGTTGGCATGCAGTCATGCTATAATCACATCAGTTATTATTCTTATTAGGGTGAAGGAGAGCAAGCACTTACCTTTTTTAAAGTTTCTTCTGTTGTTAACCCTCACCCAAGGATATTTTTCCATAGATTCTTAGACAGAGTGGAAGGGAGGGGGAGAGAACACAGAGAGAAATATCAGTGTGAGAGGGACACATCCATGGGTAGCCTCCCGCACCTGCCCCAACCTGGGCCAGGGGTTGAGCTTGCAACCGAGGTTCATGCTCTTTTTTTTTTTAATAATATATTTTATTGATTTTTTACAGAGAGGAAGGGAGAAGGATAGAGAGTTAGAAACATCGATGAGAGAGAGAGACATTGATCAGCTGCCTCCTGCATGCCCCCTACTGGAGGTGTGCCCGAAATCAAGGTACATGCCCTTGACCGGAATCGAACCTGGGACCTTTCAGTCCGAGGGCTGACGCTCTATCCACTGAGCCAAACCGGTTTCGGCTGAGGTTCACCCTGTTGACTAGAATCAAACCCAGGACCCTTCTATCTGCAGGCTGATGCTCTAACCATTGAGCCAAACCAGTTAGGGCAAAGCACTTCTTTTTTACTTCCTCTCGCATTTGCTTTTCCCTATGAAGCGGGTTTCAGCCTAAATCATTAAGCATATGGTCTTTGGGAAATGGAGAAGCATGGCTAAATGTTCAGTCACAATATCTCTGGAACTTGTTGCATTCTTCCATTTCTCTGTAAAGGAAACACTTTACAATTTAATCTTGTTATAGATAATCACACTCAGACATCATTCTATGAAGTACATATACACACTTGGATATATGCTTTGTAAAGAGGTGTGGCCATTCTTGTCTTCCCATTTCCTTTGTTTGGCTTGGCCCTTCCATCTTCCTCCTCCTCCTTCTCTCTGCATCAGCACCCAAGGTCCTCTACACTGAGGACCTGGGAAAGCCTCCCGTATTTTCTCCCGACTTCAGTGCTCTTAGACCTACACACATGTAGGTATCTACATTTGCAGGCACTCATCGTGTCAAAGCCTTGTCTTATAAACGGGGGACCCTAGCCTCTCTTGCATCTGCCATTCATCCAGGAACAGCCTTGTGGAAACCCCTCCTTGTCCTCCTTCCGTTCCACTTCTTTTATTATTTATTTGTTTGTTTATTTATTTATTTATTTTTGAGTTTTAAAATGAATTTATTAAAGAATCTTATTAGAAAGGCAACGACGTTTGATTTGTCATTAAAAAAAAGTCTGTTTCTTCATGCTGTAGAATAAAGGTCATGTAAGCGGCTACAGAGTTACAAGCGTCTGGCTACTGGATTCTGATAGTATAGCACAGTGTAGTGGTTTCTGCAATGCTAGCATAAATAAAGTCTCTTCTATGCTTCTCTTTAAAAAGTGATGAATAATAACAGGAGATGGCATAAAAGAGCCATTTTCCTATTCATTCTGTAGTATTGGAGCCAGTATTTTTACCATCACTGGCTACAATTTCCACTTTATGCACTTTAATGAGTTCTGTCACTTCTCTGAATTCCACATCGTTCAATACAGAAGTCCACCCATGATCGCAGAATCTGTATGTATTTAGAGAGCCCCTGAAATTGACTCTGTTCCTGACCCTTTGAGCCAATGCTGACTTTATAGCCTTATCAAACTGAAGTAGAACTGGAAGACCAAGTTGAGGAGTGAGCGGTTGAGACTGGATGAGCTCATCGAGGCTTTCCTGAAGACTGTTTCCCAAAGTGGGATTTCTATATCATTGATATGCCATGGTTTAGAAGGAAGGAACTTTTTCTTGTTCAGTCTTGCATTGATGTCCTGTGGGAAAGGCGCTTCCCGCCGCAGAGCGGACAGAACCAGCACCTACAGGAGCCCAGAAAGAGGCCCCTACCACCTATTCCCCACCCCCTCTTTTGCCGTTCCACTTCTTTTAATAAATGGCCGGAGAATTTCCCAGTGTGGGTGTGCCAAGGATGAGCCTTCACTTGGCTTAGGTTTTTGCCCTATCAACAGTGACACAGTGAGCCTTCTTGTTTATCCTGGTGGACTTGAACCCATATCCTTAAATAGGGTTATTCATACTGGATTCATTCTCCGGAGTACAGCTGCCACTAAACTCATTTATTCTTTTAAGAGATGTTGTCCTCCTGCTTTCCAAAAACTGGAGGGAGAGAAAGTCAAGGAGAGAAAGGATAAAATGCTTCCTCCCTGGATTTATTTTATTTTATTTTTTAAAAACTTACTTGTTTATTTATTTTAAATATATTTCATTGATCCTTTACAGAGAGGAAGGGAGAGGGATAGAAAGTTAGAAACATCGATGAGAGAGAGACATCGATCAGCTGCCTCTTGCACGCCCCCTACTGGGGGTGTGCCTGCAACCCAGGTACATGCCCCCAACTGGAATCGAACCTGGGACCTTCCAGTCCACAGACCGATGCTCTATCCAACGAGCCAAACAGGTTTCGGCCCTCCCTGGATTTAAATTGTGTAGATTGACTGAGGGGACAGTGCAGGGTAAAGACCAGCTGAGTTGACATTATTATTAGTTCTTCTGCTACAAACTGGGGGCTCCCCTAGGCCACTCCTGGTCCTCTGTGGAGGAGGACTTTCACGGAGTCTGGGAAGAGACAGTTACTTTCATAAAAATAAGTACTTAATTATGTGATGGGTTTATTTAGATGTTTTTCTTCCTTTTTTAAAAAATATATTTTTATTGATTTCGGAGAGGAAGAGAGAGATAGAAACATCAATGATGAGAAAGAATCATTGATCGGCTGCCTCCTGCACATCTCACACTGGGGATCAAGCTTGTAACCCGGGCATGTGCCCTGACCTGGAAATCAAACTGTGACCTCCTGATTCTTGGGTTGGTGCTCAATCACTGAGCCACACCAGTCAGGCCTTTTTAGTATTTTTCAAATAATTAAGTCAATACAGTGGTACTTTGAGATACGAGTGTCCTAACATACGAGATTTTTGAGATACGAGCCATTGAGTGAGCGATTTTTGCTTTGAAATACGAGCAACAGTTGAGATAGGAGTAATTGTGCGGATCGGCCGGCTGCACAGGACCCACCAGTTTACCGTGACTCGAGCGTCTCATAGTTTCCCATGCCTCAAGGTTACGGAATGAATTAAACTCCTATCTCGAGGTACCACTGAAAGTTTGTCAGTTTTAATATAGAAAATATCTGAATATCTCACATAAAGGAAAGTTCTTTGAAGTCCTTAATACTTTCTTAAAATAGTTTTAAATTGAGAGTTAATTCATATACAATAGGATTCACCATTTTAAAACACTAAATTCAGCAGGTTTAGCATATTTACAAGGTTGAGTAGCCATCACCACCAGTTAATACCAGAACACTCATCACTCTAAAGGGAAAGTCCATATCTACCAGCTGACACTCCCAATTCCCCTTTGTCCCTATCCCCTGCCAACCGCTAATCTACTTCTGACTGCTGATTTGTCTATTTTGGACATTTCATATAAATGGGATCTTTTGTGTCTGGCTTATTTCATTTACCCTAATGTCTTTAAAGTTTAGCCATATTATAACATACATCAGGACCTTCTTCCTTTTTATGGGTGAACTAGAGACCTGGTGCACAAAATTTGTGTACAGGGGTGAGGGATGTCCCCTAAGCCCAGCCTGCATCCTCTCCAATCCAGGACCTCTTGGGGGATGTCTGACTACCAGTTTAGGCCCGATCCTGAGGATAGGGCCTAAACTGGCAGTTGGGACACCCCTCTCACAATCTGGGACTAGTGGCTCCTAACTGCTCACCTGCCTGTCTGCCTGCCTGCCTGATCTCCCCTAACTGCTCCCCTTTCCCCACGCCAGCCTGGTCACTCCTTACTGTCCCCCTGTTGGCCTGGTCATCCCCAACTGTCCCCCTGTGGGCCTGGTTATCCCATGCAACCTGCTCGGTCACTTGGTTGGCCCTCATTAACCCCTCTGCAAGCCTGGTCGCCCCACAGAGCCTATTTGGTCATCTGTTCAGTTGTGATGGTCACTTAAGCTTTTATATATATAGATAATAGTCCATTGCACCAATATGGCCCATGTTGTTTTTCCATTCATTAGCTGACAGACTTTTATGTGGTTTCCACTGTGTGTTATTATGAATAATGCTGCTATGAACATTTGTGCCCAAGTTTTTGTATTAATACATGTTTTTAGTTCTCTTGGTTATATCCTTAGGAATAGAATTGCTGGGTCATATGTTTAACTCTATATTACTCTATTTTTAACTTTTTGAGAAACTGTCAAACTGTTTTCCACAGCAGCTGCACCATTTTACATTTGAACCACCAATGTGCAAGCATTCCAATTTCTCCACATCCCTGCCAAAATTTATTTTCAGTGTTCTTGGTTCTAGTCATCCTTGTGAGTATGATTCAGTAATTTTTACGAGTATTAAAGATGCTGAGACTAAAATGTTTGAGAGTTGTTTTCCTAACAAATAGCTTTAAAAACATTTAAGAAAACATAAAACAAAACAAAACAAAACCCTAGTTCATAGATACAGAGGACAGATTGGTGGTTGCCAGAGGTAAAGTTGTGGGAGACAGGCAAAATGGGTGAAGATAATAAAAAGGTACAAATGTCCAATTATAAAACAAATATGTCTTGGGCATATAATGTACAGCCTGGTGAATATAATTAATAATATTGGATTATATATTTAAAAGTTGCTGAGAGTAGGTCTTAAAAGTTCTTACCACAAGAAAAAAATTTGCAACTGCATGCTGATGGATATTAACTAGACTAACTGTGGTGAACATTTTGCAATAAACACAAATATTGCATCATTATGTTGTATACCTGAAACTAATGTAATGCAAAAAAAAATTTAAACATAATAACCAACAATAACCCCACAATGTTGTGCAATACTAGGGTAATTAACTTTGCCTGGGACAGATCCAATTTCCACCTTTGGACTAGCGCAATTATTCATGGTGTCTCCTTTAACTCTCAACATGCCCTGTTTAGATGAAAATTATATAAACACCTTGTTATGAATCTATGTTCAAATGTCCCCAATTGAGGTAAATATTCTTTTTACAATTCATTTATTGAAAATAAGATCCAGGAAAAACCACAATGGTGGCACAGATAAACACCTAAACTGCTGCCTAACACAACAATATCAAAACTACAACTAAAGGACCAAACAGACATCATCCAGAGCCACAGGAAAGCTGGTGAAGTGGAAATTCTACAACTAGAAGGAAAGGGAAAGGCATATTGAGACTCAGAGGAGCTGCAAAAGGCTGAGATATGAAGACACACATGGAAAAGACTGGTGGCAGAGTGCGTGGCTGGCTTTCTCAAGTGGGAGGTAGACAGAAGTTCCCGACTGCCCTGAACTCCAATTCTGGGTGAGACTCTGGGAATCCAGACTCATTTGGAGAGAACCTGACTGTCTGGCAGTGGGAGAAACTCAAAGGCAGCTTTCTCTCAGAGATACTTACAGCAATTACCCAGGGACACTGAGACCCAGTGGCCTCATAGGACAGAGCTGACAGGAAGGCAATGCTGTCTGCCCCGTCCTGAGATTCTGCCCCATTCAAGCTGAGCACAGAGGCTTTTGCAATTTTGCAAATTTGTCTTATAAGGGTGTTTCCAGCACAAAAGTTCTCTCAGCATAGAAACAGGTGATCCTCACAGGTAATTGGCCTAGAGGTCAATTCCTCCCAGAAATACCAACAACAATCAAGACTTAACTGTAACAAGGCTGTGCACATAGTCCACAAAGGGGTGTACAAAGAATGTCCACCTCAGGTAACTGGGGAGGCTGAACCACTGGGCCCTATAGGACACCTAGCCCACAAAGCTACTCTACGAACTCAGGGAAGCAGCGAAAATGCGGAGACAAAGAAGCAGATCACAAACAAAAGAAATGGAGGAAAGCAAACGACTGGATATAGAATCAAAACCATGGTTATAAGGTTTTTCAAGAATTTCCTAGAAAAGGCCGATAAACTTAGTGAAACCCTCAAGGATATAAAAAAGGACAAAATAGAAATTAAACATACACTGACTGAAATAAAAACATTATACAGAATTCTAACAGCAGACAAGAGGAACACGAGAATCAAGTCAAGGATTTGAAATACAAAGAAACAAAACACACTCAACCAGAAAAGCAAAAAGCAAAAAGAATTAAAAAATTTGAAGATATTGTAAGGAGCTTCTGGGACAATTTCAAGTGTACCAACAACCTGAATAATGAGGGTGCCAGAAGAAGAGAGAGAGCAAGATACTGAAAACCTACTTGAGAAATAATGACTGAAAACTTCCCCCACCTGATGAAAGAAATAGACTTACAAGTCCAGGAAGCACAAAGAACCCCAAACAAAAGGAATCCAAAGAGGACCACACCAAGACACATCATAATTAAAATACCAAGAGCAAAAGACAAAGAGAGAATATTAAAAGCAGCAAGAGAAAAACAGTTCATTC
>JAAGEH010000046.1:4476415-4506262 GCA_011751065.1 Lasiurus cinereus
GAATTGGGTCTCTGTCCTTTATTTCCCCAACCAGGGTGATTTAAGCTATATATTCTTTGTTTATGGAGAGGAGGTATAAATCATTTGCTCTGAAGAACCAAGGATGGTCAGAGAAGATAAGGTCTTGTGATTCACTAGCTGGTTGCAAGTTCAAATTGTTTGGCCTTAGTTGGCAGGCTCAAAGGTGTCAATGTTTGAGGGGTGGGGGATGGGGCATCTGTATCGCTTTCAACAGTAAAGATAATTAAAAAAATAAAAAAAGAAAGAAAAGAAAACAAGATCCAGCATTGCATTTGATTGAGTGAGGTGTCTTCAAAAGCTTTTAATCTAAATCAGTTCTTCCTCTATTCCGTTTTTTTCATGCTAGTTATTTATTGATGAGACTGGGTAATTTGTAGAATTTCCCACATCCTTACCTTGGCTGATTATACTTTCTTGGTATCATTTAATTTGTTTCTTTGTCCTCCATATTTCTTCCCCTTTGGTAATTAGAACTAGATGTTTGATTAGATTTAGGTTCAAATTTGGGCAAGGAGGCAGCCAATAGATGGTGTGTACTTCCTTTTGCATTGCGTTAGGAGGCCCATGGTATTTGGTTTCCTCACTTTTTGTGATATTAAGATAAATCAGCAGGTTCAAGGTTTGTTACCTCAATACAACCAGCATAAAGTTTCCCATTCAACATTCTAACCCATAATTTTAACAGCTATAGATGATTGTTGTCTACTCTCAGTGCTTCATTAGGAGTTGTGATTATTGACTTTCCAAATCTATGAGACCTTAGAATTTTTAAAAAAATGTATTTTATTGATTTTTTTACAGAGAGGAAGGGAGAAGAATAGAGAGTTAGAAACATTGATGAGAGAGACATTGATCAGCTGCCTCTTGCACATCCCCTACTGGGGGATGTGCCCCACAACCAAGGTACATGCCTTTGACTGGAATTGAACCTGGGACCTTTCAGTCCGCAGACCGATGCTCTATCCACTGAGCCAAACTGGCTTTGGCTCTATCAGACCTTTATAAACAATCTTGGCATCAGAATGAATGCTTGATTTCCCCCCTCTTATTTACTAAGTTTTAAAATAAAGCGTTGGTACTTAGCTGATCAAAAGGTGAATGATGATGGATTTTTTTGAGTATTACTATGAAATCATGGATTTGCCTATAGTTGATATATTTCTTTTTTAAAAATATATTTTTTATTGATTTCAGAGAGGAAGAGAGAGAGAGAAAGAGAGAGGAAGAGAGACAGAGAGAGAGAGAAAGAGAGAGAGAGAGAGAGAAACATCAACGATGAGAGAGAATTATTGATTGGCTGCCTCCTACATACTGGGGATTAAGCCCCAAACCTGAGCATGTACCCTGACCAGGAATTGAACTGTGATTTCCTGGTTCATAGATTGATGCTCAACCACTGAGTCATGCCAGCCAGGCTATAATTGATATATATCTATCCAATAGTCATTATTCTTTTTTAAATCCAAATTGTTCTATCTTTGGCCAAATGGTGCCCCATCATCTTTGATCTTGGGGTCTTTTGAGATAACCTCAGTAGTATTTGATAGCTACCTGGTTTTCTGGCATAATAAAATTCTGTGCCATCTCTGCCCCAGTCCTGAAATCAATAGTTTCCTTAAAACCTTTTTTTTTAGTGCCATGATCCTTTAATACAGTTCCTCATGTTGTGGGAACCCCCAATCAAAAAATTATTTTTGTTGCTACTTCATAACTGTGATTTTGCTACTGTTAATGAATCATAATGTAAATATCTATGTTTTCTGATGGTCTTAGGCAACCCTGGTTTCGACCCACAGGTTGAGAACTGCTAGCAGGGTCACCTAAGACCATCGGAGAACACAGATATTTATTTATTTATTTATTTATTTAAAATATATTTTATTGATTTTTCACAGAGAGGAAGGGAGAGGGATAGAAAGTTAGAAACATTGATGAGAGAGATACATCGATCAGCCACCTCCTGCATGCCCCCCACTGGGGATGTGCCCGCAACCAAGGTAAATGCCCTTGACCAGAATCAAACCTGGGACCTTTCAGTCTGCAGGCCTACGCTCTATCCACTGAGCCAAACCGGTCTTGGCAACACAGATATTTACATTACGATTCATAATAGAAGCAAAATTACAGTTATGAAGTAGCAACGAAAATAATTTTTTGGTTGGGGGTCACCACAACACGAGGAACTGTATTAAAGGGTCGTGGTATTAGAAAGGTTGAGAACCACTACCTTAAGAAGTCCTGGTTCCTCTTACTGGATAATGGCATTTAGATTATGAATTTAAATGCGAAGGTTGCTCACAATCATTAGATTGTCATTGCTTTTTGGCTTTTTCAGTGAACACAACTAGGATATATGTATTTTGTAGAAAGATAAAATTTAATCATAAATTCATACTATAATTGCCAATTCAAATTTTTTGATTACAGAATTTATACCTAACTATACTGATTTGATATTTGTATCTCTTTGATCTCTTACTGAAGACCTGGGTTTCAAACAATATCAATATGTATGTAAAGTGTACATAATGTATAAAATAGCATATAAATAACAATACTAGCATTATTACTAATAAATATTATACCTACATGCAGTTTGGTCTGTTTGCTATTCTTTTTTGTCCTTGGGATATGTCACCATAAAGATATATAGTAAAAATAATGAGTTTTAAAGTCTGCTTCTTATTGTTCTGTGCAGTTATAGGAGTAACCCCATGAATACATGCTGTAAAAAGGTAAGTTTACAGTTGTGAGTCTGAAAAACACAGATTTTATTCTTATATTCTTATTATTATATTACTAGAGGCCCGGTGCACAAAATTTGTGCATTTGCGGGGGGGGGGGGGGGGGGTCCTTTAGCCCAGCCTGCTCCCTCTCCAATTTGGGATCCCTTGAGAGATGTCCGACTGGGCAGTCGGACACCCCTCTCACAATCCAGGATTGCTGGCTCCCAATTGCTCACCTGCCTGCCCCTAACTGCTTCTTCCTGCCAGCCTGATCACCCCCTAACCACTCCCCTGTCAGCCTGATTGATGCCTAACTGCTCCCCTCCCAGCCTGTTTGCCCCCAACTGCCCTTCCCTGCACACCCGGTCACCCTCAACTTCCCTCCTCTGCCAGCCTGGTCACCCCTAACTGCCCTCCCCTACAGGCTTGATCAACCCCACTGCCCTCCCTTGCAGGCCTGGTCCCTCCCAACTGCCCTCCCCTGCTGGCCTGATCACCCACAGCTGCCCTCCCTTGCAAGCCTGGTCCCTGCCAACTGCCCTCCCTTGTTGGCCATCTTGTGGTGGCCATCTTGTGTCCACATGGGGGCACGATCTTTTGACCACATGGGGGCAGTCATCTTATGTGTTGGAGTGATGGTCAATCTGCATATTACTCTTTTATTAGATAGAGGCCTGCTGCATGGGTAGGGGCCAGCTGGTTTGCCCTGAAGGGTGTCCTGGATCAGGGTGGGTGTTCCCTTGGAGCATGGAGCAGCCTCCCTGAGGGGCCTGTGGTGGTTTACAGGCAGGCCACGCCCCCTGGTTACCCAAGCAGAGGCCCTGGTATCTGGTATTTATTTACCTTCTACAATTGAAACTTTGTAGCCTGGAGCGGAGCCAAGCTTTGTGGGCCTTAAGTGGAGGCCTGAGCTGCCAGGGTTTGCAGAAAGCTTGGCTTCCTCCATTGCCAGGAGCAACCCAAGCCTCCCTCCTGCTCTCTCTGTGGCCATAACCATCATGGTTGGGTTAATTTACATACTGGCTCTGATTGGCTGGTGGGCGTGGCTGGTGGGTGTGGTTTGTTGGTTTAGCGGAGGTATCGTCAATTTGCATATTACTCTTTTATTAGATAGGATTTTCCATACAAACAACTATAAACCTACTTTTGCCCCACTCTGTATTTCGATTAATGGCTTTTTTTTTCCTTTTTGAAAATGCTTTGTTAGTTTCTTTCTAAAAATTATGTAAAACATGCACATGATTCCATAGTCAAACTCTAAAACACAGTGTATAAAGTGTAGCTTCCATTCCCATTTCTTTCACCCTGTTCTCTTATGTGTAACCATTTTTACCAGTTTGTAATTTATACTTCCCTCGCTTCTTCTTTAAAATGTAAGCAAATGCACGCATCCTTCTAAGGAGAAAGGCAACAACGTCTATCTACATGGTCTCAGCCTTGCTTTTTCACTTAATTTGTACTAGAGTTCCATGGCCTTCCACAGAGATGGTCTTCATTCCTTTGTACAGCTGCACAGAACTGCATTGTGTGGATGTGCGGTGGTCTGTTCACCCAGTCTTCTGTGGATGGATGGACATGTGGGGGTTAACATTTATTGCATGACTTAAATGGTGCCAGGCACTGAGGGTAAGTGCAGGGTCTCTGGCCTCAGGAAACTGGGGGTGTAGGGGGGGAGACCTCTGCAATACAAGTACTTCCCTCTTAAGGGAGTGAGATCTTGGCTCCACTTAGTACAGGGGACCCCTGGAACAGCGAAGACAGGCTCCCACACAGGACGGATACAATCACTGTCTGTGGACTGGCATCTTGCTGGCGCACGGTCCTTAGTATGGGAGAACCCCCTTGGGAGGAAACGATTTTTACCTCTGTTTGAAAGTGCTTCGAAAATCATGAGTGCCACCAATTGGTCAGAAAAGGCACGACCAAATGAAAGAGGCAGGGAAGGGCTCTAGCCACAAGAATCCTCCCCGACAAAGAGATGCAACTTAATACAGAAGCTGTGGTTTAACTACAAGCGCTAACATCGGTATGTAACGGAACCCTGAACAGAGGGCTGTGAGCAGTTTGCATATTTATATTTAACTCCTTTATTTCTCATAACAGGGTTAAGTAGGGACTAAATAATAACTTTTTAAAAAAAGAAAAGAAGGGCCGAAACCGGTTTGGCTCAGTGGATAGAGCGTCAGCCTGCAGACTGAAAGGTCCCAGGTTCGATTCCGGTCAAGGGCATGTACTTTGGTTGCGGGCACATCCCCAGTGTGGGGCGTGCAGGAGGCAGCTGATCGATGTCTCTCTCTCATCGATGTTTCTAACTCTCTATCCCTCTCCCTTCCTCTCTGTAAAAAATCAATAAAATATATTTTAAAAAAAGAAAAGAAAAGAAGGGGACATCTGTAATACTTTCAACAATAAAGAAACAATCCAAAAATAAATAAATAAATAAAAGAAAGAAGCGGTGACCGTTATTTACCCGCATTTTCACCGCTAAAGAAATGAAGGCACAGAGAGGTTAGCGAACTTTTTTGCCCAAGGTCACACTGGATTCTTGCAGGCAGTATCCTCTCCAAAGGCACTACATACAAGTCACTCCGCAGCCTCCCCCACTCCCCGGGGAGAAGGGCCTTCTCCTGACATGTCCCTCTTACCCCCTTCCTCCCCCCCCCCGCTCCCCACAGGAAAATCCTTTGGGGGCTTTCTATGCACTTTTGGGGTCTCGGAGGCTGGAAGAATCCCAAAGCCAGGCTGAGAGGCGCCTGCCCCCACCCTCCAGCCCCCACCCCCACGAGCCGGCTCTCGGACCGCTCCCGGTGTCCGACGCCCATCTCTCTGCGCGCGTGCCCGGGCCTTGGGCACCAGTGAGGTTTGCATCCCCGGCTCCTTCTCTGAAAAAGGACAGGAAGGCACGTGCGCCCGTCCACAGGTGTTCAGGTGCTGGGACCCGCTTTCTACTCTCAGGGCACCCATCGCCGGGGACAGAAGCGCTGCAGACGCCGGGGGAGACCGGCTGGGTCGCTCCGGGTGGTGGCTCCCTTTCTCACGCAAAACCGGTTTGGGACGAGCAGCGGGGCGCAGCTGCTTCTCGCCGCCCAGCCCCAGCCCCGCAGCCCGGGGGCACCAGGCGCCCACCTGGGGCGAGGCTGCCTCCCACTGGACCAGGTCATGTGCCTCCATCCCGGGGAACAGCCCCACTAATATCTGCAATATCTGCAACCAGGAGGTCACGGCTCGTAGTAAGACCTCTTTGGCCGCATGCAGACGAGGAACCAGCGGCAGCCGGGACAGCCGCTTTGGAGATGCTACCGGATTGCCTGGATCCTTTGGAAGTTCACGTCAGACGGGTCATGTGCCGGAAGCGTAACAAGGCTCGTGGGCGGCACATGTCACACAGCCGTGTGAGCAACCCAATCATCACGCTTGTATGAACTACAAAAGGATCGGCTTCCCCCAGCCGGCTTAAGGATTCTCGGACGCAGCCCTCCGAGTTTACAGAGAGAGTGACCTTCAGAGTCCGCCTGCACTCGGTGTAGACACCCAAGGTCATGCAGGTGTTTAAAACGTAGCCCAGGTCCTGCGATTTCCTTTTCTTTTGCTTCTGCCTTAATGAGGGAAAACAGGAGCAACGTTAGCGAGCGGGCCGTGCTCCATGCAAATTTTTCCCCCCAGTAGCTCCGCCCTTGACGAACACGCGGCTCCGTGTCGCTTTACGACAACATGTCGTGAAACGACGGGGACGGGGACGCGGCGTTGGCGGAAGCCCGCCTCGGGCTTTACGGCAGCGGCTTCCGGGAGGTTTGCGTCCTCCCCTGATGGGCTCGCGAGGCGCCGGGAGCGCTGCCGGAGAGGAAGAGCCGCGGGTGTCGGCATCCGTTTTCGTGTGACGCGTTAGGGTTTGTTTTTGTTTGTTTGTTTTTGAGGCTTCAGGAAGGAGAGAGTGATTTCCGCCGCCAAGAGGTCGCTTGCCCTTCCCCGCGTCTCTTCTCCGTTACGCGCCCGGGGCTCGGAGGCGGGCTAGAGTCGCCCACCTTTTCCGCCCCGATGTCTCGCCGTTTGATTCGGTTTTAGTTCCGTTCTTTGGCCGAATCCCAGCTTCCGGTGCCTCCTGCGCGGATTCCCCTCTCTCCCCTCCCCTCCTCGTCGTCCTCCTCCGGGGAGCCCGGCCCCCTCGCTCGCCGGGGTCCGGGATGGAGCGTGATGGCTCCCGGGAACCTGCACCGCGGGAGGGCCCTTCCTCGCCTGCAGAGGGCCCTCCCTCTGCCCTCGGGCCGGCCCTGTCCCGGATTCTGCACCGTCTTTCCGGCCAGGAGCCCCGGCGCGGCAGAGCCGGCGGCGCAGCCCTGCAAGACCTCGCTGCGCTCCTAGAAGAAGTCACGGAGGGCGGCCAGTTGCTGGAGGGGAGCGACGGCGGGCCCGGCGGGGGGCCCGGCGCGGTGCTGGGGAGGGTGGCGGCCGCGCTGGAGAAGTACGCGGCCCCGCCCGCGGAGGAGGCGGCGGGAGCGGAGGCCTGCGCCGCCGTGGCCGAGCGGGCGGCCGCCGCGGGGCCGCTCCTCGTGAAGCTGCTGCGGAAAGTGGAGGCGGCCCGGAAGGCGGCGGCGGCCGGCGCGGCCTGGCAGCGAGGCCTGCGGCAGCTGGCGGGGCCCGTCTACGTGTTCGCCGTCACGCACGGCGCGCGGCGGCCCTGGACGCGGCCCCGGTCCCAGCGCGCGGCCGCGGAGGTGCTCAGCGCGCTGCTGCAGGTGGCCCGGTGCGGCTCCGCGGCCGCCTTCCTCCGCGGAGAAAGCGAGGAGGAGGAGGAGGAGGAGGGGAAAGGGAGATTCGCCGAGATCCTGGGCCTTCTCCAGCCCGACCTGAACAAGTGAGTGCCCGCCCTGCGGAAAGGGCCGGCGGGTTGCACTTGAGGCCGACCTGCAGTGTCAGAGCTCGAAGGCTGCGAGAGCCCATCGCTTAAGGCCCGGAGAGGCTGGGACTCTGTCCATGACATAAGTAGCTAGGGTTTGTTTTGTTTTTGTTTGTTTGACATTCGCCTACAAGTCTTCAGACTCCCATTTTCTGGTGTTCTTGTCGGTCCTCATGGACCGACTACCCTGGAAATGGGAAGCTCTGTCTCATTTGTTTACATTTAGCTTTCTGAAATACGATGGGGATGGGAACTTGGAGGGGATTTAAGCTTGTAGTTTGACCTTGATCTTGAAAGTCATCACTAGTAGAGAGGGAGGGATAGTTATTAGATGTGGAAACAGTGTTTGGGATGAAAAATGTAAGCTTTAGATTGCTCTTAGATAAAGTTTAAAGAAGTATTTTGTCTTTTTAAAAACACTTTATATGTGTGTGTATGTATGTATATATCTTTTATTTTTTATTTTTGTTTTTTTTAAATATATTTTATTGATTTTCTACAGAGAGGAAGGGAGAGGGATAGAAAGTCAGAAACATCGATGAGAGACATCGATCAGCCGCCTCCTGCACGCCGCACACTGGACAGACCGACGCTCTATCCACTGAGCCAAACGGGTCTCGGCTCTTTGATTTTTTAATAGAGAGGAAAGGAGAGGGATAGAGAATTGTAAACAATGAGAGAAAAATCTCTTATCAGCTGCCTCCTGCATGCCCCCAACTGGGAATCGAGCCTGCAACCAACATACATGCCCATGAGTGGGATCAAACCCAGGATCCTTCAGTCCACGGCCGATGCTCTATCCATTGAGCCAAATGGGTTAGGGTTAAAGTATTATGTTGTGAGTTTCCACTTGCTACTTTGTGTGTAAGTATTTGTGATTATTGGACATTTATTCCTGTCGGAGATAACCATGGAGACATTTGATTTAGCCAAAAGGTCCTTGGATTTTGGTCTTGTCCAAAACGCCCATAAGACATTTAGTTCATGCTAGCCCATCTCCCTACGCCATGTGTTATGACCAGCAAGGTTGTCTAGTGGAGAAGGGTTATTATTGGCAGTACAGGCACAGCATAATTATTGGACCAAGAAAATGTGATGGTATTTTATGTACTAACCCTGCAAACCAGAAGAATAAATAAACGTGGGTTCTTTGGGCCCAGGGACATTTCCTAAGTGTGGACATTAATGACAGGACCAAATGTCAGAGGCTCTTTGGCACAGACCAAAGATACTCATGGATGTTTGGACCAAATGTGCTGCAAAGGTATCTGTAGCATTGTAGTAATAGGAAAAAAAAAAGTGTTTTGTAGCTGCCATTTTACTAGGAACTTGGAATTAAAAGGCTTAGTTTTGAGGCTGGACCAGGTTAAGTAATCTCTTTGATCTGGAGCTTCATTATTTGTAACATAAAGGTAATATTGCCTGTTACAGTTACATTGAAGATTAGTTAAGTAATGTGTGTAAACTCAAATATTGATTCCCTTATAATAAGAAGAATAAGAATCTGAAGACATTTTTATTAGTTATATCTCCCTTCTCAATATATCCTCACTGTCACCACTTCCACCATCATCACAGATCCCTTACATTGCTGTGCCTATGAATGGCTTCTTCTCTGTGGATAAGCTTTAGACTCAGAGCTCTGGGTAAATGTTAAATGTATGTAGTGATTTAAATCTTAAAATGTATTATGTTATTAACGTCAGGAGTTACCTTATGTGGGATGTATTTTTTTTCAATGACAAGGACATACTCTGTTTAGCTTAATTTTCTTTGCTAGTTAACACCATTTACTGTACTTAATTTGGTTTCACATTCCCACCTAGGGAATCCTGGAAGAATAACCCTGCCACCAAACATGTTTTCTCCTGGACTCTGCAACAGGTCACTAGACCCTGGCTGAACCAACATCTAGAGAGGATACTTCCCCCATCATTGCTCATCTCAGACGACTATCAAATTGAGAACAAAGTCCTGGGTGTCCATTGCCTCCATCACATTGTGCTTAATGTGGTAAGCAACCCTGCTCTGATGGGACAGACTGAGTCATATGTCTGTTCCCCATCCATGAAGGCACTAGTTTATCTTGCCTACTAGTATGTTCGTATCTTTTATTAACTAGCTTCTATCATTGCCATTATGTGACTAAATTCGCTTATTTATATTTTTTCTCTTTATATTCATTCCATCCGCCAATCTATTAGAGGTTATATCTCATAGGTAATATATATAAGAAACGTGGGCTATTATTGTGCACATAAAACATAGGCCACTTTCAAACCGAAAGATTTGAGTAATTAACAGTTGATATTCAAGGATCAAAAAAATCAAACTGACGGGTTATATCCAAATGTGCAAGCTATTACTTAAGGAAGTTTGTATATTTTTTTTCTTAACTGTGTGTCATAGAGCTTTTTAAAATATACACAGAAGTAGAGAGAGTGATATAGATCCCATATACCCATAATTCAATTTTTAAAATTATCAACATTTGCCTGCCTTGTCTAACTTTTCTTTTAATTGGGTGATTTGTTTGATTGCAGCCAGCTGCTGATTTGATCCAGTATAACAGGGCCCAGGTCCTATACCATGCCCTTTTTAACCATCTGTATACGCCGGACCACCACCTCATTCAGGTAATTGTAAGATTTGTTGGTAACTGAGTCTGAGTTTTCAAATTTGAGTGGAAGGTGGCATTATGTGAATAAGAATAGTTGAGAGACATTTTCTTGGAGAGTGAGGATGATAGCTAAAAGCCATTGCCAAGCTGAAAACATGGAGGTAGCAGTGACTGGTGAAAATATCTCCATAACAAGCCACCATCCACATTCTTGAGTAGCCACAGAAAAGCCAGTGTTTTGTCTTCATCTAGGTCAATTACATATCACTTGGGGGCAAGTTTATGTCTGAAAAAGTTCCATTTTTATTAATTTAAGTGTCTTTGTGTTGACTTATTATAAGCACACACACACTTGAAATCCCGTGTATGTTGAATGTGTTAGTGTCATTTATTCTCTCATCCAATAGACATTGAATACCTACTGTGTGCCAGTAACCATTGTAGGTTCCAAAAGTGAATGAATCAGACAGGATTTCTTAAAGCCAGAGACCATTTGGGAGATGTTTATGAGAATATATGAATGTTTATACATATGCCTACAGTATAAAGTGATAAATCTATTAAAAGAGGTTTGTATAAAGTGTAGTGGGTGTCCACCAATAGGCAACTAACCAGGGTTGCTGGTGGTTTTAGGAGGATTCCAGAGAAGGTGGTATTTACTTATGAAGGATAAATAGGAGTTTTGATGGGGAGGAGGAGGAGAATATTCTCACGACAGAAGAAACAAGTTATAAACAAGTTACATAAAATTAGGAGTAGAAATACCCATGTTTTGTTTTGTTTTTTAAACAATATGTTTTTATTGATTTTTATAGAGAGAGGAAGGGAGAGGGACAGAGATATAGAAGCATCAATGAGAGGAAACATCATCAATCCACTGCCTCCTGCATGCACCCTCCAGGGGATTGAGCACACAACCCAGGCATGTACCCTGACTGGTGACCTCTTGGTTCCTAGATCGATGTTGAAACACTGAGTCACACAGGCTGGCACCATGTTTCTTATTTTATGCCTACCCATACTTAACCCCTCATTTTGCCACCTTTCTTTTTTAAATATTATTTTAGGCATTGAAAATCCAGGTATTTAACAGTTAGAAGGGTTAGGACTCTTGAGATGGCGTTGAAGAGGGAAAAAACACTACCAAAAAACTTCAAGAAAACCAAAGAGCCCTGGAGAGGTAGAAGGGATTACCTAAACACCAAAACTTCAGATAGGGTGGTCCAGTTGAAAACAAATGAGGACCATTTTAGATTCTGTTTAGGATTAGTTTTGTTGTAAGTACATGTAAGTATCACTCAGACTTAGTAATACAGTGACAATAGACTCAGACTCCTAAAATTCGGGTTAAAGTCCCAGCTCTGTCTTCTCATTTTATAGCTTAGCAAAGAACAGTCCTGAGGAGAAAGTATTAACTTATTTGGGACTGTCAGATAGAGATAATATTAAAAAAAAATAAAAGAAGATTAAAAAAAAATAAAGTAATATAGCATTATAATTAGTATGTTTTAGAATTTTACGACATTACATTAATAGATTATTAACGTTGTTGGAGACCTCAGAGAGTGTTGTGAGTGGGGATAGATGGCAACAGCTCCTGTGCATTACTCTGCTAGGCTGTGCTGCTGTGTCTGCTGGACCTGTTTCCAGTCCTGGAGAAAGGCCTGCACTGGAAGGGAGGGGCAGCTCGACCCACCACACACTGCGATGAGGTCCTGCAGCTGATACTGACCCACATGGAGCCAGAGCACCGCATTCTCTTACGCAGGACCTACGCGAGACATCTCCCAGCTTTTGTGAAGAGGTGAGTGCTCGGGCTGCTGGTTGGCCATACTCCTGAACTTCATTCCTTTGCTGTCACATTTCTCTTTTGTTTGTAGGTTGGGGATTCTGACCGTCCGGCACTTGAAGAGGCTAGAGCGAGTCATCCTTGGTTATCTGGAGGTTTACGATGGGCCAGAGGAGGAGGCTAGATTGAAGATACTGGAAACCCTAAAACTTCTCATGCAGTATACTTGGCCCAGGTATAACAGCCAGCAGACGTGTGGTGAGGGAGCGAAACTCGGATTTTCTCTTCTGAACTTGCCCAGATGTACATGCAGTGCAGAGTGTTAAGGATATGCCACGTACACCTCCCATACTTATTGAACTGAGAAAATGTCATTTAAAAGATAAACTGTACCCATTGTTGCTTCAGGTTTACCTCTCTAGATTAATAGGGCACATTCAATTTAAAAAGCCATGTAGAAGTGCTTCAATAAAGACAGGCCTAGCTTTTTCATCCTAATGTTTTTTTTACATCCAGTTGAGAACAGTGCACTTCATAGCACAATACTGAACAGTGATCAGGAGAATACCAGGTTAGAATCTGATTGCTTAGAAAGCATTGCAACTCTGGCTTGAAGTAGGTATCGGGAACAGTGAACTGGTATCCAAATGTGTTAAGTCAACAAAAGCTTTCTTTTTTTCCAATCTGTTTTTCAATGTATTTTTATTGACTTGAGAGAAAAAGAAACATCAGTGTGAGAGAGAAACATGGATTGGTTGCCTCCTGTATGGGTCCTGACTGGGGATTGAACCTAAAATCTAGGTGTGTGCCTGACTGGAAATCGAACCCGCAACCTTTTTGGTGTATGGGACAATACTCCAACTGAGCAAGGGCAACAAAAGGCTTTCTTGCATGGAATAAAGTTTAATTAATCTAGAATCCAGTGTCTTAACTAAATACATATCTTTTCTGAACCATATTATCTCATCTATAATAATAAAAGCGTAATATGCTAATTAGACTGGACGTCCTTCTGGATGAAGCCGGGTCTTCGAGGGAAGCCTGGGTCCCTGGTGCCAGAGGGAAGCTGATGCCAGCAGCTGGAGGAAGGAAGGCCCACTTTTGCAGGAATTTCATGCATTGGGCCTCTAGTTACTTTATACTGTACCCAAGTGTTTCCCTAAGTCACATTTGTAACCAGGTTGCATTTGTTTACTCGTTCTCCCTACTGAATTATAAGCTCCAGGAGGATGAAGACCACTTTGGTATACTGAGTGTAACAGAGTTAATTCAATACCTGGTATTAGGTGCACAAATATTTAAAGAATATAACAGATGGGAAAATGAAACTGAAATCATATTAATACTGTCAGCCTTTAAAAAGCAGAGACCAAAATTTAAAGTAGAGAGATTGGCAAATAGATGTAAGGGTTAGAAGGTGAATGTGATGTATTGTGGAGGGGTGGGGCTTGGGGTACAGCAGATTATATATTGAATGACAACAGGTAGAAGATTAAGCAGTACACAGATTATAGGAAAAGATTTAATTTTTTAGACTAAGGCAAGGGATGTAAACTTTTCCATCATATTTCTGTCCAGAAATATAGTTTATTATGCATATTTTCACACTATATGTTAAAATTACTTTCCAGCTGCCATGAAAGCTTTTTAGTTTTTATTGTGGTAGAAAATATACATTTACTATTTTAAAATGAACAGTTCATTAGGTACATTTGCAATTTTGTGCAACCATCACCATTTTCTTAGAAAGGCTAATAAGCATAACTGAATAGGGTGGGCTTAACTGATTGATAGGAAATTCAGATTGACACTTAAGTCCCAGAAGCCAAGTTTATTTCCTCTTTTTAACTTTAAGTTAAAGGACAATGGACTGTTTCCCGTTCTCTGGCCAAAAGTGTAGGACCCTGGTAAGGGGAAATTCAGTTCTTCTTTCTCAGGAGGGGCTGTTGCCTTGGAGTGGAACCAGGTTTCCAAAGGGGAACAGGGTGTTCTCAGGCAGGCCAGTGTGTGTGTGGGCAGTGCTCAGAAAACAATGGGGCCTGAATAAATCGAGTCTGGTCTCTGGTTCTGCTTCCAGCTCTGTCATTTGACTTTAGTTTAGTTCCTTCATTTGTGAAGTCTCCAGTTTAACATCCTGATTTAGAGTGTGAACAGTTTTTCTTCTTGATTCCAGAGTTCCCTGTAGACTTGTGGTCTTATTGAAGGCTCTCTTGAAACTGATATGTGATGTAGCCAGGGATTCAAGCCTTACACCTGAGCCTGTTAAGAGTGCTTTGTTAGAGGAGGCCACAGACTGCCTGCTTCTCCTGGACTGCTGTTCTCAAGGACAAGTGAAGGTAAGGGACAGGATGCCATGGTGTTTCAGTTAGGCCTCATTATCCTTAAGTCCTATTTACTCTTTATATGTCTGCCCAACTCTGTAAATGATGTGGAGGGTTTAGGTATTGAGCCATCTAACCTTCTGTAGACTTTGAACAAAGGTATTCAGAACTGTTCAGATCAAAAGGCAGAAGGATTAGAAAATTTCTTTGGGGCCTTTTTTCCTGTACATTTCTAGAGAGCCAAAGCAGAGCACTGCCTAAGTGGTGTTCTGTCTATCCTAATTTTTACCTTGGTTTCATTGTCCCCAGCATTAATGAACATTATTCCCCTCACTTTCGGCCCAGAAAAAAGAAAACATCTAGGACAGAAAATGGGCAAAAGGATCATGATCAAGTGTTTGTAAATTCTGTTCCAGTTAAACGAAACAGGCCCAGCCAGGTGTGGCTCAGCATATGAGCATCGACCTAGGAACCAAGAGGTCACCAGTTCGATTCCTGGTCAGGGCATATGCCTGGGTTGTGGGCTTAATCCTCAGTAGGGGCATCAGGAGGCAGCCAATCAATGATTCTCTCATTATTAATGTTTCTCCCTCTCCTTTCTCTGATAAAAATATACTAAAAAACAAACACAAATAGGTGAAATAATGTGCTATAAGCTACCAAGGAGTAATATAGGTGGGTAATTTAGAAATGTTTTCATACTATGTTTTTCCATATTATTTATCCACATGGGAATTCTTTCCTTGGTCTCATATTCTACAAAAAATTTCTCAAAGCCATCTATTTATATAAAAGCCTAAGTGACTGACTGACTGGCTGGTAGCTATTACATGCACTGACCACCAAGAGGCAGACGCTCAAAGTAGGAGTGGAAATCACAGGCATGGAAACATGTAACAGACTGATGAATCTCAGAGGGAAGGTGGTGGAGGGTGGGAAGAGATTAACTGAAGATCTTATATGCATACTAGAGACCTGGTGCACTGATTCGTGCACTGGTGGGGTCTCTCAACCTGGCTTAAAGGGATTGGGCCAAAACTGGCTCTCCTACATCCCTAATGCAACCCGAAACCAGAGAGGGAGTCTTATTCTTCATGGGGCTGTGAGATTCCACCTTCAGCCATGGGTTATGTTATTGCTGGGTCACTGTTGGCCCTGAATCTGGTTTACTGCACACTTGCATTTGCGTTCTACACCCTGTATGATAGCAACTTTGCAGAGTGGTCTCTCACACTCTGGGATCCCTCATTCTACTGATGCCCTTTGAGCCACAGTGCTACCCCAGGTGCAGCCAGTTATGGAGTGACCAAAGGTGGTTGGCTCCAGGGTGTGTCTGGCCCATCTCACTCAGTCCACCCCACTGGCCTCCTTCTAATTAATTTCCTTTCAATGTGCACAAATCCACGAGTCACTAGTAGATGTATTAACTATGTGTTTGTTTACATATATTTAATAAACTATTGCCTCATTTCTTATCACATTTAGAAATCTTCATTGGAAAAGGTGTAAGACAGTATGAAAAAAAATTCATATCCTAAACATGGAGATAGCATAGTTTGTTGTCTTATTAGTTTATTCAAATTAAACTTCATCTTTGTTCTTTAATTTCAGGCAGTTTTCAAGTCCTAGATCCAATCTAATTCATTTTAGCCAGTATTAGGCTGCTTCTTCATGAGCCATTTCCAAGCATGCCAACAATTCTTATAGTTATACTGTGAACTGTCCCTAGTGTCATCTGTTCTTTCCTTCTTTGAGTATGAAACCAAGAAAGAAGAACCAAGGTAAAAGGAAAAAAGAAATTACAAAAAGAAAATCAAAGCTTGTTTGGTTTCATGTTTCAGGGTCTCCTGGTTAAAATTCCCCAAAGCTGCGAAGACAGCAAGGTGGTGGAGTGTGTCAGAAAGGTGCAGCAGGCTTCTGAAGGCGCTCCCTACAGTGGAACCTAAAAACTTCCTAAAGAAAAGAGGATTTTCTTTCTGTGTAAATGGAATTATTTAAAGAAAAAGGTATTTTTATACTGGAAAATATAATTTAGATATTTTTCCTTCTTGTCTTTTACTCCTAATAGAAGTATGGAAAGAACAAGAAAAAAATTTGAAGTCTGGGACATTTCTGATTAATGTTGGGTGGGAAGAGGGGGGCGGGGGCACCTAAGGTGGCTACCATTTGTAAATATTTACAATCATAAACTCACCTGTCAAGATATCACCTCAACACATGCCAAAGCTATAAAAATACTGTTTACAACTTTTTAAGGATTTCCTCCACTATCCCCCAGATTTCTTGCTTTACAGAAGTGGCATAAATATAAAAAAACACAAATATTGTGTTACATACAAAATAAAGAGTAAAAACTGGAGGTATGCCTGTGATGAGGGCAGGTTAAAGTTCAAAATGTTCAGTCCTATTCAAATGTCTGAACACAGTTCACGTGGTTTTGGCTTTGGCCACAGGCTCTGTCTCCTGCTCATATTCAATCTCCACATAGGCTCGTTTTCTCTGCAGAGGTCCTTTTAAGGGTGTTTTGCCTTTGTGCTTGGCGCCAAGGGCCTTTTCTTCCTCACCGGAGGATTTCTCTCCCTCATCTTCATCACTGCTGGCATCCAGTTTGTCCATATCCTAACATGGGGAGGGAAAGAAATAAGAGGAGGGAAGATGCTAATAGACTCATTCCCCAAACTCCACTGTCCTCTCAATTTAGAACAAACTCGAGGATTTATCTGCCTTTGTGTGTTTGGAAACCCTTCTTCCTGTCACCCATAAATCTCACCTCAAAGTCACTTATGTCACTCTCATCCACCTCATCAGCTTCCACAAACTCTCTTTTTCCCATATCCTAAAATAAAACATAACTATTAGATCAAAATACATGATGAAAATTCAACTTAGACAACTAGTTTTATAGTCTCTGATAAATAAATGCATAAATAACAGCCAGAATCAGAATTTACTTCCTCGGCAACTCAAGTCTACCTATTTCCAAGTTTAATACTTTAGAAATCAGTATTTAAGATTTACAAACATTCAACTAAAATGATTAATTTCAAATAATCAAAAACTAGTTTAGTAATAGGCAAAGTACCTATGTGAGTGAGTATACTGTATGGTTAAACATCTTGCTAAATCTGTCCTTCTAAAAATACTATGTTAATAGTAAGATTAAATCCTTGTAAATTTCAGTAGGTTCCTTAATGGCGTATTCCTACAGCTGATGAAGGTTGTTCCTTTGTCTTTCACAGGAAAAACGTTAGAAGCCCATCAGTAAGATTAAAATTGTCAACACATATTTGGTTAAGCTGAACATGGAGAACACAGCAGCCACTGCTGAACCAGAATTAACCTCATAATAGAAAAATAAGATCATTTCATTATTTTTGGTTAAGAGACTGAAAATGACACCCTGTCTCTCAAAATAGAGCTAGTCTTACAGATTACTGCTGGACAAACAAAAATATAAAAGGGCTTACTTCCTCCTCATCTTCATCTTCTTTTTCCTCAGCATCTGAAGAGTCACTCCCTGCCTCCTGCTGTTCCAGGGCCTTGTCGAAGGCATGAATGGGGAAGTTGTAGATGTCGCCATACTGAAGAAAACACAGATTGGCTATACGTTAACTATATTTGAATCTCATACTTAAAGTCCGCTGTCCAACAAGCGTATTTTTTCCACAGTGAAATGAGAATATTTAATTTGATGAGTAATATTTCTATTTTGTTTTGTTCAAGTCTAGAGCTGGCAGTATCTTTAAAAAGCCTGTTTTAACATTTAAAATATAATCAGTGGTTAATACCAAACTGGTAACTTCTATTAAGGATGGGAGAAAAATCACTTAAAATGTAACAGTCTATAAAACCCAGGAAGTAGGACAAATGTAAAATTTTGCTGATAAAAGGAGAATAAAGAAAAAAATTTTTTTATTCATACTGTCTATAAATGACATTAAATCTTAAAAAGAGAATAAAAAATAATTTTAAAGAACCTCAAAAGAGGCAGGAGACAGGAAGATCAGAATTACATGGTTTTTGCACAGAGATCCGGAATTGCTGCCTTTGGGAACAGGAGTTGGGAATAATGGCAAAAGAGAGAGGTCTCGTACCGACTGGAGTATCAAGAACAACCAAAGCATCTGATATGCTTGCATCAATGAACTTAAATGAAGAAGCCAGGACCTGTATGTTATTTATTCAGGAATAAAATCACAGTGAACTCCTAGCACCTTTAAAAATAAGATCCATTTCCCACTAGTCCCACATTGCCTAGCATGATAGTACCACCTAAAACAAAATCCGTACCCCAAGCTCCTAGCTTTCTTACCGTATCTTGTTTAAGTCTCTCCAGCAATTCCTTTTCAATGGCATTATCCAGCTGAGCCGCTATTAAAGCCTTTTCCTGTAAGAGAAAAAGAGCAAACCCATTTACCTTACTAGTATTCATTTTCCAGCCTGAGGAAGTAGAGGAAACGATCAAGTTTTTATAAGCAAGATGTAATCACTTCTCCCTCTTGCTATTATGGGGTTTCTCCCTCTCCAACCAGATGTAATTCTTTATCTCTCATCCTTTCTTGGTAACCTTTCAATGTAAAAAATAATTAGAGTTTATAAATAGCATTTATATTAAATTCTAAATTAGCCTTCTATAGATATATAAAGCAGGTAGGTCTACATATATTTAAGTGTCTTAGAAAATAAGCAATCCTGAAGCAGAGTCACAGAAAAGGGAACACAGACGCCCATTCATTTACATTTTCTACCACCACAGCAGACCTGTGATACAAAAAGAAAAAAAAAACCTCTTCCTTCAATGATCTCTCATAGGAAATGATACATGGCATCAACCTGTACACTCACAACCAAAACATACAAATCTAACCTCAACCTGCCTTTCTAGCCGAAGATTGTGCATTAGTGGAAATCATAGAGGATTTCAAAGTGTTACACACTGAAGCTGTGTTAGCTTGATGCAGTGTCAGATAAATCACAATGCAGAAGACTGGGGCACCTGGATTAGTTCAAAGTCTACTGTGTTCCACATTAGTCTCTAAAGTAGGTGCTTACACCTCAGATCCAGTGAGATGTAGGAAGAAAATAGACAAATGGCTGTATTATGTGATTTATCAGGAGTTTGAAAAAGTAAATACATTTATTTGCTCTTTTAAGAGAAAGGGAATATTTTACCAGTGTGTTTAAAAGAAAAAAAATTGTAGATAGACCATCTTAGAAAAGAATTACATCTATGTGATATTGCTGAAAATGTCTCCTACAAAAATTTCACACACTTTAAAAACCTGGAGATACAATTTCCCAAATCATTAAAAAATCTGCTTTTTCCAGAGAGCTTCAAAATTATTTGGTATAAGTGATAAAATTTAATTTCTTCTGAAAGATCTGCATGAACACATGTTTAACAATTGGTGATGGAGAATGAAAATAAAGAGCAAACAATCCACAATGCACTTCTCTAAGCATCCCTGCCATAACTATCAATTATGAGAGCCCATAAGGACAAATTTATATTCAGCTAAGAACCACACCATCACAATCATATCTAGGAGCACAAGTATGCATGTATTATAACACTTATAAATGATATAATGGGGAGCATATGTTAACAATTTTATTGATGGGGTAAGTGATCAAAAAAGACAAATGATAAAATGGATTTGAGATACAGAACTCCATGGATTAATGGAAACAAGCATCAAGATTATTAAAGTTATTTCTTGACAAAATTTGATAAATAATCAGGTAAATGTCTATTGCTAGAAGGGAAGCAAAGCAAATACCTAGGATGAATGAATGGTTTGGGAAAAGCTAATTCTTGGGTCTTGAAAAGCATAAGAAAATTCAGGTCAACTGCTCTGTGTGACAAAACTGGAGTTTCCCAACTAGATTTTCCATGGACAGCAGACTATTAACATCACTAGTCATTACTTTGGTAACAAAGCTGCTCAGTTTACTTCAAAGAAATAATTCCAGGCAATTCCTTACTAACAACTTCAAAATAATAACGAAAAACACCTCAATTTAGTGGCCTAATATGACTCAACGTCACAGGAGTCTAATTAAAGAGATGTAAAAAATTCCATCTAATGTGAATGACCATTCTTATATTTCACTGCAAAACTACTGATGCGCTGGATTAGAATGCTCAAACCCTGCTGAGAGCAGTATGTAAGATCAGAGATATACTAAAATTCTGAATTCTGAAACATCTGAGCCCTAGAATTTCAGGCAAGGAGTTGTGGCTCTCTAAGGGATTCTATGTCTTCCCCATGACATATATCCCCAAGTACCCACATTTTAACCTGCCCTGAAAGTCATAATCTTAAAGTATATCAGATATGCAACTATTACTGTTACCTAGGGCTTGAAAAGTTCACATACAATGGTGACTGAATCTTTTTCTACCTACATAGCCCTACCCTCCATGAAAATAGACACTAGGAATATCAGAACAATAAGTTACCTCTCTTCTTTTTTCTCTCCGCTCCACCTTCTTACTCAAAGGAACAAGTTTCCTCCTACGAGAAATAAAACACGTTATCAGAAAACCCAAGTACATGTGCTACATGTTCCTTTAAAAAATAAGAAGGATTGGAATTCATTTTGGAGGATTTAGATCAATACAGCACTAGATAAATCTAATGCTATAAAAAAAAAATCAAACATTATTGTATCTACTTTAACATGGCTGTTTTTGTTTTCTTGAGGCATTTTGAGACTTCTAAGGACATTCACTATGTCAACAATGCTTCAGTGAACTAAAAGAACTTTGTTGTAGAAGACTGACAGCTTTAAGAAAAATGAAAAAGACTGACAGCTTTAGTATTCTCCACAGGTCCCAAGTCCATTAAGTCTGGATTTCATGTCACTTTTAAAAATTAGTTTGCACTGTACTCAAGAGTAAAGTTCTTACATTCCTGCTCATTCACATTTTTAGATCACATTACCGCCCCTGCCTTGCCCCCACCATTTTAAGGTTCCTGCAGGGAGTTATAAACAGAATGTCCTACAGCTGGTTTTCAGACAGGGAGGGGATAATCAAATTATACTATACTGTTTTTAAATTCCTGCAAAATCGAAGGGCATGCCTTTAACCTGAGATGAAGCTTATTCTTAGCATACCACAAAAGGCTACCCCAAGTTGAATTTTATAGAAAGTATTACCAGAGGTTTCACAACACTGTTTCAAATACAGGCAGTTCTTGGGTTATGTCGGACTTCATGTACATCGTTTCATGGTTATGTCGCCACCTTCCATTTATTTATTAAAAGAAAAAGTTCCGTCATTTTGACGTATGTACATATGTGCTTTATGTTTTTTATTACTGATTTACCACAAGTAAAGGCCAGGAATTGCTATTTTTCTTTTAAATTGTTTTTATTGTTTCACTTCATTACTGCTGTGTATGTGCTCCATGTGAGTGACGTAGGTGCTTATGTAGGTGGGTTCTGACTTATGCTGAAAATCGCGCTATGGCCCTAGCTGGTTTGGCTCAGTGTATTGAGCATTGGCCTGCAGACTGAGGGGTCCCAGGTTTGATTCCGGTCAAGGGCACATGCGTGGGTTGCTTGGTCCCCAGTAGGGGATATGCAGGAGGTAGCTGATCAATGATTCTCTCTCATCACTGATGTTTCTATAGCTCTCTTCCTCTCCCTTCTCTAAAATCAATAAATGCTAAAAATAAAAAAAAAGAAAGAAAAGAAAATCACATTATGTTTTGCCATAGGAATGGATCTCCAATATAACCCGAGGACTTACTGTATAATCTATTAAAAATAGATGTAAAAATAAATTATCTAAATACTTACTGTCGCTTTAGTGTGAGTTTTCGAATTCGAATTAGGTACTGGGTGATCTTGGTGAATCTCTGCTTACACTTGTGTCGAATGAAACGGGGCCAGTAAATTAGATTTTCATCTATTTGCTCCAGTGCTTTCTCATAGTTTTTATGAAGCCGGACCTATCAAACAGATAAAGGAAGCTTGAGCCCAGCTGGTGTGGCTCAATGGTTGAGCATCAACCTATGAACCAGATCGTGGTTTGACTCCTAGTTGTGGCTGGATCCCCAGTAGGGGGTGTGCAGGAGGCAGCCAATCAAAGATTCTCTCTCATCATTGATGTTCCTATCTTTCCTCCTCTTCCTGAAATCAATAAAAATATATTTAAAAAAAAAAGAAAAAGAAAAAGGAAGCTTGAAGGGCAAGGATAAATGATTAGGTCTTCCCTGTTAACAGCACTATGGGACCTATTAAGGATGGCTTCAAAGTTTAATCTAGATATGATCACAGAAGAGGGAAACACGTGGCATTTTTGCTCTTGCCCCCACCATTTTAAGGTTCCTGCAGGGAGTTATAAACAGAATGTCCTACAGCTGGTTTTCAGACAGGGAGGGGATAATCAAATTATACTATACTGGAGCAGTGGTCACTGTAAAATTATGTTCCAAGTCTTACCCGTTCCCAGAGCCGCCTAGGAAAAGCTGCTCGTTCTATCACCTTCATATACAGGAAGCACTGTCCTGCAGGATAAAGCACACGCCTTTAATATTATTTAGACTCAAGAACATCCTTTGAAAAGCTGTAGAGTAGTTCTCGTGAAAGGTGACACTGGGCCTTACCTTTCTCTTCTTTGATAGTGGCATACTGACTGTTTGCCAGGGGGCAGGATGAGCGGTTACACAGGCCGGTCAGGCTGTATTCATTTCTGCAAAAGCTCTGGGTCTTCGTTCTAGAATGCGAAGAACAGCAAGCATTACAAGACGGGTTACCAAGAGGGCAACTAAAGGAATCTCTGTCCAAGTTGCAAATCTAGACTCACCTTATCTTGAAGGAACAAAACTGCTTGTTTCCTAGTGTATCCCAGATAACCTGCAAGACAGAGTATAAACCCATTTCAACTGCTCTGACCCAATAGGTGGCATATTGATCCAAGAAACAATGCCCTAGGGCAGTGCCCTGCTTTATTAAGGAAAGAACTCTGAGGAATGAGGAAAAAATGCTCTGTAAAATAGCCTAACTCCTTTTCTTTACACATATAACAGACTCTTAAAGAAAAAGTAAACACAAATAAGCAATAACCATAACCCATTACCCAGATATATTTCATTATTATTTTGTAAATATTTTCAAGTTTTTCTGTATGTGTATACATTTCAAGAACTAATATGCCTGTTTTCAACAAAATGAGATATTATATATTTTATAACTTTCCTTTTCTACTTAAAATGTTCACTATCCAGTGTAAAAGGCTGCACAGTATTAGACTTTTGGAAATACATACAATTTTTCATTGAGGGCAAGAAAAAAAATTCTATTGCTATCCTTCGCTAATGTGTGTGTTTTATTTTTTGATACTTTATATTTTTTTACTGATTTTTAGAGAGAAAATCAATTCATTGTTCCATCTATTGATATACTCATTGGTTGATTCTTATATGTGCTCTGACTGGGCATTGAACTGTCAACCTTGGAATATGAGGACGATGCTCTCACCCAGCGGTCACCAACCAGTGGTCCACGAGGTCCGAAACATTGGTGACCGCCGCAACAACCGAGCTACCTGGCCTGGGCTAATGTGTTCTTTATTCACGCGGCATTTATTGTGTACTTAATTTATGTAAGGCACTGACATCCTCAAATCCCGACAAACAGGAGGCACTCAAGTACTTGTTGAATGAAGGAAGGTTTAGTCCTTAAAGAGTGTTATCTATCTAGATAGGGAGAAAGACACATATACAAAGCAGCAGTCTAAGTACCAAAGGGGTGTATGTTGTATGAGAGCCTCTGAGCCAGCAGCTGCCTTGAGGAACTGGGAAAGGCTTTTATAAAGCAGCTAAAGGGAAAGACACAAATATAAAAGAAGGGAGCAAACTTTTTTTTGAATTTTGAAGGATGTGTTTGGCAGGGGATGGAAGGAATCAGGTTAGAGGAAATGAAAGGAGAAGTAGGAGCCCAATCAGGCTGGTGGCTTTAAATATCTCTAAATTATGACTCCTAAATTTTTATTTCCTGGCCAAACTTCTCTCCTGAGCATCAGACTGGTATATACATCCAGCTGCTACTTGACATCCCGGCTTGGTTGTCTGAAAGGCATCATACACATTGACATGTCCAAATGGAGCTCTCGCCTCCCCATCTCTCAAAAGAATACTGGCTCCTCCTCCCCTCTCCAGAAATAAAACCACCACTCAACTGTTTGTTCAAATCAAAATATCCTTCATCTCTCTCTCTAACCCATCGCCCAGGCTTTTGTATTAACATCGCACATTTATCCATTTCTTTTCATATCCACCATGACTACCTTAACTGAAGCTTCCTTCGTGATGTTCTAGTCTCCTGGCTTTCATACTTTCTCTCCTTCAAAAACCTTTCACACTAGGGAACTTTACACAATTGTAAACCAGACGTCATTTCCCATGAAAACGCCTCTAAAAACACTTCCTCCCAGACTCTGCGTGCTCTTGGCGTCCTTGAATACATGCCTTCCTCTCCTACCTCCAGATCTTTGTACTTTATGCTCCTAACTGCCTGGGTTGATTGCTTTTAGCTCGGCTTCTCGGTGTTGGGTCATTCTCAGCCTTTACATCTCAGCTCAAACGTCTTTTATCCAGAGAAACCTTCCCTGATCAGGCCTATCTGAAGTGGTCTCTCCCAACTGCTCTCTACTCCATGATCGCTGGTCTTTCAAAGTCCTGTTCTGCACTGCCATTATTCTTATTTATTCACTGGTCTCCCCCACAGAGGGCTCCAGGGAGGCAGGGCTTTTGCCTGGCTTTTCAGCAGCCACATCTCTAGGAATTGCCACAATGCCTGGCACACTGTACGCACGCAGGTATTTCTCCTGCAAATTACTCCATGAATGAACCTAGGGCAGCGGTTCTCAACCTTCCTCATGCCGCGACCCTTTAAGACAGCTCCTCATGTGGTGGTGACCCCCAACCATAAAATTATTTCTGTTGCTACTTCATCGCTGTCATTTTGCCACTGTTATGGATCGCATCTGTGTTTTCCAATGGTCTTAGGCGACCCCCGTGAAAGTGCTGTTCGACCCCCCCCCCAAAAGGGGTCGCGACCCACAGGTTGAGAACCGCTGGCCTAGGGTGCTTTCCAAAATTATAACTTGGGCAGACAGTGGAACAAACGTCAAGAAAAAAGCCTCACCCAGCAAGAGCAGGCTGAAAAGTAAGGTGCACGTGCATGAAAGGTTGATGCCGAAGCTTCATCATATCGCGCCCCCGCCCCCCCAGCCCCCAGTCCCCTCCTGCTCCCCGCAAGTCCCCAAGGCCCAGACGCACAGCCCATCACTGCAGGGCACAGGGGCTGGGCCCGCCCACCCTCTGGACGGAGGGCTGGTGCTCGGGCCCCCGGACCCCGCTGGGGCCCGGGGCTGCAGGTGCAGGGCAGACACGTGAGAGCCCCACGCCCGGAAGCCGGAAGCCTGGCTTCCAGAGCCACACGAGACAGCGGACGCCCGAGTATGCGCCTCCGAGTCGCCCAAAGACGGCGAGAGGCAGCCTGCGTAAACCCCGGGTGGCCGAGCACGGGAGACTCACATCGTCGGACTGCATGGTGCCGGCAACTCGGCGTGCGGAGCCGGCCAGGTCCCGGAAGCAACCATACTCCTTCCGGCGACTCACTTCCGGAATGCCTAGTCGCGCCTACCGCGAGAGCTCCGCGCGGCCCCAGACTCGCACACAGCGCCGCCTGGCGGTGGGATGCGCACGCGCACGCGCCTTCCGCTCGATCCGCACGCCCCCGCGCGACCTGAGCCGAGGGCGCAGGCGCGGCTGGCGGCGCGGAGCAGCCCGCGCGGAGAAGGAGCCGCGTTCCGGAGCGCGGAGCCGAGAGTGCGCGGCGCGCCGCCCTTGTTCCCAGCCTCCTGGGCGCCGGGCCCTGGGCGCCGGGCCGCTTGGCGTTTCCGCCTTCGCGCCAGGAGCGGGTCTCTAACTCGGTCCTTGGTAACTGGAGACCCGCCCGCCCGCACCTCCCCTCCCCTCTTACCCCGCGGACACGTGTTTGCTGCGGCCTGGGGTCCGGGTCGCAGACATTCAGAAACGTTTTTGAAGGACTAACGAACCTGTTCCAGCTTTATGTTTTGAACTAGTAAACAGCTTTGCTATTTCATACCGTTTTCCAAAAGAAAGGCCGTTTTAATACCAAAAGAGAGCCAGAGAGGCACACTCTCAGAGTAAGACTGGGCCCCCGCTTTGCATGGCACCCACAATACTCAGTGTATTGTAAAGTAAGGTGCACGTGCATGAAAAGGACCCTTCAAGTTGATGCCGAAACTTCATCATATCGGGGCAGGGTTCTGGAGGACCAGATCCCTAAGCGATGGAGCCCTGTGGACCCAGGGGCTCCAGGAGTGGAGACCGAAGAGGACCTTTGGAGATGATGAACGTGACCCGGTGTTACACGCTGCTGCGGGCAGGTGGAACCTGTGCCGGGGGGCCACCCTGTTAGGAAGCATTGTTTCAACACTGATTTTCGGAGCCCAACTGAGGTTATAAAAATCCACTGGCATTCACTAAATAACCAAATATCTCTGGGCCAGTCACTGAACCTTCATCAAAGCTTTTCACGTTGATGAATGGGGTTATGTGTTAAATCGATAGTTTTACACTGATTCATTAAAAGAGTTGTGCCCCGCCGAAACCGGTTTGGCTCAGTGGACAGAGCGTTGGCTTGCGGACTGAAGGGTCCCAGGTTCGATTCCGGTCAAGGGCATGTGCCTTGGTTGCAGGCACATCTCCAGTGGGGGGCGTGCAGGAGGCGGCTGATGTTTCTCTCTCATCGATGTTTCTAACTCTGTATTTCTCTCCCTTCCTCTCTGTAAACAATCAATAAAATAAAATAAAAAAGAGTTGTGCCCCGCCCACGTAGCTCAGTGGTTGAGCTTCGACCAGGAGGGAGACCACGGTTGGATTCTTGGTCCGGGCACAGGCCCGGGTCGCATGCAGGTTGCAGGCTTGATCCCCCAGCAGGGGGCCTGCAGGAGGCGGCCCATCAGTGGTTCTCTCTCATCATTGCTGTTTCTATCCCTCTCTCCTTCTGAAATCAACAAAATCACGTTTTACAAAAAGAAGTTAAGCATCTTTTCACCTACTTATTGGTCCTTCACTTTCCTTTTTTTTTTGGGTGAAGTGCTGTATATGTCTTTGGCCCCTCCCATCCCCCTTCTTATCGGCTTCTTTTATTGCATTCTAGGACTCCTTGATGTATTCTGGTTATGAATTCTTTTTTTAGAGAAATATATTGCAAATATCCAATTTACCGCTGTTGTCCTTCGTGTTTGGACTCTTCTGGCAGCGGCTACCATGACGATTGGCCCATTTTCGCAGAGAGGACCAGGGAGGAGCTTGGCATCAGAGCAGAGGGGCCAGGGCTAGCGTGACTGGGCAGCCAGGGCAGCGGGCACCCTCAGGTTCCAGCGCTCGCAGGGCCTCCTGGGGTTTTGAGCCCCGGGAGCCTCACTTGCCCTGAGTGGAGGGAGTCCCAGTCCTCCCCGGGTCCTTGAGCAGCATCCCTGGCTTTATTACCCTCTGTCGAGACCAGGGCAGCACAGCTGTAGTTGGGTTCTCTGGATTCGGAACTCAGTAGTAGCTTGAAGTCTGTTTTGAAATAGGACCTTGAGAGCATTCGTCTCAGGTGAAAACTGCTGTGTGGCCTGGAAGCTCCCATCCCTCCCTCTCACGTCACAAAGGTCCTTCTCCTGGGTGGGCCTGAGGACCAGAACCCTAAGAGATGGAGCCCTGTGGACTCAGGGGCTCCAGCAGTGGAGACCGAAGAGGACCTTTGGAGATGATGAACTTGGCCCAGTGTTACAATCTGCTTTCACAAGACGGGTCCACCTGCCAACGGCTAGCAGGGGGTGGTGGGGAGATGGGGAGCATCAACAGGAACCCTTGCGGCCCCCTGAAACCCACCCACCCCCTCCCGCTGAAACCCACCCACCCCTGGCAGATTTTAAAACAAGGGAAAAAATGTGGTTTGGGTCTTCGAAAGGGGCTGCCTACCCCTGAGACAGCGCAGACGTGAGTGTGTGGCCTCCACCTGCGTGTGGTGGTGCCCTCGCGGGCAGCCTCCGTGGTCATTTGCAACTGGTGGTGGAAGTCGCCCCACAACAAGTTGTGTGTGTTTGTTTTTTTTTACTATATTTTATTGATTTTTTACAGAGAGGAAGGGAGAGGGACAGAAAGTCAGAAACATCGATGAGAGAGAGACATGGATCAGCCGCCTCCTGCACGCCCCACACTGGGGATGTGCCCGCAAGCAAGGTGCAGGCCCCTGACGGGAATCGAACCCGGGACCTTTCAGTCTGCAAGCCGACGCTCTATCCACTGAGCCACACCGGACTCGGCCCCAAACAAGTTTTACTTTCCCAGTAAAAAAACAAAAACAAACACAAAAAAACACCACCCAAAGGATCATGCACCCCGGCCACCCAACATGTACCCGAGGCCGCTGGCTCGGGGTGCCCAGGCCTCCGCTTTATCAGCAGAGTCTCCGTTCCCTCCGCGGTGACCGTGCAGACCTCCCGGCCCCCGGAGTTTGAGCGGCAGAGAGGGCCCGGGACTCGCTTTAGAAGGGGGCCTCCTCCCCCGGGGCCCCCCCGGAACTCCCCGGCAGGGCTGTGCAGCCTGGCCGCCGGGAACCGGGGTCCCCCCACCGGCCCTTAAACGGAGGCGTCCGGGAAAACCCGGAGCCAGGACTGCGGGCCTGACCGCGCCACCCCGCCTCCCCTCCTCCGGGCCGAGCCTGCGCCGCCGCTCCCGCTGCAAACGGAAAGGGGGGCCCGGGCTGCGGGGCGCCCGCCCGCCTCCCGCACCGAGACGAGGTGAGTGCGCGCCGCGCCGGCCGCCGGGACCGCCGGGCGCGGGGGCAGGCAGGGTCCGGGGCCCGCGGGGCGCACGGCCGGAGGAAGCCCCTTTGCCGGAGGCGCCCGGGGCCCTGGGCTGGTTTGGAAACCCTGGGCGGCGCCTCCCGGGCCCCCTGCCGGAGCTGCACCCCTCTGTGTCTGCTGGCACAGCCCGGGCGACACGCAGGAGCCCTGGGGTGCAGGTGGTCCCAGCTCCCGGGATGGGAGGCTTTCTGGTACCTTTCCCGCCCGCCAGGGTCTTCCCAGTGCCACCAGCTCCAGAGCCCGACGCCGCGGTGTGTGCGGTGCCTGGCGCCCCCCTCCCCGGTCTTCGCGGAGGAGAATCACTTGTTGCCAAGAGTGAGTGCTGCGCTCAGCACGCCCGGCGCTGCAGAGCCGGTGCCCTTAACGGAGAAAAGGCCCAGGGCGGCCCCCAGCCCGGCAGGTTTGGGTGCTTCTACCCCAGCCATTTCCGGGGTATTTTAGTATGCAGTTAGTGTAACATAGAGAAATCACATTGCTGCGATTTTAACACAGTTTCTGGGGGTCTTTCCCTCTCTTTCTTTCTTTCTTTCTTTCTTTCTTTCTTTCTTTCTTTCTTTCTTTCTTTCTTTCTTTC
>JAAGEH010000046.1:4506662-4529000 GCA_011751065.1 Lasiurus cinereus
AGAGTTAGAAACATCGATGAGAGAGAAACATCCATTAGCTGCCTCCTGCACACCCCCCACTGGGGATGTGAACGCAACCAAGGTACGTGCCCTTGACCGGAATCGAACCCGGGACCTTTCAGTCCGCAGGCTGACGCTCTATCAACTGAGCCACACCGGTTAGGGCTGTTTTTTTTTTTTTTTTAACGAGTCTTTAATATATAGCAAATAGTATGCAAAAGGGCTTTTTTTTTTTTTTAGCACCATGACTTCAACAGGCTGCTCCCTACTCACTGCACCAGCTCCCCCAAATAGTTGGGAAGAATGCTCTAGGAGCTGTGGCTTGGATTCTTAAGTTCATTTGTGGAATGCATTCAGTACCCAAGGGCTGGGCACAGTTTCGTAAATGGCAAGTTGGCCTTCAGGACGCACGTTCCCTTATACGTACGTCCTTCCTTCTTTCAAGTTGAGACAGCCCTGAAAGCTGATGACCCATCTGGGGCTTGCTAGTGATCTCACACCACGAGTAGAGTGTTGTTTCTCTGTGGTCTCTCAGACGGGGGGGCTTCAGATGGGGCCTGGCCATCTGCATTGAATAAGCAGCCCAGGGATGGGCACACCAGAGTGGAGAGCCACCATCTGGTCAGCACCGCTGCCTCAGCTTTACAACTGTCCCCTCTGTCTGCAAGCAGGAGGCAATGTCTAGCATCAGTGCATCATTCAGGTCTCTCCAGCTCCTGAAATTGCGGTACTAACTCTTCATTTGCTGGCTTCCTGCTAGATGGCAGTGTCTAATAGTGAATTAAATACATGATCCCAGCTGTTAATATGATTATGGCTGATCTTTTATTCTTCAACTTTAAAAAGTAGTATGTTTTCATGTTTTATCTTACAAACAGAACATTTTTGAAAAATATTCAAACTGGTTAAATTTAGGAAATTAAAAAAAAAGTTGGGGAAACAATATAATGTTACTGATATGCATGCAATTTTATTTTATTTTAAATATATTTTATTGATTTTTTTTTTTAGAGAGAGGAAGGGAGAAGGATAGAGTTAGAAGCATCGATGAGAGAGAGACATTGATCAACTGCCTCCTGCATGCCCCCCACTGGGGATGTGCCCGCAACCAAGGTACATGCCTTTGACTGGAATCGAACCAGGGACCCCTCAGTCCACAGGCCGAACCGGTTTCGGCTATGCATGCAATTTTAACACATATTTAAATGCTTCCTAAATTTGAAATGTAAAGAGTTGATTTTAGCAAGAACTGCACTACCTAATTCAATTAACAGCAGTCTGCAATGAGCGTTTGCTATAATTCCTGAACATGAGTTCTCTATTCTCTATTTTGTCTTGCCTGAAATGGGTACTTGGCTGAAGAGGATATAAAAATAAATGCTCAGCAAAATGTGAAGTCCATTAAAAAAGAGCGAGGAACACATGAACACAAATAAGTGGTAATAAGGAAAATCGGGTGAAAGTTGAAGCTGTGGAACCATCATGCAATAGTCAGGTGCCCAAGGGACAGTCACAGCACCAAGGAAGTCTGCAAACGAGGTCCTCTTTTTAATGTTCAACAGTTGTCTGCTAGGCAACCAAAGAAGCAGCTCTAGAAAGTGTCCTACAACCCCCAGCGTCCTGCATCTGTCTACTGCGTAGTGGAAACAAGCACACCAGGATAGGGGTCTAGATCTCCCGGAATTGTTATTGTGGGGGAGTAAGCCTTCCCAAAGTGTGCAGCCATGAAAGTCTTGGAGAATAGCTAGGTAGTGAAAGGGGTCTGGGGTTCTGGTAGGTAGGGACCAGAATGCACAGCAGGAAGCTACATCCCAAGAACAGCAGGAACCAAGGGCATGTGTGTGGTGGAGAAAGGAAAGGATGCTGAGAAGAAGGGAAGAGAGGTCCAGGTAGGGTTGTTATCTTTTCGTTTCAAACTACAAGGGAAAGTTTACTTAGAAACTCACAGAGGCAAAAGCAGGGGCCCTTGGGGCTTAGGAGAGAGGGAGGTGAACATAGAGAGAGCCTGGGGAAGAAGAGGGGGACGGGAAAGGTCTGCTGGGTGGGGAACTTGCAGGTGTTATTTCCTCAACTAATGAGATTTATTCAGGATGTATCTCGAAGTCTTTGGGGAGCCATGGAGGATTTTAATCAGAGGAGAGAGAGTCACTCTACATTCCATAATCAACGCCAGTTACATGGAGAGTGCAAGGGGTCAGTGGTGGGAACATAAGTGACCAGGCTTTTGGAGTAACCAGGGAGGAATGAATGAGGAAGGTTAATGATGGCAGGTAGAGTTGAAGGGCAGTTAGTTAAAAAGTGCCTGGAGAGTTGTCCAAAGACCCTTAGACTTTTCCATCAAGCCTACCGCTTCATCTGTCTTTCCCCAACAGCCACCATCCGAGGGATGCTCTGAGGATTTATGCATCATAAATGAAAACATATTTTGGGAGAGTCAACCCTACTTAAGAAATTATACTTTAGTGTGAATAGTTTAAGTCTGGTAGTTAGATACATCCCTTCTAAAGACTACCCGGTAGAATCTTATGCTCAGGTAAGACAGTCTCTTATGACCCCACTGACTCAGCAGTTAGTAGAGGAGGGAGTTCAAAGGAGTCTCCTCAGAGCTCTGCCTCCTGCCCAGCTCTCTCCCCTGCCAGACACTGAAAGGGCCAGGGCAGGGAAGTCCTTTGCATCACCCAGAGGTGTAGGACAGAAATCGTCGCTCAGTCCCATTCTGAGACCCTTGATTCACACCTAGGACTAGCTCACATGGCTGAAATGTGAAGCTGGCATCCTCAGGTTGCTAACTCCCTTGAAGATATTCAGTCTCTCTCTTCTGTGCATTCTAACTCAAAATAAAGTGGAGAAGTGGAGAGTTATTTTAGGTGAAAGTGTTGCTGGTTTGGATGGAATAGCACTTGTGAGATAGGAGTAGTCACACTGAGCTCCAGATCCCTCTCTGGGCGGCAGATGGCCAGCCCCGAGCAGTGCAACCAGCTGCACAGTGCATGTCAGGAGCTTAGCTCCAGGTCAAGAGGGTTGGTGAGAGAACCGTTCGCATGTTGTCTACCATGGACGGCTGTCTGAGCAAACGCACATTGCTCCATCTGGAAAGGAGTGCTCCGGGGTGCCCTCTTGGAGGACTCAGGTTCACCCCGCGTGCAGTGAGCGAGACAGAAGGGAGCTCTCCTCTCGAGTCCCACTGTGTTGGAGCTTGCGGCCTTCACGGTGCTCTCTGCAAGCCCATCTGTCTCACCAGTTGGGGGATTGCTGACTTGATGACACGCTCCTGGGTAATTAATACCGTATATTAGATTGATATGCCTCCAGGCCTGGTTCCTGGCTGCATGCTGTCAATCACAGTACCATCTACACTAGCTGGCTCTCTTCTTCTTTAGAAGTGGGTGTTTAACCACAGCTTGGTCCCTGAGACCCCACTGTATTTTTGGCTTTGGGTATGTAACCGCAATTGGATGGAAGGGGATTTGTAACCTTAAATTCTTCTGTCATAGTCCATACAGCCGTATGAAGACTTTAAAAGCCCCGAGGCTAGGCCTGAGCTGTGTGGTAGCTATAAAAATATCCCAAGCTACGTCCTCACATTTTCTCTCCATCTTTTGTTTTCCCGTATTCCTGACTCTTGTGCACTCTTAACAGACTGACACTGTTTTTCCTCTTTCTTTTCCACTGATCTCGCAGTCAGGTGACCTGATTTCTAGACCCACCTCAACCTTTGAAAGCTATGATCTTGGACAAATCACTAAAACTTGCTGAGACTTGGTGTCCTTATTTGTGGGGACTGAGAATATATACCCATCTTGCCTGCTTTATAAGGTGGCGATCAGTAAGGTTGAAGGGAGTGATATATCTACAAATCTTTTAAAAATGGTATAGTTTTATATTCACTTAAGGTGGTAATTTTATTTCATTACCTAATCTAGGTTACATTAATTGTAGCTATAATAAGCTGCTTTTGCATAAAAAATGATTTGATATTTCTGCTATTCAAGGGAAAAAAATGACAGCTCTGAAGAAACAGAGGCTTAGAAAGATTTAGTAACTTGTCCAAATCTATATTATGTAAAAAGATAGAGCCAGGTTTGGAACCCAGAGGTTCCAGTCTCCTTACTAGCTACTAACTACATGTTCTATGTAGTTAGTAGCTAGTAAGGCCTTTTGAGTAAAAGGAGAGGTGCTTTTCAGATTCTTATAGATTTTATTGTATCTCTGGTATACCAACTGACAGAGCTATTCTACATAGGTTTTTTGTTTATTTGTTTTTTTTTTTTTGCTTTTCCTCTGTGGTTCAGGCAGATAATCTGTGAGTCTTTGGCACTATCTGGTAGGAATTTTATAGTCTTAGTGTTGAGAACCTCAGAATCTGACTGATTTCTGGTTGTAGTACTTACAAAAGTTAGTGTTGGGCAAGTTACTTTACTTCCTTCAAATTCCATTTCTCACCCTTAAAAGTGAAGAAAGTCATTGCTTCTTCATGGAGTTGAGAGGATTGAATAAGTTTACCCAGACTGGGTATCTAGGAAGGGCCTTTCTCATAATAGGTCACTCTCTTGCTTGGCAAAGTGAGTATTTCTCCTTTGATGTTCCTATTGATTGGGCAGCAACATGTTTTATATGAATCCAACTTCATTTTTCCACTGTCTTTACCATGCCTATGGGCTTTTAAAGTTTTTACCATGCCAGGGTCCCCGGATGGGCAAGGCCAATGGGAGCACAGAGGCCTTGTTATCAATACATGGGAATGGCCAGAGGCCGCTCTGGGCCTGAGCCTAATCGGAATGTCCAGGGACTCTGAGCCTGGGAATCCTAATCAGGCCAAGATACCATGAGCGGGTACATTGTGCTCTTCAGTAGCCAATATGGTTGATGTAACTATTAGCCTGAAGCCCTCTTTGTCTAGATAGTGCAAAAGTAGGTTACTGACCAGCTAGTAGGCTGAATATGGAGAGACAGCTACTAGGATGGAGTGTGTGAGGAAGTCTACTAGAGAGCAGCTGGGCAGGAGAGACAGGAGAAGCTGCTGGGCCAGAGAGCTCAGTTCTGCTATGATGTAAGGTGGTGAGTCTAGAGATGCTCAGATAGTAGCTGTGGGTACGGAGACTGATGTTGCTTTATGAGAAAGATATGTATTTATCAGCCGTTGTCCGGCTGCCTGCCTGTATGGACTTTGCTATAAGGATTGTTTTTGTCTGATGGCTATGTGACCACTGGCCATTCTTATATACCCACAACCAATCATGGCTTCTCCGCCTGCCCTGCCGCCAAGAATTGACCTGTGTCTAGTGAGCAGAAGATAAAGGAGGAACTTGGACTAAGTTCCCAACAGTTGTACAGTGGGCAGGGTTCGAGAAGGACCTGCCCTGGCGTAGTCAGATAGGACAGTTGAGGAGAATACATGGAGTCAGAGCCAGACAGTGCTGTTGCTGCTGGCTCCAACATCCACTTAAAGATATAATAATAAAAATTATTATAATATTAAAAAATAAGGTAGCAAAGAGTTATTGGACATTTGTGTACCAGACTGTGACACAGTCTTATATAAAATTGGCACAGTAACTCTTGGATTAGGTAGCATTATTATCTACATTTTGTAATTTCAGTCATGGAGAGGCTAGGTTAGACTGGCTGCGGAGATGAGATTTGAATCCCCACAGACTGACTCTGGAGTTCATTTTCTTAGTCACTGTGGGTCGTAGGAATTCCATGGATGAGAGAAGAAAAATGTACTTTTTCACAGTTTCTTAGACTAAGTCATTTTGTTGCTAAGAGGAAAAAAAATACTGGACTTAAAAGTAAATCAAGGTAGATCCACGAGAGGAGAGCATACTTTTAAACCTTTAAGACCAACGTTTTTAACGTGAATTCTACCTCATTTTTAGGTTCCTAATTACATGTTTAACTCTATAGCTGAGAAATATACACTCAGACCTTAGAATCAGACTTTTTTTTTTTAAGCAATGCTCTGTAGTATAGAGGAAGAGTGTCACTTGCCCAAGGCATTTGACTTATAGAACCCTGGGCATAAAAGCTGTTCTGTGGGACTTAGTTCAGTTTTAAAACGTTTGAAAAGATTATCCATTTCAGATAGATGAAAACCTTACTTCAAAACTTCCAGAGAATCACATTGCCCGCATAACCCACTGCTTTATTACCTGTACCATTAAAGATGAAACACATAAATCAATAATCGTAATTCTTTATGTTGTGGGTGAAGTTATTTTCCTTGGGAGGAGTTGGGGGCCAATGGATCGTTATCTATTTTTGATCAAAGCCTGAACTTTTATTTATTTTTTCTTCCTAATTTTTACAGGAGGGGGTGGATAGTCCTTAGGACTGATAATTTCTACTCCACTTTCTACTCCTTTGAAACCTAGATAGAAGGAAGGGATTATATGTAAATGTCTTTTGGCATTCAACCTTCTGGAGGCAGAAAGAATTAAGTGGAAACAGAATTTCAGACTCGAGACCTGGTTGTATGCCTGTCCCTGCTCCAATGGGCTGTATGACCTTGAGCAAGTCACTTCACCTCTCTGGTTTTGGTCTCCGTATCTATGAGTGAGGACTTCGTGATTTCAAAGGTTCCTTCTAGTTGTAAAGTTTTGGCTTTTTACATGATAACCCTGAAAGACTACACTTGTTATGTCTGCAGTATGGCTAAAAGATGATTCGTTTATTACAGAGTGTTGTTGATGCCTTCTGGTCTGAAGAATCTCCAGCTGCTCTGATGATAGCTTAAGAAGACGGCACGCTGTTCCCTCTCAATGCCAAGCCAGGCCCACCCGGAACCTCTGATCTCAGTCCGTCATGGAGACCAGGTCCCAGCAGGAATGGCAGGGGAGGAAATTGACACCCAGATGGTTCCTCCACACGCAATGGTCTCAGGCTGTGGGCCGACGAGAGAACACCTGGTAACCAGGCTCGCCCTCTGTCAGTCACCCAGGGCAAGGCAGCATGGTGCGGATTCAGAGGAGGAAGCTTTTGGCGTCTTGCCTGTGCGTCACAGCTACCGTCTTTCTGCTGGTCACACTCCAGGTACCCAGAATTTGGGTTGTGCAGGGTTGATTCCTGGACCTTCACCTCCATTCCTTCCCCACCATCTTCTCTCAAGTACTTTACTTTTTTGCTTTATCTCTCAGGATCAGGGTTTTCTGTCTATGACACTGGAAATTCTTTTTTAAACAACAACAACAACAAAAAAGTGAAGTTTAGTGAGTGGATGTCAGGTGGAAACAAAATCAGTGACTAGGGATCAGTTTGTAACTGTGTAGGGTATAGTTTTAGAGGAAAGCAGAGCTCAATCTGTCTTACTGCTTCAAATTGGATGGCTTCCTCAAAGTCCCCTATTGTGATCACATCTGAAAGACGGCAAGTGACTATTTTGAGAACAAGATAGCTGTTCTGCAGAACACAGATATCTGCATCAATAACTATCATTCTTGACATATTTATCAGACCAAAGACTTTCAATTTTTTTTTATTTCATGGCACAATAAGCCAGTTACTAAAATTCTATGGCACACCAAAAATATATATATTTTTCCTCTCTGAAGAAAAGGTATAATTTTGATTGATTTACCAAAAAAAAAAAAAGTAATTATCTACCTTTTTTGCTCCAAAGTGACTTAAAAAAATACTTTTATTGGTTTCAGAGACAAAGGGAGGAGAGAAAGTTGGAAACACTAATGACGAGAGAGAATCATTGGTCGGCTGCTTCCTGCACTCCCCCTACTGGGGATCATGCTTGAAACCTGGGCATGTGCCATGACTGAGAATCATGACCTCCTGGTTCATAGATCTAAGCTTTCGGAATGTGACCGGAGGTACCGTTACTGGAGCTAGACCTTCATCTGGATCTTGATTTCAGTTTGTCACCGACAGTGTGCTTTGGGCTGTTTCCTAGTCCTCCCTGATACATTGACTGCTTTGCTATTTTTTTTAAAACACTAAAAATGAATACATATAATGCCTGTGTATTTAGGACCATTTATGACGTTACTGGTTTGTAGGCTGGGAAGATGAAATAATTTGCTATGTAAGTAGGGTAGAGGAAGGATACATTAAAAAAATCATGATGTGGATTCTGTATTAGTTTGCTATTAATGTAGCACCTTGTGGCTTAATCAACAGATTAATCATATGACTGTTGTCATATTCAACAATAACTAATAATACAGTGGTACCTCAAGATACGAGTGCCCTAACATACGAGATTTTTGAGATACGAGCCACCGAGCGAGCAATTTTTGCTTTGAAATACGAACAACATTTGAGATAGGAGTAATCGCGAGGATCGGCCAGCTGCACACGACCTATCAGTTTACCTCGACTCGAGTGTCTCATAGTTTCCCACGCCTCAAGGTTACGGAACAAATTAAACTCGTATCTCGAGGTACCACTGTAAATACTCAGTACCATCTTTATCCCATGCTGTGTTAAATCTTTTCCTATTATCTCCAAAAAGTATGTGTTTTTTGTAATGGGTTAGTTTGAATGTGAGGTAAACAAATGCCACACATGGCATCTAGTTGGTGTGTCACAAGTTTTGTGTGTATTTTTTTTTCTATAAAAGTTTCTTTTGGGAGAGGAAACCAAGATGGCAGCATAAGGTATACACCTGTACGTGCTGCCTCTCACAATAACACCAAAACTACAACTAAAAGACGAAACGACTATCACTCAGAACCACGAGGAAGCTGGCTGAGTGGAAGTTCTACAACTAGAAGGAAAGAAAAAAGCACATGGAGACTGTGTAGGACCTTCAGAGCCGCTGAAAAGCAGAGGTACGGAGGCATGCGGAGAGGGCTGGCAACTGAGTACGCAGCTATCTTTTTCAAGTGGGAGGGAGACACAAGCTCTCGACTGCTCTGAACTCCAGTTTCCAGTGAGACTGTGGGGACCCAGACTCCTACGGGGAGAAACTGGACTGTCTGGCATTGGGTAGGAAACTGAGGGTGTCTTTCTCGCAGTGGTGCTCGCAGGAATCATTTACTGCATTGGAACTTGGGACCTGGGGTCATGGAAATTCGGAGACACAGAGAAAGCTGACTTGCAGCAATTGCTATTTGCTACACCCTGAGACATCGCCCCACTCAATTTACAAACCCATGGGAGCTGTGCTCAGTGGCTTTTGCATTTGAATGGCTTTCCCTTTCACAGCTTACCCTAACAAATTTGCAGCGGGGTCAGCTCCAAACAAAGAGGAGATTTGCAGATCTCATTGTAGTTCCTGCTGGGTGGCCTCAGACAGTAGCTGACTTGCACCTCCTTGAAAATCCAGGAGCCAATGTACCTAGTGGTCAATGTGAGATAACATCAGATTTCAACTCTTCACATTCATAAGCGACACACTCAAGAGGCAGACTCAGTGAGCACCAAAGCCCCACTGAAGCAAGTCCTGCCCCATAAGGGTGTCTCCAGCACAGCAATTCTTCCATTATAGACACAGCTGATCCTCACAGCCAATTGGCCTAGAGGTCAATTCCTCCCAGTGTACCAACAGCAAACAAGGATTAACTACAACAGGACTGTGCACCCAGCCTACAAAGAGGTGCACAAAGAGTGTTCGCCTCAGGTGATTGGAGAGGCGGAGCCACTGAGCCCTATAGGTCACCTGCCACACAAAGCTACTCTGTCAACACAGGGAAGCAGCCAAAATGTGGACACAAAGAAACATGTCACGAATGAGAGAAATGGAGGAAAGCAAAACTACTGGATATAGAGTTCAAAACCACTGTTATAAGGTTATTCAAGAATCTTCTAGAAACCACTGAGAAACTTAGTGAGACCTCTGAGGAACTTAGTGAGACCTTCAAGGATCTTAATGAGACAAAAAAAAAAAAAAAAAAAGGAAAAGGACCAGTCAGAAACTAAGCAGACACTGTTTGAAATAAAGAATAATAAAACAGAAATCCAGGGGACCCCAAGAATCAAACCAAAGATTTGAAATATGGAAACAGCCAACCAGAAAAGCAAAAAGCAAAAAGAATCCAAAAATATGAAGATAGTGTAAAGAGCCTCTGGGACAATTTCAAGCATTCCAACATCAGAATTATGGGAGTGTCATAAGAAGAGAGAGAGCAAGATATTGAAAACCTATTTGAAGAAATAATAACAAAAAACTTCCCCCATCTGGTGAAAGAAATAGACTTACAAGTCCAGGAAGCACACAGAAACCCAAACAAAAGGAATCCAAAAAGGACCACACCAAGACACATCATAACTAAAATGCCAAGAGCAAAAGACAAAGAGAGAATATTAAAAGCAGCAAGAGAAAAACAATTAGTCACCTACAAGGAAGCACCCATATGGCTGTCAGCTGATACCCAATAGAAACTATGCAGGCCAGACAGGACTGGTGAGAAATATTCAAAATGATGAACAGCAAGAACCTACAACCAAGATTACTCTACCCAGCAAAGCTATCATTCAGAATTGAAGGGCAGATAAAGAGCTTCACAGAGAAGAAAAAGCTAAAGGAGTTCATCAACTCCAAACCAGTATTATATGAAATGCTGAAAGGTATTCTTTAAGAAGAGGAAGAAGGATGAAGAGGTAAAGATAAAAATTATGAACAACAAATACATATCTATGAATAAGTGAATCTAAAAATCAAGTGAGTAAAAAATTCGATGGACAGAATAACCTGGTGAATATAATAGAATCAGAGGCATAGAAAAGGAATGGATTGAAAATCCTCGGGGAAAGGAGGGTGGAGGGTGCAGGAAGAGACTAGACAAAAATCATACACTTATGGATGAGGACAGAGGGCGGTAAGGGCAGAGGGTGTGGTGGGAACTGGGTGGAAGGGAGCTATGGGGGGAAAAAAGAGGAACAACTGTAATAATCTGAAGAATATAGCTTTTTAAAAAAGAATCCAAATCATCAAGATGGACGAGAGACCTGCAAAAGGAAATTAAATGGTCTAACTCTGGTAATAATTGTCTTCTCTTTTAGGTAGTAGTTGAGCTGGGAAAATTTGAAAGAAAGAAGTTTAAAAGTTCCAATTTGCGAGATGGGCATGCAAAAATGGAGGAAGAGCCTGCACATCTCTATCCTTTCCCTAAGAAAGACGCTCTGATCGTGAATAGGAAAAAAACGTTGGAAACGGATAGCTACCCCATCATGCTCTGGTGGTCCCCACTGACTGGGGAAACCGGCAGGGTGGGCCAGTGCGGAGAAGAGGCTTGTTTCTTCACCACAAACCGGACCTATCTATATCATCCCATGACCAGAGCTTTCCTCTTCTATGGTAAGTGGGGTTTTTGCCTTTCTGCCTTTGTTTGTTTCTCTAAAGATGCACTACTGCTTACTTTCCAAAGAAGAGATGGTGGAATTCCCTAGAAAACACTTCAGCGTGCCTGATTTCCTTTGCATTTGCTCTGTGGAAGGCCTGTGCATTTAGCAAATATGACAAATAAATAAGCTTGACCAACGTGGAGGTGGTTGGCTGGGCCTCAGGTATTTATGGAGGAGAAGAGATGTTTTTTTCTCACCTTTCACGGTTGGGTCCTATGCTTACTGAATTTTCTACTTAGGGAATTGGGTGGATAGTATTGCTAATAGCAATTCAGAATGTCACATGATCATTACCAAGAGATTTTTAAAAAAAAATATATTTTATTGATTTTTTACAGAGAGGAAGGGAGAGAGATAGAGAGTCAGAAACATCGATGAGAGAGAGACATCGATCAGCTGCCTCCTGCACTCCCCACAGTGGAGATGTGCCCGCAAGCAAGATACATGCCCCCGATCGGAATCGAACCTGGGACCTTTCAGTCCGCAAGCCGACGCTCTATCCACTGAGCCAAACCGGTCTCGGCTACCAAGAGATTTTGATGAGCATAACTGATGTTTAATTAGGCATAAGCTAAGTTCAATAGTCTTTATTTCATTAGTCAGATTAATCAGAAATAAAACAAAAAGTTCGCTCAGCATTAGATTTCAAGAGCAAGTTAGTGTTCATCCCTCCTTAGGCTGATTATATGTCATGCTGGGATTGAAGGGCAGCCACACTTAGCTAGGTGGAGTTAGTAAGCTTCCAGCAGCCTTTAGGAACACAGGGTTCCTCAGTGGTGAGTGGTAGGGAAAGGCTTCCTAAGACCTTCTTCATAAAAAAGGAAATTTGCAGTGGGCCTTGAGGGATAATGGAATTGGGTTACATTGGGATTGGAGGACATTTCACTATGAAGAAGAGCATGAATGGAGGCATGAGGGTGGAAATTTATGGTTGATACGAAAGGAACAGTAAAACTATAGCGTAGTTTTGTATAATAGAGAGATATAAAGATTGAAGGATATATTAGGGCCACAGCATTGGAAACCTCCATGTTGGCTTAAGATTTTGTATCAAATTAGGGGATGGTATTAGGGAGCCACAGAAAGTTGAATGGCCTTTTAAAAACTAATTCAAAATAACATCTGTGCACCATCCTGATTCTCCTCCATTAAATGCAGCCTCTCTTCTCTAAATGGCCCTAGAGTATTTTATATCTCTCTTATGTCATTAAATTGAGTAGCTACAATATGCCCAGCACAGTGCCAATCACAAATAAGGTAACCACGGCATTTGGTTTTGCCCTGTATGACCTTTTCTTCCCCAGTAGCATATAAAGTTCTTAAAGGTAGGGCAACATCAATTCATCTTAGTACGTCCCTGCTTCCTATATCTAGCATAGTGCCTTGAACATGGCAGACACTCAGGAAGTATTCATAGAGACTTAGAGCCATAAAGGACCTGAGAGACTCTAAACGCCTCGTTGTAAAGGTGAGAAATCCAAGGCTCAGGAAGGTTAGGGATGTGCCAGGACTATGTAAGAGTTAGCAGCAGAGCTGCACAGAGAACCAAGGCTCCCTGACAACTGATCTATATTTGAATGTACACTCATGAGTATAATTAAAACTGGACATTTGGATTTTGAAATTGCTTAAGGTGTATGGATTTTTTTAAAAAAACAGACTGAATTAGAAATTCAATTAATAAGATCTGTTGAGCAAAACAGAATGAAGACAACACACTTTTTTGGCTGAGGGTTCAAAATTCTAATTAAGTAGGTCACTTACAACTGCAAATGGGACTCTGGTGCTGCAGGATTGAAAAAGAAAAGGCAGGGAAAATGATGCAGGTGTCAAAAGCTGACCTAATTGAGGGAAATGGAAACCCCAAAGGATTATGTGACCTCGAAGCTTTTGTAAACCAAAATATTTTTTTAGTTTGTTTGTTTTCTTTGCAGCTTACTTTCTTTTCCTTCTTCCTAGCGATGATTCATTTACTTAATAGAAAGACACCTGGAGGTCATAAGGACTTACACCAGTGAAATATGATGAATGCTGAGTCTGGTTTGAGCCATTTGCTAAATGCAAGGCTTTACCTATATTAACAATTCTCTCAAACAAAAATTGAGCAGTCACAAGTGAATAATTTTTTTTAAACCAAATATACATAGAGTTACCAAACTTAGTGTTAGACACTGTACCTGTTGTGATTTCAAAACACAAGTCTGTTTTTAAACAGTTCTCTCGAAACATGTTTACCATGGAGGGGTTGGAGCACCCTTAATGAGAATGAGCGGTTAGGGTAGGGAACTGTTTATGTGTTAGGTGAGGTTCTAATTAGGAATTTTAGTAAATCCTAGAGGCCCAGTGCATGAAATTCGTGCATGGGTAGGGTCCTAGTTCTGGCCGGCAATCAGGGCTGATCTACAGGGTGACTGGATGGGTGATGGGGGGGGGGCGGATGGGGGGTGGTGGGGTCCGCTCACACCTGCCTTCACTGGCCTGGGGCCTGCAGGCTGGGGGCAGCTTCTGTGTTTAGCATCTGCTCCCTGGTGGTCAGTGCATGTCATAATGAAGGGTCGTTTGGTCGACTTGCATGTTAGGCTTTTATTATATAGGATAGGCTCACAGAGAGAAAGAAGAAAAGTAGCTACTGAAATATGTTACTTCCTTAGGAATGTAGATGTTAGCACAGCTTGATGAAGTCTGAAGGTTATGAAGAGGAAGGACATTGGCTGGTATTTCTCAAGGGACAATTATAAAACAGAGCCGTACGACTGGATCCTACATAACTGGTGGGAGTCCTAGTAGCTCCACCCCTAGGAGCAGCCTCCTTGTTCCCCCTACCCATTGGTTTCCAAGCACTTTCTTTTTTAAATCTTTCCAGGTAAAAAATAAATCAACTGAATTTTATTAGATTTAGTTCGATATAAGAACAGAAGCTTTATAGTAAGCCTCATAATGTTTGGTTTTAAAGGTTGTTCAGTCAGGGTTGAGAATTCTCTTTGTTTTGTATCTTTTTTCTTTTCTTTTCTATTACCATCCCCCTTCCCCGCCCCCCATAAGTTTTGTTTTTGACTCACCTTCTCCTATCCTTTTTAACCCTCTCTGTTCTTCAATGGCATGTGATAATAAAAAGATTAAAGGAAGAGCAAAAGTGGCTGGAAATCTGAAAGCATTTCTCAGGTGAACCTTAAAAATATGAGAGGAGCCCAGCCAGTGTGCTCAGTGTTTGAGCATCAGCCTATGAACCAGAAGGTCATGGGTTTGATTCCCGGTCAGGGCACATACCCAGGTTGCCAGCTCCATTCCCAGTGTGGGACTTGCAGGAGGCAGCCGATCAATGATTCTTTCTTATCATTGATGTTTCTGTTCCTCTCTCCCTTCCTCTCTGGAATCAATAAAAATATATTAAAAAATTTGAGAGGAAGCACAGGAGTGACCAGGTGCCAGAAGTCCAGCTCTTGCCTTCTGGCTGGCACCGGGAGTCAGTGAAAGGCTTCATTACTGTGGTTTCAGCAATCTGGGCCAATGGACCTGCCGGCACTGATCCAATTCTAGGCAGGCTCCGACACCCAGTCCTTTGACACAAGCTGGCAGCTCATTCTTCAGCCAAGACAACCACATCTTTTAAAACGATGCAGCTTTAATTGATATGCTTCTCTGTGCTCTTAAAAATTTAAAAAAAAAGAAGAAAATAAAACATTGTAAGGTGGAGAGTCAGTATAGCAGACCTTTTTTTTTTTTCTTCAGAATTTGTATTCACCTCATCTGGGTAGTTATGGAGCACAGGTTGGAGTCTCCTGGCCTTAGAGAGATGGGGCTGCAAGGGAGAGTCATGTACCTGTTAGGCAAGAACAGCCATTGTCCCCCTCTCCACTGGCTTTGTGTTATAGACTCGTTGCACCTGCTGGAAATCTCTTGGAATATTAAACATTTTCTTTATTAGTGAAAAAACCAAACTCTCCAAAGGAAGTAAACTACTAGTAATGGTAATGGAAAGGAAGACAAGTCCATAGTTCAGAAACAATGGTTATTAGGCAGAAGATAGTTAATTAAATAGAGTAGGGCCCTGACTGGTTTGGCTTAGTGGATAGAGCGTGCGTGGGCCTGCAGACTGAAGAGTCCCAAATTCGATTCTGGTCAAGGGCATGTACCTCGGTTGTAGGCACATCCCCAGTAGCAGGTGAGCAGGAGGCAGCTGATCGATGTTTCTAGCTCTCTATCCTTCTCCTTTTCTCTCTGTAAATAATCAATAAAATATATTAAAAAAATAAATAGAGTAGGAAATGGGATGAGCTTGTGGTTTGGATCGGTATGAAATTCCATTTAGCTCCATTTTTGAAAGGAAATCATATGCTACAATATTTGTGATTTGAGAGAATCTGAGAATGTCTCAGGATGTGTCTCTTGCTGGTGTCAGGGTCTGTTCTGCATTCATTTATGCAGGTACAGTGGTACCTCGAGGTACAAGTGCCCTAACATACGAGATTTTTGAGATACGAGCCATTGAGCGAGCGATTTTTGCTTTGAAACACGAGCAACATTTGAGATAGGAGTAATCGAGCGGATCGGCCGGCTGCACACGACCCACCAGTTTTCCGCGACTCTAGCGTCTCATAGTTTCCCACGCCTCAAGGTTACGGAATGAATTAAACTCGTATGTCGAGGTACCACTGTATATGGGTAGCCATATGCAAGTTGCTGGGACTAGAGTGGTAAACACAACAGGCTCTGCCCTCATAGGGCCTATGAAATAATGTCAGTAGGATGGTAATAGATAGGAATAAGCATTTTGGATTTAGACACAGTGACCAAGGAGGCCTCCTTTAGAATATAACATGAAGGTTGAGACTTGAAAGGTGGGAGGAGAGTCCTGTGAAGACAGAGGGAATTAATTTTGTGCAGAGGGGACAGCTAATGCAAATGAGAGTGCAATGGAGTTTGATCGGGTCAGAAGGAAGGTCATGTGGCAGAAAACCTTGGGTGCAAAGGAAGATAGTCTGCGATGAGATTTGAATGGGAGATAGGGGCCAGCTGATAAAGGGCTCCATAAGAAGGGGTAACAGGTTTGGATATAGTCCAAGTGCCATGGGAAAATAGGAGGTTTAAGCAGGGTTGCTGTGATCTGATTTATGTTCTCTTCTGACTTAAGTTTTGAAAAGACCACCCTGGCTTCTCCAGGGAGAACAAATTGGAATATGAAAGTGAAAACAAGTCACAGTTTCTGTCAAATAAATGGAAATGATGTACCCTGGATTAGGAAGGGAAATAACAGGGAAAGGAATGGGTAGATTTGCGATGTGATTTGGAGATAGAATTGATGTCTTAGTGGTATTCATTTTCCTAGATGCAGCTGTCCAAAGAGAAGAATTAACGTGCATATTCATTTAACTCCTTGGCCTCTCTGACACTTGGTCCAACCTCATGTAATCAACTTACCACAGCTGTGATGCATAAACATCATAAATGCACCTATTCATTTCCTTCCTGCTGGGTGAGGAAAAGATGTCAGTAAATTATTGATCACTAGATATTTTGCTTCCACGGGAATATAAATATTTAATCCTTCAGGTTATTGACAGCTGCATATTCCACGTTCCTGAGTACAGGCATCTAAATTTGATATCCAAATCATGGGCAACTCTATATATTTCAGTTGCTTGTAAGAAGCAGTGATTAAAATCTTAGTGTGCAAATGGTAGTCATATAATTCACTCTCAAAGGCATTAATGGCTAAAGATGTAAATACGGATTCCTCAGACTCATCCATTTACTGATGAAGCCACTGGCATTTAATCAGTAAATCTAGGAGAAAAATACCTCGTGTCATTTATATGGATCACCCCTCCTACTGGCCCCCAAAGTCTTTTGAGAGCGGGCAGCCCTTTTTTGTTTGTTTGTTTGTTTTAATAGAATCTCCTTACTTTGTGGAATAATAGTTGATGATAATTCAGTTTACTCTTTGTCTCAGCTAGGGTTCCCTAGAATTAGAGCTTTATTAGGAATACAGTCCCAGGGAGAGCAGGAGTGATGGGAAAAGAAAAGTGATGCCAGGAAGGAAGAAAAGAAATATAATATGGTACAAGTTGATCAGAAAACATAGCTGTGAGAAGTCTCTGGTGGCTTGAAACTGTCTTGCATTGGTGGTGGTACTCCAATCTAAATGTACATCTGAATCACCTGGAAAAATTAAAAGGAAAAGACAACATTTTGTGTACCACCCCATGACAAATGAACATCCCTGGAAATGAGGTTCAGGGCTCTGCTCTTTATCAAGCGTCCCAGGAAGTAATGATATGGTCAGTTTGAGTGTGTATGAGTCTCTGTGTATGTGTGGATGAGGGGGGTAGGTAATGGGGACAGCTCTTAGATGATCTCTGGGGTGGCTTTCACCACTAATGTTTTATGACTTAATATAAAATCTCTAAGTTCTGTCATGGGAATTTGTAGATGTATTATTGGTTTTATATCCTGTTGTTTCCCATGTGTGCCTGTGAGCTATGAGATGCTTAGTCTTTGATAACAGAATACCAATTATAATGTACTAGAGGCCAGTGTATGAAATTCGTGCACGGTGGTGCCAGGGGCCATGTGGGGAGGTCCCTCAGCTTGGCCTGATCCTCTCCAATCCGGGACCCTACAGAGATTGGGCCTAAACTGGCAGTCGGACATGCCTCTCACAATCCGGGACTGCTGGATCCTAACTGCTCTCCTGCCTGCCTGCCTGATTGCCCCTAACCCATCTGCCTGCCTGCCTGGTCACCCCTAACCACCTCTGCCTGCCTGATTGCCCCTAACCATCTCTGCCCGCCTATCTGATTGCCCCTAACTGCTCCCCTGCTGGCCTGATCACTAACTGCCTCTGCCTTGGCCCTGCACCTGGGACCTGGGCTTCCCTCCCTCTGGTCAGCTGCAGGCACCCGGGATCTGGGCCAGCTTTGCCTGGGCCAACTGTAGTTGCAGGGAACGGAAGGTAGCCAGCTTTGCCTCGGCTGCAGCCACAGGCACCTGGGACTGCAGGCAGGTGGCTTCTCCCTCTCCTGGACTGCAGCTGTAGCCGTAGCTATAGTCACAGCCACAGCCGCAGCTACAGCAGAAGCCACTGGCACCTGGAATCGCAGGTGGGCAGCTTCGCCCAGGCCTGGCTTTGTCAGGAAGGACATCCTGAAGGTCATCTGAAAGATATCTAATTAGCATATTACCCTTTTATTAGGATAGATGCCTTTGGGAAAATAAAATCCTCTTTAGGACATTTGCCTTGTGACAAAGTTTATGTTTTATGTTAAAACTGAAAAACTGCCGAAACTGCTTTGGCTCAGTGGATAGAGTGTCGGCCTGCGGACTGAAAGGTCCCAGGTTCGATTCTGGTCAAGGGCATGTATCCTGGTTGCGGGCACATCCCCAGTAGGGGGCGTGCAGGAGGCGGCTGATCGATGTCTCTCTCTCATTGATGTTTCTCTCTATCCCTTTCCCTTTCTCTCTGTAAAAAAATTAATAAAATATATTAAAAAAATGGAAAAACTGTTTGTAATTGCAGGTGTGAATTCTGATGATTCGTTCACAGGAATTATGCAGTTAGAGAGTTCTTTCAGCCACATGGGCACAAGTTAATCTTTCAGGAGCACTGGGCCATTGGATTGATACAGCATCTGGCGATGTCTGAAAGTGTCAGAGCCACAGACCTTCACTTGGAGTACAATCCTTGTTACTTAGCCGATGCTGAGCTAAAGCCTGATTCTGGGAGGGTGGAGATCTGTCTCAGGTGACGCCAGCCAGCAGTGCCCAGACTCTTACCTGTTTTTCACTTACTTACAAGAGCTAGAATGTGAGGCATGGATACCATTTAACCCAGTAATCCTACTTCTAGGACCATATCCCAAGAAACCAGAAACACCAATCAGAAAGGACATATGCACCCCTATGTTCATAGCAGCACAATTTACAATAGCTAAGATTTGGAAACAGCCTAAGTGCCCATCAGCAGATGAGTGGATTAAAAAACTGTGGTACATCTACACAATGGAATACTACTCTGCTATAAAAAAGAAGGAACTTTTATCATTTACAATAGCATGGATGGAACTGGAGAGCATTATGCTAAGTGAAATAAGCCAGTTGGAGAAATCACATGATCTCACTCATATGTGGGATATAATGGTCAATATAATTTGATGAACAAGAATAGATCCAGAGACACATGACAGAGAAGTGTGGGGGGTGGTTAGAGAGCAACCAAAGGACTTGTATGCATGCATATTAGCAAAACCAATGGACACAGACACTGGGGCAGTGGGGGCTTGCCCAGGGTGGGAATGGCTGGGGGAAGGGGAGTCAATTGGGGGAAAAGGAGACCTATGTAAAACTTTAGACAATAAAAAATGTTTTTATTGCTTTTACAGACAGGTAGGGAGAGGGATAGAGAGATAGAAACATTGATGAGAGAGAAACATTGATTGGCTGCCTCCTGCACACCCCTAATGGGTCCACAACCTGGGAATCTAATGGTGCTCTCTTTGTTCATGGTCGATGACCAACCACTGAGCACACCGGCGGGGCTGAAATGAGCATTTTTGCTTTTCATGGCAACTAAGTCACTTCTGCTTTTGCTTATTTTATAGTGCTGATCCCCTTATTCAATGTTCTCTCTTCAAGGGTAACTTTGGCTTTTGGTGCTAGCTTACCATTATGCTCATACCAGTAGATGGTTTTCTCGGCCACAGTCAGTGTATGAAATGGTGGTTGGTAATGGTGTTGGTGGTGTAGGGGATGGTGAGTTTTGGTACATGAGAAAAATATTCTAGGCTTAAGCAAGAGCCGGATTATTATTTTTTCTTTCTAACTAAGATCAAGTGTGTCTTCTTATTGGTGCTTACTCTCATACCTCCTGTGACTTATTTACTGGTCAGCATTTCTATCATTGTCTCCTCCTTCAATAGTTTCATGCATGTCTGTCATCAATTATAGAAAGAATATCTCTTCTTTGTGTCACGCTCTATTTTATATAACATTATTCTTTGGAAGAAAGAAGCAAAGTTGTTTTACATTAGTCAAACTATTATTAAATACTCAGACTAGCAAAAGAATTTCTCTTTTGATGAACAAAGGCAGGTCAAATTTTATGCATTCACATGTATACTTTGCAGAGATAATGGTGGCATTTTTGGTAGGGAGAGGGTGGGGTGAGCTATGCCATCATCAAACTGTATACCCCTAATTTACTTGAGAAACTCTGGTTATGGAAAGACCTGGAGTTTGAGAGTCAGTAAGAGAAAGATTGACTTCATCGCCACCATTTGTTACATCTGTGATATCATTAGTGAATCCCTTTAAGCTTCTTTTCTCATTTTTTTAAAATATATATTTTTTTATTGATTTTTCACAGGGAGGAAGGGTGAAGGATAGAAAGTCAGAAACATCGATGAGAGAGAGACACTGATCAGCCGCCTCCTGCACACCCCCCCACTGGAGATGTGCCCGCAAGCAAGGTACATGTCCCCGACTGGAATCGAACCCGGGACCCCTCAGTCCTCAAGCCGATGCTCTATCCACTGAGCCAAACCGGTCTCGGCTCTTTTCTCATTTTTAATGTGAGGATAATAATTCCATTTTATTTAAGGGTTTATTTTTTATTTTTAAAGAGAATTCATTTAAAATGCACAACATATTGCCTGAAGCATGGTAGATGGTCAATAAATAATGACAATTAACACAATATTTTTATGTTGGTGGTATTCCATTGTTATCATTTTGATGTCCATGAGACCTATCGTGATAGCCTCTCTTTCATTTCAGATATCAATAATTTGTGCCATGTCTCTTTTTCCTTAGCTTGGCGAGAGGCTTATTTATTTATTTATTTTAAAGGTGGTAGACAACATTTCCTGTGCTTTATTTATTCAAAGAATGAAATCGTGCTATAGTTTTCTGATTTCTTAGTTGTGCTTAAAATGTGCTCCCTCCTGTATTCTGTCCTGGAAAAATGAAGCTTCTTATTTTTTTGTTAGAACCTCATGCTCTTAAATGGACACTTATTATGATTACACACACACACAATTTGAGGTTTTGAATAACTACTCATATAAGTTGACTTTTCTGTACATCTGTATCAAGGTGGATCCAGCTCTGGTTGATGTCTTGGGAACCAATGAGGCTCTCGCTTAAATCTATGGGTTGAAAGTGGTATTTTGTTATTGTAGCTTGTATCATATGTTGTTTCAAAGTAGTGTCCAAACTGGGACGGCAATGGTTTGGGCTGTATTATATTCCTTAGATCACATCTTTCCTGTTTCCAGTTGCCTATCAGGGTACGATTTGAATAGGCATTTTCATTAGTGGTGCATCTCCATCCATACTGGAAAAACTTGGATATATCATTCCAATCGGTCCACACTTCAGCAAGGCCATCTGGATTAATGAGGCTGCCATAGTGTGGATTTGTAAGGAAACAGGAGAGGAACTCTCATTGGAGACATTCCAAGCAGTAGAGACAATGACCAGCAGTCATGTTGGATGAGACGAAGACTTCTAAAATCCTCCTCGGCCTCTCCCTCTGCACTACCGACTGCTTGTGACCTCATGCTTGGGTGACGAAGTCACTCAGGGCCACCTCCGGCTCAGAGGATTTTATTTCAGACTCTCTGGGCGGGGGGTTGGGAGGGTGGGGGGGAGTGGGGGTCGGAGTATGGGATGGCATAGCCGGCATTTCCCTTTTGCACTCATAGTTATTTTCACCCCTGGGTGTTGCTGTACTAGTTTGTCAAGGCCACCAAGAGTTATCTTGGCTTATTGATTCTATTGATCTTTTCCAAGAACCAACTTTTGGTTTCATTGATTTTTCTTACTGATTTCCTATTTTCAATGCTATTGATTTCTGCTCTAATTCTTTTAATTTAATTTCTCCTGCTTACTTTGGAGTTCATTTGCTCTTCTTTTTCTAGTTCCCTAAGGTGGAGACTTGGGTTATTGATTTTAGATCTTTTTTTTTTCTTTTCTGATACATGCATTCAATCCTATAAATATACCTTTAAGAACAGCTTTCTCTCTATTTCATAAATTTTCATAATT
>JAAGEH010000046.1:4540913-4603396 GCA_011751065.1 Lasiurus cinereus
AACTATAGGACTTATGCCCTTTGAAGGAAAGATACTTACAAATGTGTTGTGTTATTCTATGTAGCTCATTTTAGAGGGTGCAACCTACATGGGTGACCGTGACATTGGGACCTGCGTTATTTTGATGGGGATTCTGGCAGGGTGTGCCAGTGCCTTTATACAACATCACTGTGACAGTGTTCACTTACATTCTCCTGACTTATTTGACGCAATTAGTGCATTTTCCAGAGTGACTAGGGAAGGACTGAGTGATTGCTGAAATATGAGTGCCAGCATGTAAATGAGTAATCAAGTGAATAAATAAAATAAACAAAACCATCATGGTCTTATATCTCCAGGAAGGGAAATGTTTTTTGTTTTGAGCTTTTCCACTTCCTTATACACAGACCCCTTAATCCAGTGCCGTGGTACCCCGGGTCTCCTAGGAGATATGCTACATTGCTGAATTCATTTATTAAGTCTATTAATAGATGGAGTTTTTTGATGGAGTCTTTTGGGTTTTTTATGTACAGTATCGTGTCATCTGCAAATAAGGACAGCTTTACTTCTTCTTTTCCAATTTGGATGCCTTTTATTTCTTCTTCTTGTCTAATTGTAATGGCTAATACTTCCAGTACTATGTCGAACAGGAGTGGTGAGAGTGGGCATTCCTGTCTTGTTCCTGTTCTTAGGGGAAATGGTTTTAGTTTTTGCCCATTGAGTATGATGTTGGGTGTGTGTTTATCATATATGGCTTTTATTATGTTGAAGTATAAGCCTTCTATACCAACCTTGTTGAGAGTTTTTATCAAGAAAGGGTGTTGGATTTTGTCAAATGCTTTTTCTGCATCGATTGATCTGACTATGTGATTTAAAAAAATATATTTCTTTATTGATTTTAGAGAGGAAGGGAGAAGGAGAGAGAGAGAGAGAAATATCAATGATGAGAGAGAATCATTATATGCCCCCCACTGGGGATCGAGCCCGCAACCCAGGCACATACCCTTGATTGGAATTGAGCCTGGGACCCTTCAGTCTGCAGGCTGATGCTCTATCCACTGATCCAAGCCAGCTAGGGCAGTGACTATGTGATTTTTATCTCTCAATTTGTTTATGTGATGTCTCATGTTTATCGATTTGTGGATATTGTACCATCCTTGCATTCCTAGGATAAATCCTGCTTGGTCATGGTGTATGATATTTCTGATGTACTACTGGATCTGATTTGGTAGAATTTAATTGAGGGATACTGGTCTCTAATTCTATTTCATTGTGTTGTCTTTATCTGGTTTTGGTATTTGGGTGATGCTGGCTTCATAGAATGAGCTTGGAAGTGTTCCTTCCTCTTGAATTTTTTGGAATAGTCTGAGGAGGATAGATTTTAGTTCTTCCTTGAATGTTTGATAAAACTCCCCTGTGAAACTGCCTGGCCCTGGGCTTTTGTTTGCTGGGAGCTTTTTGATGAATGCTTTAATTTCTTCCATAGTTATTACCTATTGAGGTGTTCATATACTTTTTGGTTGAGTTTTGGAAGGTTGTATTTTTCTAGAAATATGTCCATTTTCTCCAGGTTGTCCAGTTTGTTGGAATAGAATCTTTCATAGTATTTTTTAACAATCCTTTGTATTTTGGTGGGGTCTATTGTTATTTCTCCTCTTTCCTTTCTGATTTTGTTTATTTGGGTCCTCTCTCTTTGCTTCTTGGTGATCCTGGTTCATCAATCTTGTTTATCCTTTCAAAGAACCAGCTCTTGGTTTTGTTGATCTTTGTATTGTCTTTTTGGTCTCTATATCATTTATCTGTACTCTTTTTAAAAAATTAAATCTTTATTATTCAGATTATTACATTTTTTTCTCTTTTTTTCCTCTCCATAGCTCCCCTCCACCCGGCTCCCACCTTTCCCTCTACCCTTACCTCCTTCCCATTGACCTCATACATAGGTGTATGATTTTTGTCCAGTCTCTCCCTGCACCCCCCTCACCCCTTTCCCCCTGAGAATTATCAGTCCACTCCCTGTCTGTGCTCCTGATTCTATTATATTCACCAGTTTATTCTGTTGATCAAATTTTTAATTCACTTAATTTTTAGATTCACTTGTTGATAGATATGTATTTGTTGTTCATAATTTTTATCTTTTACCCTTTTCTTCTTCCTCTTCTTAAAGAATACCTTTCAGCCAAAACCGGATTGGCTCAGTGGATAGAGCGTCGGCCTGCGGACTGAAAGGTCCCAGGTTTGATTCCGGTCAAGGGATGTACATTGGTTGCGGACACATCCCCAGTAGGGGGCATGCAGGAGGCGGCTGATCAATGTCTCTCTCTCATTGAAGTTTCTAACTTTCTATCCCTCTCCCTTCCTCTCTGTGAAAAATCAATAAAATATATTGAAAAAAAAAAAGAATACCTTTCAGCATTTCCTGTAATACTGGTTTGGAGTTGATGAACTCCTTTAGCTTTTTCTTATCTGTGAAGCTCTTTATCTGCCCTTCAATTCTGAATGATAGCCTTGCTGGATAGAGTATTCTTGGTTGTAGATTGTTGCTATTCATCACGTTGAATATTTCTTGCCACTCCCTTCTGGCCTGCATCGTTTTTGTTGAGAAATCAGCTGACAATCGTATGGGTACTCCCTTGTAGGTAATTAACTGTTTTTCTCTTGCTGCTTTTAATATTCTCTCTTTGTCTTTTGCTCTTGGTATTTTATTTTATTTTTTTAAATTATTTTTTTAATAAAAAAATTGTATTTAGGAGAATCCAAGATGGCGGCATAGGTAAACACCTACACTGCTGCCTCGCACAACAATTTCAAAACTACAACTAAAAGACAGAACGAACATCATCCAGAACCACAGGAAAGCTGGCTGAGTGGCAGTTCTACAGCTAGAAGGAAAGAGAGGGGCTCACAGAAACCCAGAGAACTGCAAAAAGTTGAGGTATGGAGACGAGCACACTGAGAGAGCGGGTGCCGGAGTACCTGGGCTGGCTTTCTCTGGCGGGAGGAAAACGGAGACTCCCAACGTCATTGAACCCCTTCTCTTACGACACTAAACCCCAGATCCAGCCGAAACTCATACAGGGTGAGTTTGGACTGTGAAAAGGGAGAGGTGCACAGAAATTTATGGGAGTTGCAAAAGATCAGAGGGCTGGTGGTGGCACTCATGGCACTGCACAGAGGACAGATTGCTGATTGTGCCGCTGGCTTTCGCGAGTGGGTGGGAGACAGACCCTTTCAACTGTGCCACTTCTGACTCCACTAAGCCCCTGTTTCGGGCGAAACCCTGGAGACCTAGACTCGTGTGGTCCTGGTGCACAGGGGAGCAGGAAAGGCAGTGGTCCAGAGGCACTGCGGGTGTGTGCGCACAAGGACCGCTCCAGCCATTACCCAGTCACGTGAGACTCAGGGGCCGTGGAGGGCGGGGCCAACTGAAAGGCAAGACAGTCCCTTAAGCCCTGAGACTCCACCCATCCCAAGCTCAACAGAGGCTTCTTTGGTTTTGCAAGTCTGGCATTATAAGGCTGAATTCAACACAGAAGTTTCCCCGGCATAGTGAAAATGCCGAGACAAGGGAAGGGATCACAAACAAAAGAAATGGAGGAAAAAAACCGACTGGATATAGAGTTCAAAACCACGCTTATAAGGCTTTTCAAGAATATGCTAGAAAAGTTGGATAAACTTAGCGAGAGCCAAGAGGAGATGAAAAAGGACCAACTAGAGATGCAAAAGAGCCAACTAGAGATGCTAAAGGTCCAACTAAAGATGAAAAAGGACCAACTAGAAATTAAACATTCACTGACTGAAATAAAAAATATTATACAGAGTTTTAACAGCAGATTAGAGAAAGGCAAGAATCAAGTCAAAAATTTGAAATATAAAGAAGCAGAAAACACTCAACTGGAAAAGCAAGAAGAGAAAAGAATCCAAAAATGTGAACATAATGTAAGGAGACTCTGGGACAGCTTCAAACGTACCAACATCAGAATTGTGGGAGTGCCAGAAGAGAGAGAGCAAGATACTGAAAACCTATTTAAAGAAATAATGACTGAAAACTTCCCACATCTGGTGAAAGAAATAGACTTACAAGTCCAGGAATCACACAGAACCCCATATAAAAGGAATCCAAAGAGGACCACACCAAGACACATCATAATTAAAATACCAAGAGCAAAAGACAAAGAGAGAATATTAAAAGCAGCAAGAGAAAAACAGTTCATTACCTACAAGGGAGCACCCATACGACTGTCAGCTGATTTCTCAACAGAAACGATGCAGGCCAGATGGGAGTGGCAAGAAATATTCAACGTGATGAATAGCAAGAACCTACAACCAAGAATAATCTATCCAGCAAAGCTATCATTCAGAATTGAAGGGCAGATAAGGAGCTTCACAGATAAGAAAAAGCTAAAGGAGTTCATCAACTCCAAACCAGTATTATATGAAATGCTGAAAGGTACTCTTTTAGAAGAGGAAGAAGAAAAAGATTAAAGTAAAAAAATTATGAACAACAAATACGTATCTATCAACAAGTGAATCTAAAAATTAAGTGAATTAAAAATTTGATCAACAGAATAAAATGGTGAATATACTAGAATCAGGAGCACAGAAAGGGAGTGAACTGATAATTCTCAGGGGGAAAGGGGTGAGGGGTGTACAGGGAGAGACTGGACAAAAATCATACATCTATGGATGAGATCAATGGGAGCGAGGGAAGGGTGGGAGCTGGGTGGAGGGGTGCTATGGAGGGGAAAAAAGAAAAACAAATGTAATAATCTGAATAATAAAGATTTAATTAAAAAATTGTATTTACTTAGAAGCATTCAGAATGTCAACAAAACAGCTGCAATTTTTTTGCAATTACAGAGTGGTATTCAGTTAACAGAACAACAATTATTTTGTATAAGCTGCATCAGAGACAACTGAAGATGAGAAAACTACGATTCCCATATATAACTAATTTGTGCTGTGCACCAATAAGAACCTGCTTTAAATTTCCATGCCAATTTACAACCCCCATACTGTACCAGGCAAGATTAGTGGCTATTGAAAATACCACCAGGAAAGGGCTATCTAAAGACACATTCGGTAGTGTGTTAACTATACAAAAAAAGACACTGTACAGTTTAAAAACAAATCTTACACAGCCTTACATTTCAATTTTTTTTCTTTAAAAGGAGTGAGTTGTGTACAGGGCCGTTAAATGCTTTATAGACAAGAAAAAAAAACTGCGCTGGAACCAACTTATTCATCATCATCATCTTCTTCTTCATCTTCCTCCTCTTCCTCCTCCCCCTCATCTTCCTCCTCTTCCTCCTCTTCTTTCTTTTTCTTGCTTTTTTCCAGCCTCAACAACTCCCTTTTTGACCGCATCAGGCTTTCCTTTAGCTCGGTAGGTAGCAATATCCTTTTCATATTTCTCCTTCAGCTTAGCAGCCTTCTTTTCATAAGGCTGCTTGTCATCTGCAGCAGTGTTATTCCACATCTCTCCCAGCTTCTTTGCAACATCACCAATGGACAGGCCAGGATGCTCTCCTTTGATTTTTGGGCGATACTCAGAACAAAACAAGAAAAAGGCCGAAGGAGGCCTCTTGGGTGCATTGGGATCCTTGAATTTCTTTTTTTGTTTCCCTTTAGGAGGAATATAAGTTTTCATTTCTCTCTCATAACGAGCCTTGTCCGCCTTTGCCATGTCTTCAAATCTTCCTTTCTCCTTAGCAGACATGGTCTTCCACCTCTCTGAGCACTTCTTAGAGAACTCTGAGAAGCTGACTGAAGCATCTGGGTGCTTCTTCTTGTGTTCCTCCCGGCAAGTTTACACAAAGAAAGCATACGATGACATTTTGCCTCTTCGCTTCTTAGGATCTCCTTTGCCCATGTTTAATTACTTTCCCTCAGCGAGCACACAGTCACCCAGTGCCCGGCCAGCTCGTACTTGCCCTGGTGCTGTCTCTATGGAGCTCAATGTACTGCAATGGCTGTGAGAGCGGGAGCCAGATGCAGCCTCCTCATTCTCTCCGCTCTGTCTGCTCTTGGTATTTTAATTATGATGTGTCTTGGTGTGGTCCTCTTTGGATTCCTTTTGTTTGGGGTTCTGTGTGCTTCCTGGACTTGTAAGTCTATTTCTTTCACCAGATGTGGGAAGTTTTCAGTCATCATTTCTTCAAATAGGTTTTCAGTATGTTGCTCTCTCTCTTCTTCCAGCACCCCCACAATTCTGATGTTGGTACGCTTGAAGCTGTCCCAGAGGCTCCTTACATTATCTTCATATTTTTGGATTCTTTTTTCTTTTTTCTTTTCCAGTTGAGTGTTTTCTGATTCTTTATAATAATTTCAAATTTTTGACTTGATTCTTGCCTTCCTCTAGTCTGCTGTTAGGTCTTTGTATAATATTTTTTATTTCAGTCAGTGTATGTTTAATTTTTAGTTGGTCGTTTTTCATCTCTAATTGGTTCCTTTTTATCTCTAGTTGCTCCTTTTGTATCTCCTTTTGAGTCTCGCTAAATTTTTCCATCTTTTCTAGGATATTCTTGAAAAACCTTATAACCGTGGTTTTGAACTCTATATCCAGTCATTTGTTTTCTTCCATTTCTTTTGTTTGTGATCTCTTCCTTTGTCTCGGCATTTTCACTATGCCAGGAGAACTTCTGTATTGGATTCAGCCTTATGATATAAGACTCCAAAACTGCAAAAGCCTCTGTTGAGCTTGGGATGGGTGGAATCTCAGGGCTTAATAGACTGCCTTGGCTTCCAGTAGGCTCCGCCCCACATGACCCCTGGATCTCTTGTGTCTCTGGGTAATTGCTGGAGCAGTCCCTGTGCACGTGTGCGCAGTGCCTCTAGACCGCTGCCTTTCTGGCTCCCCTGTGCTCCGGGACCATATGAGTCTGGGTTCCCAGGGTCTTGCCTGAAACTGTGGTTTAGTGGAGTTAGAAGTGGCGCAGTTGGGAGGCTCTGTCTCCTGCCCACTTGTGAAAGCCAGAGGCACAATCAGCAGTCGGTCTTCTGTGCCCAGTACTGTGCGTGCCACCAGACTTCTGCCCTTTCGCAGCTCCCCTAAATTTTTGTGCACTTCTCCCTTTTCATAGTCCAATCTCCCCCTGGATGAGTTTCGGCTGGACAGGGGTTCAGTGCTGTAAGATAAGGGGTTCAGTGCCGTTGGGAGTCTCCCGCCAGAGAAAGCCAGCCAGGTACTTGGTACCCGCTCTCTCCATGCACGTGTCTCCATTCCTTAGCTTTTTGCAGCTCCTCTGGGTCTCTGTGAGCCCCTCTCTTTCCTTCAGCCAGCTTTCCTGTGGTTCCGGATGATGTCCATTCTGTCTTTTAGTTGTAGTTTTGAAATTGTTGTGTGAGGCAGCAGTGTAGGTGTTTACCTAGGCCGCCATCTTGGATTCTCCAACTGTTCTTTCTATCTGCTCCAGGACAAGGCTCGGGGTATGTCTGTCTATTCCACTGCCATTTTGTCCCTCTCCAGTATGTGTGTGTGTATATATAAGGTAAGATTTCCTTCTTTTAAAAATACATTTTTATTGATTTCAGAGAGGAAGGGAGAGTGAGAGAGATAGAAACATCAATGATGAGAGAGAATAATTAATTGGTTACTTCCTGCATGCCCCACACTGGGGATTAAGTCCACAACCTGGGCATGTGCCCTGACTGGGATTTGAACCATGACCTCCTGGCTCATAGGTTGACGCTCAACTACTGAAGCATGCTGGCCGGGCTATATCAGTGTGTGTGTGTGTGTGTGTGTGTGTGTGTTTTAAGTTTCTTTTTTTTTTAAATATATTTTTTATTGATTTTTTTACAGAGAGGAAGGGAGAGGGATAGCGAGTTAGAAACATTGATGAGAGAGAGACATTGATCAGCTGCCTCCTGCACGCCCTCCACTGGGGATGTGCCCGCAACCAGGATACATGCCCCCAACCAGAATCGAAGCCGGGACCTTTCAGTCCGCAGGCCGACACTCTTATCTACTGAGCCAAACTGGTTTCAGCTATATCAGTATATTTTAATCGATGTTTCTATGTTAACTGTTGCCTGTGGGATATGCTTGAGGAAATGTGACTCTAGGTGTCTACGCAGTGAATAAGGACCTGGGAATTATCTGTGCTCTGTTCTGAGTGGCAGATGGTGAATGCCAGTACAAAAGGTTTGAGTTTCAAGCTCTTTGAAGCTGCCCAGTGTTACTCACATGTACTTTATTTAGAGCTGGTCCTAAAATGGTGTTCCAGACAACTTCCGCTCAGTTGGGAATATTGTTTTAAATCCAAAGTGAGGATTTTGAAGGTTCTTTTTCCTATTAACTAGTGGCACCATGCAGTTTTTTATTTTGCGGTAGAGCCATGCAGTCAAGTTGAAACCAGTAGAAGCTTCTCAGTGTATCTTCAAGGGAACGGATAAAAATAAAATAAAAACACGACTCAGGTTCGTTGTGGCCTTGATCCAGCTGTGCTGTTGATTGAAACCACTTCAGCATTTCCTTTTCCTGCTCCTGTGTCTTGATTCGGTGTTACTGTGTCTTAATTTTCTCATGTACCTTGGATCAGAGAGTGTGCTGTTTTTCTCATAACGTCATTCCCCGTTTCTAATCCCCTAATTCCTTTCATGCAAGCTCAACGATCTCTGAGGTGCCATTATTTTTCCTGAGCACTAGCTCCAAGTTACTGGGGGAGGATTCATTTTCAAGGCTTGGCATCTGAGGGGCCTGGACCATAACACCCAACCGCCATCCACTGCTCATTATTGGACAAAAGGGACCTGATGCGATGGTAGGAAACCTGAGCGAAATGGCTGTTCGGTGGTCATGAGTAACAGGCGGCTGGCCTGGAGGATCCGGCCTGGGCAGACGGTGATGTACTGGGGACCCTGCATGCCAGCTCAGCTCTCAGGTTGCAGAGCATGGACTTGGCTCTGATGTTCCACTGGGCCAGGACCTCAGCTCTGTGCTAGACTTCATTACAGATCATCAGATGGGAGAGTCAACCCAATAACTTTCTATTTCCCAATCGGGAAGTAATTCTGTGAAGATGTTTGGCTCTCCTGGTGCCGTGCAAAGAGCCACGTTACTGGCTAACGGGAATCAGCAGACATTTGGCACGTGGAAATGTACACGCATGCACACACACACCCAGCGGCTAACGCGTCCTGTCCTTTGCCAGATCCATATCAGATGGGAAACTCTGGCTTTCACTTGAGAGACTTCCAGTGCAAGTTCTTGGATGCTTCCCTCCAGGCCTTTTAAAGGTTGGATTGCATTCTTCTCCCACTAACACCACTGGTAGGTGGCACCTCCCTCCTGTGGGTACTACACTCCTCTGTCGCAGGGCTGTTCAGCACAAGGCAGATTCCCTCCATTCCAGCCTCGGATGCCAACTGTTTGCAGTGCATACCAGTCCTTTGGGCAGCGTCAGAATCCCAGATGAAGCAGGGAACGGAAAAGTGATGGTTGCCTTGGACCAGGGCAAGAGAACACTCCAAAAATCAAATGCTCAAGGACTATTCCCCGTGGAATGGTCACATCATGATTCATTGAAAGCCATCTGTGTGGGTCCTCTGGTCTTCCATCCTGGAAGTCTGTGCCTCTCTTTCCTGGTGTGTAGCTAACTCTCAGATGTTACATATATCGAGGTAAGTAAAGAAGGCCTCAAGGTCAGAAGGGACACCTCCTCCTGAACCAAAGTCCCCGCACACATTTTCATTAGATTAGGTTCCCACAGCTGGAATTATCTCAGTGCGAGGGGCTGCTTTTCTATGCATTATTTAGAGACACTGAAAGCTACACCACCTTTCTTTCTGTTGTGCCTCTGGTCTTCTAGTCTTGAAGAATTCATAGTTATAACAACAACAAAATAATGTAAAGTGGGAGAACACTAGCTCTGCTTTTCTTTCTATATTTAGAGAGAAAGAATCTGTGCAGCTTCCTGTGGTGAAGGACTATACAGATTCTAATGAATCTTGAATTTATTGGACACAGGGAGCGGGTAGAGTCCTCTAAGTGTAGAGTTGAAAGTGCCCATTGCCCTCTGATCGCCCCCAGGTCTCACGAATCCCTCCGACAGCATCCCTAAGAGATATTGTTAGAATCTGTCCTGAGTCTTGAGGGTGGTGGAAGACCTCTTTTTCTTCTTCTTTTTTAAAACAAACCTTTGAAAGGTAAAGTTTACATATACCAAATGTACACATTGTAAGTCAGCAGTTGGTGACAACTCACCAGTCAAGATATAGAGTATTTGTCCACTCCTTGTGCTCCTCTGTAAGCCAGTCAGTCTCCCCTAACTTCCACCCTCTGCACCACACCCTCCCACCCTCACTCCAGGAAACCTCTGCTCTGATTTCTATCACTTTAGGTTAGTCTTGCTAGTTTAGAGACTTTGTTGCACAGTAGGTTTTTGAGATTCCTTTATTTTCTGATTAAGAAGAGATGAAACTCTGATTTTTTTAGCCCATAGTGCGCACATACATGACCAGAAATAAGACTTCACATAATTCATGCCTCTTCTGCCCATACTGAGGCTGTTGAAGGCCCGGACATTTTTTTCTTTGATGGGAATGTGGTCTGGGAAGGGACTGACTGTCAGAGTTGCCCAGGACTGAGGGAGCTCCTCAGATACAGTTTTTTTTTTAATTTAATTTTTTAAAAATTGTTATTGTTAAAAGTATTACATATATCCCCTTCTCCCCCATTGACCCCTTCTAGCCCACCCTACTCCCTGCTCCAGCCTTTACCACCCCATTGTCTGTGTCCATGGGCTATGCATATATGCCTACAAGTTCTTTGGTTGGGTTAAAGCAGGCAAGTCCCAGGCAAATTGGGACCAGTTGGTCACCCTAGCCCTCTCTAGTAGGTCCCATAAAGAATATTAGGGCACTAGAGGGGTGAGCTTTAAACAATAGAGGGTGGGCAAGGAAAATGGGCGCTCATGCTTCTTCACCTTGAGGCTCTCAGCAGCAAGGGATCCACTTTTGGAGAAGCCTTCTGGAAGCATCTCCAGCTGGGCCTGCATGCCTCCCTTAACCTGATTTCAGCTGAGGTTTTTTTTTTTTTTTTTTAAACATTTTGTATAGTTTGGTTTCCTATTTTATTAAGGACATATTATGTTTTATTACTTTTCTGCTGGGCAGAATACTATTTTAAGAGCTCTGGCATTGGCAACATTTAATACTCTGAAATGTAATAAAAATTGTGAAGTACATATTTGAAAGCACTAAGATTAACAAATTAATAATTATTATTATTTCAAGGTATTTGGTTTGATGGGCTCCAGCTTGATTATTTTGATATGTTTAATTTAAGAAATCCAACCAATTTTTTTGATTGAATTACAAGACTTTGTTCTAACATGGCTTTCTGAGGATGTGTGCTGATCTCTCATATTTATCTGAAATAATTCATTACTTGGGTGTTTGCAGAACACGTAAACCTGTTAGTACTCATATAATCTATAACTTGCCAGGTTTCATTTGGGGCATATGAAATCCCTGGAAGTTAATGGTGTCACTTAATTTTCCATATAAATTCTGAACTTTGATATTTATAAGCATACATGACTCCAAGAGTAACATTTCCTAAGTAGCAGTGGGGATGATACGGCAGTTTGGAGTATATCGGTGAGTCTTTACATCCTACACAAAGTTTGTGAGATTTTTAATGCTTCTCTTCAGAGAAGTGTTTCTTTATTTAATTTTTTTGATAAAAAAAACATATTTTTATTGATTCCAGAGAGCAAGGGAGAGGGAGAAAGAGAAACATCAGTGATGAGAGATAATCATTGATAGGGTGCTTCCTGCATGTCCCCTAGTGGGGATCCACCTGGCATCGAACAGTGACCACTTGGCTCATGGATTGACTTTCAACCACAGAACCATGCCAGCAGGGCTTAATTTTTCAATTAAAAAAATATTTTATTGATTTTTTAAAGAGAGGAAAGGAGAGGGATAGAGAATTAGAAACATCAATGAGAGAGAGACATTAATCAGCTGCCTTCTGCACATTCCCTACTGGGGATGTGCCCACAACCAAAGTACATGCACTTGACCAGAATTGAACCTGAGACCCTTGAGTCCGAAAGCCAATGCTCTATCCACTGAGCCAAACCAGTTAGGTCTTGCTTTTTTAAATGTCAGTAATGTATGACTATACCACCAAGGAAAATTTAAACAATAAAGAAGTCTAGCAAGCATGAAAAATGAACTTCTATCTTTTCTTAGTCCTTGTCCCAGTCAGATTAATGGCTATTTTCCCAGAATTTTTATATATATTTGAATTCAGCCTATAGTTTTGTATGTTTTTTCTTTTTTTAAAAAATTGAATCTTTATTATTCAGATTATTACATTTGTTTCTCTTTTTTCCCCTCCATAGCACCCCTCCACACAGCTCCCACCCTTCCCTCTGCCTTTACCTCCCTCCCATTGACCTCATCCACAGGTGTATGATTTTTGTCCAGTCTCTCCCTGTACACCCCTCACCCCTCTTCCCCTGAGAATTATCAGTCCACTCCCTTTCTGTGCTCCTGATTCTAGTATATTCACCAGTTTATTCTGTTGATCAAATTTTTAATTCCCTTAATTTTTAGATTCACTTGTTGATAGATATGTATTTGTTGTTCATAATTATTTGGCTTTTACCTTTTTCTTCTTCCTCTTCTAAAAGAGTACCTTTCAGCATTTCATATAATACTGGTTTGGAGTTGATGAACTCCTTTAGCTTTTTCTTGTCTGTGAAGCTCTTTATCTGCCCTTCAATTCTGAATGATATCTTTGCTGGATAGATTATTCTTGGTTGTAGGCTCTTGCTATTCATCACGTTGAATATTTCTTTCCACTCCCATCTGGACTGCATCGTTTCTGTTGAGAAATCAGCTGACAGTCGTATGGGTGCTCCCTTGTAGGTAATGAACTGTTTTTCTCTTGCTGCTTTTAATATTCTCTCTTTGTCTTTTGCTCTTGGTATTTTAATTATGATGTATCTTTGTGTGGTCCTCTTTGGATTCCTTTTATATGGGGTTCTGTGTGCTTCCTGGACTTGTAAGTCTATTTCTTTTACCAGATGTGGGAAGTTTTCAGTCATCATTTCTTCAAATAGGTTTTCAGTATCTTGCTCTCTCTCTTCTTCTGGCACCCCCACAATTCTGATATTGGTACGCTTGAAGCTGTCCCAGAGGCTCCTTGCATTATGTTCACATTTTTGGATTCTTTTCTCTTCTTGCTTTTCCAGTTGAATGTTTTCTGCTTCTTTATATTTCAAATTTTTGACTTGATTCTTGCCTTCCTCTAGTCTGCTGTTAGGACTCTGTATAATATTTTTTATTTCAGTCAGTGTCTCTAGTTGGTCCTTTTTCATCTCCTCTGGGCTCTCACTAATCTTATCCAACTTTTCTAGCATATTCTTGAAAAACCTTATAAGCGTGGTTTTGAACTCTATATCCAGACATTTTTTCCCCTCCATTTCTTTTGTATCTGATCCCTTCCCTTGTCTCGGTATTTTCACTATGCCAGGAGAACTTCTGTGTTGGATTCAGCCTTACGATACCAGACTTGCAAAACCGAAGAAGCCTCTGTTGAGCTTGGGTTGGGTGGAGTCTCAGGGCTTAAGGGACCGCCTTGCCTTCCAGTCGGCCCTACCCTCCACAACCCCTGAGCCTCATGTGACTGACTAATTGCTGGAACGGTCCTTGTGTGCGCGCGCCTGCAGTGCCTCTAGTCCACTGCCTTTCCGGCTCCCCTGCACTTCAGGACCACACGAGTCTAGGTCCCCAGAGTTTCACCCGAAACAGGGGCTTAGTGGAGTCAGAAGTGCCACAGTGGGGAGGGTCTGTCTCCCACCCACTTGCGAAAGCCAGCGTCACAATCAGCAATCTGTCCTCTGCGCAGTGCCGTGCTTGCCATCAGGCCTCCGATCTTTTGAGACTCCCCTAAATTTCTGTGCACCTCTCCCTTTTCACAGTCCAAACACCCCCGTATGAGTTTTGGCTGGATCAGGGGTTTCGTGTCGTAAGATAAGGGGTTCAATGCCTTTGAGAGTCTCCGTTTCCCTCCTGCCAGAGAAAACCAGCCAGGTATTCTGGCACCTGCTCTCTCCACGCACGCGTCTCCGTACCTCAGCTTTTTGCAGCTCCTCTGGGTCTCCGTGAGCCCCTCTCCTTCCCTCTAGCTGTAGAACTTCCACTCAGCCAGCTTTTCTGTGGTTCTGGATGATGTCCGTTCTGTCTTCTAGTTGTAGTTTTGAAATTGTTGTGCGAGGCAGCAGTGTAGGTGTTTACCTATGCCGCTATCTTGGATTCTCTCCTGTATGTTTTTTCTTAAACTGAATAATGTCATAGGTATAAATTTTTTTTTTCATTTAAAACTGTGATTTAAAGATTTTTTTAAGGTTAGACTATATAAATTGACTTCACTATTTATTATTATTATTATTATTATTATTATTATTATTAGTTATGGTGAAAATGAGACTTTTAATACGTTCTCGAGAGTAGGTGTCCATCTGGTTGTGTAGGCACACATGGAGTAGCAATTACAGCCTATTTATCCAGTCCCTCCTCTGGTTCCTCATTGGCTGAGTAATATTTAGTCACCTGTTTCCTCATACAACACCTAAGTCTTATTGTCTTCCATTGGGCCATTTAAAAATAAAAAAGGGGGCCCTGATTGGTTTGGCTCAGTGGATAGAGCATCAGCCTGTGGACTGAAGGTCCCAGTTTTGATTCCAATCGGGGGCATGTACCCTTACCCTGGTTGCTTCTACATCTACAGTAGGGGGTGTGCAGGAAGCAGTTGGTTGATGTTTCTCTCTCATAGATATTTCTGGCTCCCTATCCCTTTCCCCTCTCTCCTCCTCTCTGTTAAAAAAATCAATAAAACATTTATTTTTAAAAATGGGCTAAGGCCTATTCTAGTTGCCTCCCCCTCCCCCTGTCTAGTTGATGCGGGTGCCTTCAGGGTTTCTACCATGATGCTGGCTCATGTCCACAGTTCTTTGTTCTTATCCTCTTCCCTCCTCCTTACATTCTGTTTACCCTGGGCCTGGGGAAATTCAGTAAATGTTTCCATTAAAATTTGACTATGCTGGAGATGGATCACAGAAGCCTATTTCCTATACCAAGAGAACATTTTTTTCATAACAAGCATTCAAAAAAGTAAGATAATGAAGGAGCAAATGAATGATTGGCATGTGTAAAAGAAGGAATGTTTCTCTTCAATATTTTGACCCATTTTTTTTAATTTATTTTATTTCTAATGAGTTCATTTTTTTAAATTTAATAAATATTTATTGTTCAGATTATTACATTTGTTCCTCTTTTTTCCCCCATAGCTCCTCTCCACCTGGTTCCCATCCCACTCTCTGCCCTTACCTTCTCCCCACTGTCCTCATCCATAGGTGTACGATTTTTGTCCAGTCTCTTCCCACACCCTCACACTCCTTTCCTGCTGAGAATTGTCACTCCACTCCCTTTCTATGACCCTGATTCTTTTATATTCACCAGTTTATTCTGTCGATCTGATTTTTTATTCACTTGATTTTTAGATTCACTTGTTGGTAGATATGTATTTGTTGTTCATAATTTTTATCTTTACCTTTGTCTTCTTTCTCTTCTTAAAGAGTACCTTTCAGCCTTTCATATAATACTGGTTTGGTGGTGATGAACTCCTTTAGTTTTTTCTTATCTGTGAAACTCTTTGTCTGCCCTTCAGTTCTGAATGATAGCTTTGCTGGGTAGAGTAATCTTGGTTGTAGGTTCTTGTTATTCATCACTTTGAATATTTCTTGCCACTCCCATCTGGCCTGCATAGTTTCTGTTGAGAAATCAGTTGACAGTCCTATGGGTATTCCCTTGTAGGTAATGAGCTGTTTTTCTCTTGCTGCTTTTAATATTTTCTCTTTGTGTTTTGCCCTTGGCATTTTAATTATGATGTGTCTTGGTCTGGTCCTTTTTGGATTCCTTGTGTTGGGGGTTTTGTGTGCTTCCTGGGGAAAGTTTTTGGTTATTATTTCTTCAAATAGGTTTTCAGTATCTTGCTCTCTCTCTTATTCTGACATCCCCATAATTCTGATCTTAGTATGCTTGAGGTTGTACCAGAGGCTCCTTATACTATCTTCAAATTTTTGGATTCTTTTTGCTTTTCCAATTGGGTGTTTTTTGCTTTTTTGTTCTTCAAATTTTTGACTTGATTCTTGCATTCCTCTAGTCTGCTGTTAGGTCTCTGTATAATATTTTTATTTCAGTCAGTGTATGTTTAATTTCTAGTTGGTCCTTTTATATATTCTTGAGGGTCTCACTAAATTTATGGGCCTTTTTTTGGAAATTCTTGAAAAACCTTATAACCGTGGTTTTGAATTCTATATTCAGTTATTTGTTTTCCTCCGTTTCTTTCATTAGTGATCTGTTTCTTTGTCTCTACATTTTCACTACTTCCCTGAGTTGGTAGAGTAGCTTTGTGTGCTGGGTGTCCTATAGGGCCCAGTGTTCAGCCTCCCCCAGTTTCCTGAAGTGAACACTCTTGGTGCACCCCTTTATGGTCTGTGTGCACAGCCTTTTTGTAGTTAAGTCTTAATTGTTGTTGGTATAACTGGGGGGAATTGACCTCCAGGCCAATTGGCTGTGAGGATCAGCTATGGCTACGCTGGAGAATTTCTGTACTGGAAACAGCCTTATGAAACAAGACTTGCAAAATTGCAAAGCCTCTGTGCTTGCTTGGATGGGGCAGAATTTCAGGGCTGAGCAGACAGCCTTGGCTTCCTGTCAGCCTTGCCTTATGAGGCCCCGGGATCTCAGTGTCCCTTGGTATCGCTGAAGTCCTTTCTCGTGCACTTGCATGCTCACCTCCAGACCTCAGCCTTTTGCGGCTCCCCTGAGTTTCCGTGTGCTCCTCTCTTTTTCTGACAGCTAAGATTCTCTCATATGAGTCTGGGTCCCCAGGGTCTTGCCCAAAACTGGGGTTCAGTGCAGTCGGAACTGTAGTTCAGTGCAGCCGAGAGTTCCTGTGTCTCTCCCACTAGAGAAAGCCAGCAGCACACTCAGCAGTCAGTCCTCTCTTCATACACTTGTGCACATGCTTCCCGACCTCTGCCTTTTGTGGCTCCCCTGAGTTTCTGTGCACTCCTCTCTTTTTCCAATAGCTCAGAATCTCCCCATATAAGTCTGGGACCCAAGTGTCTCTCCCTGAACTGGGGTTCAGTGCAGTTGGAACTGGGGTTCAGTTGGAACTGCGGTTCCGTCTCTGTCCCATTAGAGAAAGCCAGCCAGGCACTCAGCCACCTGTCCTCTCCACGTGCATGCCTCCATACCTCAGCTTTTTACAGCTCCTCTGAGTCTCTGTGAGCCCCTCTCTTTCCTTCTACTTGTAGAATTTCCACTCAGCCAGCTTTCCTGTGCTTCTGGATAATGTCCATTCTGTCTTTTAGTTGTAGTTTTGAAATTGTTGTGCGATGCAACAGTTCAGGTGTTAACCTATGCCGCCATCTTGGTTTCTTCCTACTTCACTATTTTAAAAGCTATTGATTCAGTAACATGGAGGTACCTACATTTATTTAACCACCCCCCTGTCAGTGATTATTAGGTTAGTGCTGTGTTTTTTTGTTTTTATTTTTTTGTTTGTTTGTTATGAAGATACTTGTATGTTTCTGCTCCAATGAGCTATTATTTTGCTACATGTCTGAGGATGTTGTTGCTGTGTCAATGGATACTTTAAAGTAAAATTTTGGTACATATTGCCAAATTGGGCTAGAAAAAGCTATACTGAGTGCCACTCAAAGTTTGAATTCTTATTAACGTGAAAAATTTGAAACAGAATAAAAATGGATAATTAAATTTTGCAAGCTCAGACATCAAATTCATTATTGTTTTCTGCTTTTAGTAAATCTTTTTTATTGCTTAGTTATATATTTCATTTGTATAAAACTTCTTAGAAAAATTTAAGACACTTGGCTTATTGATTTATTTGTTAGTTATAATTTCATGGATTTTACATGAGCTCAGAATTAGCATGACTGACTGCTAAGATGTTTCTATATAATAAACACTAATGAAAATGTCATCAGCATGGAATAGTCAAGAATCTCCTAAGAATCTCCCATACAAAAGCTCAGGTTAAGAGTCCAATTTTTTAGTGTTTTCTTCATATCCCACCTAAGAATCTCCCATACAAAAGCTCAGGTTAAGAGTCCAATTTTTTAGTGTTTTCTTCATATCTCTTTTTTTATTTTTATAACTCACTAATTCTTTTTTAAATCATTGACTGTCATAAATTCCTTTGCAAAGAATTAACTGGGTTAATAAATGCCAGTGTTGCTAAGATTTCATTATATTTTATGAGGTAGTGGTATTACTAGTCTACCATGAAGTGTTATCATAAGTAATTAAAATAAAACTACTGTATTTGCTGGAGTAAATGAGGCTGGAGGAAGTTTCTAAGATGAAGTAGCAATTTTCTCACCAATGCATTTCATCTATTCCTCCTTGTTTTGTTTACAGAAACCTATTAACCTTATTGGGTAGAGATGCGAGCCATGAAATCAAACAGATAGGGATGTGAACTGAAATTCCTGTTTGCGTTTGATGGGACTGATATAATCTTCAGATTAACACTTGTGTAAATGGCTTTCAATATGTTTTCTCAATTTTAAGACTCTCTTTTAGAATGCCCAGTGATTCCACGTTTGAGCTCTATCCCCTCAACAGATAGTGTTAACACCCCATTTCTACTTTTTACTTCTTGCTCTCTACCTCTTATTGGCAAAATAAAGGCTTGACCTTTGCAAAATAAAATCTAAAAACGTATTTGTTTATTCTCCAAATGTATTTTGAGTACTTACTACATTCCAGGCTCTGTGTTAGGCTCTGCAGGCCAAGATGAACAAGTCATGGGTCCTGGAAGGGCTGCCTGTCTGGAGGGGCTAGACGGCCCACACATAATTGCAACTGAGTACGATAAATGCTGTAGTTGAGGCCAATACAAAAAACTACATGATAACTGATTAGGGGACAACCGAAGTGAGAAGTTGGGCAGCTTGGAAAGCTTTTCCTGTAAAAGTGTTTACCTCTTTAAGCTCCAAAGTCAATAGCAATTTAACCTGTGTTAGAAAAACAAGCATGAAAGGTCTCATCTACAGCTCTGCTTCTCAAGGCAGCAACATGCAGACTTCCCAGACATTAGGCTACAGACGAATGCCATCGCCATTAGGCTGCACGTATGAAAAACCTGGCCCAGAGTGGCTTAACAATCCAGGCATTTGTTTACTGGACCAGCCAGAAGTCTGGGGTAGGCAGACCTGTTTTGTTCAGCAGTTCCACAGTCACTGACGACATCCTTCTACTCCGCCAGTTCTCCACCTGGTCCTCTGAGGGCTGTGGCAGCTGAAAGCTCTGTGACCTCCCCTACCTGGGCACATCCAACAGCCCCCAAACTTGAGGCGATGAAACCCCTGTCTGAGCACCCTCACTTTTTGTGTTTTTCCCGTATGCACCTGTTCATTTGCTGTTTTGTGTTTTTCCCGTATGCACCTGTTCATTTGCTGGCTGGCTGCTCGCTTGAGCTGCAGCTTTGGAGAATGGGGATGAACTGAGCCTCAATGGCACCTTGCCTGCTAGGCCTCCCTGGACAAGACTGGAGTGTTTGAGGGGATGTTCATTTCCAATTTTGGGGTTCATTCAGTCCTTCCTTTGACCCATAGTTTCTACTGGATGAGATGTTTTGGGACAAATGTCATCTGTCTTTGAGTATGAACAATATAGCATAAAAAACTGATACCACTACAAATTATTTCTTTATTCATCAGTAGTGACACGACTACAGGGTTACAGTAACTTTATTTATTTATTTATCTGTCTCTTTTTTTTCCTTTTTTTAAAATTAATGTGTTACATGTATACATATCTTCCAATTGCCCCCCCCACCCAGCCTACAGTAACTTATTTGAATCTTATATATTAACTCTCCCATACTGACACACTGACACACTGGTGAACATCTGATGATAGCATTGCTTTGGGAATATGGATGATGTTCCTTCCCTTCCTTCTGCCCTCTGCCCTCTCCTCCCTTTTTTATATTTTTTAGTGCAACAGAATTTTTTTGTGTTGAACGTGTATTATACTAGAAATTTGACGAAATATTTAAATGAAATAAAATTTATGGAAATTGTTTATGTCCTTTGCTTTATACGTTTACTGACTCACTCTTTTTGACTGCCAGAGGAGAGCTGGATCTCATATTTTTTATAACATCACACTGAGGCCTGTAAAATACAATTTGTAAGGTGGATCTAAATCCTTGACCAAATTTGTTGTTTAGAAAATTAAATTGTAGTCTCCTAGACATGGCTGACTGTGGAGGACAGGGCTGGATCCTTTACTGTTTCTCTCTTGGGTAGAGAGACTCCAAGATGATTAAATGGACCGGGACACAGGAGGTTTTGAGAACAAGAGTTTATTTTTCCAGGTCATAGTTTTCAACTAAGGTCAAATGTGGCCCAGAGACTAAGTGGAATATAAGTAATGACTTGGCAGTTCTATACCTACCTGGTGGATAGACTCAATCTGGCAAAAGCACTCATGTGTTGTCTTGATCCTTCAGAGGATATAATTAGCTTGGAGATTGACTGCTGGACTCAGGATTAACTTCTGTGAAGTGTCCCTTCAGCCAAGAGTCTAAGGCAGACGCCTGGAGAGTGTGCGCTGAAGTTTTAGTTGTTGCTAAAGACGTCAGCCGTATCAAGAGCCTTAGGATTAATGCTGTTTCTTGACCTACTTTTGGAGTTTAGATTTGTCCCACGAAGTGGAAAAATCAGGAGAATAGTGAAGTGACTGTATGCACTCAATGGGATCACAGTACATGATCCCAAGAAAGAGTAGGGCAGATACAGAGGACATCTCTCTCCATGGACATGCCTCTTCATAGACAATGCCAGGTTGACAACACATGTATAGTATGTTCTCATTTATGTGAAACAAATCTCCTGGACTCTAAAAAGCATTTTTCTTTTTCAAATGCTAACATCTTCGAATCAGCAAGTGTTGGCAGTGGACAGCCTCCCTGCAATCGCTGCCAGCCGGGCAGCAGCAGTGGTGCCAGTGTGATTGCCTGCGTAGGCGGGGACTGGGTCGTTCTTTCCTCTGGCACAATGGGATGTCATCAGCCTTTGATGTTGCCACCCGCAAACCATTCAAGGATCTTCAGAGGAAAGCATATGAGTCAAGTTGGCATCTGGAAACTTTGACACCTGGTAATGCCAAGAAAGCACAGGCATCAAAGCTTGAAGATGGGTGTGAGTGGCCAGGAAGAACATCTCAGAGACGGTGGTGGAGCACTCTGTTAAGCAGTGCTGTACTGCTAACAGTCTCAAGGTCACAGGGAAAAATATTGATTAAAAAACCCTGATATCAAAGATTCAAAAGTGATTCAGAGTTTGGACTCTGAACATGCAGACATTTTAGGTACTTCAACAATTTAACTTATATTTTTTTCTAAGCATTCACAAGAGTGATACATGATAAAAATCTATAAGCAAATCTAAAAGCATTGTCAATAAGTATACATAAAAATTATAAGTATAAGAAAGCATTATATCATAGTTTATTTGGAAATACTTTTCTTAGTGACATAAAAAATAATGGTACAAAAATACAGTGGTACCTCGAGATGTGAGTTTAATTCGTTCTGTCACCTTGAGGTGTGGGAAGCTATGAGACGCTCAAGTCGCGGTAAACTGATGGGTCGTGTGCAGCCGGCCGATCCGCACAATGACTCCTATCTCAACTGTTGCTCGTATTTCAAAGCAAAAATCGCTGGCTTGACGGCTCGTCTCTCAAAAATCTCGTATGTTAGGGCACTCGTATCTCGAGGTACTACTGTAGTACATCTTATGGTTTATTTTTTTTCTTTTTTAAAAAAGTATATTTTATTGATTTTTTACAGAGAGGAAGGGAGAGGGATAGAAAGTTAGAAACACTGATGAGAGAGAGACATCTATCAGCTGCCTTCTGCACGTCTCCTACTGGAGATGGGCTGGCAACCAAGATACATGCCCTTGACTGGAATCAAACCTGGGACCTTTCAGTCTGCAGGCTGATGCTCTATCCACTGAGCCAAACCGGTTTTGTCTGGTTTATTTTTTTCTAGACTTAACTTACATGTGATTTTCTTCCTTTTTCTTTCTTCTTTCCATCCTTTAAGAAAATGCAGAACATACAAGAAACTGTTAACAGAGGGGAGGAGTTGGGTTTTGGGGTGCATGGTGACACTTTTCCTATATAATTTTTGCTCACTTTATTTTCATTTCTATCAAAGTTACATGTACTATAAGTTTATTTACAAATAGTGATCTCCTGAGGTTACCACTAGCAGGACTTTTATCTGACCTTTTTGGTAGTGAGCATCAGATCTCCAAGTAGCATGGAGATATTACTATTTTCAGTGATAGGTATTATCTGTTGACTCAATCTTGGAAGATGAGCACTATACTTTCTTACCCTGTCCTGCTCAAGACACACTCACCCTCCTGTATCCTCACCTTTCACTTGTATTACCACATTTGATAGATCAATATTTACTCTACAAAATTATGACTAAGCAAATGATATTCATAGGTGAAGCAGATTAGTACACTGATTACTTTTCTTGTTTTCCCCAAGTTAATAACTGGGTCATATTTATTTTCTTTAACTGCTTGGTTTCTTTATGTACTTATCAGAAATTCAGCCCCAAACACTTTGGCCAGTGAGAAATAATGATTCCTTTCTTTCTCCTGCTAGGACTAATTGTGTTTGTGTTTTTCTACTTTGAATTTTAGCTAATGCTTTAACATTTATATTCATACTCATAAGATCCCTGGGGTTTATTTTGTTCATTTTCGAAGTCCCAGTGTTCCTAGCTTAATACTTTGCAAGTAGTACGACTCAGAAAATACTTGTTTTTTTTTTACTGGTGGCTGTGCTTCTTGGAGTGGGTGGTGGTGTCTTCTGTTTCCAGGTATGTTGGCTGCAAGAGAGACAATCAGAATGTGAGATGCAGAAACACCGCAATTGGGCTTTTAATATCAAAGAGTCTATTTTTTACATGCTGAAGAGAGACCACAAGCCTAATCCAGGGTTATGGAGCTTTGCTGTGAATGTCCAAGTTCAGCAGAACCATGAGGACCCTGAAGCGACTTTGCGAACAAGCTCTTGGTGACATCAGCTCCCATCTCTCTGGGGGAGTGAGTGCTTTAGGTTGCATTGCAAACTGTCACTCCTGCTCTGGTTTCTTCTTGGAGTTCACAGCACCAAATTCTCACTTTTTCTAATTATTACTGTAGAAGCAATCGAATTTCCCTTTGTGTTGAGATTTAGACACTGTCAGAATACTTTAAGACGTCGTTAAGCTTATATAGCAGGGATGTAGCCATTGTAATGGTTATCTTGAACACTGGAAGTTGTTTGAGCTTTATGAAACAAATGATTTAATCCAAGACAGGAAATTAAAACAAACTCAGTGAGGTCACTATGAGTTTAGCAACGGCCAGGGTGATTAACCATAGATGTGATTTATGAACTATTGCTATCCCCTACAATTGTGTTTTGCCCATTGTTTCATAAGCTTTAACATCATCTGGCCTTAGAGGTTTTAATTTCCAATGGGTAAAAGGCTCTGTAGTAAAATAGTTTTAGCAACAAGGAAGTCTTTATCTCTTTTCACATTAAATGTCAAGAAGCACAGTGGAGAGGATTTGTAATTTGTGATAAAACTTAGAATGAGGTCAAATACAGTTTTACGGGAGATTTCACCTCCACCTCATCATTCTTTGTAGCTACCTGGGTCATCAGTATTCTGTGTATTTTAATTAGCAGTGCAGAGAAGGAATTTATAACATAGTACCTGAATGAGGAATGTGCTATTGGTTTCCAGTAACTTGACAGTTCCTTTCTTACAGGCAGTCTCATTTTCTGATTTTATATTTTCCCTTCTTAAATGGGAGACTTGAGTTTTTTTCTGCTTCCACATTCTCACCAGATGGACTAAGAGAGAAATAAATCTTTCTGGTGATTCTCTGAGGTGAAAATAGGAACCTGGGATGGTGGTGACAATGGGGAAGAATTGTGAAGAAATAATGTTTTTAGAAAAGTCAAGCAGCAAGAGAAAACTTGCAACACAATTTGCGATAATAAGTTGCAATCAGGTGGAAGTCCCAAGCTTTTGAAATGGACTTCTCTATTAATCAGTCTCATAGGAAAACACATTATTATAGGTATTTCAAACAGTGGGGATTTATTACGGGAATTGGTTCCAAAGGGGTTGAAGGGCTAGCTGGAGCAGAAGGAGGAGGTGGAAGGTTATGCAAAATGAATAAAAGGGAAACATTTCAGGGGGAAATTACTCAAAGTGCAGGATGGCTGGTCTCCGGGGCTCCACCGATGGAGGTGAGCAGGAACCCATGAGCCAGCACTCCCAGGTCACTGCCACTGCTCCTGTGGCTGTCACCACTGTTCACATGACCTGGGTCTCCGCCACAGCTGTGCTCACAGTCCCCAGCTGGGCTCTCTCCACTACATCAGAGGCTTCAGGGTGATGCTCCTTCTCCCCCTCTACCTTCCAGTCTCCCCACAGTGCTCCTGCTGGGACCTACTGGTGAGGAAGCTTCAGAAATGGTATTCACAGGGTCTCAACCTCATACAATACAGAACACAACATGCCAAAAAAAAATCTGAATTTGTGTCATTCGTTTAAGACATTGGTTGACTAATGAGTTTGCTGACCCCTGGTTTAAGGGATCACAAAAGGTATATCAGGCTCATTTAATGTAGAACTTGAATTCCAGAGGCCAAGTAACCATGCTTGGGAAGGATGACTGACAACGTTTGAACAATGGAACCCTTAGACCTGGCCCAGAGGCGTCTGTCTACTTTGGCCTTCCTCCAGCTGCGGGGAGTCAATGGGCCATAGTCACAGGCCCTCCTCACCTTAAACACCACACTCCGAGTACCAGGACCCCCGAATTCTCTGCCCCAAAGGCCGAATTGGAACCCACTCCAGAGCCTGCACTGGCCACTTCCTGGTTTATCCTCTCAAGAGCAAACGAGCTTGAAGGTTGTCCAGGGGTGACTGACTGCACTGGAAACTTGTTAAAAATGGCAGGACAGGTTTTATTTGAACTACCGTAATAGAGGAGAGAGGCTTCAGTGTAGAGCTGAGCTCAACTTCCATCTTTAGCTCTTCACCTTAAAGAAAATGGGTGTTTCACCTGTGGCCGACCTGCGTGATGGGAAGGGGAGGTTTGAGGGACTGAGGGAGGATGAGTCAGCAAGTGAAGGAGAATCCTCTTCCTTCTCTTTTCACCCCATGCCAAGCCCCAGAGAAAATGATGGACTGTGGCAGGCAAGGGTGTTAGTTTGGAATATATGTTGTCCCCTATTTGACATGAACCATGGCTTTACACATTGAAGTAAAACTGTGATGTTTATACGTTAAAGTAGGAAGATAAAGCATCTAACAACTTGTTTAGTTGATTTATAGCTTTTAAATGTTTAGACATGTGGCAGGTGAGACTCTCTTGATATTCTTGCCTCAGGCCCTGCACTGTTAAAAAGGGGCTGCGGGTTATTGACTGGCCTGCAGCACAGGCTCAGTATGGGGCCTGAGAAATTCCCAGGCCCAGGGGTAGAATGGACAGATGCCTAATTGCGCATGTATAATTGATAGAGAGCTATAACATGGATAATTGAGAGAGGGCTCTGTGACATAGAATTGATGAAGGGGCAGGTAAAAGGACTCATGCAGGGAGATAATGGGAAAGCGAGAAGAACACAGGCGTGCCATGACCTCTGAACTGGTTATAGTGGCACAAGCCTCTAGTTCCCTTGGTTAGAATTTAGCCTCAGATAACAGGATCCTTCCCCAGGTACCAACACCAGTCTTGCACATTTTTAGTTAACCCTCTAGCGAACATAGAAGGCCTGATGGGATTGTGAGGGAAAGTGGAGGAAATTCATGTGAAATGGCTTTGAAAATAGCAATGACACAAATGCTAGATGGCAATGTAAGAAGCAGCTCCTTGGCTTTAGCTGTTTTTCCTCAAAAGTTTTAGTCTCTAAATAATTAGTGACATAAATTAAAAGTATATTTTGTGGTACCAAATTTTTAAAAATGTATTTTTAATGTTGAAAGTATTAACAGATGCCGCTTTATTTTTACCCCTTACCCGGCCCTGAACCCACTCCCTGCCCCAGGCCTTCATCACACTATTTTGTGTGTCCATGGGTTATGCATATATACATACCAGTTCTTTGGTTAATCTCTCCCTACCCTCCCAGCTACCCCCATCTTCCCTCTGAGATTCATCAGGCTGTTCCATGCTTCTGTGTTTTTTGTGTCTATTTTGTTTATTAGATTCCACATATGAGTGAGATCATGTGGGACTTGTCTTTCTCTGACTGGCTTGCTTTATGGGAGACTAAGGCATGCTGTTTTCTTAAGGGGACTGGGTTTAAGTTGGGTGATATTTTTGTGGGTGTACTTGGGGAGCCAAGAGTAAGTTATGCAATAGATTCAATGTTGTAGCAGGGCCAGTGATACCTCTGCTCCTTTACCATTAGCTAGTCTGAAAATTCTGGTCCCACCAGGGGTTGTTAGCTCCAGATAAATGACTAAAACTTTGTCAGTCCAGTGGGGTTAATATGTGTTGCTTTTCTGTTTTGACCAGTTTGTCTGAAAGAAGGAAAGGAACACAGAAACATGTTCTGTAAGGTATCGCCGCTGCTTATCTGCTGTTTCAAATTCAGTCTCTGTAGTCAGCAATCTGGCATCATTTGCCAGCATTAATTTTATTCCATTTGTATTCCAAGCCGCAGTTGTTTCTTTTTTTTCTTTTCTTTTTTTTTTTTTGGTGCACTTTAGTGCTTAAGATCTGTTTGTCAGCTGTTATTTAAAGGAACTAATAAATTTGTCAGTATTCAGTAAACAAAATAACCCAGAGAGAAGAAAGTTTGAATCTGATTTTTTTAATGTAAGCTCCAAATGAAGAGGACTAATTAACCAATCACATGCAAGTTAGTCACTTTTTAAAAATATTTACCATAGGTTAGTTGATTTTAATTTCTTTAAAGACCCAGATTTTAATTCTTGTTATAGTGGACATTTAAATAATTCACTTGTTTCCTGAGCAATATCTTTTAGGAATTGCTCAAAATCAATATTCATATTTTATGCCAGGATATCCTCAGTGAAGTATTCTACATTTGTTAGGAAGCTAATTTTTAATGTGTGTTTGTGTGTTGTGTATCTTAGGGAAGTAACTGGGAAGTACTTTTTAAAAAAATATTTTTATTGATTTCAGAGAGGAAAGGAGAGGGAGCTATAGAGAAACATCAATGATGAGAGAGAATCATTGATTGGCTGCCTTTTGTATGGCCCCTGCATTCAGCCTGCAACCCTGTCATATGTTCTGACCTGAATCAAACCGTGACCTCTTGGTTCATAGGTCTGTGATCAGTCAAGCACTGAGCAACACTGGCTGAAAGAAAAAAAAAGGGGGGGAGATAATGTTTCTAGAAAGCTAGATTCCTCTTAAACAGGCATATTATTCACTATTAAAGATATAAAGCCACTACTACAAATTAAACAAAATTCAGATGGATGTATGAGAGCCTCAGCCTTCATTTTTAAGAAGTGTGTTGCTTTTTGGTACATGAATATAAGTCAATGTTTCTTGCTTAGATTTGGCAGGCTTTTTTGCTACTGCGATTGCATATGGGAGCAAATCAATGCTCTTCTCTCCATCCTTCTAACATCAAGATTTCAATAGCATCTTGGATAAAGGAATAATGAATTTGTAAGCCCTCATCTTCTAGTTGAAATTAATGAAAGGTTCATTATAACTGGTGACTATTTCACATTTGGTTCCTATTACACACAGTATGAGTGGATCCAAATAGTGGCCATGAAAAGGTCTAGCATAGCCATATGGTTTCTCCTGTACTTCACTGGTTTAAACAAGCAGAGATGAAACTCAAGCCCTCTCCATTATCTGAAGCACTGGAGGCGGATTTTGTATTTTTCTGTTTCTCTGCTCTGCATATTGGATCTTTCCTGTGGCACATCCAGGGTGAGCCAGGTGAAGAATCAGTCACGTGCCACATAACTAGTAGCAACAGACAGCCACTGGTGTTTGAGTTACTTCCTCAAGACATCTGTATCTGAACCCCCCGTTAATTCCAGATTCAGTTTTGTATTAATCAGTCTCCTCCAGTCTCTAATCTTACAGTTAGATCCTTACTCCGACTTGCGTGGATTGGACTGTAGTTCTTCTCCTAGGCAGATGGCCTTGATTCTGTGTTGTGCCATCGGTGGAAACTTTATGTTCTAACTCAAGTTTTATGGGTTCCAGTTCCCATCATTGGTTATTTGACCAGCCTAGAACCTTTTTGAGCAGCAGCTACTGCAATGCAGTAACTTGCCTAAAATCCTCTTCTCTTTCATGTCATCATGTTTCTCTATTAACCATTGCTGACCATCCCAACTCTATTTGCCATTAGATCTCAGGTGTGTGGGTGAGTATTCTTTTTTTATGCTAATGGTCAGAGAGAGCAAATGCCAAGTAAATAAATATATAACCACATTTAGATGTTAGTCTTTCATTCTTGATCATGAGAATAAAAGCCTGTTATCAAGACAGTAGTAGTTAAGCATCTGTAAGTTCATAGCAGCATAATTTACAATAGCTAAGACTTGGAAACAGCCTAAGTGTCCATCAGCAGATGGACGAGTGGATAAAAAAACTATGGTACATTTACACAATGGAATACTACACGGCAATAAAAAAGAAAGAACTCTTACCATTTGCAATGGCATATGGGTGGACCTAGAGAGTATTATGTTGAGCTAAATAAGCCTGTCAGAGAAAGATAAGTATAACATGATCTCACTTATTTGTGGAATCTAATGAAACAAGCTGATAATCAAAAATAGACCCAGAGTCATAGAAGCATGAACAGACTGTTGAACTTCAGAGAGAAGGCAGGGGAGGGTGGGAAGAGATTAACCAATGAACTTGTATGCATATATGTATAACCAGTGGGCATAGACAATGGGGTGGTGAGGGCCTGGAGGCAGGAGCAGGCTGGGAGAGGTTAATGGGGTAAAAAGGAGGACCTGTGTAATTCTTTCAACAATAAAGATTAAAAGAAAAAAAAGAAGACAGTAGTACTTTCTTTAGCACTATCTATGTGTTCAGTGTATGTCTTCCAACATAATCTTATTTGATCCTTAATTGTTTAAAAGCCTTTTTTGAATAATTGATTTCTTATTTATGTACTGTTGGCATCATGGAGTATATATTTATTTGACATTGTGCACTGGCATTAAGTAATTAATTTTTATGAATTCTGGAAAATGTTTTACTTCATTAGAAGCATTTATTTGGTTCTCTTCTTCCCAGTGGGTGCTGGAAGATGGATTTTTCTCCCCTTTTCTTAACTTAAAAAACATAAATCAGAGGCCAGAAAATTATCAATGTCAGGAACACTTTAGAAATTCTGTATTTTATATTGTGATGCTGTCTTAATTCTTCTTTCTCAGTTAGAGAAAGAAATTCTTCCTGATTGGGCCTCCACCCATACAGTCAGGAAACAATTGCTTACCACATCCATCACTTCTGTCTGCACGCGATCATGTTTCAGAGGTTCCCCAGTTAATCCCGTGGAAGCCGAGTCACTCATAATTATAATCCTGTTATGCCTTCTTTATTCCTTGATGTGCTTGTTAATTCATGTCCATGCTGCAGTGGTCTGTAACATAGTGCTATTATCAGCTCTTTTGTCTTTAAAAGCCTCTTGTCTACCATTTTGACTAAGATTGATTAACTGCACTTTGTTGAAATCGATCATTTGGATTAAAAAATCTATCCTGTATATTTGTTCTGGCTACTTTTGCATGATTTCACCTTTTTTCAGTTAATCAATCTGCCAAGCTGATTGCCTTTCTCTTGTTGGCTTCCTTTCTCTTACTCTTTTCTTTTTTTAGAAAACTGTCTATGTCTTTATTTCTCATGTCCTCTCCTAGGCAGCAACCTCAGGAAGAGAAGGCAATTGCAGGAGGCAGTGGAATGAGTTCTCTCTTTAGATCTCGGCCAGACAGCACTCCCATTTCCCTTTTCATTACATGAGAAAGAGGGTCCTGTCCTTAGTGATTCTTTCGCGAAGCAATTTCTGGAGTGAAAGTTGTATGACTGCCTGCCAGATACTTTGCAGACACTGTAACATGCTTTTTATTTACAGCCTCAGACTCTTCTGTATTCTAATCTTACCAGGTGGACTCAAACTTAGCACCAAGATTGTTTCGGACATACTCATATTTTCTTTTCTTTTCCCAGGTACTGACTTTAACATAGATAGCTTACCTCTGCCCCGGAAAGCCCATCACGACTGGGCCCTTTTTCATGAAGAGTCTCCAAAAAACAATTATAAGCTCTTTCATAAGCCAGTCATCACTTTGTTCAACTACACTGCCACATTCAGTCGGCATTCCCACCTGCCCCTCACCACCCAGTACCTAGAGGACATAAGAGTCCTGAAGTCACACCGATACCTGGTCCCTTTGCAGTCTAAAAACAACCTTCGGAAAAGACTCGCTCCGCTGGTGTATGTGCAGTCAGACTGTGACCCGCCATCGGATAGGGACAGCTATGTTCGAGAGCTGATGACTTACATCGAGGTCGATTCCTATGGTGAGTGTTTACACAACAAGGATCTGCCTCGGCAGCTGAAAAATCCAGCCTCCATGGATGCCGATGGCTTCTATAGGATCATCGCGCAGTACAAGTTCATCATTGCTTTTGAGAATGCAATTTGTGACGACTACATCACTGAGAAGTTCTGGAGACCTCTGAAACTGGGGGTAGTCCCTGTGTATTATGGATCCCCCAGTGTCACCGACTGGCTTCCAAGTAATAGAAGTGCTGTTCTCGTATCGGAATTTTCTCACCCTAGAGAACTGGCAGCTTACATCCGACAGCTGGACTCTGATGACAGACTGTACGAGGCCTATATGGAATGGAAGCTGAAGGGTGAGATCTCCAACCAGCGACTCCTCACAGCTCTCAGGGAACGGACATGGGGAGTGCAAGACATCAATCAAGACAACTACATCGATGCATTTGAGTGCATGGTGTGCAGCAAGGTGTGGGATAATATTAGGCTTCAGGAAAAGGTAAGCGACTCAAGGTTTGGCAGAGAGGTGTAGGGGGCCATCTTGATGGTGTCTGCCATTTGGTGTCCTTCTGTGGCAGCAGCGTCATTACCGCTCTTCATTCCCATCAGAGAGGCCAGACTCTGTAGGCAGGTTGACGATTACTATCCTTGGAGGACTCCCATGGAGTTCACTTTATGTCTTTCTTCCCGAAGGCTTTAGAGTCTTTTTATTGTTTCTTCTGGAGGACATGATGCTGTAGGTGCGGGAGGCTGCAGAAGGAGGAAGGAGGCCATAAAAATTAAAAAAACTTCCAAAGTTTTGAATCTTGTCCTCTAATCTTTCACCTTTCTGACAATTCTGTGATTTTGGCCAGACCCCTTACACTCCTGCCTCATTTTTCAGTTCACATACACAATCAATTAACTTCTCTCTTTCTTTGATTCCTGTTCTTTCTCTTCACGCTTTTTCATGTATAGAGAATATTCAAAGGATTATGGGAATAATCCTTAAAAGATTATTTTTCTTAAATTATCCTATATAATAAAAGGCTAATATGCAAATAGAACGGCAGAACAACTGAACAACCAGTTGCTATGATGTGCACTGACCAACAGGGGATATGTGTGGACCATGGTGGGCATCAGTAGCAGGCAGCAGAGCGTAGAACATGGCAGGTGTCGGCTGCAGTGGGATGGGGGAGCAGGTGAGTGGGGGCCCCAGATTAAGGTGGGGTGCTGGTTGCTGTCACTGGGGCGAGCCTCTGGTGGTTACTGAGAATTTTTTGCTCCCAGGTTCCATGATCCTGCCTGGTGCTTGCACCTGCTGCCAGTGCTGGCCCCACTCACACCTGCAGCCGGCGCTGGAGCCGCCATTCTCACCCATTGCTGGTGCCTGGCGCCAGTCCCACTCACTCTGCACCATCAGCAGGTGCAAGTGGCAGATGCCGGTCCCGATTGCCCCCAAGGGTTTCTCTACCTCCCCCTGTTCCTGAGGGGTGATCAGGGCAGCAGCCACTGCTTGCACCTGCTTCCAGTGCCAGTCCTTCTCGCACCCACTCACAGAACCAGCCCCCCTTGCACCTGCTGCTGGGGTTGGCCCTAATTGCTCCGTGCCATCAACAGGTGTGAGTGGGACTGGTGCCATCAGCGTGCGGGAGTGGCAGTGACAGTGGGAGCGGGGCTGCTGGCAGACAGGGGTCCAGGGTCCACAGCGGGAGGGGCTGGGCAGGGCGCGGAGGATGGGCTGAGACCAGCCACTGTGCCCACTGCAGCCTCACAGCCCACAGTTCCTTTCAAGGTTCACAAGTTTGTGCACTGGGCCCCTAGGTGTAAATAAAGTTCTTAGTCATGTCTTCAAAGTTCTGGATGCTTTTAACTTTTGTTTGTTTGCTTATTTTAGTCACTTATACCAGGCATGGCCCCACTTTACATATAACTGAATTTTTATAATTTATTGAAAGAAAAAGAAAAATTAGTTTCAACTTCTACCTTTGAAATCTTTTAAAGATGAGAGGCCCCAACATAGCACTTGGGTATTACCTATCAGTTCCTTGCCTGACTCCCATCCTATCCAATAAAGAGGAAATATGCTAATTGACCATCACTCCATCACAAAGATGGCTGCATCCACAGCTGAGGCCAAGTTCCCATAAAAAGCCTTACCAATCAATTAGCAGGGAACTGAGGCTACATCCTCCCCGCTCCCGTGGGGCTTGACAGGGGACTCAGGCTGCACCTCCCACCTAGCAGGTCTTGACAGGGAACCTCAAGGTGCAACTTCCCATTCTGGTGCTGGGCTAGGGGATTTCAGACTGCTCCCCTTGCCCCAGCACCAGGCCAGGGGACCTCAGGCTGTGACCTCACTAGGTGGGGCTTGACATGGGACTTCAGGCTGCACCCCCAACCCTGAAGGGCTTAACAGGAGACCTCAGGCTGCACCCACCCCACCCGGCAGGGCTTGACAGGGTACCTCAAGGTGTGCTTCCTGTCTTGGTGCTGGGCTAGGGGACCTCAGGCTTCTCTCCCTGCCCCAGGGCCATGCCTCCCATCCAGCAGGGGACCTCAGGCCAGCACTGGGCCAGGGGACCTGAGGCTGTGCCCCCCTGCCTTGCTGGGCTTGACAGGTGACCTCAGGCTGTGCCTCCCACCCAGAGGGCTTGACAGGGGATCTCAAGGTGCACCACCATTTCTGGGTTGGGGGAACTCAGGCCACATCCCCCTGCCCAGTGGGGCTTGACAGGGGACCTAAGGCTGTGCCCCCTGCCAGTGGGACTTGATTGAGGACCTGAGCCTGTGCCCCCCTCCCGGTGCTAGGCTGGGGGACCTGAGGCTGTGACCCCCACCTGGCAGAGCTTGATGGGGGACCTCAGGCCATTCACCCTACCCAGTGGGGGCTGATGGTGGACCTCAAGGCACGCCCCTCACCCTGATCTGGGATGGGGGACCTCAGGCCAAGGCCCCATCCTGGCACCAGGCCAGGGGACCTGATGCTATACCCCCTGCCCAGCGAGGCTTGACAAAGGTGGGACTGGCCATGTCTGGATCTGGCCCATTGTGGGGTAGGGCAGCCAGGTCTGGGTCTCACACGATTTTGAGGAGCATGTGGATGGGCGGGGACTTGACTCTGGGTCCCGTGGTGTGCCCCAGATCCTGACAGGAGGGAGGTTTTCATATACATTTCACTAATTTTCTTTAATCTCTGGCACTTCTATTATAGAGAAAGGGCAAATAGCAATATTAAATTATTTCCTCTAATTAATCCCTTTTAATGTGCACGAATTTTGTGCACCGGGCTACTAGTATACACATAATTGTTTAAATAAATTCTCCAAAGACAAATGTTTATTTTGACTAGCATATTAATTTCTGGTCAAACAGAAATCTAAACAGTATGTAGAATTATTTTTATGTACTTTGTGTATACTATATAAAGCTTCTTTTGCTAAATATGTACTTACAGCATTATTTTAATTATTATGAAATTTTAAATTATTTTACCTGGTTTTATATGACAAATGTTTGCTCATAAAATAATTTATTTTAAGTTGAGTGGCTTGGTCAGCAACAGGAACACTTAATATCATTCTTTTCTTAAAATATATTTTATTGATTTTTTACAGAGAGGAAGAGAGAGGGATAGAGAATTAGAAACATCGATGAGATTGAAACATTGATCAGCTGTCTCCTGCACACCTTTTACCGGGGATGTGCCCGCAAACAAGGTACATGCCCTTGACTGGAATTGAACCTGAGACCCTTCAGTCTGCAGGCTGACACTCTGTCCACTGAGCCAAACCGGTCAGGGCTTAATATCATTCTTCTCAGAGAATGCATCCTGATGTCCAATGAGTTCTTTTATGGGGCCACATAACAGCAAAAACAAAATACACATACGGCTGCAAATATACATGAAAAAGTAGAGGTCATATTAATTAATGGCCCATGCTATACCAATTATTTATTTACAAAACATGCCAAGGCAGAAATAGAACTTCTGAGGGTAATGATTTGCCTGCTCTGTATTTAACAGTCATTTTCAGGTTTGGAAATTATATTCACAGAAAACTGAATGAATCACACGAACTCTAACTGTTTCACCACTTCACAGAGGCCTTTTGGAAGGATTACTGGGGACTGGAAAAGGGGGGGGAAATAATATTGGTAAATAGCTTTTTAATAGATATAGGAGAATCATACATTCCTATATTTCCAAGAAAAACAGCTAACTGATATTTTAGCATGCCTGAGGGTGGTGTGATTCAATGTCCTTCTCTTGAGAACAGGATCTCCTCCACCTTGCTCTCAGTCTCCTGACAGTGCTGGTCAGTGCAGATGATAACTAGGCTTTACTTGCATTTCAGTGAACTTGTTATAGTTCTCTAATGCTAATGTGGCCATTATTGAAAAGCAAACCAAAACATACCATGAAAGTAAATTAAAGGTTATTGGACCAGTTGTTTTCATTTGCATTTATTTTACAAGACTTGTTATAAGGCATGCCTTAAAGCAGGGGTGGGGAACTTTTTTTCTGCCAAGGGCCATTTGGATATTTATAACATCATTCTCAGGCCATACAAAATTATCAACTTAACAATTAGCCTGCTATATGTGGTCAGACATTTAATAAATCATCCCCCATGCCTTGGCAGGGCCAGACCAAATGATTTCTTAAGCCTTATATGGCCCATGGGCCAGATGTTCATCCCCTCTTCCTACCCCCACCTGAAAGTAAGCTACTTAAATATGTTTCTTCACTTTTTTTTCAGTTGAAAGAAATAATTTTATTTCCTCTATGGTTATTTTTTATCTTGCAATTGATAATACGTAGTTTAAATCATTGTACTAGAAAATACTATTAGAATATCAAATATATTCCCCCTTTATTCTGCTTTTACCCTCCTCTCCTCAGACACATACTACCCAGTTATCTATTGCTGTGTAAACAATATTACCACCAATGTAGTAGCTTAAAACAACATATACTTGTTATATCACAGTTTCCAAGAGTCAGGATTCTAATCATAGCTTAGCTGGATGCTCTGGAAAGACTCAATCAGGACTGTTAATGAGGGCTGGGTTCTCATGTGGAGACTCAACTGGGGACAGGTTTGCTTCTAAACTCACAAGCTGTTGGATTGAGAGCTTCTGATTGGGGCCAGTTGTAGGCTGGAGGCTGCTCTCAGGTTCTCGAGTTTCTTGTGTTGGGAAAAGCCCCCAAAAGTCTAAATTTAGGATCAATTGCAAAGAACTGACACATAGCCTAATCCAAATTCATAAAAGCTTTAATAGAAGAAACTTACATGCACAGGCAAAACAGCTGCTCCTGGTGGGGGCAGGCCAGGAAAAATTCATACCCCTCCCAGGACAAGATCCCCTTTAAAAGGGGGTTAATAGCAAAGGTTAATGGCAAAACCAGTTGGCATGTAGACCTCTTGGTAGAATAGTGAATCATTAAGTTAAAAGATAGCATCAGGAAGTTATTATACTCTCTACATTCATTAACCTCCTTTCTGAAGGCACAACATTTGTCTTTGAGTGGCATTCTGGTTTTGGGGTAGTCAGCCACTCATGAGGTACCAGAGAGTCAAATAGTCACAGAGAGTCCAAGTTACAGAAAATTCAAAATCTCCTAGATGCCTTTGCTTGGTGGAACCATATTGCATCTCTGAAGTGAGTTCCTCTCTACTTGTCATGTGGGCTTCCCCATCAGGTACTGAGAGATTCCTCTAAGCCAGCCAGGGACTGAGAGATTCTTGTAAGACCAGTACTACAATCTTAAAGATGTAATCATATACACATAATTATAGACATCCTCTCATCTTTGTCATATTCTGTTAGTTAGAAGCAAGTGACAAATGATACTGTACCTACACTCAAGGGGTGGGGAATTCACTGGGCATGACCAGCAGGAAGCAGCAATCAAGGGGCTATCTAGAGTCTGACCTCCTGATGAATCTGAATAGGCTTATTCTCAGTGTAGTTTGCTTTATTTATGTCAGAGAAATTCTTCCATTATTAAAGAGGTCACCGATGAGTTAATTTTAGTCATTTAAAGAACATGTATTGATAAATGCTCCTGTCCTTAAAGAGACTAAAATAGGATAGACAATGTGTAATCATGAGAAATATAACTTCATGGAATTGGGATAAACTTTAAAAAAATAGCTTTATTATAGTGTAATTGACATACAACAAACTGCATATATTTAAAAGGTGCAATTTGATTACTTACAACATTTGCATACACCTATCAAACCACCACAGTTGAGATGACAAACATTTCTGTCATCCCTCAAAAGTTTCTTCATGTCTCTCACCACCCTTGCTTCAGGCACCCATCTGCTTTTTGTCACTTTTGACCAAAAAGCTTAGGAAGTTTTTTTTTAAATTTTATATAAATGCAATCATGTAATGTGTACTCTTTGGTGTCTGGCTTCTCTCAGTCTGTATGATAATAATAACAATCACCCATAACATATTAGTACTATTACATTTCTCATTGTCCTGAAGTTTGAACATACCAAAATTTGCTTATCCATTCACCTGTTGATGGACATTTGACTTGTTTCCAGTTTTTGGCTGTTACAAATAAAGCTGCTATGAACATTTATGTACAAATCTCTGTAAGGATGTATGCTTTCATTTCTCTTGTACAAATACCTATGAGTGTAATGCCTAGATCATATGGAAAATATATGTCTAACATTTTGAGAAACTACTAAACTATTTTCCAAAATTGCTCTAACTTACATTGTATGAGTTCCATTCATTAACAGTTGGTGTGGTCATTCATTAACAGTTGGTGTGGTCACTTTTTAAAATTGTTACCATTCTGATGGGTGTATAGTGGTATCTCACAGTGGTTTAATTTATATTTCTCTAGTAACTAATGATGTTGAGTATCTTTTAATGGTTTATTTGTCACCAATAACTTCTTTGGTGAAATGTCTCTTTAAATCTTTTACTCATTTTTCTGAAAATTGAGTTTTCTTGTTAATCTTCAGCTGTAAGAATTCTTTATACACTGGGTCGCCAGATTATTATGATCTCTGAACGCATAATAATCTGGCCACTCAGAATATATATATTAGAAGCCCAGTGGGTGCATGAATTCGTGCATGGGTGGGGTCCGGCCAGCCTGGCCAGGAGGAGGGGACATGGGCCCTTGGTCGAATTCCTGGATGAGGAGACAATTTACATATTAGCCTTTTATTATATAGGACATACACTGAGTGGCCAGATTATTATGTGTTCAGAGATCATAATAATCTGGTCACTCAGTGTATATTTTGAATACAACTCATTTATTAATTTTGTAATTAACAAAAGTTCTCTTCCAGACTGTGGCTTTTCTTTTCAGTTTTTTAACTTAATTTTATTTTAAAATTACAGTTTACATTCAGTATTATCTTTTTATTTTCTTTACAGTGTCTTTTAAAGTGTAAAGTTTTAAATTTTGATGGAAGTCTAGTTCATCAATTTTATCTTTTTAGAGTTTATGCTTTTTCTGACCTGTTTTAAAAAATTTGTATAACCTAAGGTCACTAAGATTTTCTTCCTGAAATTTTGTAATTGTAACTTCTACATTTAGGTCTAAAATCCACTTGGAGTTAATTTTTATAATGCATTATGATGTAATAGTTGAGGCTTGTTTACTTGGATATCCAATTATATCCATACCACTTTGTTGGACAGATTATTCTTTCCTGATTGGATTACCTTGGTTTCTTTTCAAACATCAATTTTTCAACATATGTATGGGTCAACTTCTGGACTGATTAATGTGTCTGTATTTGGGTACTGTTGCTTTATGATAAGTCTTGAAGATGAGGTAGTGTCAATCTTCCAATGTTGTTCTTTTTCAAAAGATAGGATGATTATTAGACTAAGTGGTCACACTGTATGTGATGATTCACAGACATATTGAATCATCTATTATACACCTGAAACTAATATAATATTATATACGATTATACTTAAATAATTAAAAAAGCATTAAGAAGAGTAGTCTTGAAAAAAAGAGAGTATTTTCTTTCCATTTTTTTCCTTCTTCAGAAGCACTCATTTCCCTCCATAGTTACCAAATTATTTTGGTATTTACTCAGTAAATAACATGTTTACACAGTTTTTGTAATGCTTATTTTTTTCTTTAATAAATCTTTATTGTTCAGATTATTATAATTGTTCCTCTTTTTTCTCCATAGCTCCCCTCCACCTGGTACCCACCCCACCCTCTGCCTTTAACCTCCCCCCTCCCATTGTCCTCATCCATAGGTGTATCATTTTTGTCCAGTCTCATCCCTTTCCCCCCCAAGAATTGTCAGTCTACTTTCTTTCTATGCCTCTGATTCTATTATATTCACCAGTTTATTCTGTTCATCAAATTTTTTTATTGACTTGATTTTTAGATTCACTTGTTGATAGATACGTATTTGTTGTTCATAATTTTTATCTTTACCTTTTTCTTCTTCTTCCTCTTCTTAAAGAATACCTTACAGCATTTCATATAATACTGGTTTGGTGTTGATGAACTCCTTTAGCTTTTTCTTATCTGTGAAGCTCTTTATTTGCCCTTCAATTCTGAATGATAGCTTTGCTGGATAGAGTAATCTTGGTTGTAGGTTCTTGCTTTTCATCACTTTGAATATTTCTTGCCACTCCCATCTGGCCTGCATAGTTTCTGTTGAGAAATCAGCTGACAATTGTATGGGTGCTCCCTTGTAGGTAATTAACTGTTTTTCTCTTGCTGCTTTTAGTATTCTCTTTTTGTCTTTTGCTTGGCATTTTAATTATGATGTGTCTTGGTGTGGTCCTCTTTGGATTCCTTTTGTTTGGGGTTCTTTGTGTTTCCTGGACTTGTAAATCTATTTCTTTCACCAGGTGGGGGAAGTTTTTGGTCATTATTTCTTCAAATAGGTTTTCAGTATCTTGCTCTCTCTTATTCTGGCACTCCCATGATTCTGATGTTGGTACGCTTGAAGTTGCCCCAGAGGCTCTTACATTATCTTCACATTTTTTGGATTCTTTTTGCTTCTCTGGTTGGGTGTTTTTTGCTTCTTTGTATTTCAAATCTTTGACTTGATTCTTATGTTCCTCTAGTCTGCTGTTGGATCACTGTATAATACTTTTTTATTTCAGTCAGTGTATGCTTAATTTTTAGTTGGTTCTTTTTCATATCTTCGAGGGTCTCACTAAATTTATCGGCTTTTTCTAGGAAATTCTTGAAAAACCTTGTAACCGTGGTTTTGAATTCTATACCAGTCACTTGCTTTCCTTCATTTATTTCATTTGTGATCTATTTTGTTTTGTATTTGCATTTTGGCTGCTTCCCTGAGTTGATAGAGTGGCTTTGTGTGCTAGGTGTCCTATAAGGCCCAGTAACTCAGCCTCCCCAGTTATCTAAAGTGGACACTCTTGGTGGGCTGTGTGCACAGTCTTATTGTAGTTAAGCCTTGATTGTTGTTGGTATCACTGGGAGGGATTCACCTCCAGGCCAATTGGCTGTGAGGATCAGCTGTGTCTACGCTGGGAGAACTTCTGTGCTGGAGACACCTTTATGAGACAAGACTTGCAAAAACTTCCATGCTCAGCTTGAATGGTGCAGAGTCTCAGGGCTGAGCAGACAGTATTGGTTTCCCATCAGCCCTGCCCTAATAGGCCTCTGTGTCTCAGTGTCCCGTGGTAATCACTACAAGCTCCTCTGAGAGAAAGCTACCTTCAGGTTCTGCCCATTGCCAGACAGTCTAGCTTCTTCCCGAATGAGTCTGGGTCCCTAGAGTCTCATCTAGAACTGGAGTTTAGTGCAGTTGGGAGCTTTTGTCTTCTTCCCACTTGAGAAAATTATTATGATCATGTTAGATATTTTCCATCCCAGCTGTGTACTCAGCCTCTCCACGCTCGTGTCTCAGTACCTCTGCCTTTTGCAGCTCTTCTGAGTCTCAGTGTGCTTTTCTCTTTCCTTCTAGTTGTAGAATTTCCACTCAGCCAGCCTTCCTGTGGTTCTGGATTATGTCTGTTTTGTCTTTTAGTTGTAATTTTGAAATTGTTGTGCGAGGCAGCAGTTTATGTATTTGCCTATGCTGCTATCTTGGTTTTTCCCTCCAGTTTTTTTTTTTAATGTTCAGTGTTTATGGGGTTATGACTGTGATTCAGAGATGAACCTTGTTTTATACTATCACTTGTTTCCCTTGCCTGTACAGCTTTTGTTTCTTTCCAGCTAGTAATTTTCTTATTATTATTTTTCTATGTACTTCTCATCAATTTAATTTTTAGTGATTATTTAAATCTCCTTTGAAGATGTTCAAATATACCAGTCATCCAGTTTGTTCCATCTTGTTGAAGAAATTTCTCACGGAGCATCCTGATTTCTCCAGTATGTACTGACTGCCTTCCACATTTAGCGTAGGAATCAGCCTGAGATCTCCCTTCCACAGCATCTTGGGAATTGCCTTTCTTGTCTTTTTCTTTTGTGTTGCCATCTCTGTTTCCTTTATGCTTTTCTCCCCTTTTCTTTTTTTCTCTCTTGTTTTGGTGATCATATACCCCCAGAAAGCTTATGGAGAAGGGATATATGGGGGATTTCTGAAATGTCTTGATTCTACTCTAACATTTAAGCAATATTTTAGCTCTGTGTAAGCTACTAAAATGGACATCAATTTTTCTCAGAATTTTAAAGGCATTTTTTTATTGTCTTTAAAAAAACATTTAATTTTGAAATGATTTTAAATTGACAGAAGTGTTACACATATAACACAGAATTCTTGTATCCCCTTCACTTGGCTTTCCCTAAGATAAGATTTTCATAACCACAGCACATTTGTCAACACTAAGAAATTAATATTGGTGCACTACCACTAACTGATCTACAGACTTCAGTCATTTTTCACAGCCTTTCCACTAATACCCTTTGTATGTTCCAGCACCAATTCTAGGATCCCAGATTTAGTCATCTCATCTTTAATCTGTGTAGGTTGCTCATTCTTTCCTTATTTTTAATAACTTTGACCCTTTCAAAGAGTACTGGTCTCTACATAGGGTTTGCCATAAGAATTAAATAAGGTCACCTGTATAAAGTGCTTAGCAAAGTGTCTAGTGCACAGAATATTCTCAATAAATGTTAGATATTTTCCATCTCCTTCCACTATTCAGCAGTATAACTACTGAGACTCCATGGAGTGAAGTTATTTGCTTTAGGGAAATTATGTGCTGGGTTCTGTTATTGCGAGGCAGGAACATGGGACTTGGCTTCCTTAACATATATTTTTAATTCTTTTTTCCCCCTTCTCTCAATGCAGGGGTTACCACCTAAGAGATGGAAGGCAGATGTTACACACCTGAGTTGCCCAGAGCCCACATTGTTTGCATTCTCACCTGTGGCTCCAGGTCGGAGGTCTTCTCGAGAGATGTGGATCCCCAGCTTCCAACAGTCCAAGGAAGAAGCCCAGGCACTAAGGTGGCTGGTCGACAGGAATCAAAACTTTTCGACTCAAGAGTTTTGGGACCTAGTATTCAAGGACTAATTTAAATAAGTATCAGAATGATATAGACTACAGAGTTCCAGAGGTTTACTTTCTAGGTTGCCTTAATATTTGAATACCATAGCCAGTCTGTTGACTACCCTTTAGGTTGAGAATTGCCACAGTACTCATAATGAGCCTGATGACATAATAGATATGAACTACCCTCAGGGTCACCTCTATATTTTTTATACTCAAATGGTAAATACAATAGCCCCTCCCCCAACCTCACCGCCTGCCTCTTATCTGTAGTTTCACTTGCCATGGTTTAAGTTACCCACAGTGAACCACAGTCAGAAAATATTACATGGAAAATCCAGAAATAAACAATTCATATGTTTTAAATTACGTGCTGTTCTGAGTATCTGATGAAATCTCGCGAGGCCTTCATCCCTTGCGGACGTGAATCATCCCTTTTCCAGCGTTTCCACGCTGCAGAAGCTGCAGAGAGCGTGGTAGGTAGTCGTGGCTCGGCTATCAGGTCGACTGCCCGGGTGTGACAGTGCTTGCATTCAAGTCACCCTTATTTTAGTTACTGATGTCCTCAGAGTGCAGGTGTAGCATTGCTGCCAACTGGGATGGGCCACAGAGAAGCCGTCAAGTGCTGCCTTGCAGTGAAAAGAGGGAAGTTCTCAATACTTTTTATCGTCTTATGGCAAAAGAAGAAGGGTGAGTACAGTGCACTGAGATATTTTGAGAGAGAGTGATCACATTCACATAAACGTTTAGTGCAGTCTGTTTTACAATTGCTCTATTCTATCATTAATTACTGTAGTTAATCTCTTACAATGACTAATTTATAACTTAAACTATCATAGTCTATCTAGGGTTTGGTACTATCTGTGGTTCCGCTGGGAGGCATTGGGACCTGTCTCCTGAGGATAAGGGGAGATTTCTGTATTTTTCGTGCACACTGACCACCTTCCTTGTACTTGTTTGCACCCATGTGCCTGCTGCCTTTTGTGGAAGTTCACATAATGCAGAGTGAATGCTTTCCTCGCTGAAAGGGAGGCAGAAGGTGTAGCGTTGGATTCCTGGTTACTCACTAGTTGCAGTTTATTAGCGTTTGGCAAACGCAGTGTCCTGATGCTGAGCGGGAACGTGAAATGCATGAGAACTTGGCAATGAGAGATTCCATCTGTTGGTTTACAGGGATATATTAGTGAGTGAGTACTAAAAGCTGTGTGAAGTTTATCCATCTACTCTTTAAGTCGAAAGAACATGGCACATCTCTAGCTTCTCCACACTCTCAGTCACCTCTGTTAACTTTCTAATTTTCATTTTGCCCTGTATTCTCCCAATCCCTAGAGCAGCAGAATGTTTGGTGAAGACCGTTCTCCTTCTTGTGTGTGTGTGATCAGTGAGATGTTCTCAACCGGCCCTTACACCGCCGAGCAGAATACTAAGTATGATTCGGCCTGTACATTTTGGACAGCCGGTACATTTTGATCAATATGAGGGTGGAAGTGAATGCCCCTGGGAGCTCCAATTGTGTTGAAGCTGATTTGTCTTTTCTCAGGATGATAAACGGCCTGTCGTGGTGGGCTCATTGGTGTGTGAGCATTCCCTGTCATTTCTGATCCTGTCACAGACCAAGTTCAGCTGCTTTGTCTAGAGCAGTGGTTCTCAACCTTCCTAATGCTGCGACTCTTTAATACAGTTCCTCATGTTGTGGTGACCCCCATCATAAAATTATTTTCAATGTTACTTCATAACTGTAATTTTGCTACTGTTAATGAATCATAATGTTAAATATCTGTGACCCTGCTAATGGTTCTCAACCTGTGGGTCGCAACCCACAGATTGAGAACCACTGCTGTAGAGCCTAAGACCATCGGAAAACACAGATATTTACATTACAATTCATTAACAGTAGCAAAATTACAGTTATGAAGTAGCAACGAAAATAATTTTATGATTGGGGGTCACCACAACATGAGGGACTGTATTAAAGGGTCGCAGCATTAAAAAGGTTGAGAACCACTGATCTAGAGCATCTGCTGGAGCTCCACAAAAGACAAGGAGAAGACGATGCTAGAACCTGGTGCCACCCACCAGGGCTTTGATACTCTTTATTGTGGAAATATGTAAGCTCCAGGGGACAGGAAAAGTTGCTAATACTCATGTCCCTGATGTGGCATAAGGGGGGAGTTTAGAGCTCCTTTGGCACCACTTCTCTTTTATCACAGACCAGGGGCTTTCTGTGCCCGTCATGGGGCATTCTCTTTGTTTGTTTGTTTGTCTCTAATTAAATCTTTATTATTCAGATTATTACATTTGTTTCCCTTTTTCCCACTCCACAGCTCCCCTCCACCCGGCTCCCACCCTTCCCTCTACCCTTACCTCCCTCCCGTTGACCTCATCCACAGGTGTATGATTTTTGTCCAGTCTCTCCCTGTACACCCCTCACACCTTTCCCCCTGAGAATTATCAGTCCACTCCCTTTCTGTGCTCCTGATTCTATTATATTCACCAGTTTATTCTGTTGATCAAATTTTTAATTCACTTAATTTTTAGATTGACTTGTTGATAGATACGTATTTGTTGTTCATAATTTTTTATCTTTTATCTTTTTCTTCTTCCTCTTCTAAAAGAGTACCTTTCAGCATTTCATATAATACTGGTTTGGAGTTGATGAACTCCTTTAAGCTTTTTCTTCTCTGTGAAGCTTTATTTGCCCTTCAATTCTGAATGATAGCTTTGCTGGATAGAGTATTCTTGGTTGTAGGTTCTTGCTATTCATCACGTTGAATATTTCTTGCCACTCTCATCTGGCCTGCATTGTTTCTGTTGAGAAATCAGCTGACAATTGTATGGGTGCTCCCTTGTAGGTAATTAACTGTTATTTTCTTGCTGCTTTTAATATTCTCTCTTTGTTTTTTGCTCTTGGCATTTTAATTATGATGTCTCTTGGTAGTCCTCTTTGGATTCCTTTTATATGGGGTTCTGTGTGCTTCCTGGACTTGTAAGTCTATTTCTTTTACCAGATGTGGGAAGTTTTCAGTCATTATTTCTTTAAATAGGTTTTCAGTATCCTGCTCTCTCTCTTTCTCTGGCACCCCCACAATTCTGATGTTGGTATGCTTGAAGCTGTCCCAGAGGCTCCTTACATTATCATCACATTTTTGGATTCTTTTTTCTTCTTGCTTTTCCAGTTGAGTGTTTTCTGATTCTTTATTTCAAATTTTTGACTTGATTCTTGCCTTCCTCTAGTCTGCTATTAGGTCTCTGTATAATATTTTTTATTTCAGTTTAGTGTATGTTTAATTTCTAGTTGGTCCTTTTCCATCTTTAGTTGGATCTTTTTCATCTCTAATTGGTTCTTTTTCATCTCCTCTTGGGACTCACTAACTTTATCCAACTTTTCTAGGATATTCTTGAAAAACCTTATAAGCGTGGTTTTGAACTCTATATCCAGTCGTTTGTTTTCCTCCATTTCTTTTGTTTGTGATCCCTTCCCTTGTCTAGGCATTTTCACTATGCTGGGAGAACTTGTGTTGGATTCAGCTTTATGATACCAGAATTGCAAAACTGCAAAAGCCTCTGTGTTGAGCTTGGGATGGGTGGAGTCTCAGGGCTTAAGGGACCGCCTTGCCTTCCAGTCAGCCCCGCTGTCTATGACCCCTGCGTCTCATGTGACTGGGTAATCACTTGAGCGGTCCTTGTGTGCGCGTGCACACACGCCCTTGCAGTGCCTCTAGATTGCTGTCCCTCCGGTCCCCTGCGTCCCGGGACCATATGAGTCTTGGTCCCCAGGGTTTCTTCTGAAACTGGGGTTTATTGGAGTTAGAAGTGGCACAGTTGAGAGGGTCTGTCTCCCGCCCACTCGTGAAAGCCAGTGGCACAATCAGCAGTTGGTCCTCTCTGTGCAGTGCCGTGCACTCCACCAGACTTCTGATCTTTTGCGACTCCCCTAAATTTTCGTGCACTTCTCCCTTTTCATAGTTCAAACTCCCCCCATATGAGTTTTGGCTGGATCTGGGGTTTAGTGTCATAGGATAAGGGGTTCAATGCCTTTGAGAGTCTCCATCTCCCTCCTGCCAGAGAAAGCCAGCCAGGTTCTCCAGCACCCACTCTCTCCACTTGCGTGTCTCCGTACCTCAGCTTTTTGCAGTTCCTCTGGGTCTCTGTGAGCCCCTCTCTTTCCTTCTAGTTGTAGAGTTTCCACTCAGCCAGTTTTCCTGTGGTTCTGAATGATGTCTGTTCTGTCTTTTAGTTGTAGTTTTGAAATGGTTGTGTAAAGCAGCAGTGTAGGTGTTTACCTTTGCCACCATCTTGGATTCTCCTCACAATCTCTTTCTTAAGTAGTTCTCTCTCTGGCTGGGTCAGAGAAATGAGGACTGAAACCAGAGGCAAGAACAGTCATATTGCTGTTGTCCTATGACTGGGTTCTTTCTCAACCTTAGCTCTGTCATTAACTAAATATGATTTTGTGGAGAGCAGCTACAGTGTTTGGATAGGTTCAAGCCTCAGACTAATGAGAGGGCACAGTCCTCTCATGGCCATGTGCAAGTCCCAGCTTGGAGGGCAGAGCCCTCCCAGCATACTCATAACCAACAGTTATAGTTATAAGCTTGAACCTGTGGTCTGAACATGTGGTCCCATGTGCCTGAGTGACCTGGGCTTGATAGAGTTCAGGTGCATGTAACTGAGTAGGATTGAAACCCACGAGAATGTTGTAAACATCTTGACCAAGCCCTTACTTTGCCTCTTGAAATCCTATGTAATTAAGAAGGAATATGCTAATTGACCCTCACAGTTGCAAAGATGACAGCGCCCATAGCCAATAAGGAGGAAGTATGTTAATTGACTGCCACACCCTAAAAGATGGTGACACCCACTGCCAATAAGGAGGGAATATGCTAATGCCCTCAATGATGGCAATACCCAGTCCCCAACCTGAAGTGCAGGCAAGCCTCAGGTGGTGGCTGCCCACTTCCCAGGGCCACCTGAGGCTCAGGTAACCAGGGCTGGCTGAAGCTTGAACTGCCAGCAGTGGCAGCAGCAAAGAGATGTGATATGGCATCGCCTTCCTCTAATTGCTGGGTCGCTTTCCGCCCTTGAGGGCTCTCGGACTGTGAGAGGGGGCAGGCTAGGCTGAGGGATCCCGCTCCAGTACATGAATTTTCATGCACCGGGCCTCTACTTTGGCTATAAAATAAAGACACAGCTTGTAGTCTGTGGTACTGTCGCTAGCTCTGCATCAAAGGACAGCATCCCACCGAGATCCAGCTTTCGTTCTCTTGTCTGTCTTTTCTCAATCCTTCACCGCCCCCACTCAGGTTCACCCTTGGCTGTGCTGGCAGGGTACATGATTTTGTACAAATCTCTCTTTTTACTTTTTATTTTTAATTAAATCTTTATTATTTAAAGTATTACATATGTCCTCCTTTTTTTCCTATTGACCCCTTCTAGCCTGCCTCCCCCCACCCCTATAAGTCCTCACTACACTATTGTCTATGTCCATGGGTTATGGATATATGTATACAAGTTCTTTGGTTTATCTCTTCCCACCTGATTTTGTATAAATCTCTTAATCTTCCTGAACCTTAGCTTTTGTACCTAACAGGAAGTGATTGGACTGGTCTTTGGAGTTCTTCTCTGTATATCATTGTTTATCAGAATCTAAGAAATATGATTTTGTAGACGTTTTTTTTTTTTATTAAAACAGTAACCAACCATTTCCAAGTCACTGTGTTTTCAAGGGAAGCATACTCTTTGAAGGAAGAAGCACACTGTTGAGTGGTATTGGGGATAGAAGGGAATTTATTTCTCTGCCATGGTATCTGATAATATCAAAAGAGAAAGGACTGGCAAGGGAGTTGTAAGTTAAAGGCCAGATTGTTAACTATATTATACTAGTAGCCCTGTGCACAAATCTGTGCACCAGTAGCTCTCTGTGGGGCCTGGCTGCTCCACGCCTGCTGCCCAGAGGTTCTCTGCGGCCCAGAGGCCCATCTGTGGCCTGGTGAAGAATGCTTGCCTTGTCGCTGGGGCAATGAAGCAAACATTCTGCCAGGCTGCTCACACTGCCTGCTCTTAGCGTCCTCTCCCCCAGGACTGAGGGACTCCAGGGGGATTGAGAGGACTGGGCGCTGCCATCTTGTGGCTATTAGTGCCGCCATCTTTGTGACAGAGTGATGGTTAATTTGTACATTATCCTTTTATTAGATAGGATGAGGTGTTTTTGTTCTACTGTTAAAAGAAAGCCCAAGACATGATTTATGCCTCTGGTGAGCACTGTGCTGGAGTCTGTCTTGTATAATAGCACTTAGTTATCACAATAACTATTTGAGGTAGGTAATTTCTTCCCCCACTCCCCCTTTCTTTTATAATACCAAATGAATCTCGATGTAACCATGGCAGAGTGAAATTTTAAACATTTTTATCTGAATGGGGAGAATGTTTGCTATTAGTTGCTTTTTGTAGTGACACAAGGTCTCCACAATTTCCAGTTTCCTGGGTGGAGATGCCTGCTCTAGCAGGGACTTCCCCATCAATCCCTTCACATATGGCGATGCAAGGCAAGTGGGTTCCCCTAGTTCTGGAGGAATTTTTTGTGTTTGGAAAAAGTAGCATCTTCACTAGGCGCCTTATTTATGGAAAAGTCAAAACCTATGATGGGAAAAAGTAGAAATTTGGGTAGAATAGGAAGGACCATGAAGTAATGATGATATATTTGTGTGAACAACAAAACCAGAAAAAATGATGTTGGGATCTTGGAAGTGACACTATAGTAAACCATGATCATAATTATGGAAAACTGGCTTTCAAGTTCAAAGAAAATAGCATGTGATGTCATTTTCTGTACCATAGTTACTTTGCCGATCTTCCTTATACAAGGCTCAGGTCTAAGACCCAGACACCATTAATCAACTCAGTGATTCTTTCTACTTTGATTCCTTCCCTCAAGGATAACATAGTTCCCTAAAACTCATATTAACCCATCTTTTGAAAAAGCAGTGCCGCAGAATAAACTTTATAATAGGCTTTTACATTTTCAGAAAATTAAGGTGAATGACAATGACAAGGAACAGAGGAGTGTGGACAATGAAGAAAATGAATGAAAAATGCATTTTGTGAGGAGATATAAAAAGAGCAGTGAGCCTGGCCAGTATGACTCAGTGGTTGAGTGTCGACCTATGAAATAGGAGGTCATGGTTCGATTTCTGGTCAATGCACATGCCCAGATTGTGGCCTTGATCCCTAGTAGGAGGCATGCAAGAGGCAGTTGATCAATGATTCTCTTTCATCATTGATGTTTCTTTCTCTCCCTCTCCCTTCCTCTCTGAAATAAAATATATATATATATATTAAAAAAAAAAGAGTGTGGATTTGGCAAGGTGAGTTGTATGGAGAAGCCAATGTGCAGTCATAGCTCCAGAGAAGTATTCCTATGGATTTCTTTACAGAGGCCAACATCTCAGTTTCAGTTTCAGGAAATCCCCAAACAGGAAATAAGATGTTGCAAGCTTTGGGCTTTGGGACAGACTTGAGAGATAAATTTAAAAAACCTAAAAATCACTCAGTGACTTCTTGGCTTCTGAGGACATGTAACTGAGCCAAGGTCAGGCCACCCTTCCTGCGGCTGCAGCCGGCTCAAGTGCCCGGTCTTCCTGCCCATCACCCCAGAGCCAGTGTTTCAGAAACACAGCCACATTCCTCACCTCCACACGGCACCTCCGCTCAAGTTGCACAACCCTTCAGCAATCTGGAGGGTCACTCAAGAAGGGCAAGGAAAACAAGGAGAAACAAGCCCTAATCTTGTGTGGAACAGAAAGAATCTGTTTTGGCGGGGAGGGTAGAACTCCGGGTTTCAACAGTCTGATCTCAGTGCTGGCAGCCTCTCTGATGACCTTGGAAAAGACCTTGTGTCAACTTGATCGGAACCTCTAGACACATCATGAGTTCAGCCAAACATTTGAATGTTCCAACATTTGCCTGTTTAACATCATAGAGGGGCAGTCTTCACTGTGCTTGGCTTCAGTGTGACTCCCAAAAAAGCCGTTGTGAGGGGTCCCTCCCCATCCCCATTGCCTCCTTTTCAACACCCCACAAACAAATTATGGGGAAATATTGGACAGTGTAGATGTATCGAGCTCTCAGACGATTCACTTATTACTTAGAATGTAAGTGGAGTTGGATTTAGATTAATTTCAACATGACTGCAAAGGGACTCTAGAGACAGGGAACCTGAATGTGTCCACCAGGATGTATAAATCTTTTATGTTCCCCTCATATGTGCTCGCTGCTTCCCAATTAAACTGAGAACTTGGTCGCAGGCTGTGCACAGCTTCTCTCGTGTTTACATGTAGCACATATTTCTTCAGGGCACTGCCCACTGGGACAATTGATTAATCTGAGCTTGTCATTAATTGTTTGATGTCTATTATATAGGAGGATAGGATGGTCCCAGGGTAAATATAATTTGAGAATAGCCAGGGGTGAGTGACAGCACGACTGTTCTCTCATCTCCCACTGACTCCAGACATTCAAAGTGAGCTTGGCAATTATCGAACCAAGACAGAAAGGAGCAACATGTGGTTTGTCCCAACGGGGGATTTTATTGTCCATTTGGGTCCCTTTGTTTATTGCATCTCAAAGAAACCATGACAACCATGTTTGTCTCTATTTCCTCTCCCCTAGACGCTTCTGGTTCCATCTGTTCGATATTTGCCAGTGAAGTCAACTTTCTGTCTCTTTTCTCATTGTAAGGGCAAGTGTACTTGTGTGGATTCATTTTGTGTGTTTTTGAAAATACTAGAAGAAAATAAAAATCGAAAGGTGGTGCTTGGCTTGAAAAAATGTTAAATGCTTTCTCTACACTTTTTCTTAATTGTCAGTGTGACATATTCATAGATTTGATTGTCAGAAAGTGCCTGTCAATGTGTATCATGCCTGGAAAACAAAGTAAAACTAGAGACCTTGCTTTGTAAGGGTGCATTCGCGTGATGAAGAACTCCGCTTCTATGTGTAGTCATGAGGATGCATATCTAGATCTAACCTTTTCTCTTTCTACTTCTAAGGTCTCAGGTAGTGGCAGCTGGAAGCACTCCTCTCCTTCCTTACCAGGCAGTTTTGTCTCCCAAGGCTTTTTACAAGCTTGTAAGATGCTATGGCTCTTTGATGACCCCTGCACACAGAAAGAGTGATTAAGAGAAATGAATATATGGAACAACTCCAGTGGGATGCTGTTGTCACTTCTTGTGATGTAGGGTGTTCTTTTGCAATTGAGTTCCTACTGATAGAGCAGTTTAGCACCGAACCATCCCAGGCCCAGGAGTCCTGCCTAATTTTTCCTTTGCTATTAACTACTATGTGACCTTGAGCAAAGCATTTCAGCTCAACACCAGTTCCTTCATATGTAAGATGAAGCAGAGCTAGATGACATAAAGCCTCAAAGACCTTGAAAACGATGCTGTTCTGTTGCATGCCCAAGCACTAAACCCCGGCTAACGAATTTGCTAGTTTTCCTCTTCTACATTTTATATATATGCAATTCTAGCCTCAGTCCTCTTTTTTTTAAAAAATATATTTTATTGATTTTTTTCAGAGAGGAAGAGAGAGATATAGAAAGTCAGAAACATCGATGAGAGAGAGACATCGATCAGCCGCCTCCTGCACATCCCACAGTGAAGATGTGCCGCAAGCAAGGTACATGACCCCTACCGGAATCAAACCTGGGACCTTTCAGTCCACAAGCCAACGCTCTATCCACTGAGCCAAACCGGTTTCGGCCTCAATCCTCTTCTTTTTAAAAAAATTTTTTTTGTTGATTTTAGAGAGAGAGAGGAAGAGAGAGAACATCAATATGAGAAAGAAAGATGGAGCATTGCCTTTCATCCTGGGGTCAAACCTGTAACCTGAGTTTGTGTTCTGACTGGGAATCAAAACGGCAATCTTCCTGCACATGGAACTATGCTCGACCAATAGAGCCACAGTGGCCAAGGCTCGATCTTCTTTCATCATTCTATAATCTTTCTCATCTATCTTGTCTGCTTCACATTGTCAACTCTCATTAATATACTTATGAATAAATCATTTTAAAAATTAACTTGATTGTATTGTAATTACACAAAATACAATACACCCATTTCACATTCAGTGATTTTTTTTTTCGAATGTAGACAGCTACAGCATTTATATCACCCCAATAAGTTCTCTAGTTCCCATTTGAATCTAATACTCACCATTTCTGGCCCTAGATAATCACTAATCTGCTTTTTAACACCAAATATTTCCCCCCTCTCAAAGCCATGCTTCTAATCATGATGAACTACCCACTGGGAAACTTGACGTACATGCATCACAAGCCCCTTGACCTTAATGAAATAAAAATCAAGAGCTTTTCCCATAAATCTGCCAAATCACCAAAATTGCACATCTGAGATTCATCTATATTCCTTCCTTGCTTCCTCTTTCCATATTAATCCATCCCAGTTAGTAGTCTACTCCCTTAAGGTATCTGCATCTGTCCCTGTCTTCTGCCACTGTTGGTGTAGAACCTCACAGGTCACAGCGTAGTCCCACCAGGTTCAGGAGTTCTGTGGTCCCTTCCAAGATCATACCCCACATCCTCCGCCTCCCAGCTCAGATGACCTCTGCATAGACTTTTCCCAATGTGTTTATTTGATGTGAGCTACGTAATCTGCTCACTTCAGGGCCTTTCTCTCAATAAAACCTTTCTCTGGTAAATTAAGCACTTCCTAGTGTAATATCTCTTAATAGCCACTCATTCCCTTTGACAGAACCCTTACCTAACTTTCCAGGCTCACTTCTTTCTTCTCCATCATTAGCATGTCCCTATGCGATCCTATACCAAACTATATGTTGCCTGAACACTCCATGCTTTTTTTCATACTTCTACTACTTTGCATACACTGTTTTATTTCCTCTGCCTGAATATCGGTTTGATGAATCCCTATTTATTCTTCAAGACTCAGCTTAAGTAATTTCCTCAGTGAAGCCTTCCCTAGGTCTCTCAAAGACCATTTCTCTCTTCTTCTTGTGCATTACACCTTGTATATTTATTCTTTGTAATCACCCAGATAACATTCCAGTGGAAAGTGAGGGAGCAGTACAGACAAACCATTCCCAAAATGTTCTTAAGAGTTGATAGGTTAAGCTTATGAGAACATTCTCACATGTGTATACATCCACACACCTACAGGGATGGAGGAAGAACACCATTTAACAGTCTTCGACTTTTGGTTTACGTTTTACAATCTAGTTCAGTTAAGAGTTTTAATGAGGAGTTGGAGCTTTGAGGATGAATCTTCCACCACCTTTCATTAGGATCTCCTCCAGTTTCTTTCACTGATCTTGGAGTTAGCATGTTTATTGTCTTTTGTTCTTCACTCAGGGCCCTGGTTCTTCCCCTGCAGAGGTATGTCCTTGAGCTCTGTCAAGACCTCTGCGGATCCACCTGAGGTGATAAGAGAGAGCCCTCCCAGGTGTTCCGGACTGAGTAGCATCTGCAATCTTATATGCCTATTCTGTAGATTATCTCGATAAGATACCTATTTTCTGTTTCCGAGTCTAGCAACCTCTTGACATATGAAAAAAATCTACCTGGAAATGTTTATAAAAGGACTTACTTTAATTTTAATGACCAGTTTACATGTTTGACTCCTACAGACTAGATTTTTTGAAGATCAACTGGTGTCCCCCTGCCCCGTCCTCCTCCCGTCCCCCCGTATATCCCTAGTGTCCAGCACAGTGCCTGGAAAAATCAATTAATAAATGAATCTCATTTATGAGTTTGAATCCTGCCTATACTTTTTTTTTTTACCAAAGTTAATGATTTAAGTAGCATGTTCTGCCTTGATTAAAAACCTGCTCATGAATAAGTGAAAATATGGTTGAATATCTACAACCATAAAACATTTTTCATTTAAAATTAGCACAGACAATATTTTCCTGGGTTGATGATTCTCATTCAATGCATCACTCTTTAAAACATAAATTAAAGCCAAGACTGGAAAATTAATTTGTATAATTAATTTGTCAGGTCTTATTGCTGGTGGTAGACATGTTGATATAATGTACGGGAATGAGCACTATTTGTAGGACCTGGGATACATTAAAAGAGAAGAAAATAAACGAGAAGAAACTAAACAACCAGGGAAAAGGCAACCAAACAATGGACACTTTTTTTTAAAGCACATTTGAAAGAGTAAGCTACGTGTCAGGTCAGAGTGCTGATTGCAGAGAGCAAGGTGGGGATAGTTGTTCTCCTCAGGGGGTTGAAGATCCTGGATGGGTTCTTAAGTTTCTGCGCAGATGGTGACAGGCCAAGGAGAAGGGACACCTGGAAATTAGCTGGCTTCTGGTACATGTTTGTTGAAGAGGTTGTATTGCTGTGTCACAAAGTAAGATAAAGCATTCAAGAAGTTTTTTGGAGATATATAGACCTTAGGACTATAATTTCACATACGGCAAGATCATACTCCCTAGTCAGGGGCTAAAACCTCTTAGTAGTTGACCCTAACCCTTTGCTTTCTTTGGGTAATGTAATATTCACCTTGGCTATCTGTGTTTCTATAATGTATGTGTATACACTGCCTTAGGATGTTGCCAAATTGTATCTCACCTACTAAATTATATTGTCTTGGAATTGATGTCTTTGCATGCTCTCTATAGCTCAGTATGTATTGACCATATTCCATGCATTTTTACATATGGCTGTGATGTGGTTTGAGTCTCAAAGCAACTTTGTAAACTGAAAATATTATCATTCTGATTTTTCCAAATGGGAAAACAGATTCAGAGTGCCAAGTAACTTAACTGAATTTACCCAGCAAATAAGTGGCAGAATTCAGATTTAGATAAAAATATACTTTTTAAAGAAACAGAATTTATTCCAAGGACGTACTAATGCTTCATTAGCTGATAAAATAAAATGGATGACAGCATTTTATTCTCATGGAATTGGTACATTTTTCTCTATCATCTGAATACTATATTTCATGGTCATTCATGGAGAATATAATCCAAGGTTCCACGTAAAATTTTTAAATATATTAAAAAAATTTTTTTTCAGTTATAGTTTATACTCAACTAGGGGCCCACTGCATGAATTCATGCACCCTGAAAGGAACTGTGGGCCACGAGACTGTGGTGGGCACAGGGGCAGGTCTCAGCCCATCTTCTGTGCCTGCGCCTGGTCCCTCCCAGTCCCCTATCTGCCAGCAGCCCTGCTCCCACCACCACTACTCCCATGTGCTGATGGTACTGACCCTGCTCACACCCACTGACTGCATGAAGCGATTGGGGCCGGCACCAGCAGCAGGTGTGAGCAGGACCAGCGCTGTCAGCAGATGTGAGCAGCTGGCTGCTGCCCCAATTGCCCTTCAGGAGCAGGGAGAGGTAGAGAAGCCCTCAGGGGCAATCAGGGCCTCTCCCACCTGCTGATCTCGTCACTGAGTGATCTTGGTCTCGGTCAGCACTGGGCCCCAGCAGCAGGTGCGAACACTGGATGGGACCGCAGTGAGTGGAAGCAAAGAATGTTTAGTAACCACCAGAGCCTCACCCTGATGACAGTGACCGGTGCACCGCCTTGGTCTGGTGCCCCCAATTACCTTGCCCCACCCTCCTGCCGTGGCTCCACCATCTCACCATATTTTGTGCTCTGCCACCTGCTCCCAATGGCCACCATGTTCTGTACGTGCCCCCTGGTGATCAGTACACGTCATAGCAACCGGTTGTTTGTTCTGCCATTTGGTCTATTTGCATATTAGCCTTTTATTACTTAGGATACTATTTTGTATTAGTTTTAGGTGTACAGCATAGTGCTTAGGCAATCATATACTTACTGTACAACGTGCTCCCCCGATATTTTAAGTACCCACCTGGCAGCCCTGCACATCATTATTACCATATTATTGACTATATCCCCTATGCTGTACTTTAGATCCCCATGACTGTTTTGTGACTACCAATTTCTACTGCTCAATTCCTTCAACTTTTCCATTCCCCTCCCCCTCACCCGTCTGGTAACCAAGTTTCAAGGTTCTGCTTTTAATTGGTGCTTAATAGAGATGGCTTAGTTTCCTAACAGTGTGAACCAGGTCCTCAGCTTATACATGGGCATCCATTGATCTAGTTGCCCAAAACAGTAAGGTACATATTCCTGAAAGGACATTTAGCTCACAATTAGGGTATTTGAGTACCTCTCACAGAGTTTTTGGTTTTCCTTTTCTTTGCATTGAATGGCGGGCTATTATTTAAAAATGTAATAAATATCCAGTTCTGTAATTGCTTCATTATTATCATCTTCTCTCTTTCCACTCCCCACTGTTCCCCCTGCCATCATGATGACACTTCCCTCAGGCACTCACACATGTCACTCCCCAAAAACAGAGTATAAAAACATATTAAAATACACCACACATGGTGATTAGCTGTCAGAAGGTCACCCAGCATCTTGACTCAAACCTTGCTTTTAAATAATGCAAATCCAATTTATCTAACTCTCAAACTTCTTTGGATTTTAGTGTCTCCATCACTCTGTGGTAACATGGCTCATTTATTCAGGGTAATTTAATAAAACGATGAAATGACTTCATATACATGTTTAATTGCATCTCTTCAGATACAAATTGGTTGATATCAAAAGAGTCTTCTTTCCTGAAACAACGGCAAATGTGTTCTTAATAAAAACTATGCTAGTCCCTAAGAAATCTACTGGATCAACAGAATGCTCAGGAAAAATACGCCCTGTTGGCTAAATCATGAGTCCCAACTGCATTAGACAACTTCACATTAAATCTTTATTTTGACGCCTCTTATTATTCAGCTCTATTTATTCCTGGAGCCCATATAGGGTGTCACCATTATAAAAATGTTATAAAACCGGGCCATAAATGAAATTATCTTGAGGTACAAACTAACATATTCATGTACTTAGGAAGGTAAATTGTACTGCTAACTCTTGCTGAGCAAGGGATTTGCAGATTGCCTCTGGGATAATTTGGCAACTCTGTCTTGGGTTGTTTTCTGTCCTTTTGATGTGTGTCTCTAGCCTCAAAAGCAGCTTAGCTTTTAGCTGGAACACTCATTCACGCTCGTGGCTCCGGAGCCGACCTCCTTTATTTTCCGTGTCGCCACATTTCATATGTGTTTTTGTTTTGTTTCAGGGAGTGAAGGCAAAAGATCAGGGCATTAATCTCTCCCTCCATTAGAAGGATGCATTTCCGTTTTCATCCAATTAGCTGCAGTAATTTGAAGCATTTGGTGCCTGCCGATAAGGTGAGAGGCTGGCAGGGGTAGCAAGGGCCGTGGAAAGCTTTCAGAAGGCGCCCTGTGAGCTGTTTACTGTGAGTTTCACTCAAAAGATCAAGTATCAAGCCTGCTCACCCCAGCCTTATCCTCAAATCCTTACGTGTTCATTGACCGTCGGCATGTGGTCACTCAGGGAGGTTGCAGTGGTTGAGGCTTCCTGCAGAGGTTCTGCAAGGTCGCAGGGCACACGGGACCGAAGCAGCCGGCAGGGAGTTCAAATCTGTCCACACAGCTTGTTCCCAGGGGCAAAGGGCCTAAATGCTGCCTGCTTCCCCCCTTTTAAAACAGGACAGTATCAAAACCTAGCCATTTTTTTTTATTAATTTTTTATACATATCTCCCCATTGCCCCCCTCCCTCCCAGGCATACCCCAACCCCCCAGTGTCTATGTTCATTGGTTATGCTTATATGCATGCATACAAGTCCTTTGATTGATCTCTTATCTACCTCACCTAACTTTAATCTTCCTGCTGTAATTTCACAGACTGTTTGAAGCTTTACTGTCTCTGTATCTATCCTTTTGTTCATCAGTTTATAATGTTCTTTATTATCCCCCAATGAGTGCGATCATGTGATGCTTCTCCTTCATTGACTGAAAACCTAGCCATTTTAATTCGACTCTCCTTTTATTCACATTTAGTAATCCCTTTGATAGTAACAGGACAAATGTAACTCACAGAAAAGATGAAGCCTGTTATTTCTGAGGTGGTGATTTGTGTAGGCAGAAGGGTTTCAAGGTCCTACCACCCCATTTTTTTATGTCTCTCTGCTCCACCTCTTCCCACAATATATATATTTTTTTAGAATAAGGCCAGATATTCTCTGGAAACTTCAGCCTGGATATGAAAGGGAATCTGTTCCAGATTTTGGAGTGAGATATTTTCTTTTCTAGAACGAGCTCCCATTTTTCCTCGGACAACTCCAGCATCACGAAGCTGTAGGTGAGAAATAACTGCACAAGTAAAATACCTTCTGCACAAAGAGGAAGCTCAAGGACTTGAACTAGCTCGCCAATTACTTCTGAGAGAGCAAGGATGGACTTGGTGCAATGGGGAGCTCAGGCAATAAACGTGGGGTCTGCCTCTCTCATATTTTACTCCTTTGGTTTCCTCATCAGTCAAGGAATTGCTAATACCTCTTTTGGTTTTAACATTTTATGATTGGAGAGGGCAGCATATTTCAGTTTAGGATTGGAAAATAGTAAGCGTGTATGTTCTTGCTGGTTTATTCATGGCAGACACCTGTCATTAATTGCGGAAACTTTCTGCTGACCTTGGAACTGTAGGCTGTAGAAAATTTCTCTACACAGAATTTCAAGCAGCCACTACCCAGCAGATGAAGACAAAACTTAAATGTCATTTCACATATAATGGACAGGGATATAGTGACAGAGTAATGGGCAGAGAGGTCTGCTTTTACATTTCTGTGCAACCCTTGGGAAGTCAATGAAATATTTAAAAATTAAATTTGATATAGTGTTTTTCGGGACAATAAGTTTTCATTTCTCTGGGATAATTGCTCAGAAATGCAATTTGCTGGGTTATATGGTAGTTTTATATTTAGTTTTAAAAGAAATTGGCAAGTTATTTTCAGAGTGACTCTAACATTCCCACCAAAACTGATCCAGTTTTTCTGTATCTTCCCCAACACTACGTGTTCTCACTATTTTTTATTTTAACCATCCTGATAGGTGCATAGTAAAATCTCATGGTGATTTTAATTTGCATTTTCCTAGTGGTCATTATTGTTGAACATCTTTTCATGGGCCTTTTTATTTCTATTTATCTTCATCTAGAAAATGTCTCTTTATATCTTTAGTCCATTTTCTAATTGATTGTTGCCTTTTTTACCTTTGAGTTTTGAGAGTTCTTTATTTATTCTAATTACTAGTCCTTTGTTGGATAAGTAGTTTATACTTTCTTTATGATTTTCTCCCACTCAGTAGCTTGCCTTTTCATCATTTTAACAAGATCTTTTGCAAAGCAGAAGTTTTTTATTTTGAATTTATCATTTTATGACCTTATTTTTGATCATATCTTATTTAGAGTCTTTCTATTTCTTTGTGTCTTTACATTCTTTCACTAGTGTTTTGTAGTTTTCAGTTTATGTCTTTTGCATCCTTGGTTAAGTTTTTTAGGATTAATTTTCTTAATTTCCTTTTTAGGTTGTTCATTGTTACTGTATATAATTTTGTGATGAGTTTGTATCTTGTTACATTACTGAAATAACAGTGTGAACTGTTACTAAATTCTAACATTTTTCTATTTATGAAATATTTAGGATTTTCTACATATAAGATCTATGTCATATTTGAACATAGGTAATTTTACTTCTTTCTTTTTAATTTTTAAATTGTTTATTTCTTTTTCTTGCCTAATTGCTCCAAAAAAACAGACCAGAATTTCCAATATTATGTTGAATATAGGTGCTAAAAGTGGATATCCTTGCCTTGTTCCTGATCTTATAGGAAAAGCTTTCAATCTTTCACCATCGAGTATGATATTAGCTACTTTTAAAAAATAAATGGCTTTTATTATATCAAGATGATTTTTCTTCTATTCCTAATTTATTGGGTGATTTTTTTTATTGTGAAAGGTATTTAATTTTGTTAAATGCTTTTTCTGCATCACTTGGGATTCTCTCCCCTAATCTTGTTAATATATTATGTTACCTTGATATGTTAAACCATCCTTGCATTGCAGAAATAAATTATCCTTGCTCATGGTATATAATCCTTCCAATGTATTGTTGAATTCTGTTTACTAGTATATTGTTGGGGTTTTTTTTAGTATTCATCAGGTATATTGGCTTTTAATTTATTTTCTTTCTCTGTCTTGGTATCAAGGTAAGGCTAGCCTTATAGATTAAATTTGAAGTTTATCCTTTTCTTCAGTTTATGACCTTTTTCATCTCCTCTTGGGTCTCACTAAATTTATCCATCTTTTCTAGCATATTCTTGAAAAACCTTATAAGTGTGGTTTTGAACTCTATATCCAGTCGTTTTTTTCCCTCCATTTCTTTTGTTTGTGATCCCTTCCCTTGTCTCGGCATTTTCACTATGCCGGGGAAACTTCTGTGTTGAATTCAGCCTTATGATACCAGACACAAAACTGAAGAAGCCTCTATTGAGCTTGGGATGGATGGAGTCTCAGGGCTTAAGGGAGCGCCTTTCCTCCCAGTCGGCCCCGCCCTCCACGGCCCCTGAGTCTCACGTGCCTGGGTAATGGCTGGAGCCGTCCTTGTGCCTCTAACCGCTGCCTTTCCAGCTCCCCTGCGCACCAGGACCACACGAGTCTAGGTCTCTAGGGTTTTGCCCGAAACAGGGGCCCAGTGGAGTCAGAAGTGGCACAGTTGGGAGGGTCTATCCCCCCCCCACTCGCAAAAGCCAGCAGCACAATCAGCAATCTGTCCTGCGCACAGTGCCGTGCGCGGCACCAGGCCTTTGATCTTCTGTGACTCCCCTAAGTTTCCGTGCACTTCTCCCTTTTCACAGTCCAAACTCCCCCCATATGAGTTTCGGCTGGATCTGGGGTTTAGTGTCGTAGATAAGGGGTTCAATGCCTTTGAGAGTCTCCGTTTCCCTCCCGCCAGAGAAAGCCAGCCAGGTACTCCGGCACCACGCACGCGTCTCCGTACCTCAGCTTTTTGCAGCTCCTCTGGGTCTCCATGAGCCCCGCTCTTTCCCTCTAGTTGTAGAACTTCCACTCAGCCAGCTTTCCTGTGGTTCTGGATGATGTCCGTTCTGTCTTTTAGTTGTAGTTTTGAAATTGTTGTGCGAGGCAGCAGTGTAGGTGTTTCCCTATGCTGCTATCTTGGATTCTCCTTCTTGGGAAGTTTTAATTACTGATTCAATCTCTTTGTTACTAGAGGCCTGGTGCGTGAAATTTGTGCACTGGGAGGGAGGTCCCTCAGCCTGGCCTGTGCCCTCTGACAGTCTGGGAGCCCTTAGGGGATGTCTTCCTGATTGCTTAAGTGGGGAGCAGGCCTAAGCTGGCAGCTGAACATCCTCATTGCTGCCAGAAGGCAGAGAGGCTCTCACCACTACCACTGTGCTCACCAGTTGTGTGGCTGGCTTGTGCTGTGGGAGCACACTGATCACCAGGGGGCAGCTCCTACATTGAACGCTGGCCCCTTGGTGTTCAGTGTGTGTCATAGCGACTGGCCGTTCCACCATTTGGTCAATTTGCATATTAGCCTTTTATTTTGTAGGATAGGCTAATATTGGTTGAATTGTATTCCTGCAAAAGTCTTATATTCAAGCCCTCACCCCTAATACCTGAGAATGTGACTGTTAGGGGATAAGACCTTTTAGAGTACTAATTAAGTTCAAAGGAGGTTGTTAGGATGGGTCCTAGACCAATATGATTGTTGTCTTTATAAGAAGAGATCAGGACACACACAAAGACAGCACATATGTATTTACACAAAGAAATGACCATGTGAGGACACTGCAAGAAATTGACCATCTGTAAGCCATGGAGAGAGACTTCAGAAATAAAACACCCTGTCAATACCTTGATCTTGGACTTACAGCTTCTAGAATGGTAAGAAAATAAATTTCTATTGTTTAAATCACACAGTCTATGGTATTTAAAAAAAAATATATTTTATTGATTTTTTTTACAGAGAGAAAGGGAGAGGGATAGAGAGTTAGAAACATTGATGCGAGAGAAACATTGATCAGCTGCCTCTTGCATGCCCCCTACTGGGGATGTGCCTGCAACCAAGGTACATGCCCTTGACCGGAGTTGAACCTGGGATCTTTCAGTCCGCAGACCGACACTCTATCCACTGAGCCAAATTGGTTTTGGCAGTCTATGGTATTTTATTTTGGCAGCCTTAGCAAACTAATTCGTGGGTCAATTCAGATTTTCTCTTTTTTTTATGATTTAATGTCAGTAGGTTATATATTTCTTCTTCTTCTTCTTCTTTTTTTGCTTACAAGCAACTCATTTATTTTTATTTTTTTAAAATTTAATAAATATTTATTGTTCAGATTATTACACTTGTTTCTCTTTTTTCTCCTCCCCTCCATAGTTCCCCTCCACCTTCTCCCAC
>JAAGEH010000046.1:4603496-4631891 GCA_011751065.1 Lasiurus cinereus
CCACATTGTCCTCATCCATAGGTGTATGATTATTGTCCAGTCTCTCTTTATACCCCCCCTCACCCCTTTCCCGATTCTATTATATTCACCAGCTTATTCTGTTCATCAGATTTTTAATTCACTTTTTAGATTTACTTGTTGATAGATATGTATTTATTGTTCATGATTTTTATCTTTACCTTTTACTTCTTCCTCTTCCTGTAGAGTACCTTTCAGCATTTTATATAATACTGTACTGGTTTGGTATTGATGAACTCCTTTAGCTTTTTCTTATCTGTGAAGCTCTTTATCTGCCCTTCAACTCTGAAAAATAGCTTTGCTAGGTAGAGTATTCTTGGTTGTAGGTTCTTGCTATTCATCACATTGAATATTTCTTGCCACTCCTGTCTGGCCTGCATCGTTTCTGTTGAGAAATCAGCTGGCAATCGTAGGGATACTGCTCCCTTGTAGGTAATTACCTGTTTTTCTCTTGCTGCTTTTAATATTCTCTCTTTGTCTTTTGCTCTTGGTGTTTTAATGATGGTGTGTCTTGGTGTGGTCTAAATATTTTTTGCTGGCCTTTTCTAATCTTGGTTACCCTATTGTCAAACAAGGGCCCAAGTACTAGCTAGCATCAGGTGTTCTGGAGCTAGTGTCTGCACCAGGAGCCTCTCCTCACCACCCTCTTTTCCCTTTTGGCAACTTTGTGATTGTCTCCACCTCCTGCCTTGTCCCTTTGATGTCCTTAACAAGGTCCACTGGTGGATAGGAGGACCTGTTTTACTTCTCTCAGTTCTCTCCTCCCTTCAGGAATAGTTCTTTTACATTCCACTGTGATACTATGATTTCCTCTGCCATTTCTCTACCTGGTCAAGAGCTGGCGTAAACCTTTTTTAGGTCAAAAATTCCTAGGCTCCCTGAATCCCTTTCTGTTATTCTCACTGTCACGGGCCATAGGTCTAGCGGTGTGCTGCCTCAGGCTCCTACTGGTTCATGTGAGACAAATGTTCAATTTTTGTGAGCTGGTTGTTAAAACAGCCGCTACTAAAAATTAAATTATGTAAATTTACAATTAAGTAAGTTATTTAAAAACAAAAATAAGAGCATTCAAATTGTATCACTTCCTAATTATTTTACTCGAACATCCTGCTCCCTGTACTCTGGAGGTGATTTCCATCTATTGTCTGTATGGTAGAAATATAGACCAGTGTGTATAGAATAGTGTTTATGTCTTCCCAGAGTCACAGTCAGGGATGGCAAATTAGTAGCTTGGAACCAGTTATGGTAACATGGAAGTTGGAAAATGCCACAAATCAGGGTGGGTTTATTGTTTTGTTGACTGTCTAGACTTAAGAAAACAATGAGAACACATTATTAATGCATATTAAACTTAAAATTGTGTTATGTCTATAGCTGTTACAATATACATAGCCCCCAAATTGAAGAAATAGTCTTCCAGTGTTCAAAACTATTATCCTGTTCCACAAAAAAGTCATTTTCATAAGGCTAATGAGTGAAGTCCTAATCTAACATGTTTGTGTGTTTCACTGTTGTCTTATTTATTAATATAAGCAAATACATCAACCAACAATAATCAAGGACTACATTTATGCCATCAATGACACGAATGGCTTTTTGATAAATTGCCTACTGCTCGAACATTTTTTCATAGGCTTTTTTTTTGTCAAAACATAGTTGAATTGAAATTATAGGTTAGCCACTGACACAAGAGTTTGGCAAAAATACTAGTAAGGAAAAGGATTCTGTGAGAACAAATTTCTGTATAGAATTTGCAGCAAAACATGTTATGCACTTTATTATTTATAAACTGTGTGCTGTGCATCCTTTATATCAGCAAAATTTATTTTATATGTATATTTACTGATGTATCTTTTTTCTAGCAAGCTGGTTGTTAAACATTTATCAGCATACCAATGCTTAGATCTTAATTATTATCAAGGTATTTCAGACTCCTGATTTTAAAAGGTTTCTTTTCCAACCAGAAGTTGCACTTAAGGCCAAGTTACAACTATGAAAAAGTTTGTTCACTTTATTTTTCTCTGTCTCCTTATAGAAATGTGCTTAAGATATAATCCCTCAATTTACCAGCAGGTGTCGCTGTGGTGTAGGGCCACAGTCAAAGGCCTCCAGATTTGAACTTTCCCTAGAATTGTTGGAATTGTGCTTCCAGTTAAATCACACACTGAACATCTCCTGTCATATTCTTATGGAAAAACATGTCACATCCAGGTTCATGGAAATCGGGCAGCGTGATAGCAAAAGCATAATCTTCTGGTTCTGTTTTTTTTTTTTTCTTCTTGTTTTGTATTTTTAACTCTACTATATACATATTAAAAAAGCCTGGAATACCTTTTGTTTAGCTCCAGAACTATATATATACCTTTGCTGTTCAAAGTGTGGTTCATGGACCAGCAACATAGGCATTACCGGGGAGCATGTTAGAAATGCAAAATCTCAGGCCCTGCCCTAAACCCACTGGATAATAATTGCATTTTAATAAGGTCTCCAGCAGATCTTTATGCACATTCAAGTGAGAGTTTCCATGAAGTTGAAACAAGATGAAAAAATAACTTTCAGCCTCATTGGGCAAAAGAATGAAGTTAGTGGGGAAGAGAAAGAGATACTTTTTGAGAGAGAAATCTGATATTTTCCTTAGTGCCTATTAGATTTCCTATTCTTTTTCTTTTTCTTTTTTTCCTGGAAAGAAGAAGCTTTCTAGGTCTTTTCTTGCATAACCAGACTCCAGCTAACTTATTTTTCCACCTCCCTTTCTCCCACACTGTATCCAGCCATACTAAATCATTAGGAAACTTGACCTTAAAACTCCTGTCTGATTGTATCACTCCCCTGCTTAAATAGGCTTCCTCTTGCTCTTAGGACATGGACCACAATCTCTATAATGTTTTACAAGGGCTCGTAAGATCCAGCCCTCTTTTACATTGTGGTCTCCCTCCTCAGAACCTCTCTCCTCCTCATACTCAATGCTCAGCTCTACTGGCATTTTTGTCTCAAATGCACTCACTCTCTCTAGATTGCTGGGCCTTGGTTCTGCTTCCTCTCCATGGAATGTTCTTCTCCCTGCCCCAACTCCTCTATTTCCAGACAGGTACTTTCTTTAAAGAGTTTGATAAGCCTTTTCTAAATTCCTTAGATGCTCTAAGTCCTTCATTATATGATTCTCTAATACTTGTGTTTTTATTTCTCATGCTTATCATGTTGGTGATGACTCTGTTTTAGATTCTCCTTTCCCTGGTGGTAGATTATTTCTTTATGAAGGAAGAGAGAATGTCTGTCTTATTTATTCAAAAACTCTACCACAGCCTTCAGCGTCCCAGATTTTTAGGTGATCTCTCTGCTTTCATCATCTTTTTGCCACTCTTGCTTCCTCCTCTGCCTTGTTCTCCTTGCTGTCACCACAAAATACCAAGTTCCTATTGACACTGGTCTTTGGACGAGTTGATCTTTCTGCAAGGCCCCCTTCCTCACTTTTTTCATACCTTTAAGTCCTCTGGTTCAACCCTAGCCATACTCTAGAGCCAGACCTAATGGGGGATTTGGTGATTTGTCTTGGTTTAGGTCTTGTACTGCATTTGCTTTTCAGTGGATAACTATATTGCACACTGATAAATAGAAAATAGCTAATCTTCTTGTATACTTTTTTTGTTTGTTTATTTTGTTGTGTAGATTCAATTTGTTGATAGATATGTAATGTTTACCATTTTGTTATTTATATTTTTTATCTTTTTCTCCCCTTCTTATTTTTAAAGAAGACCCTTTAACTTTACATGTAATACTGGTTTTGTGGCTATGAACTAATTTAGCTATTTTTTTTTTTTGTCTGGGAAACTCTTTATCTGTCCTTAGATTCTAAATGATGTTTTGCTGGGTAGAATAATCTTGGTTGTAAGTCCTTGCTTTTCATCACTTTTAATATTTCTTGCTGCTCCCTTTTGGCCTGCAAAGTTTCTGTTGAGAAATCAGTTAACAATCTTATGGGGCTCTCTTGTAGGTAACTAACTGTTTATCTCTTGCTGCTTTTAAGATTCTCTTTTTGTATTTAACCATTAGCATTTTAATTTTGATGTGTCTTGGTGTGGGCCTCTTTGTGTTCCTCTTGTTTGGGACTCTCTGTACTTCTTGGACTTGTATATCTATTTCATTCACCAGGTTAGGGAAACGTTCTGTCATTATTTTTTCAATCAGGTTTTTAATTTCTTGCTCTCTCTCTCTTGTCCTTCCAGTACCCCTATGATACACTTGAAGTTGTCCCAGAGGCTTCTTGCAGTATCTTTATTTTTTTGGATTCTTTTTTCCCCCTGTTCTGATTAGGCAATTTTTGCTTCCTTATATTCCAAATTACTACTTTGATTCTCAGCTTCATTTACTCTACTGTTGATTTTTATTAAATTATCCTTTATTTCAGTTAATGTATCCTTCATTTTTGACTTTTTTTTATGGTTTCATGTCCTTTTTTATGTTAAATTTCTGACTGAGTTCATTGAGCATTCTTATAACCAGTGTTTAGAACTCTGCATCTAGAAGATTGCTGGTCTCCATTTTATTTCACTCTTTTTCTGGAGTTTTTAAAAATATATATATTTTATTGATTTTTTTTTTCTTACAGAGAGGAAGGGAGAGAGATAGAGAGTTAGAAACATCAATATCAGCTGCCTCCTGCACACCTCCTACCGGGGATGTGTCTGCAACCAAGGTGCATGCCCTTGACTGGAATCGAACCTGGGACCTTTCCAGCCGTAGGCCAACGCTCTATCCACTGAGCCAAACTAGTTAGGGCTGGGGTTTTGTTTTGTTCTTTCATTTGAATCATGTTTCTTTGTCTCCCCATTTGGTAGTTCTTGTGTTTGTTTCTATGTATTGGGTAGAGCTGCTGTGTCTCTTGGGTTTGGTAGAGTGGCCTTATGTAGTACGTGTTCTATAGGTCCAGTGATACAGCCTCCCTGATCACCAATGCTGGGCATTCCAGGTCCCTCCTACCTGCAGGTGGGCTCTATACACCTTATGGTTGTAGTGGAGCCTTGATTACTGTTGGCACATAAATGGTAGAGATTTGCACCTAGGCTGATCAGCTGTAAGGACTGGCTGAGACAAATCAACCACCATGGAGGGTCTGCAGGGGCCTATTCTACAGAGCAAGGCTTACTTTCATGGGGTTATGGTGCCTGCTGAGTCTTCCTCTTGAATGTGTCACTTATGGAGGTGGTTGGGTGGTACTTTGATGTAGTCTGAAGCTGGGTGCACTGCTCTGGGACCTCCTGAGAAGTACAGGATCAGCTTCTGCCTCTGTTCTTCTCAGGATACCCGAGTTACAAAGTGTTCTGAAGATGACTGTTACTTGTGCTTGGCTTGAAAGTGTTCAGCCACAGCCAAGCTGTGATCCAAAACCAGCTGCTGCTAGTGCCAGGCCTGGGGCCACTTAGTGAGAGATATTGGACACATTGAGGTCAGATGCTGCTTGTTTGTGTGATTTTAGGAAAGTTTGAAGCATGAGCCAAGACAGGCCATTTGTATGGAAACAGCTTGGGTGGACCAGAAAGTTGGGTGGAATGGGATATCAGGGTGAACAATGTGAGCTGAGCTTGGCTGATGGAGATTCATATATGGTACCCTCCTGCTTAAACTGTGAGGGAGGCCTCAGAAAAGGAACAATGGTCTCAGTCTTCATTTCTGTCTGGAAGAAAGTTGCCCCTAAGCTCTTGCTATGGTGTCCGATAATTCAGTTCCTCTTTGTATGTCCCTGGTTCCTTTTAAGCTGCTGCCCCACCACTGGAGCTCAGGGGGAGTGAATCAGAGTAAGTGTGCACAGGCCCATTAAGAGGAACAGCCTGGACTCCACCAACCCTTTGTCTCACTCAACCACAAGGCCCCTATTTGTTTGTTTGTTTGTTTTTAATGGCAGCATAGGTGAACATTTAAACTACTGCCTCATACAACAATTCAAACTACAATTAAAAGACAGAACAGACATCATCCAGAACCACAGGAAAGCTGGCAGGGTGGAAATTCTACAACTAGAAGGAAAGAAAGGGGCTTACAGAGACTCAGAAGAGCTGCAAAAAGCTGAGGTACGAAGATGAAAGTGTGGAAAGAAGTGAGCGGTGGAGTGCCTGGCTGGCTTCCACTGGCAGGAGGGAGATGGAGACTCCCGACTGCACTGAACCCCTTGTCCTACTGCACTGAACCCCAGTTCTGGGTGAGACTCATATGGGGGGAGTCAGGACTGTCATGAAAAGGGAAGAGTGCACAGAAATTTAGGGGAGCTGTGAAAAAGCAGAAGTCTGGGGGTGTGCACACCACTGAGCATAGAGAGGACAGACTGCTGATTGTGCTGCAGGCTTTCTCTAGTGGCTGGGAGACAGAGCCTCCCAACTGCGCTGACCTCCACTTCTGACTGCACTGAACCCCAGTTTTGGGTGAGACCCTGGGGACTCACACTCATATGGTTCCAGGAGCGCAAGGGAACCAGAAAGGCAGAGGTCTAGAGGCATATGCGTGTGCACATAGAGAGGGCTTTAGCAATTACCGAGAGACACTTGAGACCCAGGGGCTGCGTAGGGTGGCACTGACTGGAAGCCAAGGTTGTCTGCTCAGCCCTGAGACTCCACCCCATCCAAGCTTAACAGAGAGGCTTTTGCAGTTTTGCAAGTCTTGTATCATAAAGTTGACTCCAGCACAGAAGCTCTTCTGGTGTAGCAAAATTGCAGAGACAAAGGAACAGATCACAAATGAAAGAAATGGAGGAAAACAAATAACTGGATATAGACTTCAAAACCACGGTTATAAGGTTTTTCAAGAATTTCCTAGAAAAGATGGATAAATTTAGCAAGACCCAAGAGGAGATGAAAAAGGACCAACTAGAAATTAAACATACACTGACTGAAATAAAAAATACAGAAACCTAACAGTGGATTAGAGAAAGGCAAGAATCAAGTCAAAGATTTGAAATTCAAAGAAGCAGAAAACACTCAATTGGAAAAGAAAAAAGAATCCAAAAATGTGAGATAGTGATGTTGGGACAACCAACATCAGAATTATGGGGGTGCCAGAAGAAGAGACAGAGCAAGTTACTGAAAACCTATTTGAAGAAATAATGACTGAAAACTTCCCACATCTGGTGAAAGAAATAGACTTACAAGTCCAGAAAGTGCACAGAACCCCAAACAAAAGGAATCCAAAGAGGATCACACCAAGACACATCATAATTAAAATACCAAGAGCAAAAGACAAAGAGAGAATATTAAAAGCAGCAAGAGAAAAACAGTTCATTACCTACAAGGGAGCACCCATACGATTGTCAGCTGATTTCTCAACAGAAACTATGCAGGCCAGACGGCAGTGGCAAGAAATATTCAACGTGATGAATAGCAAGAAACTACAACCAAGATTACTCTAACCAGCAAAGCTATCATTCAGAATTGAAGGTCAGATAAAGAACTTCACAGATAATAAAAAACGAAAGGAGTTCATCAGACCAAACAAGTATTATATGAAATACTGAAAGGTACTCTTTAAGAAGAGGAAGAAGAAAAAAAGGTAAAGATAAAAATTATGAACAACAAATACATATCTATCAACAAATGAATCTAAAAATCAAGTGAATAAAAAATATGATGAACAGAATAAACTGGTGAGTATAATAGAATCAGAGGTATAGAAAGGGAGTGGACTGACAATTCTCGGAGTAGGGGGGGAAGGCATGAGGGGGGTGCATGGAGAGAAAATCATACACCTATGGATGAGGACAATATGGGGGTGGGTGGGAAACAGGTGGAGGGGAGCTATGGGGGAAAAAAGAGGAACAAATGTAATCTGAACAATAAAGATTTATTAAAATAAATGAATAAATAAAAATTTATTAAAATAAACAAATAAATAAAAATAAAATAAAGTTTTACATATATCTCCCTTTTCCCCAATTGACCCTTTCCTTCCCCCTTCCCCATCCACACCTTCCCCTCACAGCCATTCCCATTCCAGGCAAGCCATCACCACTCCAGTTGTGTCCATTGGTTAATCTAATACGCATGCATACAGGTCCCTAACCCCCTCCCCCACTTTCCCTGTTATTTGTCTCTGGATCTATTTTTGCTCATCAGTTTGTGTTGATCGTTATATCCCAGATATGAGTAAGATCATGTGATATTTATCTTTCTCCAACTGGCTTATTTCACTTAGCATAATGCTCTCCAATTTCATCCATGCTGTTACAAATGGTAAAAGTTCCTTGTTTTTTATAGTGGCATAGCATTCCATTGTGTAGATGTACCATAGTTTTTTAATCCACACATTTGCCGATGGGCACTAAGGTTGTTTCCAAATCTTATTTATTGTAAAGTGTGCTGCTATGAACATAGGCGTGCATATAATAGCCTTTCTGACTGGTGTTTCTGGTTTCTTGGGATATAGTCCTGGAAGTGGGATTACTGGATCAAATGGGAGCTCCATTTTTAACTTTTTGAGGAAACTCCATACTGTTCTCTACAGTGGCTGCACCAGTCTGTATTCCCACCAGCAGTGCATGAGGGTTCCTTTTTCTCCAATCCTCTCCAGCAACTGTCATTTGTTGACTTGTTGATGATAGCCATTCTGACAGGCGTGAGATGGTCTCTCATTGTTGTTTTGATTTGCATCTTGGATGACTAGTGACTTTGAGCATGTTTTCATATGTCTCTTGGCCTTCTATGTATCCTCTTTCTAAAAGTGTCTATTTAGGTCCTTTGCCCGTTTTTTGATTGGATTGTTTATTTTTCCTTTGTTAAGTTGTAAGAGTTCCCTGTAAATTTTGGAGATTAAACCCTTATCTGAAATAGCATTAGCAAAAATGTTCTCCCATTCAATGGGCTTCCTTGGTGTTTTGTTGGTGGTTTCTTTTGCAGTGCAGAAGCTTTTTATTCTGATGCAGTTCCATTTGTTTACTTTTTCCTTAGTCTCCATTGCCCTAGGAACTGTGTCATTAAAGATATTGCTATGACATATGCCTGCTATTTTGCTGCCTATGGAATCTTATAGGATTTTTTATGGTTTCCTGTCTTACATTTTAGTCCTTTATGCATTTTGAGTTTGTTTTTGTACATGTTGTATATTGGTGGTCTAGTTTCAATTTTTTTGCATGTATATGACCGAATTTCCCAGCACTATTTATTGAAGAGATTGTCTTGACTCCATTGTATGTTCTTGCCTCCTTTGTCAAATATTTATTGAACATAATGGCTTAGGTCGATTTCTGGGTTCTCTGTTCTGTTTCATTGGTCTATATGTCTGTTCTTGTTTCAGTACTAGGCAGTTATGTAAACCGTGGCTTGGTAATATAGTTTGATATCTGGTATCGTGATCCCTTCAACTTTGGTCTTCTTTCTCAGGATTGCTGTGGCTATTCAGAGTCTTTTTTTATTCCAGATGAATTTTTTGAGAGTTTATTCTAGATCTTTGAAACATGCTGTTGGTATTTTAATGGGAATTGCATAGAATCTGTAGATTGCTTTGGGTAGTATGGACATTTTAATGATGTTGATTATACCAATCCATGAACATAGTATTTTCTTTCATCTATTTACATCTTCCTCTATCTCTTTTTTTTCAATATTCTGTAGTTTTCTGAGTACAGGTCTTTTATCTCCTTAGTTAAGTTTATTCTTACATATCTTAATTTTTTTTTTGGTTCAGTGGTAAATGGGATTTTTTTTTTTTTTTAGTTCTTCTAATGTGAGTTCATTATTGGTATAAAAGAAGCCATAGATTTCTGGGTGTTAATTTTATATCCTACTACATTGCCAAATTCACTTATTAGGTCTAGTAGTTTTTTGATGGAGTCTTTGTGTTGATTTTCTAAATATAGTATCATGTTATCTGCAAATAAGGACAGCTTTACTTCTTTTCCAATTTGGATGCCTTTTATTTCTTCTTCTTCTCTGATCGCTATAGCTAGCACTTCCAATATGATATTGAACAAGAGTGGTGAATGTGGGCATCCCTGTCTTGTTCCCATTCTTAGGGGAAATGATTCTAGTTTTTGCCTATTGAGTATGATGTTTACTCTAGGTTTGTCATATAAGGCTTTTATTATGTTGAGGTATTATCTCTCTATTCCCACTTTGCTGAGAGTTTTCAAGCCCCCTGGTTTTTGCAGCTAGAAGTTATAGGGACTTCTCTTCTGGCACTGGAACCTGGGCTGGGGGCCTGATGTGTGGTTGGGACTCCTCACTTTTTAGGGGAGGCCTCTGAAACTGAAATATCCCTCCTAATTTTCATCAGCTACCCATGGTGTGGGACCAGCTTGTTCCATACCTCTGCCCTTCCTACTAGTTTTGATGTGGCTCTTTCTTTAAAAAAAATTTTTTTTTGTACTGATTGTTTTTAGAAAGAGATAAAGTTAGATAGATATATAGATACATAGATAGATAGAACCTTAGAAACATTGATTTGTTGTTCTACTTATTTATGCATTCATTGGTTGATTCCTGACTGGGAATCAAACCTTAACTTTGGTGTATGGGAATGATGCTCTAATCAACTGAGCTACTTGGCCAGGGATGGCTTCTTCTCTTTTTTTTAAATTTAATAAATCTTTATTGTTCAAATTATTATAATTGCTTCTCCTTTTTTCCCCTCCACATAGCTTTCCTCCACCTGGTTCCTACATCATCCTCTACCCTTATCTCTCCTCCCCAATTATCCTAATCTATAGGTGTACATTTTTTTAAAAAAATTAAATCTTAATTATTCAGATTATTACATTTGTTTCTCTTTTTTCCCCTCCATAGCTCTCCTCCACCCAACTCCCACCCTTCCCTCTGCCCTTACCTCCCTCCCATTGACCTCATCCATAGGTGTATGATTTTTGTCCAGTCTCTTCCTGTACAACCCTCACTCCTTTCCTCCCGAGAATTGTCAATCCACTCCCTTTTGTTTGGGTTTCTCTGTGCTTCCTGGACTTGTAAGTCTATTTATTTCACCAGATAGGAGAAGTTTTGGGTTATTATTTCTTCAAAGGTTTTCAATATCTTGCTCTCTCTCTTCTTCTAGCACCCACATGATTCTGATTTTGATACACTTGAAGTTGTCCTAGAGGCTCCTTACACTATCTTCAAAAATTTGAATTCTTTTTCCTTTTCTGGTTGAGTATTTTTTGCTTTTTTGTATTTCAAATCTTTGACTTGATTCTTGCATTCCTTTAGACTGCTGTTAGGTCTCTGAAGTGTGTATATATATATATATATATATATATATATATATATATATAATTTCAGTCAGTGTATGTTTAGTTTCTAGTTGGTCCTTTTTTGTATCCTCAAGGGTCTCACAAAATTTATTGGCCTTTTCTAGAAATTTTTGAAAAACCTTATAACCATAGTTTTGAACTCTATATCCAGTCATTTGATTTCCTCCATTTCTTTCTATTGTGATTTATTTCTTTGTCTCCATATTTTGGCTGCTTCCCTGAGTTGGTAGAGTAACTTTGTGTGCTAGGTGTCCTATATGGCCAGTTGCTCAGCATCCCCAGTTACCTGAGGTGGACACTCTTGGTGCACCCCTTTGTGGACTGTGTGCACAGCCTTTTTTGTAGTTAAGTCTTGATTGTTGTTGGTATCACTGAGAGGAATTGATCTCTAGGCCAATTGTCTGTGAGGATCAGCTGTGTCAAAGCTGGGAGAACTGCTGTGCTAGAGACACCCTTTTGAGACAAGACTTGCAAAAGCCTCTGTGCTCAGCTTGGGTGGGGTGGAGTCTCAGGGTAGAGCAGACAGCTTTGGCTTCCCATTGGCCCTGCCCTAGGAGGACCCTAGGTCTCAGTGTCCCTCAGTATTCGCTGCAAGCACCTCTGAGAGAAAGCTGTCCTTGAGTTTTGCCCACTGCCAGACAGTCCAGTTTCTCCCCAAATGAGTCTGGGTCCCCAGAGTCTCACCCAGAATGTGTTCAGCACAGTTGGGAGCTTTTGTCTCCCTCCCACTTCATAAAGCCAGCCACGCAGTCAGCTGCCAGTCCTCTCTGCATGCATGTACCTCAGGACCTCTGCCTTCCACAGCTCCCCGGAGTCTCAGTGTGCTTTTCTCTTTCAATCTAGTTGTAGAATTTCCACTCAACCAGCCTTCCTGTGGTTCTAGATGGTATCTGTTTTGTCTTTTAGTTGTAGTTTTGAAATTGTTATGCAAGGCAGCAGTTTAGGTGTTTACCTATGCCACCATCTTGGTTTCTTCTCTTTTTCCTTTTCTGGTTGAGTATTTTTTGCTTCTTTGTATTTCAAATCTTTGACTCAATTCTTGCAATCATCTAGTCAGCTGTTAGATCTCTGTAAATATTTTTTTATTTTTGCTTAATTTATAGTTGGTCCTTTTTCATATCCTCAAGAGTCTCACTAAATTTATTGGCCTTTTCCTAAAATTCTTGAAAAACTTTATAACCGTGGTTTTGAACTCTATATCCATTCATTTGCTTTCTTCCATTTCTTTCATTTGTGATCTGTTTCTTTGTCTCTGCATTTTCACTGCTTCCCTGAGTTCGTAGAATAGCTTTGTGTGCTTGTTTTCCTATATGGCCCAGTACCTCTGCCTCCCCAGTTACCTGAGGTGGACATTCTTGGTACACTCCTTTGTGTACTGTATGCACATCCTTCTGGTAGTTAAAGTCTTGATTGTTGTTGGTATCACTGTGAGGAATTGACCTCCAGGCCAATCAGCTGTGAGGATTAGCTGTGTTTATGCCAGGAGAACTCCTGTGCTGGAGACAGCCTTATGATACAAGACTTGCAAAATTGCAAAAGCCTCTGTGCTTGGCTTGGATGGGGTGGAGTTTCAGGGCTGATCAGGCAGTCTTGGCTTCCCATCAGCCCTGCCCTATGCGGCCCCTGGGTCTCAGTGTCCCTCAGTAATTTCTGCAGCCCTCTCTGTGCGTACTTGCAAACGTGCCTCCAATCCTCTGTCTTTTGCGGCTCCCCTGAGTTTCCGTGTGCTCCGAGGACCCGTATGAGTCTGGGTCTCCAGGGTCATGCCTGAAATTGGGGTTTAGTGCAGTTGGAACTGGAATTCAGCACAGTCGGGTGGTTCTGTCTTCTTCCCGCTAGAGAAATCCAGCGGCTAATTAGCAGACAGTCCCCTCTGCGTGCACTTGCACACACATGCCTCAGAGTTCCCCTAAGTTTCTGTGCACTCCTCCCTTTTCCCTTCTGTCCAGACACCCCCGTATGAGTCTTACCCGAACTGTGGTTCAGTGTAGTCGAAACTGTGGTTCAGTGTAGTAAGGTGTTTCCAACTTTCTCCTGCTAGAGGAAGCCAGCTAGGCCCTCAGCTGCCTGTCCTCTTCCTGCGCGTGTCTCCCCCCATATGAGTCTCTCCTGGAACTGGGGTTCAGTGCAGTCAGAACTGGGTTCAGTGCAGTCAGGAGTTTCCATTTCCCTCCCACTAGAGAAAAGCCAGCCAGGCACTCAGCTGCCTATCCTCTTCATGCACATATCTCTGTACCTCAGCTTTTTGCAGTTCCTCTGAGTCTCTGTGAACCCCTCTCTTTCATTGTAGTTGTAGAATTTCCACTCAGCCAGCTTTCCTGTGGTTCTGGATGATGTCCATTCTGTCTTTTAGCTGTAGTTTTGAAATTGTTGTGGGAGGCAGCAATTTTGGTTTTTCCTAGTTTATCTATTAAAGCCTGAGAAATGGCTAAGGTTCTTTCCTTCCTCCAGGCTCATGAGTTTACAAAAATAATATTATTGATGCAGGGGAGAAACTAACATGAAGCTGAAAAATCCAAGTTTTGTTTTTTCTTTTTTTCAAAAGTTTCCAATCATGTTAACCTTTCTTTCTTTAAAAAATATATATATTTAGGAAAGAGAGATAGAAAGATCAATGATGAGAGAGAATCATTGATGGGTTGCTTCCTGCATGCTCCCCACAAAGGATCGAGCTAGAAAACTGGACATGTGCTCTAACCAGGAATCCTCTGATTCATAGGTCAACACTCAGCCACTGAGCTACACCAGTCAGCCAAGTTGTGCTTTCTTAATATGAAAAGAATTTTCTTCATTCAGCTCCCTGCCTATAGAGCACCTATGCTATGCAATGTCTTGTGTTTTCTTAAAGCAAGTACAACAGTCAAACACACCAAACCTCAATCACCTGAAGATTTATCCTTCAAAGCTTGCAAGTGAAACTGTCTGATCCTGTGGGAAACATTCCATGATTTATTCCATATGGAGAATTTTTTATTCTTTCTCTACTTTGATGTATATAGTTTTATTCGCACTATTTAGTTTAACACATAGTTAATTTAACTCAACAAATAGATGTGAAATGTCTTCCCTGTTCCAGGCAGTGTGCTAGGTGATTGAATTAGAAATGTGAAAAACCACAGTGCCTTCTCCACAGGCTTCACAATTGGTTTGGGAAATCTACTCTAGATGGACAAAATAGAATGAAAAGCACACACTTACCAAATTGAAGTAGCATGATGAGTCTGGGAATTAGCATCTGGTTGCATCTGCCTGGAGTGTATGCTTTAAGGAAGGGAGGAAGAAGGAGCATAGTGGGAGATGAAGGGAGAGGCAGGCAACAATAACAATAACAATTAATATAAACTACTATTACATTTATTTGCCAGACACTGAGCAAATACTACACGCAGAGTAGTTCACAGTAGCATAGAGATGTTATATAACCTGTGCAACAACCCATAGCTCATTAGTGGCAGGGCTAGGATTTGACAGGTATGGTGTGATATGAGAATTTGAATTTTATTTTAAGTAACTAATCTGGCCATCAGGCATTTAATAGAACCTTCTATGCATGAGTCGCTCTTCTAGTTAATGTGCATGTCTGTCTACCCTACTAGTTTGTGATTTCTTTGAAGATAAACTTTTTTTATGTTTATTTTTGTCAATCCCATTCTAAGAGAGTGCTTAGAATGAAGCAACCATTTAAGGAATTGCAGTTCCTTTCCCCTCCTTTTCTCCCTTGCCTTCCTTAAAGCAATGCCCCTCTGTTTAAGGATGAGAGCTCCCTCTAATCACTAAACCCCAGTATCTTCTCATCCCTCCCGTTATTGTTAAGCATTTTCTGTGAGATGGTTTAGAAGGTAAAAAAGATTGTTATTCTTTTATTCTCCCTTCCTGCTTTGCTTAAGTGAATCTTTGGACAGAAAACAACTAAAATATTATTTGAAGAAGAAAGACTCATTTATAAGAAATACCAAGAGGCTAGTGTTATATAGATGGCAGACTAGAAACATATTTAATCTTACAAGAACACCTCATTATAAACACTCATAATTCTTGGCTGCCCTCATTTACTTACGAGTGAAATGAAAATGAGGGGGTGCATCGGCTCTTGTTTTTCTGTAGCATTGCTTGTAGCACTGGGGACTCCAAATCACATCATGTGAGGAATGGGAAAATCAGCCTTATGGTCCCTTTGCAGTATCAAGAATTTATGTGATAGAAGTAATGGTTATTGGTCCAGTAGCAGAATGAGAATAAGAAGTAAATAATGAGAAGGAAATTCCAAGTTTTCCAGCTCCTACATAAAGATAGCAGCCTCTCTTTTAAGAAACATTATGAGATTAGATTTTTGTCTAATTCTACCATTGTTTTGCTTTCTGAAAATATGTAAATATAATAATTTATTCTTAGACTCTCTAAATGTGCTATATTCCAAATTTTCCCAGAGATAACCATGACTGATTGATTATAATACATATTCCCCATCTATTTTATTCTGGAATATTTATTTCTAAAAATTTTCCATGCGACTCCTAGAGATGGGAAGAGAGGAATTAATTGGAAAAGAAAAGACAGGACACTTGACTCAAAAATTTAACATATGGTGCATTGCTGAAAAAGCCCAGTAGGTAGCCAATGAGTATAGTTCCTGGGTATTGTACATACAGTCTCACAGTCTTTGGAAAAGTATAATATAGTTACTATTATAGCCAGTAGGTTTTCTAGACAATACATAACATATCTAAATGTTAGGTGAAATATCAGAATTATCTTATGTAATATGTTCATGATTGAGTTTAAGACTATGAATAAAGAAGTGCCTAGGGCCCCATCAGTGGCTCAGTGGTTGAGTGTCAGATTATGCATGGAGAGGTATAATGCTCAACCACTGAACCACACTGGCAAGATCCAGTTTGATTTCCTGTTGGGGGACATGCCTGGGTTGTGGGCTTGATGCCCAGCAGGGGACATGCAAGAGGCAGCTGATCGATGTGATTTTTCTCTCTCATTGATGTTTCTACTTCTCTCTCCCTCTCTCTTCTGCTCTCTCTAAAAAAATCAATAAAAACATTTTCAGAAAGTGTGTAGTGGTTTCTATTAATGCATAGATATCTTCCCAGCATACCTTCCTCAGGGAAATACCCTCTGCCTTGCTCTCCATATCTTGAGTGTCCCTTTGCCATTCATGGAGTTCTCCTTTATTTCATAGACTTGGGTGTGGGTACATGACACAGAGCAGCCATGCTCTAGGTCTCCCTGGCCATGATAATTGGGTCATAGTTAGGCAAAGGACTCACCAAGGACAAAAGGTTGGGTCTTCTATTTCTTTACCAAGGAAGGTTGGGGTTAGGGGTAAATTTTTAGATCAGTCCTTACCCAATGCATGAAGGTGCACAAGACAGGCAGGTACTTGTGCCAAGGAACTGTTGACTCGTGAATTGCCCCCTGAAAAGGATGTGCCCAGAGACCCTGCTCCATCACAGATTGTCTAGAGAGAGTTCCTCCCTGGACCCACCCACATCTGGAAGACTCCAGCCATAGCTGCAGGCTTCTGCTCTCCATCTCTCTTGCTTTTCACCCCTATTCTGAGATTTCTGAATAAGAGAGCAGCTTTTTGTGCTTATAGACAATGCAGAAGAAAACTTCCCTGGGTAATATCTCAGGGTCTTTCATAGATGGAGTTAAATGTGGACACAACGGGGCTCAGAGGAAACCTTGTCTCAACTCTGAATCTCTGAGTTCATTGGATGGCAGTGGAGGTGTTGCTCTTTCTCTGGTAGCTGGCCCTGCAAATTGTTTCACCAAAAAACAAACAAACAAACAAACAAACAAACAAACAAACAACCCCCTTGCCCCTCCCCCCCCACCAACAAAAAAACACACACTAACAAAACCCAACAACATTTAAGCTGTCTTGAATGAGTTTATCAGCTTTGGATTCACTGGAGAGATAAGAGAACAAACCATGACTTTTCCCGGAAGAGAGTAAAAGGCTAAATAGGAAGAGTTATTTATACTTCTGGCTGTCACCTTGAGCGGGCAGTTAAGATTGCCCTATTGAGTGGCCTCTGCTTATTAATAGAAGAAGTGAAGAAAGAAAAATGGAGTTAATGTTGCAATGAAGACATGACAGAGCCTCTGGTTTCCAGCATCAGCCTGAAATGAATTAAAGCCAAATTATACCAACAAATCTGTCACGCTGCCCTGAAAACAGGAAGTCTGGGCTGGGCCAACAGGAATTAGTCACGGCACATGCTGGCAAACCCTGCCAGACCAGGAAAAGAAAAATGTGCTTCATCTGCAGAAATTAACTTTTGGAATTTGTGCAGTGTTTTCCATTACCCACTTTCTTTTCTCCAAAGGCCAGTCATCAAATAGACTTGGCTTGCTCCTGCTTCTGCTGCACCATTAAGTGTATGAATTTGTATGTGAAATGGAATCTGAACTCACAGTGTGCCCTTGGATAAGTGACCTCATCTTTCTGGACCTAAGTTTTCTTTTCTGAAAAATGAGGTTGGCATTGCATAGTCCTGGGACTTTAGTGTTCATAGGGATTAGGAAATAATGCATCAGACATTTACTCTGTACCCACACAGTGCTCAGTGCTGTGCTGAGAAATGGCAAAACAAAACGAGGAAGATAAAGTCTTCTAAAGAGTTACCAGTGTTTGCTAAGAGATGTACATTTAAAAAAATATTATAAAAAGAGCGATAACCTACATATTAGGCACTTAACAGTGTGTGAAAATGGGTTTTCATCTGTCCCAGACTTGTCACTAAGGCCCCAAAGCAGAGAAAGGCCCTCCATATAACACATTCCTCTTGAGTAAATGAGGCCAGTACTATATCCATAGGACTTACTGGGAGGGACTAGAGCCATGCTGGCATTACCTTCCCCAACCCCCTGTTATGAGAGGAGGACAGGAATGTGGAGGAGTTTTGACCAAGTGAGCAGCACAGTGTTCCAGGCAAGAGACTACTGTCGCACAGCCCTAACCCCACTAGTAGAATTTCTTGAAAGTCTGGAAGTAACTTGAAGACTGGAAGACATGAAGATTGGTATCTCATTCCACAATTGGCATGTGCTGAGCTGTCAGCCTTCCAGAAGCTCTCTGATGCCCCTGTTCAAGGTGAATGCTTTCAGGGTTCCTGGAGGAGTGTCAACATCCTAGGGCAGCACTTACAATTTCCTTTTCAGCCCCAGAATCTCCAAAGTTTTGGGGATGCACTTGAACAAGAGAGTTTAAATCTAGAAATTTCTGAGGATGAAAGGCCACTGGAGTAGGCCATGTTAACATGAAAGGATTGTGGAGCCTTGTATAAAGTGTTTGGGGAAGAGATAGAACAAGTTGTCCCTTATCCTAGTTCTTCCCAGCCTTAGGGGTATAAGAGAGGACTCTGGCAATCCAGGTGGTTCTACACGAAGAGTACCAGGTTTAATTGAGAAGCAGCAGCTCTGGGCTTGCCCAAGTGAGCCTCTGCAGCAAACATATACACTGATGTACCCTGAGATGCAGCTGGGATGTGCAGAGATGATGGTGGCCTTCTGGGAGAGGACTTCAGTTACAGAGGGTGCTGGGCTAAAGCCAAACTCTCTCTAAGAACACCATACCACTTACTTGGAAGCCAGAATTGGCTGGAATTGAACTGAACCTGAGTTCAGAGAGACCCTTACCATACAAAGAGACTTGTCCTTCTCTCCTCTTTACAACACTGGAGGAACAAAAGGCTGGAAAAAGAAGGAGGAGCCAGTGTCTTAGATCCAGATCCCAAGACTTTTTGGTATCTGACAGGTCCTGGAAATTACTGAATCTGCTCTGTGTTGTTAAGGGGCTACTGCCCCAAGGGAAAGAGGAAATCAACATAGCATAGTTGAAGGTAGTTAATGGGGTAGAAATTAAAAGGTTCATATTTATATCCCAATAAGCTGAGAAACTTTAAAAATTAAGTTAAAGTATCACAGTGGTGAGACTGTCTCTGCTTGGGGACATTCAAGGACTCACAATCCCATAGAGGAAACAGGCCCCATTTACTTGAGGACAAATCACAATTGACAAATGATAGAGGTATGAATAAAGTGCTAGGGAAAGTAGAGGAAGGCCCGATAAATTAGATGTGGACTGCCATTTTGATGAGGTGATATTTGAATTGGGGATAAGAAATATGAGGAAAATAAAAAGGGTAATCTTTCTAAATACATTTATTTAGAATGGACCAGAATCAACAAGACTCAGAGAGTGAAGAGCGTGAATAGTCAGCTGCGGTTGGAACAGAGAAAGGGAGTTGGGAATGTGGGAACTAGGCTAGAATTCAAGACCTTCCCAGTTTGGCTCCGCCCACCTTTTTAGCTTTAAGGATTGTGGACTTTATGTTTGTTGACGATAAAAATCCCTTGAAGTGTTTGAGAATATATTTTATAATATTTAAAATATATTATTCTCACCATATTATGGGGGGAGAGTTAGAGGAAGGGTGAGCCTCAGCAGGATTTTGCAATAGTTTAGTTGAGAAGTAATGAGTGTCTGAGACAGAACATGACAATGGGAATAAGGGTCAGGCCCAGCTCTGAGAGTTATTTGAAAGTGACTGGATAATGGTCAGAGCTGAGTAAGAAGGAGTCAAATATGACTTCCAGCTTGATGTATTAAGTAGGTGATCCTGTTATGAAACATGAGAAGGAAAATATTTGTGGGAAAAGAAGAAGGCAGAAAAAAAAATAGCCAGCATTTACTAAGCATCCACTATCCACCAGCATTTTTCTGAGTGGCTTACACATAGTAAGTTGTTTAATCCTTAGTACAACCTTATGGATAGATACTATTAGAAGCACAGATAATACATTTGGCTTCATGTGTGTCAAATTTGAAGTGCTCATTTGATAATCAGATAGATGTACAGTGGAGTTTCAAAAATCTCCATCTTGAATTTAGGAGGTGAGTTTTGCTGGATACGAGAGCATCCCATAAATGGTAATCCTTGTATCCTGGAAGTATCTTGTAACACTGAGCAGACCTGGTGAAGCTGGGAACTATACCACTAAAAGACAGGGAGGAGACTGTTAAGTGTGGCTCAGTCGGTAAGCATCAACCTATGAACCAGGAGGTCATGGTTTGATTCCCAATTAGGGCACATGCCCCGGTTTGGTTTGATCCCCAGTGGAGGGCATGCAGGAGGCAGCTGATAGATGATTCTCTCTCATCATTGATGTTTCTATGTCTCTCTCCTTCTCCCTTCCTCTCTGAAATCAATAAAAATATGTTAAAAAAAAAGAACAGGGAGGAGAGGAGTAGGGCAGAAATGGCTAGTTGTTGACCCTGGCCCATATTCTCTTCTTTCTGGGCATCTAATTAGGTGATATCTCCCAGCCTCCCTGGAAGCTAGGTACGGCTGGCTGATTTCTAGTTACACTTGTGTGAGCAGAAGTGATATGGACGGAATCCATACAACTTTTTACTTCGTGTTTTCCATGTTCCTTTCCCTTCCAGCTTACTGAGAAAGAGAGCTCCAGGAGGATTATCATATGTTGTTGACAAAGCCTCCCTCAGCTTGAGTCTCTGCGTAACTGTGTAAGGCAGAGCACGCCTCCCATCACCACCAATCTGATGACTTGAAATCTCCCCAGGCTGTTAGGTGAGCAAGAAATACGTGCCAATTTTACTTGAATCATATACTCGTGAGCCTACTTATTACCGCAGTTACCTACCCTACCCAAAGCAGAGAGACCTGCACAGTAAGAAGCCTTAAAAGGGGCAAGAACTCATCTATCCAGTTGCATCTTATATAAAATTCATATTTCTTTCATGAGGGAATATATTTTTAGGTTAGATTTGTGGAATAAGTCAGCAAAGTGACTTCATTTTTCATAAAATTTCTTATAAAACAGATGGAGATCTAAATTTTGAGGAGACTTTAAAAACTGTTTTCCCAGACTGTCAAATTACAGCAGGAAGGTTAAGGAGAGGTGGGGTAGATAAGAGATCAACCAAAGGACTTATATGCATGCATATAAGCATAACCAATGAACACAAGACACTGAGGGGTTAGGGTATGCCTGAAAGGGGGGGAATAGGAAGATATGTATACATGTAACACATTACTAAAAAAGTAAATAAAATAAAAACAAAAAACTGTTTTCCCCAAATCCATTCTTTTTAATTTGATTTTTTTCTTTATTGAGTAAGGTATCATATATGTGTCCTTATCCCCTCAATGCCTCCTAAATCCCCCACTCATATCCTCACCTCCCCAGTGTCTGTGTCCATTGGTTGTGCTTATATGCATGCATACAAGTCCTTTGGTTGATCTCTCCCCCTTTCTCCCACGCTCCCCTGCCTTCCTTCTGAGGTGTGACGGTCTGATCAATGCTTCTCTTGTCTCTGGCCAAATCCATTTTTAAACTTCTGGTTTGGTGTGCTGTCCCTTGAATTGGGAGTGAGTCTAGAGTGAAACTCCTATCCCATGCTGCAGGGACAGGCTCTGCTCTGTACAATATATCAGGGTCCCCTTTCTTTGCAGGCACAGCACAAAGTGAAGGTCAATCAGCACATAATGGCAGGAACATTGCTGTGTTGAAAACAGACTTCATTACCCTTTGTGAGTGCTACCTGATATTGACTGAGGCATCCTAAGGAGGAAAAAGCTTAATGCATCCTGTATATTTTGCAATGCAGTGTACTGTGATTACTGTAGAGGATGTATTGGAACTTGGGTTGAAAATAAAGTACCTTTCCAATAGCGTCTTGCACAGGAATATTGTAATGGGATTCACAGACACAAAGCATACTTTCTAAAGCATTAGGATACAGATTTTAGATATTTCCTAGGGCTAGCTGCTGAGTCATGATTCAGACACATGCCTAACTGCAAATTCCAGCTCAAGCACCTGCAGCTTTTAACTCTGTGCATGCGTGTGTGTGTGTGTGTGTGTGTGTGTTGCTGTGTCTATGTGCATGGACTCCCCTGTGAGCAGGAGAATCACAGTTTGCACAGGGAAATAAAATGTCCAAAGGGACCACTTCCTCACCCACTTGTAAAATTTCCATTCTCAGCATTAAAACAAGCTTGTGTGGCAGAATGATTAGTTGTCATTTAAACAAAACAATGCCCCACATCTGAAAGTCCCACCTTGGAAACACGACCTAATCCACTGAGGTCCAAAGGAAAAAGGAAGGGATTCAATGCACACTCCGCCCACCCCCATCAAGCATCTCTGAGAGACAGCCAGTCTCATAAATTTCTCATCAACTTAGTTTGGCCTCTAAACCAAATCTGCCTTAATGCTATTTGTAGATATAGATTGCTGTCTTTTTCATTACCGTTATCAAATGATGCATTTGTGGCTCAGATCTGAGCTTCTTGACCCATTAAGTGGATTAGATTGCCTGTTGCCTTTGTCCTTTTAGCTTTTGCTTTATCCTCAAATATTCTGTCCTTCTGTACTACGTATATAATATACATACATTATTATGTATGGCACATACATTATTATGTATGGCACATACATACGAATGGCTTCAATCCTAATTAGCCCAATAACCCTTCTGGTTTTTAAGAGGACTGTGTTCAAATCTCTTATTGGAGTCATCAATCTTTCCCTGTAGCAACAGCAGCAGTAGCAGCAGCAGCAGCTGAAATCCTCTGAGATATGGCATGTCACAAGCCCAGCTCAGGGCTCCTTGTAGAGCCACACTCAGCAAATTGAAGATCATGCTCCCTATTAAGCTCCTGGCTGGTGCATCATGGTAGATTCATTTTCAGGAGCAGCTTATGCCTCCACCCCGTCTCTGTCTTGTGCATGGTAATTACTACTCAAGCCCACCCGAGCTGCTGCTGCTGCTGGAAAAAAAAATGGGGGGAGGGGGACTCAAGACTTGATGGTGTTGTTAACCTGAAAACATGCTTCTGTATGTTTGGGGGAAAGTTGAAGGGAGAAAAAAATCAAAGAGGGAGACAAAGACCATGGGTTCAGTCTTAACTCTTGAAGTCAAAAGATAGTTTCATGAAGGTTTATTATAGACATAATCAGCCTCTGTGGTTCGCTAATATTTATTAAGGCTGGGGGTTGGGGATGCAGTTGTGAGCAATACAGGTGCTTTCAACAGCAGTTAGTGAAGGAGCCAGACACATAATTAAATTAAACAAGTAATCTTAATAAAGGGTAGTAGCAATTGCTACTGTATGTGCATTTTTTTATTTGAGCATTCAAATAAAAAATACATTAGAATACCTAATGTATTCTAGGCTAAAGGAGGCCCTAGACCCAATTCCAATGTGTGTGTGTGTATGTGTGTGGTGGGGGGGTTTCCACACACCACCAAGCAATTCTCAGACACCAGATAGATGTTCTACAATTTAACTCAATTCTGACACTATCTACTCAGACACAATACAGATCCTGAAAGTTAAGGCCTCAGTTTCCCGAGAATTCCCCCTACTCCCTTCAGTTGCTGATAGCAACTTCAGGTTGTCATCTGTGCTTCTAACTGATTAGCTATAGGTCAGGTGTTTTAAGGTTCAGTTCTAAGCCCTCCTTAGGTTCAGGTAATTTGGTAGAGCTGCTCATGAAACTCAGAGAACATTTCACTTACTAGATCATCAGTTTATTACCAAAGGATGTAACTCGGGAATAGCCAGAGGAAAGAGATCCACTGGACAAGTTATGAGGAAAGGAAGTGGAGCTTCCATGCTCTCTCTGGGCACCATTACTGTCCAAGGGTTCACCAACCTGGAAGTTCTCCGAATCCTGTCCTTTTGGGTTTTTATGGAGGCTTCATCACAAAGGCATGATTGATAAAATGTATTGCCATTGGTGATTCATTTAACTTTAGTCCCTCTTCCCTCCATGAAAATTCCAACCCCCCAATCAACTGGTGAGCTGTCCTGGCAACCAGTCCCCGTGTTTGTGTATGGTCCAGGAGCCCCTCATTAACATAACAAAAAACACCTTGATCTCTAGCATCAGGATCTCTCTCAAGGGTTTTAGGATCTCTGTAACAGAAAAAGTCTGAAAACCAAGTATATATTTCTTACTAGAAGCCGGATGCACAAATATTCATGCAAGAATAGGCCTTCCTTCCCCGGCTGCTGTCACATAGCGGGCTCGCTCCAACAGCCCGTGCAGTGGTGGTGGTGATGGCAATCCCTGCATGCTCTGGTGCCACTTCCTCCTCACCCTCCTTCTCCGGAGAGTTCCTCTGTGCAGCGCTGGCACTCCTGGGAAGGTAAGGAGGGGGATAGGTGGGGGGAACGAGGCAGGAGGGGAGGACTGGATAGGTTTGGTGCACTAGTGCATTTCACTTTCCCATTGTGAAAGTGGGATGCAACTGGCCCTCTTCCTCCTCTGCCCTCCACCTCCTGCCTGCCCACCCTCCCTCCATGCCCATCGTCCCTCCCCTCTTGTTTTTTTTTTTTTTAAGATAGGGAGGAAGGAGATCTGATAATTTGGGTTACTGTATAGGTGGTCTCTTTTATCTGTTCAAAACAAAGCTGAGCTGCCTGCCACTGCCGCCACGGTTGCCACCATCGCCTCTTGGCTGGCCTGGGGCTCCCGGGGTGCACTAACTGCACTGAGTGAGCTCCTGTGGGCATCCGCACACATGGGACTGCTCCAGTGCTAGGGTTTTGTTTACCAGAACAGTGGGGCAGGGTTGGGTTAGAGGGAGATGCCAGACACTGGGAGCTACGACCTTAGGCACCAGAGGGTTGCCTCTGAGGCCGGGGGCTGGGCCACAGGGAGGCTGCAAGGATGGTTGATAGGTGTGGAGCACAGCAGGGAGGCCCTAAGGAGGCATGCTGACCAGAGTCCCAGAGCAGCCAGGTGGCAGGGCTTCCGCCATCTTTGTTGGCTTAATTTGCATACTCACGCCTGATTGGTGTGGTTGTTGCAAAGTGATGATAAATTTACATATTTCTCTTTTACTAGTATAGATTATAAATAACAATGTCAAATAGGATAATCAAGGAAGGTCACTTTGAGGAAATGACCTTTAGGCTGAGAATGGTGCAGTGGTGGAAGAATTCCAGGAGAGCTCTTTGCTTTTGAAAGGTAGTAAGGAACACTTGTAGCTTGTCTCCAGATGGCCACCTTCAGTTCCTTTCCTCATTCACAGGCATTGAGAAGTAGAGGCTATTTCCTTCACCTTGAGTTTTGGCTGGTATTAGTGATTTGGCTTGATAATGTAACATGGCAGATGTGATATTCTGGAACTTTTAAGAACTTCTTTGGTGAAATCCAGTGACCAAGTAAGACCACCCTGCTGTGAGAAGCCCAAGTCATGTGAAGGTATGCCATGGAGGGAGAGAGACTGAGATAGAGATAGAGATAAAGACAGAAAGAGAGAAAAAGAGAGAGGGGGTGGGGGGGAGAGAGAGAGAGAGAGACCAGGTGGTACCATTATCCCAGATGTGAGTAAAGAAGCCATCTTGGACATGATCCACCAGCCTCAGCTGCTCTAGCTGATGCCATACATACAACAGCATCTTGTTTCTGTCTTTATATCTCTCTCTTCCTTTGAATCTAGGCTGGTGCTGTGACTCATTCTTGGCTAATAAGAAGTAGAAGAAGCAATATTATAATATTTCTGAGGCTAGAAGCCTTGCTGCGGTTGCTTGGGCCTCTTAAATGCTTATTTGTTTGACTCTCCCTCTTGAAAGCCACCTGCCAAATTATAGGAAGCCCAAACCCTATGGAGCCCACTGGTTTGAAATGTCAGGTGAGCTCTCAGCCTACAGCCAGCATCAACTGCCAATCACATGAGTGAGCACTTGGTTCTTCAGCCTAGTAAAGGTCCTGATGGCTACTCACCAATCTGATATGAGATTCTAAGAGGGAATCACCTAGCTTGGCCCAATTAATCCCAGAATTATGAAAGGTATTAAGCTATTAAGTTGTTTTAAACTATTACATTTTGGGGTGGTACATTGTGCCACCTGCGAAAGAAATCACAGCTAGTGTTTAATTTAGAAGAATCTCTACATATAAAAGCCTCAGTGACCATTCCGCCATTCTACCATTTGACTGGTTGCTATGACGCACACTGCCGGCCAGGGAGCAAACGCTCAACACCTCTGGTGGTCAGTGTGCTCCCACAGTGGGAGCATTACTCAACTGACCAACAGGCACTAGAGGTCATTCTCATGGCTGGTGAGCGCAGCTGCAGCAGTGTGAGCCTCTCCCCCTGAGTGCCCTTCCTCAATCTGGACCAGGACCGAGATCGGGACCAGCATTGAGACTGACTGGGTGCGAGCCTGTGGTTGCTACTCGGTCATGAGCACACTGATATTGCCCTGGTCCTGGGACAGGAGCTCAGAGACTGCAGCAGAGTGGCAGGCAGCCTGCTGAGCAGCGGCAGTGGTAGGTGCCGCAGGGTCTGGATGAGCAGGAGCAGTGCAGTGCCTGGCTCAGGGCTCGGGCTCCTCCCCAGCTGCCTACTACTTGGTGCACTACTTCATCCCTCAGGGGATCTTGGACTGCCTGTTTCAGCCCGATCCCCACAGGCCACTCGGAGGGACCCCACCAGTGCTCAAATCCACGCACCATTATAAAACCTAATGTTCTAGAACAGCGGTTCTCAAGCTGTGGGTCACGGCCCCTTTGAGAGTCGAATGACCCTTTCACAGGGGTCGCCTAAGACCATCTGAAAATGCAGATATTTACATCACGATGCATAACAGTAGCTAAATTTCATGGTTGGGGGTCACCACCACATGAGGAACAGTATGCAAGGGTCGCGGCCTTAGGAATGTTGAGAACCACTGTTCCAGAAGAATTTAGACTAGGTCAACTCAAAAACATTTGAAACATTTAAATGTAGTATATCAAATACTAAAAGTCAAATAAATGACTTTAGCCTAGTAGGAAATCATTTGCAAATTATCTCGTTATCATTGGTCATGATCTTATTTTGATCTATTTCTCTTGGAGTTATACTCTCCCCTTGTTATTTTGAGAAGTGAAGATATTGAATCTAGTAGAAGGAGTGATATAATTCCACCTCTAGATACAAAAATGTATATCGCATGCTTCCTTTTCATATGTGTTAGCAATCAAAGTATTGGTCAATCTTACAGCAAATAAAAATGTAATGATCCTTTATATATGACACATGCAGTCCTTGTTTTTTTAGGGACCTTAAGCATTTCCTAACACAGTCTTTCTAGGCAGTGGGTGGGAAAACACAAAGCTCTGAACAGGAGGAAACTGCACAGTTCACAGTGTCTGGCACACAGTGGCTCCTTAGTAACTGTTGAATGAATCATGTGGGAATTCAGGACCAAGTTCTGGTTCCCAACTCAAGTCCAGGTGCAGCTGTTAAAAAGTGATACATGCCGCTCGCGGGGCCTGCCTGCAAGTCTGAAAGCTCTTCAGTCAGTGTCAGGATCAAGGAGGCCAGAAACAAGAATGTTTGCGATGAGATACACTATATGTATATGGTTGTCTACATAAATGTCTGCATTTATGTATGTGTAAAATCTTCTCTCTCACTCTTCTTTCAATTTGTGAAGGTAATATGTTAGATATTGGAGGGCTTCTATACATGTCTTTTCCTAGCCTGAGTGCCCAAAATTCTGAATGACTCAATTCCCCCCATTTGAAAGATCGACAATAGTGTGTTGTGTAGTAGTTAAAATTTCAGAAGGAAAGTTTTACAATAAATACAAAACAGAATGAAATAAAAGTAAGTGTAAGCACTTTACTGCACCACAGAATTCTTTTATAGAAACTCGGATATGGAGATATAGGAGCAGTTTTAAAGCACCATTAATAGAATATTTTTGTCTACAGCATCAAAAGATCCACCTCTTCAACCCATTTCACACATTAAAGGCATTTTGGGGGGACTAGCATTCTATTCATATGACATTTGTTTGCAAACATATTACACAAAAGGGGTAATTTATCCACAGAATATCAATAGGCAATGAATACATGGAAGGCAATGGAAGTGGGGCTCAAGAATGGAGAGGTGAGCCCAGCTGGTGTGGCTCAATGGTTAGGCATTGACCTATGAACCAGGAGGTCACAGTTTGATTCCTAGTCAGGGCACCTGCCTAGGGGTGTGTAGGAAGCAGCCTATCAACGATTCTCTCATCACTGATGTCTCTATATCTCTTTCTTTCTCCTTTCCTTTCTAAAATCAATTACATATATATATATATATATATATATATATATATATA
>JAAGEH010000046.1:4631991-4751938 GCA_011751065.1 Lasiurus cinereus
ATATATATATATATATATATATATATATATATATATATATATTTTTTTTTTTTTTTTTAGAAGAATGGAGATACTTGAAGTCCTGCCAGGGGAAATGAGGACAGCATGATGGGAGGAGGAAGAAGACATTGAACAGCTATTTATACATTAGCTCAAAATTACCTTTAACTGGAGAATCAGGCAGAATAATTATAATGAATCCCTCAAGCTAGGAACATAAAGCAGTGTGGGTGGTAGGGGATGGTGGAAAAAACATGGAATTCACTGTTATACTTTAATCTTTGTCACCTTTTCTCATATTCACCAATGCCTCATTTGTGCTTCAGTAAAACCGTTTTCCAGGCCCATTAGACCGTTGCATATTACTTTCACTTATTGACCATAGCTGTCACCTCAGGGAGGAGATGCTTCCCCTGAGTAGCCACAATCGCTCTGTGCTTACCAAGGCAAAGTGGAGAAGACGGAAACTAGTCATGCAAAGGGAATCTTAGAAATCTCTCCTGACCTCATGATTGCCAGCAGCTTTATAGTAGGCAAAGCAACCTTTCAAGCTCAGGTCAAAGGTTAGTCATTCATAGAGAACCTCACGGATCCCCATAATGACCCAGATCTCACAATAAGTAGTAGGTTAGTGACAGAAGCTAGAAGATGAAAAAGCCTGCATTCCTAACATCACCTGCCCATTAGCACTGGCTTGCTTCCATGTAGAGCTGAGTGTTCTTGATGTTTGGCAGCAAAGATAATCCGCCTCCGCACAACTAGACACTATCTGGAAAAAGCAACATTGCATGAAAACTAATAATCTCATCTCTATCTAACTGTAACGCATATGTTGCTTTAAAGGAGAGGTCCTGGACTTAAATGATCCATCATAAAAGCACCATCAAAAGGAAGAAACAAACACACTTGTTAGGATTTTTGTTTTTGTTTGGCAGTGACAGGTTCCTGGGTAGCTTAATGGAAAAAGGAAACTTATTCTTCAGATGCCAAGGGCTCTCAGAGTCTAAGGTCAGGGTTGCAGACTCTAGGCACTACCAGAACAAGCAATAAAGATCATCACAACCATCTCTGTCTTCCCTTTTCATTTATTAATCCTAGTTTCTCTCTCATTTTTCTCTCCGAATGGACTGTCTCCTTTTCCCCTGAAGGCAAGACAGGAAACATAGTGCTGAAGTGCTCTGAGCTTTAGCACGTATGTTTTAGACAATGAAAAGATATTGGCTTTCAGATTTGGCTTCAAGCCCAAAAATTGTATGAAGGGGCTCTGATTGGCTTAGGTCATCAGGGTTCACAGCTGCACCAGTTAACCTGGGGCGAGCGTCACACAGTGTAAACTGGCTGCTCCTGGGGCACTATGTGAATGGTGAGTGGGAGTAGTAGTGGGGGATGGGAGGGTACAGCCACCAGAAAATCCAGAGAGCTGGGCAGACAGGTGAGAGAGCTAGTAGAGAAAGGCAGACCTAGGTGGTAATGTGGGTATACCATGACTGCTAAGAGACCATTTCTACAAGAACTGTGCCCCAAATCATGTTTAAGTCTCCTATTTAAAGCTTCCAGCAGAGACATTCATTTATTTATTTATGTATTTATTTATTTATTTTTATTTTTTATTGTTTAAAGAATTACAAATAGTAGTACATATGTCTCCTCCCCCCACCCCATTGTCCTCCTCCTGGCCTTCCCTACCCTCAGTACATGGCCTCACCTGCCTCCCCACCCCCAGTGTCTTATATCCATTGGTTATGCTTATATACATGCATACAAGTCCTTCGGTTGATCTCTTACAACCCCCCATTCCTCCGCCCCTTCCTGCTGTAGTATGACAGTCTGTTCATTGCTTCTTTGCTTCTGTATCTGTTTTTTTTCCTCTGTCTTTCCCCTGATTCTTTTCTTTAAAAACATCTCGCCTCTGCAGACTAGAAATAAACCTATAAGAACAAAAAAATGTTTGAGTCCCAATTTCAATGTCCAATAGTTCTGAGTCCCGTTTCAATGCAGAGACACTCATTTAGTCATGACAGAGACTTCACTGAAGTGTTTCCCCACCAGATCTTTCTTTCTTACACGTCCATACTTCCTCATTTCACCTGCTGTTTCAGGATGACATCTGAAAAGGGGATGAGAACACTGTCCTCTCACCCTCAAGACTCTTCTTTGAGACCATCATTGTTCCCTTGACTTGTCAATCAGCCTCCCCTGGGCTTGAGGGGGGAAGTGTGGGAATAGTGGCATAAAGAACTACCCTTGCCATTAGCAAATGCTGCGGATTTGCTTAGATGTTTAATCACCCATGGAAACCATTTGTTTCAGCAATTAAGAATTTGGATGCAGGGCATTTCTAGGGATTAATGACCATGTGGTTAAAATGGACTGTTTACAGCCTCATCAAGGCTTCTTATCAGCAGGAAGTAACCTGTTTCAAGGTGACTGATGGTGTTTACTTGGAAAATTAGATGAACAAGGGCATATGTTCATTTTGAGTGATTCAAGGAAGACAGGATAGTAAAAGCATTTGTTGGGAAGGACTAGTTTCTGGATTAGCTATTAGAAGGATTTTTGACCTTGGTTTTACACACTTAAAGTAATTATTTTCTTTAAGTGGACTATAAGCTCCAGAACTTATAAAATAAGAAAAATATCTGCATCACTGTTATAAAGATATCAAATCCTAAGGATCAGCAGGAATATGAAATTATGTGAGGCAGTGGGAAGAATGATAGATGCAAAATTTGGACCAGGGCTCTATACCTGAGTCCATCATTTCTTATATTCATGACATGGACAAGTCACTGGCATTCTAAGTTTATTCAAGTACAAAATGAGTCATGTAGAAGCAGTGGTTCTAACTCTTCTACTTTACACGTATAGCTGCAGACTACTGTCATCAAAGCATCAAGAGAAAAACTGATGCAGTCAGAAACAGGATGTTGCACTTGTGTAGTACTATTTTTTCTAAGACAGTCAAAGAATTCTGTACACACCAGTTAGTTCCACGACCTACCTGGCAATGTACTTTCATGACTGAGTTTTCTGTGAAACATGCTTCCCTCTCTTATAATCCTGTCCCAGTGGCCGAATTGCTGACTCTCTTAATGCTCTTCCACAAAAGCCCTTACAGTTAACAAGTCAGAAAGGGTAACCCCTAAGCCCATCATCATTGGGAAAGCTTTACTGCATGGCTGCCAGATTTGGAAGAGGGTTTAAATAATGGATGGGCTGTTGGTAAAGGGAGTCAATGTGGGCAAGGATATCATAGTATGGAGCTCCAAGGAAGCTTATGGGCTGGAAGGGAAACATAACCTGTGTCTCATAAAACCTGGACATCCAGGGCAAGAGAAACGGCCCCTTGTTAGGAAAGGTGTCAGGACCTGAGGTATCTTTGTAGCATTAGGATGATGAGATTCTCTTCTTCAAAAATAATCTGCCCTGCCTGGGTAGCTGAGTTGGTTAGAACATTGTTCTGTACACCAAAAGGTTGTGGGTTTGATTCCCAGGGCACATACCTAGGTTGTGGGTTTGTTCTCTCAGAGCATAAATGGGAGGCAACCGATTGATGTTTCTTTCTCTCTCATCTCTCTCTCTCTCTCTCTCTCTCTCTCTCTCTCTCTCTCTCTCTCTATATATATATATATATATATATATATAAATCAATAGAAAAGTATCCTCAGGTGAAGATGAAAAACACACACAATCTTCTCCAACCAAGTACAGTGGTACCTCGAGATACGAGTGCCCTAACATACAAGATTTTTGAGATATGAGCCATCGAGCGAGCGATTTTTGCTTTGAAATATGAGCAACATTTGAGATAGGAGTAATCGCATGGATCGGCCGGCTGCACACGACCCACCAGTTTACTGTGACTCAAGCATCTCATAGTTTCCCACTCCTCAAGGTTATGGAACGAATTAAACTCGTATCTCGAGGTACCACTGTATGCACAATTTATTTTGTGCATCCAAAGCTATAAATGCCGTAGGCATATTATGGCGCACTATGAACACTTAACTCACCTGGATCCCACAACAGCTCCATGAAGAAGGTGTTGTGTTTGTTTAACAGATGAGAACATTGAGGCTCACCTAGAATACATAACATTGCCAAGGTCACACAGTTGAGTTCAGATACTATTCCTTGTCTGTCTGACTCCAGTGCCTGTCATGTCACACTGTTTCTCCTGGGGAAAGCACAAGGCAGATAAGCTGCCTCCAAATCATTGGGAGTGAACTATGAATTTATGTATTTAATTTTGACCCCAAATGGAAGCTAATACATGGCATTTACTATGTGCCAGTTACTGCCGCAAGTGCTTTCTACATGGAACTCTTTTGGTGATTACAATGTGCCTTAGCTATAGCTATTTTTAATCCATCTGTTTCATGGAGGGGAAAGGGAGTCACAGAGCAGTTGAGGAACTTATCCACATTCCACAGCCAGTGACTGGTGGGCTTAAACCCTCATGACAGCAATAATACACTCTATCTTAGTGTCTCTTTGGATGATTTGTCCTTGTTGATTTTGGAAGGTAAATAATAATAAAAAAAATACCTTGGGATTAGGTATAAGAGTATTTTATCCTCCACACCATATGGCTGAATTTTCATGAGGGGGAGCAGTGCAGTGAGAAGAGAATATGAATTTTCTTCGTGACCCCAGCCTCAGCTGGAGAGTCTGCAGGGCAGAAACACAGCTGCCCTCGCTCAGAAACAGCAGGACTCACCTCTGGCAAGCGAAGCAAAGGACAGAAACATAAGCTGCCATCAATTGATTTCTTTTTAAACATTAGATGGGAAAAAATAGGCAGATGATAACTCAGCACTTTCAAGCTTTGCAGATCAGGATGGTGTTAATCAAATCTCTAGGATAAAGTAGGCAGAGTTAGAGGGAGCAGAAGAGGATACCTAGAGGTCAGTCTGTGTGGTGTGTCCTGATTACACAGTTACTGCACTCACTCGTGTAATTTCCCCAAAGCTTGGAATGTAGAGGGAGGAGACTTCACAGAGTGGAAAGAGTGTGGGGCTGAGTAGTTGGGAGACATGAATATTTCTTAGCTATGTTACTAACCCTAGGTTCTGTATGAGTCAGCAGTGCAGTATGGTTATAAAAAAGTGGGCATAGTTGTGTTTGCTCCATCAGATATAAAGTATGCAGAATAGCCAAAGCTGGTTTGGCTCAGTGGATAGAGCGTTGACCTGCAGAGTGAAAGGTCCCAGGTTCGATTCTGGTCAAGGGCATATATTCTGGTTGTGGGTACATCCCTAGTAGGGGGCGTGCAGGAGGTGGCTGATTGGTGTCTCTCTCTCATTGATGTTTCTAACACTCTATTCCTCTCCCTTCCTCTCTGTAAAAAATCAATAAAATATATTTAAAAAAAATAATAAAGTAAAGTATACAGAATAGAGAATGTCAGAGATGATGGGCCCATTTTATTCTGTCTTGGTTGGAGCCCACTATGGATCCATATTCAGAGAGAGTGCAGCTGAATCAGAGACACCAGGATGCTTACAATCATTAGCCCCAAAGAGAAGGAAGTATTATTACTGAGGAGGAACTTAGGTTGGAAAAGAAGCTATTTCAAGGAGAGGAGAGAAAAGGTATGAATCTTGGGCACCAGGGAATGATACCTCCTAGAAAATTAAAAGGAAAAACCTACTTCTATTCAGAACAACAAATAGAGTTTATGCAACCAAGTGCTCTTGGTCGTTGCATTTTGCTATAATAACCAGAAGCTGTTTTTTTTTTCTGAATACCCTTTGAAAATTGCTTTACGCCATCTCCCCATGGAATTTTCCTCTATAGTCTTTATCAACACCTGACACGCTTTATTCGTTTACTTACTTATGATCTTCACCTATTAGAAATTATACACACAAAGGTATTCACTATACATTTTCTGCCTGCTCTATTTCTAGGGCCTAGAATTCTACCTAACACAGAGTAGTTAACTCCAAGGATGAATGGATGAGATAACAGCTGCAGGGAGTCAGGGAGATATGTATGTCTCACTGCCTAGAAGCACAGATGACTTTGACCAAGGGAGATTGTTAATGTTCTTGTCAGATAGGGATTGAGTTAGATCAGTGGTCAGCAAACTCGTTAGTCAACAAAGCAAATATCAGCAGTACAATGACTGAAATTTCTTTTGAGAGCCAAATTTTTTTAAACTTCTTCTAATGCCACTTCTTCAAAATAGACTGTGGTATTTTGTGGAAGAGCCACACTCCAGGGGCCAAAGAGCTGCATGTGGCTCACGAACCGCAGTTTGCCGACAATGGAGTTAGATGATCATTTCTAAACTAGTAATTTTATGAAACTTTAGGGAGATGGAGGGAAAGGATGAAAATAGCTTTCTGAGAATTTGATATAAATTCTGACTCTGGACAGAATGAACTCTCAATGAAAGTTAAAGGTTTTCAATTATGGAGGAGCTAACAATCTGAATGGAAAAGGAACTCTCTAGACTATTATAAACTTTCCTAGTTTTGGCAGTCTTTGGTGCCAGGAGAGATTTTGAGAAACTTTATTTGAACTATAAAAACCCATGTAGCTGTTTGTAGAACTAACCCATTGTGGCTGAAAGCTATAGATATAGAAAGGCAGGTGATGTGAAATAGGATATTTCTGTTCTCTCCAAACGCTCTTGGGGAGAATCATTCTTTGCTTCTTCCTAGCTTCTGGTGGTTGCTGGCAATCCTTGGCATTCCTTGGCTTGTAAATGAATCACTCCAATCTCTCTCTGCCTCTGTAGTCACATGGTCTTCTCCTGTGTGGTGTGTCTTCTGTCTCTGTGTCCAAATTTCTCATTTCTTAAGAAAGGACACCTGTTATTGGATCAGGGCCCAACCTCATCCTGTATGACCTCATTTTAAGTTGATTATATCTACAAAGACCCTATTCCAAAATAAGTTCACAGGTTCTGGGAGTTAGGACATAAATATGTCTTTTTGGCAGGGGGCACAATTCTACTCATTATAAAAATATATCAGAAACACAAGATTGGGCATCTGTGGTCTGAATGTACCAATTTTTCTTGGAAAATCAAACCTTGTCTCCCATCTTAACACTTGCCCCAAGGGGCCAAAGAGCTGCATGTGGCTCATGAACCGCAGTTTGCCGACAATGGAGTTAGATGATCATTTCTGAACTAGTAATTTTATGAAACTTTAGGGAGATGGAGGGAAAGGATGAAAGGTTCATGAGCCACATGCAGCTCTTTGGGGATTGTGTATCAGGAAAAGAGACATCCTTACTTATTCCCTTCCATGTTTAGAAATTGCAGGAGAGGACATATACTCTCCAAAATTATTTTAATGTTCTTTAAAAATTATTTATTGAGTGATTAGAGAAGGAGAGGGGGGAGAGAAAAAGAGAGACAAACATTGACTTATTGTTCCACTTATTTATTCATTCATTGATTGATTCTTGCATGTGCAACTGTGGTATATAGGGACGATGCTCTAACCAAGCTACCCAGCCAGAGCTAATTTTATTTTTATTTTATTATTATTATTATTTTAAAAATATATTTTATTGATTTTTCACAGAGAGGAAGGGAGAGGGAGAGAAAGTTAGAAACATCGATGAGAGAGAGACATCGATCAGCCGCCTCCTGCACGCCCCCCTACTGGGGATGCGCCCGCAACCAATGTACATGCCCTTGACCGGAATCGAACTTGGGACCTCTCAGTCGGCAGGCCGACGCTCTATCCACTGAGCCAAACCGGTTTCTGCTAATTTTATTTTTAAATTACAGTTTACACTCAGTATTATTTTGTATTAGTTTTAAGTGTACAGCATAGAGGTTAGACAATCATAAACTTTCAGTGTTCTCCCTGAAATTCCCAACTGGCACCATACACATTACAATATTACCGTCTATATTTTCTATGTACTTTATATCCTCACAACTATTTTGTAATTACCAACCACTCTCCCAAACTTTGATCTTGTAAGAAAAGAGAACATAAGCAAAAAGAAAAACAATTTAATTTAAAAGTTTTTGCTTGGGTTTTTGAGTAGCTAAGATAAGGCATTCTATAAGGAATTTCAGCTAATATTGTTGTTGCTTTCCTTTGGATGAGGAACTAATGTTGGTGTTTCCTCTCTCTTGCCAGTGATTGTTTTAAGTTCAAGACAGTTTGAACCAGTATGATTTATTTATTCTTCATTCATTCAACGAGTATCTATTAAGTCTCTATTACATGCCAGATACCTCTAAACTTTGACTTAAAATACTCTATGCATAAGACTGTGATCTCTGTTATTGACTTTTAAAGTCTATCAGTGATAAAAAAAAATGTGATGTCTAAAAAGTACATGGAGAAAAATAGAAGTTTTTCCAGAAGATGGGAATATACAGATAATTTTCCACAGATCCACAGAAGATCTTCATGGCTACTCTGAAGGTGCTGAGGGTACAGTAGCAAAGGCAGAGAATGGTCCAGTTTGAAATTTCTGCAGGGAAAAGCTAGAGTCCCTCTCCCAATGGATGTGAGCAAGGATGTGTTGCTGCAGTTGCTGACTGTGAGGGTACCAGCTCTAAGATGAAGGTAATGTTTTGTTCAGCAGCAGAGAGCAGGAAAGAGCTGGAGTCTCTGATGACATTGTTGAGTAACTGAACTAATCAAACCTTATATTAGGACATTCTGTTCAATGAGAGAATAAATTTTGAAAATGTATATTGAATTTAGACTGAGTTTTAACTTCTGGCTTGCTAAAGTATATAATTGATACAGATATTATTTCTCTGCCTTCCTTAACTTCTGTAGAGTCTGAAAGCCATGGGAGAATAAGAGTGGGAGAATAAAGGGGTGTGGTACCACCCTACTTCACAATATTTTGCCTTTACTATGGGTTGTTGTAGGAAATTTAATTTAAATATTTTTTTCAATATTTAAAGTTTGTTGTTTTTAGTTATTTATATATTTTAATACATTTTTATTGATTTCAGAGAGGAAGGGAGAAGGAGAGAGAAATAGAAACATCAAGGATGAGAGAATCATTGATTGGCTGCCGCCTGTATGCCCCCTACGAGAAGTTGAGCTCACAACCTGGGCAGTGCCCTAACTGGAAATAGAACCATGACCTCCTGGTTCATAGGTTGACACTCAACCACTGAGCCACACCAGCAGGCTAATTGTTGCATGTTGAAAAAAGGAGACATTTGGTTAGAGGAGAACACATCTTGGACAGGGAAGTAAAGGTAAGAACTGAGTTGTGGCTTCAAGGAGAACACATGTCAAATTCTTATCTTTTTTTTTTTTTGAGTGTTTTCTATAAAACACACAGTTTAAAAGCATCTCCCTTTTTTATAGTAATAATTTTCCATTATCTTCAATATTATAAAGTCCCAGCAGCCTTGAACCGGGTGGTACAATCCTGGGGGATAGAAAGAGGAGGGGGTAGGAAATGTGTCCTGCTAGTCACTACTGGCTGGTGCCCAGGAGGAGACACCATGTCAGGAAGGTTAGAAGGGCAGACATTCACACCAGTGACCAGTGGCTGCTGGTCAATGGAAGCTGATGGTTGTTCAGTCATGAGACCCAGAAAGGAGCAGGGTATTGTGGAGAAGCAGCTGCAGCACAGAACTAACTTCGAGGAAGAAATAAAATAAACCCACCTTTCCTGAAATATATGCGAGAGTGTTCGCTTTGGGATGTTAGAGAAATGCTGGCATTTGCATTCTACTAACCAAAAATTTACATAAGAAAATTAATTCTATTCCAGACACCTTAAATTATTAAAATAAGAATGTCCCTATTAATTTGCATTTATCATCCTCTTTCTCTGGGTGTTGCAAGAGCTCTCTCTCCAGCAGGTTACTTACATTGCAGGCAAGTATGCAGTGCTCTGTGGCCTGTGCAAGAGGCAGCTCGGCGTTTATGTGTGAGTAAATGGCCCTCCTTTAGAAATTTCTGTCTTGAGAAATTGACTCCTGCCTCCTTTCCCACCTGCCATCTGCTCCCCTTTAAAGATCTCAGATTCCTTCCCTGAGAGTTATCAACAGCGTGTGCTTCCAGTTCTAGGACACACTTTCCTTTGTCTTCCTTATTTTGTCAATTTAAATCATAAATGTTTTCACTTCTCTACTATCTGCTTTTCCTCTTTTCCTTTTGCACCTCCTCATTCCCCATTTTCCTATTTATCCTAATAGGATTTAAATATACTGGTATATTAAATGATAGATTTAAACTGGCATTGATATGTTTGTTATTGCTGAAAGGTACATAGAAGCAAATTTCCACAGAGTCTTCCATTAGGAGAATCTGTTATTGGAGAGGGACTATTATAACCAATCAAAACAAAACAAAACAAAAAACAAAAACAACAAAAAAAGAGAAGGAATGGTACATCTGCTTTTTAAATTTTTTAATATTTGTCTTTATTGTTGAAAGTATTATAGATGTCCTCTTCCCCTCCCATTAACTTCCTTCACTCTGCCCCCTCCTCAGGCCTTCCCTGCACTATTGTCTGTGCCCATGGCTTCTGCATAGCCTATATAATAAAATCATAGTATGCAAATTGTTCTAGGGTTCGACCAAGGGATGGGGCCAGCCGGAGGAAGGGAGGGAGCTTCTGGCCAGCGGTAGCTCAGGGAAGGGAGGGAGGCCCTGGCCAGTGATGGTGGTGGCAGGCAGCTGGCAGCCAGGGAAAGGGAGAAAGTACTTGGCAGCTGCTAAGGACCCTACCAGCGTATGAATTTTGTGCACTGGGTCTCTAGTATACATATAAATTCCTTGGTTAATCTCTTCTCCTCCCCCATCCCTCTGAAACGCATCAGTCTATTGCATGCTTCAGTGTCTCTGGACCTATTTTGTTCCTCAGTTTATTTTGTTCATTAGATTCCACATGTGGGTGAGATCATGTGATACTTGTCTTTTTCTGAATGGCTTATTTCACTTAGTATAATACATTTCAGGTCCCTCCATGCTGTCTCAAAGGGTAAGAAATCCTACTTTTTTATAGCTGCGTAGTATTCCATTGTGCAAATGTACCACAGACTGCTTTTTAAAATTAATTTATTCTTTTTCAAATCTCTAGGCTGTCTTCTCGCCTAGTTTCTTGCTTCTTGATTTTGTTTGTTTGTTTTGTTTTTGCTGTTCCGATTTTTTGTTATTTTCTTTCCAGATCCTATCCTATGTCTCTTATTACCAAAATGGTTTCTCAAAATATTTGGGTATTGGGCCTGGCCGGGTAGCTCAGTTGTTTAGAGCATTGACCTGATACACCAAGTTTGTGGGTTCAATCTCCAGTCAAGGCACATATCATATAAAAACAATCTATTGAATGCATAAGTAAGTGGAACAAGTCAATGTTTTTTTTCTCTCTCTTTCTCTCTCTCTTCCTATTTCCCTCTCTCCCCCTTCTCTCCCTCTCAAATTAATTTTAAATTTATTTTAAAATTGCCTTAATGTGCTGTGATTGCGGTCACAAAGTACCACAAATTGGGGAGCTTAAACAATAGAAGTGTATTTTTTATTGATATGGATGCTAGAAGTTCAAGGTGAAAATGTTGGCAGGATTGGTTCCTTCATGAAATAGGAAGAATCTATTCCAGTCCTCTGTCCAAACTTCTGCAAACTTCGCTGGTCATCTTTGACATTTGGCTTGCAATTGTATCACCCCAATCTCTGTCTTCATCTGCACATGGTACTCCTGTGTCCACATTTCCCCTTTTTACAAAAACATCAATTATATTGGATTTGGGACTACTCTAATGACCTCATATTAACTTGATTTTCTGCAAAAATAAGGTCACATTCACAGGTACTAGGTGATAGAATATCAATATATTTTGGGGGGGATATAATTCAACCCATATCAGGTATCTTAAGATTAGTCACATGACCCAAACAATGCTGAATATTGTGATTTCTTCTTTGCATGCCAACCGTATGACAGGGATCAATTAGGGACCACCAAACTCAAGAATCATATGATCCTATTTGTCAGAGGTAGAACTCAGGTCAAGTCTGGAACCTAGTCATTAGATCCGCATGCAAGTAATATTTCTCAAGTGGTCACAGAAATAGAGTTTTGGCATAAAACCCCTTCCATGCTTTGACAATTTTAGGGTTGTCTGATGCTTTATTGTAGGAGAACTGATTTCTGATCTACTTTGATAACATTTCAGCTGTCTACTATCCTTCAAAAGAAGTGTCACTGGGCTAGGAAAAGAGGGACAACTGAAGAGGAAGAGGATATTCTGAAAAGGGCTGCAGTAGGGGAGCATGGGTCAGAATTGCTAGACTGAGATCTGCCCGCTACAATAGCAGAGACATTTTGCTCAGCGGTCCCACTTGGCTTCTGTAGCCTCTCAGATTCCTGTGGCTTTCACTCCTGCTGCTCTCTGATAGAAAATATGTCCCATTCTAGGGAGGGACAACAACATGCTGTCAACATCCATTGTATACCACCCAAGTAGTTACGTCAACCCTCTCACCATCAGCATGAGTCCTGTGACTGAAGGAGACTTTCTCACCATCTGCATTCAAGCTGCCATCTTCCAACTGTCATTACAAATTCCAGAATGCTAACAAAAAGCACAGAGCCATCAACACTGGGATTATTAGGCTTGTTGTTAGATATTAGCCTTGCAATTTAAATGGCTGAATATTCATGGGCAAGTTACCATTTTTCTTTGTCTGTAAAATCAATATAATTATAATCTCAACTTTATAGGGTTGCTGTGAACATGAGGTTATGCATGTAAAGGACTTTGCAGGGTGACTGGCATATTGTAAATGGTTTTGAAAAATGAGTTATTAATGTTGCTAAGGAACAAAACGTTTTAATGACGGGAGAAAAGGGTGGTGATGCCCTGATCTTCATTGCTTCTCTGTTAGAATACCCATGTGGTGCCTTATTTTAGGATTCAGCGGTTTCTCATGTAAGCAGATTTCTCATCAATAAAGACATGAATCTCTCAGAACAATGTTTGTTTGGTTTCAAGGTGCCCCATTTTGGGGATTGAATCATGCCATGGAAATTTCTCCGCAGCTAGTGGAGCATCGCACCAGAGGCAGACCATGCCTTACTGAACCGTCGTCACTCTTGCTGGAGGAATTCCAGCAGTGGTACTCCTCCAGGGCAAATAGCACATCTAGGTGCCATCACTTTAGAATGTGTCCTACGTTTTCCAGATGGTTCAGATGGAAAGTTAAAAGAAATGATAAAGTAAATTAATCCAGGGAAACCATTTGTATGTCATGGAACGGTTTCATATATTCAGCTCTTATGGATTGAGAATTTAATATGTATCAGGCACTATACTAGGTATTAGGTTTGAGGTGAATGAAATAGACATTGTGCTTGTCCTTCATGGAGCTCACTATTGGGTGGGTGTGGAGAATGGAGGCATGTAGGCTAGATAATCCAAAAATACATAATTATAAAATGAGAGCATCCAACAAAAGGTAACAAATAGCTGTTCATAAAGAACAGTGAATGGCAATAGGGATTAGAGAAGGCCTGTTTTAATCATTAATATTCAACTTCAAAAATAATGAGACATTCATTAAAGAGCATTCCAGACCTTGATAATGGCAAAACAATCACTCCAAGGCAGTGGTGATCTCAGCTAGTCCAAGGAATTAAAAAGAGGCAGTTTAGTTGGAGTGTAGTTAGAGGATTGCGGGGGACTGAGTCAAATAAGATAGAAGATATAAGCCGGGGGCAAGATCAAGCATGACGTTTCTGGTTATAGCGTTGAGTCTGAGCATTAACAAAAAGGAAATGAAGAATGAATGAAAGGAAAACCAAGCGGAAACTGTCTTTCATCTCTCCCTCACTTCCTAACTGTTTAACCAGTGTTTACTATGTGCCAGTATTATTCTAGTCACTGTAGATAGTGAGCTAAACAAAAAAGGTAAAAATTTAGCCATGGCATTTCTGAAATTTTTGTCAAGAGGCTGTTGCCATAGTCCAGGATAAAGGAGGGGCAGTGAAGATGGAAAAAAAAAAGGAAGGATTCATCTCACCTTCTTCCACTCCACACATCAATTCTCATACTCCTACCATCAAAATGGTTCTTTTAGTTCTCCTTTCTGACCTCTCCCTTACCCAGCTGTCATCTGATTCCATATCTCATTTCCAGAAAATGATGATAATGAGAAAAGCAAGAGAAAGAGACTGAAAATAGAAATCAATATATAAATCGAGACATGAATCAAATACAGGAAAGAAACATTTGGGAAGAATGAATGATGGCAGATTGCCAGCATCCATGTGCTCACTGAAAGAAGAAATGGGTGCTGTCTTAGGAGAAGGATAGATTGATCTGGTTCACTCAGAGAGATTAGATGTGTAAGATTTTATCAACTCAAACTCCTCATTAATTTTCTCTTTCTGACACTGATGGTAGGCTGAATCTTGGGACCTTTACCTCAGCTTTAAAGAAAATGGCATGTATTGTAAGCAGCTAGTGTCATCTAGAATATAGGTTCTAGAAAGACAGAAAGGTCCCATGAGTTTCCTCTGTTGTAGCTACTAGTTGCATGTGGCTCTGGACCACTTAATAATATGTCTAGTCTGGATTGAGATGTAGTATAAGTATAAAACACCCATTGGAGAATTCATACAAAAACAAAAGTATAGAATATCTCATTAATGATTTTTATATTGACTATATGTTGAAATGATATTTTGGATATTGGTGTAAATAAAATATATCAAATATATCATTAAAAGTAACTTTACCTATTTCCATGTACTATTTTTAAGTATGACCATTAAAATTTTAAAATTATATATATATATATATTTCCATTGGATAGCACTTCTGGATGTAATAATAGTAATTAATATTTACTGAGCATCCAATGCATTCCAGACACTGTTCTAAGCATGTTACATGTACCTTCTAATTTTAATCCTCATAACAAATTTCAAGGTATATACTAATATAATTTAATTTTTACAAATAAAGAAACCAAGGCATAAGGGGCTAGGTAACTTAACTAAGCTGGTACAATTGGATAGTGGCAGAGCTGGGATTCAAACCCAGCCTGGCTGGCTCCAGAGCTCACAGTCATTCACCCCATTTCACTACCTCTTGGTGTTGTTGAGAGTTGCTTCAGCATTTTACACAGAGCAAGGCCAGTATAAGGAAATCAATACAACTGTGCATTAATTAGCAGTTTTAGGTTGTAAGAAACAAAGATACAATCAGGCTGCCTGAGTTGATGGGGATTTATTATAAGGATAGAGAAGCAAGAAAAGAATCCTAGCGATGTCAACATCAGGTTTTGTGAAGAACTGGAAACTTACTCAGAATACCACAGTATTCCAGTGAAAGACAGAATCTCAGGCTAACATTCTTGGGTCTTTGCTTCTCTCTGCCTCTGTCCAAATCTGTTACTGACTAATTGCCTTTTGGCTTCTATCTACATAAGATTCTACTATCTGTCTTCTCTCAGCATTTGGTTTCTACACATCTTTGTTGTCTGTACGATTAACATGCTGAGTTAACAATCTATAGGCAACTGGATTGGCTAGATTGGACACTCTCCAATGCAGACTAGGTCTAGTAGCAGAATTTTCTGTCAGGCTTCCTTATAAGACACTGGCCTTCCTTACATTTAGCTGTTTTTGGAACAGATTCCCTTACTGGTTGGCTGCTTCAGACAGTGTTACAAGATCATTTGACCCACATAATCATATGATAGCAAGATTTGTTTATATCACTAAGTGCATTTACACTCATTTGTTCACCAAATTATCATTGGGTATCTGCTCTGTGCTAGGCCATATTCTTGGAATTTAGAATTCATTTGTGAAAAAAAAAAAGGATTTCTGCTGTCATGGAATTTACATTCTAGCTGAGGAAGATAGATGATAACTAAGAAGTGCAATAAGTAAAGTATAAAGTTTGTTGGAAGGTGATAAGGGCTATGGAGAAGAAAGTGAAGTAAAAGGATTGAGAGTGTTGGTAGGTAGAAAAACAACTCACAATTTTACATGGTGTGATGAGCCTTGTCAAGAAGGTGAGATTTGTGCAAAGCCATAAAGGAGGAGAGGGAGTTAGCTAAGGAGTTGGAGGAAGAGCATTCAGGCATATGGAAGAGCAGAGCAAAAGCTATAAGCCTGACATGTTTGAGGAACGAGGTTATAATATAAAGCAGAATGAGGATGTGAGAGAGAAGCAGGGGATGTAGCTGATGGTTCAGATCAGTTGCAGTTTGTAGGCCTTTGCAAGGATCATGGCTCTTGCCACAAAGAAACAGGAGTCATCACAGGGTTTTAGCAAAGAAGTGACATGATTTGACTTACCTTCTAAGAATACTCTGGATGTTGAATTGCAAGTAGACTGTTAGGAACCAAGTGTGGAAACTGGGGGTCTTGTTAGCAGGCTATTGCAATGCTCCGAACAAGAAATGATGGTTATTTTGTGACTGGGTGATAGGAGTAGAGGTGGTGAGAAGTGGCTAATTTTGAATATATCTTAAATCTAGAACCAAAAAGGATTTGTTCACATTTTGGATGTATTGAATGAGAAAGGTTAAAGTCAAAGGTCATTCCAAGGTTTTTGGCCTGAGAAATTGGTAGGATGGAGTTACCATTGATCATAACGAGGAAGGAATGCTGGGAATATCAAGTTTAGTTTCGGCTAAATTGAGTTTGACATGAATATAAACATTTAAAGGGACATACTGAGTAGGCAGTTGGGTATATGAGTTTGGTGTTTGCAGGGGAGTTCTGGATTTAAAATAAACATCTGAGACCTATCGGAATGTAGACAGTATCTAAAGCTATGATAATTAAAATAGCAAAAGTAGACAGGGAAGAGAAGAGGGACAAGGACTGAACCCTGGGGTGTTCCAACATGAAGGGCTTGCACAGAAGAGCAAAATCTAGCAAAGGACACAGATGAGTCACTGGTGATCAAGAAGAAAAATATGAAGCATGTGTTGTCCTGGTAAGCAAGTAAAGAGAGTAGGTTAAGAAGGAAACAGTGGAAACTATATACAATTTCACTAATAGGTCAAGTAAGAACAGGACTAAGAACTGACCATTGATTAACAATGTGGAGGTCATTGGTGACTGAGATAAGAGCAGTTTTGACCAGTTCACTTGGAGGTCCCAGATCTGCCTCTTGCTTCAACAGTGTTTGGACAGAACAGACCCAGGGATGCCCCTTCTTCCTGCCTCCTACCACTTTCCTGCGTCTTATCCAGTCCCTACCTTCAGAACCGCCTCTGGAATCAGCCAACACATGTTCTTTTCTTCTTTAATTCCTTATTGATAACAACCATGAGCCCCTAAATTTGTCAAAATTATTCCACTGAGGTAGACGTTGTGGTCAATCGCCTGGCCACCTTGCATCTGCGGGCCTCCTACACCTACCTCTCTCTGGGCTACTATTTTGATCATGATTACGTGGCTCTGGAGGATGTGGGCCACTTCTTTTGCAAGTTGGCTAAGAAGAAGCTCGAGGGCACTGAACATCTCTTAAAGTTGCAAAACAAATGTGGTAGCCGTATCCTCTTCCAGGACATGCAGAAACCCTCCCTAGATGACTGGGGCAAAACTCAGGATGCCATGGAAGCTGCCCTACCTTGGAGAAGAACCTGACCCAGGCCCTTTGGGAGCTGCAGGCCCTGGTTCTACCTACGCAGACATTCGGCTCAGTGACTTCCTGCAGAACTACTTCCTGGATGAGCAGGTGAAACTGATCAGGAAGATGGGCGACCCCCTGACCAACATCTGCAGGCTGGTCTTCCCCCAGGCTGGGCTGGGCAAGTATCTCTTCAAAAGGCTCTCCCTGAAGCACAACTGGAAGCTGTTGCATCCCCCTGGTGTCTTTGGCTTTTACCTAAGCCTCTTCCAGAAACTATTAGCCATTCTTTTAACCACCCTGGAGCCCTCTCCCATACATTGGACCAAATAAACAATAAAGCTTTTTGCAGCCAAAAAAAAAAAAGCCATTTTGGTGGTGTGGAGTAGTGGTGGATGCTGACTGGAATAGTTTTAAGAGATAGTGAGAAGAGAGGAATGACAGAGAATATAGATAACTCTTTCAAGGAGACTTGCTATAAAGGGGAGCAAAGGACTCAAGTGTAAGTTGGTGGGGGAAGTCAAGTGAAGATAAACTTTTACTTTTTTCTTTTCTTTAAGATGAGAGAAGGATTTACATGTTAACATGCTGATGGAGATGATCTAGTAGAGAGTGAAAATGGATGGTATGGAAAAGAGAATTCAGGAGTGAAGTTCTGGAGAAGACAGAAGGGATGGGATCTGGTACCCATGTGGAGGGCATGCTTTTAGACAGGAACGTGAGAAGTGATCCATTAATAGGTGGGAAGGTGGGAGGTATGCTGTGGAAGTCTGTGGAAGGTCACTTCTGCGTGAAGTAGGGAGTAATGTTATCACCTGATAGGGAAGGTAGTGAGCATAATGGTGGAGTTGTGGGTTTCAGTAGATAAGAGAAGATTTGGAATAATCTTCTGGGAGGATGGGAAAGTGAGTGGATTCTAGACAATGAGGGATTCCATATACAGCAAAGCCAGAACCTCTAAGGACAATAATTTATTGTTGATCGTGTGTGTGTGTGTGTGTGTGTGTGTGTGTGTGTGTGTGTTTTAATGGGGTGAAATTTGTCTTCTACTTGTTTGAAGTGAGTCAAATGCTGGCCAGGTGGGGCAGTTGGCAAAGGAGAAAGAAGGTGTTTGTTTTTCAAAAGCTGAGCTAGAGCTGGGCATCAATGATTAAAATAGGCAGGTAATTTATCTTTTTTATTACATTTCTAGTAAATGCTTAACTAGCTTAGGAGAGGGAGAGAGAAATAGAGAGAGAGAGAAAAACAGAAAGAGAGAGGGAGAAAGAGAATGGTGCACAGCCGTATTAGAATTTGGAGACTTGAAAATATGTCATTCTGCAGAATTTAGTATCCTGGCTTTGGCCCAGTGGATTATTGAAATAGATGAACAGCTCCTTAACTGATCACAGTATGAAATGAAAAAGCTCTCCAAATGTTCTGCCTAAAGGTTTGTCATATTAAAATTTATTTCCAAGTTTGGAATCTCTATAGCCTCTAAATAAAAGAGAAAAAAGTTAAAAAGAAAAGAGAGCCAGGGTGAAAAATGATGATGACAGAATGATGAGGATGGGACATTTTCTCGCTATCTACCTCTCTTGGCAGAAAACCTGATAAACCAGAACTTCTCCATTATGATTTCCAGAGGGTTTGACTGTGAGTATAAGATATAAAATAATATCAGATGAGTGGATGTTATCAGACAAACCCACTTTCATTCTCTTCAGAGAAAATAGGAGTGATTCTCAGGTTCCATGTACTTTTGGACTTAGTGAAATCATATTAGCAGGCTTCTGTAATGTATAGGCTTTAGCACATTTATGGAGATGAATGCATCATTAAATATCTCATACTTGGTCTAAGATTTTCTTAAAATATTTTTGTTAAAATGAATAAGAATGTATGCTTTGGGCAACAATTTCTTTAGACTTTTCACACCTGTTCTTATAGTCTTGGGTTCAACCAAAATCTGGGGAGGAGAACCTTCTGGATTCTAAGACCCATCACTCAGATCTGACAGTCTTGCTCACAACCTGTGGAAGAGCTGGATGTACACATGCTTAGGAAAGCATCTGCTTTTCCCTCTTCTAGAGCACAAACACAAGCTAATCTCTATGGGGTTGAACCTTTGTCTTTCTTATCTGTTTTAAATGAAAAGCAGGTGTACTGTTAGCTAATCAGCAGCATAGAGTATCTACCAGTTGGGAATAGGTTAGTGACCTCAGATTTGATCTACTCATTATATTGTGCGTCTCCAAGGCTTAATGTATCAAGGGGTAAATCAGAAGAACATTCTGTTTTTTAAGCATTCATTACACTTCTGGGATTTATCAAGAATTCAAATTAGAGAGGATATGCAAAGGTAGGCATAATTTCCTGACCATTCGCCCTCCTCCCCTGGAATCCACATTTTAATTCAACTGGTATTAATTGAGTACCCACTATGTGCCAAGTACTTGCTATTTTTTTTCAGTTTAAACTGGCTCTTAGATAAGGGCTAGTGAGAGGACCATCTATTTTTTTTATTGCATTACATGTATACATATCTCCCCATTGCCCCCACTCCCTCCCAGGCATACCCCAACCCCCCATATCTATGTTCATTGGTTATGCTTATATGCATAGATACAAGTCCTTTGATTGATCTCTTTTCTACCCCACCTCTCCTTAATCTTCCTGCTATAATTTCACAGTCTGTTTGATGCTTTACTGCCTCTGTATCTATCCTTTTGTTCATCTGTTTACAATGTTCTTTATTATCCACAAATGAGTGAGATCATGTGGTGCTTCTCATTCATTGATTGGCTTAGTTCATTAAGCATAAGGCTCTCCAGTTCCATCCAGATTGCTGCAAATGTAGGAGTCCCTTCTTTTTAATGGCAGCATAGAATTCCATTGTGTAGATGTACCACAGTTTTCTGATCCACTCATCTGCTGACGGGCACCTAGGCTGTTTCCAAATTGTAGCTATTATAAATTGTGCGGCTATGAACATAGGGGTGCATAAATCCTTTCTGATTGGTGTTTGTAATTTCTTAGGATAAATTCCTAAGAGTGGGATTGCTGGGTCAAATGGGAGATCCTTTTTTAGTTTTTTGAGGAAACTTCATACTGTTCTCCACAGTGGCTGCACCAGTCTGCATTCCCACCAACAGTGCACAAGGGTTCCTTTTTCTCCACATCCTCGCCAACATGTGTTGTTTGTTGATTTGTTGATGATTGCCATTCTGACAGGTGTAAGATGGTATCGCATTGTCATTTTGATTTGCATCTCTCGGATAATAAGTGACTTTAAACATGTTTTCATGTGTCTCTTGGCCTTCCTTCTGTCATCTTTCAAAAAGGTTCTATTTAGGTCCGTTGCCCATTTTTTTTATTGGATCATTTATCTTCCTTTTATTAAGTTGTATAAGTAGGACCATCCATTTTTTAAAGTTAGGTATAACTTGACTTAGAGGATTGCCTTTTAGGAAACAGATTGACATTCATACATTGATTCGGGTCCCTTACCTATAAATGGAACAAGTGGTCATCATTTGATGATAGAAAAAATCCCTAAATCTTCCCAAATTACTTACCCAGTGGCTTAAATTTCTACCATTAAGCAAAAAATCCATGTACTCGAGCTAGTTAGTACATGCCTACAAATTCTGCTAAAGTACAAAGTCTTCGGGAGAACAGACAAGTCTATTTTCATCATTTAAACTTTGATGATAGTCAAGTTTCTCATAAAATTTGCTATTGTTCCAGGAGGCAAAGAGAAAGATCAGGAAGAGATAAAACATTACACCTGAGTTGACCAAGGTGTAGCATCACAGCACAGGGTTGCACTCAGGTTGTTTAGGTCCAAGAAGGAACAATGTAGGATTTTATATACCCTAAATATCAACTTTTGATTACTCTACAATTTGACTGAGGGCCTACTTCTTGCCCTGAATCAGCCTGATTCTTCCTAACAGACTTTCTGGACTGTCGGAGTAATGTTCATCTTAGTGTTGTGAAGCTTAGGGGCTTAAGAATCAGTGTCCGGTTCAAGCCCTGGCTTCATTATGTAATGTCCACCCTTAGACAGATCACTCACCTCTTGCAGCCTCAGTTCCCAATCTGTGAAAATGGATAGTGCCACAAATCCTTGACACAGGAGCAGGAGGCTTGGTGAAGCCTTCGTAAGTCCTCATATTTGGAAATGCTGTTCTGTTGTATTATTTACTTCTCAAATTTTAATAAATTGCAACAGTACAATTTTTAATGGCATATTATAATATTTAATTGATATGGAGTATAATTTTATGTTCTGATATATGTATCTGCCTGTGAAATCATCTCCACCACAATCAAGATAATGAACACATCCATTATCCCCTAAAGTTTTTGTTTATATCTCTCTGTAATCCATTTTTCCCAAACTTGCCTTCCACCCTCCACCCTATTTACATATCATTAACATTTAAATTACTCTTCAGATCAGGATTGGCCCATTTTGGCATCAAGTAGCCATGAAGTTGCATCAGAATACAGGTGTTGAGCAACTGGTAAGATTCACTCCATTTTTAAGAGCTTCTTTTCCACATTATATTGTCATAGCACAAATGATGTAAATATATGGTTCAGCAAAATTCAAAGTTATCTATGCTATGTATCTATAGTGCTACTATGGCTATCTCATTGCAACTGACTAAATCTAGAAATGCTGATGGTCTATCTATTACTCATTTCATGGGTTGTTTTCAGGACAAAATGCAATAATGTATGTGAAAGTTTCTCATAAACCATAAAGGTATATTTTAATTGTGTAAGTCATTACTTTCCCAGCCTTAGTGCTACATGCCGATGAATCTTTGAAGCACACACAGCTTCTCTGACTCCACTGTTAGTCATCCTCCTAAGGGCTCACAGTGTTTGTTGATATGATGGAGCACTTTGCTTTGGCCTTAGGACAACAAAGCTAAAATGACGATGGAGGAATCTTTTAGAGTTTAAAAAAAATACTTGGCCTAATAATACCTGACTAGGATATATGGTAAACAAAGTCAACCCTGAACATCTCTCTGTTCTATTATGTTTCTGTTAATCCTCAGGTAACACATTCAGAACTTTAAAAGCCCATTTCTCTATAATACTTGTATGGAGAGAGTGGTGGACCAAAACCAATTTCAAGAACTGAGTACCATGGAGATACCTTGAGTGTTTACCAGCTTCAGTTAGATATACTATGGGGAGTGGCCAGAGTCTGTGCTGACAGAGTGAAGCGTTTTCCACCTGGAAGGTAACACAAAGTCCACTTACAACATCAATTGTATTTCAAGGCTTTCTCCCCGACCTGAAAAACTAATAATATAATATAAAACTTATATTAAACTAATAATATAAATTTCATTGGAAGAAATTTCTTCCTTTGTCTCACTTTTTTTCTTATTAACCTTATCATACTTTATATACTGTACTAAGCCTCGAAATTCATTCTTTAAAAAAATTTTTTTCTTTTATTACAGTTTAAAAAATATATATTTTATTGATTTTTTACAGAGAGGAAGGGAGAGGAATAGAGAGTTAGAAACATCAATGAGAGAGAAACATCGATCAGCTGCCTCCTGCACACCCCCTACTGGGGATGTGCCCGAAACCAAAGTATGTGTCCTTGACTGGAATTGAACCTGGGATCTTTCAGTCCACAGGCTGACGCTCTATCCACTGAGCCAAACCGGTTTCAGCTTATTACAGTTTAAATTTAGTATTATTTTGTACTAATTTCAGGTGTAGAGTACAGTGATCAGATAATGATACACTTCACAAAGTGCTTTCTTCCCTCCCCTCACCCCCAGTATTTCCAGTACCCACCTGGCACCATACATAGTTATTACAATATTCTTGACTATACTTCTTATGCTGTACTTTACATCCTCTTGATTATCATTTTGAAAATCAATTTGTACTTTTTTTTTAAAAAAAATTGGTTTTAGAGAGAGGAAGAAAGAGGGCAAAATATTGATGTGACACAGAGACATCGGTTGGTGGCCTCTCACATGTGCCCCAACTGGGTATTGAATCCGCAACCTGGGTATCTGCCCTGATCGGGAATTGAATCAGCCACGTTTTGATGCATGGAATGATGTTTCAACCAACTGACTCACACTGGCTAGGGCTGTACTTTGTTTTAAAATAAGTTTTTATTTTTTGATTACAGTTGATGTACAATATTACAATAGTTTTACGTGTGCAAACCAGTGCTGGGCTTGTGGTGGGGGGAGGCCAAGCTGTGAACTAAGCCTACTGCCGCTAATCCTGGACCTGGGGCTCCTTAGCAAGAGGTGCAGCACATCAGGGCCAGATGCTGCCCTTTTGAGAGATCTTAGGACGGTCTGAACCATGAGCCACGACAAGCCATTTGTATAGAGAAGCCACCAGAAATGACTCGGGTGGGCCTGCAAGTTGGGTTGGGCAGAGTCTCAGGGAATCACTAGAGTGGGTTGAAGCGTGTTAACCAGGTTGATAATAGGGTGCCTGCTTGCAGGCTCTGTGGGAAGAGCCCCACTCCCCGAGGCCTCCCCCCCTCTACCGGCAAGGAAACAAGAGCCTCTGACAGCACTTCTGTCTCGGAGAAAGCTGGCCCTCCAGCTCTTGCCCTGATGCCAGGCAATTCAGTTTCTCCCCGTAAGTCCCTGAGCCTTTTGAGCTGTTGCCCCAGCACTGGAGCGCAAAAGAAGATAAAAGGAAATGGTAAATGCTATATAAATGAATTTCATTGTCATTTCCCCCCAAATAGTCTATATTTGTTTAGGTTACAGCTACCTACTACCTTCATTTTTCTAGGCATAAATGTTGGTTGTTCTCTGATTTAAACAAATTATTTTGATTTTGTGTGTTCATGTACTTGTTTTCTTGACCTCCCCGTTAATATAATATTTTTTTTCCTAGAAGTTCTTCCTTCTTTAATCGTTCAGCCTCTCTATCTTTACTTCCTGGCATAATCTAAACTGTCCTCTGATCTTTCTCATTTTGCTTTCATAAAAGAAGAAAGCGCGGAGCTCTTTGATGACATTTTAACCATTTTGTGTCCATTCAGTTATAGAAAAGGAGACATTACTTATTTTCTGTGATCAGAATATAATCACATTTTCACCCTTTGGCGATTCAATATTGTTGGGCAATCATTCTGTTTATGAGTTCTTCACAGGTGAATGTGTTTCAGTCAGTGCAATTTTTTTGATAAAAGAACCTCACAGAACAATATAGGCTGAGAAGGTGCACTCATAGGCACACTTTGCTCTTTATCATTCATGATTTTCCAGGGAAAAGTAACATACTGCATCACTTTAAGTCTCAAAGGAAATGAACAGAAGGGCCATTTCTCATACAGGCTAGGAAATTGAGAGTACTCTATTATTCCTTTGTGGTAAAATGTTTAAAAATGATGAATACTTTTTTTTGTATCCTCTTAACAAACATGAGCATACTTCTTAGAAAGCATCCCAAGAACTCGAATGGGAACAAATATAGATACAATTAAACAATAATAAAATTCAGTATTAATGAAATAAAATATATTTGAATTTAGTAAGAAAGCCAAACTGAGGAGTTTCTAAATGAAATTTTAAAAGAAGTAGTAAGTCACGAATTTATTCTCCTGCAATGATTCAAACATAGTAAGACAGGCAAGCAGGAAACAGCAATGCTGGGAATATGCTCAAAACTGTAATGGTGGATACTCCCTAAAGGTAACGAAGCTTCAGTATTAGTTGGCAATTCTAAGTTGGTATCTGTGCTTTTCTCCCAGGCCACAGTCAGTGTTGGCATAAATCTCTTTCTGATGGCATGATAGGAATCTGGTTCTTAAGCATTTGAGAGGGTTCACTTTTATCACGTGTTCATATTCACCTAGGTTAATGTTTATTTATTTACATATTTTTTATTGTAAAAAAAAAGTCAAGAGGTTGACAGTGCAGATGTTATTGCAGAACATTTCTTCTTGGGTCCTGAATCTGCTAGGCCCCTGTGAACCAGGAAGTCTCCATTAGCACCTCTCAGGTTTCATGGTCCTTTTCAGATATGTTGATTATACAGTACATTGCTTAGAAACAAGAGTCCATCTGATATTAAAACAAACAAACTTAGCGTGCCTTTCTTAGACATTTCCTGTGGGAGATCTACGTATCTCAGATGCTCTCCCAGTCTCACAGAAAGTTAGCCCCTTCACAGAACTAAAGAATCCTCCAACATAAGTTACTGAGTCAACCTTTCATAACATATGCAATCTATCCTGATTTGAAGGTTTAAAAACAAAAGGATTTAGAATTTAAAACAATATTTAGACTACTTTTTTATTATTTGAAAAACTCTAGGTATTTGCAACATGTAAATAGAGCCAGGAGTACAAAATGCATCAAGTTTTATGTGATAAATATACTTTCAATCTAATGGCTGCCTCAAAGCAGAGTGAAAAATGGCCACTTCTTAAAAGCAATCTAGACTGACTCAGTAAAGTTCACAATTTAGAAAGATCAATTGCTACTCTAGTCCCATACATTGCAAAATGATTTCAGAAACAAATTAAACACAGAGTTGCTGTACAGAAACAGAAATAATATTTGGGACTTTACAAAACTAGATACAATATAACACTGTATTTATAAATTCAAGATAGTATCACACTGAAATAGACAATACTTCCAAAGAAGCCTAGTCAAACTTAATTGGTTTGTTTTAACCAGTCTTGCATGTTTCTTCCAAATCTTATCCTAAGTAGATCTGTGCTTTATCAGACGATTTCATTTCATTTTATTTTTCTACCATAGGATTTTAATGTATTTCAAAGATTTTGTAAGATTTTTTCATTCTGGAAATAATGTTAAAGCAGATGAATTTACCTACAAACATCTTACTAAAAATAGAAACGAATGCAATATGACAATTCTGTATTGGATAAATTTCAAGCCAAATTTTTAATAATGATCTCCTATCCTACCTAATAAAAGAGTAATATGCCAATTGACCATACCTCCACTACCCCCAAAGCCACACCCACCAGCCATGCCTACCAGCCAATCAGAGCAAATATGCAAATTAACCCAACCAAAATGGCCATGGCCACAGAGAGAGCAGGAGGGAGGCTTGGGTTGCCCCTGACGATGGAGGAAGTCAAGCTTTCTGCACACCCTGGCCCACCCAAGCCTCTGCTTAAGGCAACAAAGTTTCAATGGCTGTGCGAGCAGAAGGCTTGGATCCACTCCAGGCTACAAAGTTTCAACTGTAGAAGATAAATAAATCCCAGATACCAGGGCCTCCACTTGGGTTGCCAGGGGGCATGGCCAGCCTGCAAACCACTACAGTCCTCTCACTCAGGCTGCCCCATGCCCCAAGATACCCCCCCCACCCTGATCCAGGACACCCTTCAGGGAAAACCAGCTGGCCCCTACCCGTGTACCAGGCCTCTATCCTAGCTAATAAAAGAGTAATATGCAGATTGACCATCACTCCAACACACAAGATGACTACCCCTATATGGTCAAAAGATCCTGCCCCATGTGAATACAAGATGGCCACCACAAGATGGCCAGCAGGGGAGGGCAGTTGGCAGGGACAAGGCCTGCAAGGGAGGACAGTTGAGGGTGATCAAGCCTGCAGGGGAGGGAAGTTAAGGATGACCAGGCCCATAGGAAAGGGCAGTTAGGGGCAAACAGGCTGGCAGGGGAGTGGTTAGGGGTGATCAGGCTGGCAGACAGAAGCAGTTAGGGGCAATCAGAAAGGCAGGCAGGTGAGCAGTTGGGAGCCAGCAGTCCTGGATTGTGAGAGGGATGTCCAACTGCCCATTTAGGCCTGATCCTACCTGGATCCTACCTGGATCAGGCCTAAGAGGGCAGTCGGACATCCCTCAAGGGGTCCCAGATTGAAGAGGGAGCAGGCTGGGCTGAAGGACACTCTCCCCCACATGCACGAATTTTGTGCACCAAGCCTCTAGTTAATTATATTTGAGAATTATAATTTGATACATATAAAAATAGAATCATAACTATTTTATGGGAAAATATTTATATGAATAACTTCTACATTTAGTTATTTGTAGCTGTCAGATGACAAGTATTTTCTAATTATACCCATTCATAACCATTTTATTACTCGAAACAACCCAAGTGTATTTTTAAAACAAATTGAAAAGTGAGAAGAACAGCATTTATTTCATGTAACAGTGTTATTATGATAAGGCACCACTTGGTACATGAATTTTTGTTATTGATGTCTTAACCATTGATAGAATGGTTAGAAAAAAAGCTAATAATGTTAGCAACTAACCACACTATTCTCCTTTTTCCATCATTCTTTGCTTTTAGTTTTTCCATATAAGAGAACATATAATAAACAACATTGTAGTATATGATTATTAAATGAACACCTTTTCCCAATCTTCCAAGAAAATAATATAAAATTAAACAAAACTAAGAAACCAAACATTTATGTGCTATATTTGCAATAGGATATCCCTGCAGAAGAATAGAGAATTGGGATAGGGGGGTGGCAGTGGTGGGGTTGAGAGGAATGACAACAGGATATTTTTTTCTTTTTTCTAATTGTTTTTTTATTAGAGAGAGAGAGAGAAAGAGAGAGAGAGAGAGAGAAACATCGATTTGTTGTTCTACTTACGTATGAATTCATTGGTTGATGAATGTGTCTTGACCTGGAATGGAGCCTGAGACCTTGGCATATTGAAATGACAGTCTAACCAACTGAGCTACCCCAACAGGGCTTTTTTTTTTTCCTATAAAATATATGGAGGCATATAAGTTAAAAGTTTCTCAGATAAATTCATGACAAGAGCAAAAATGAGAGAGAGCTCAGAATTTCCCATTCTCCCCAAAGCTGAATTCTCAGATAGTCACACCCAATGAAATATTTCAACATATGTCTTTAGTCACTGCTATCATCATTGGCATCATCATCTGATACATCATTTAAGGGAGACTTCAATGACTGACTGCAGGAGTCAGAGCTAGTAGGCTGGCACATGGCCATGTCCCCAGGTCATAGCAGAAGTCACAAATCCATTCAGGCTTAGAGGCCTGGCTGGGAAAAAGAAATCTCTCTTCAGAGAAGAGCCCAAGGACAACAAAACCACATTTGTGGCAATGGTGACAAAGATTACCAGGTGTGAATTTTGCCTTCTGACAGCACCTACTTACCGTCGTCTCAGAGTCAGGAACCCAGACAGCAGCAGGCTCATTACTTTTACAGAGTAAATCAGTAGCTCATTTATTCATGTGATTTCCCCATTCTGTTTTCTCAGTGGCTGTGTCAATGGCAGCATTGACAGCAAATAATTTAGTTGGCGATTTGATAAGCCATACACTCCCCAAGTCACCCTCATCTTTTGACGGAATCAATAGGGACAGATTTCCAGGGGACTAATATAATGTTTATTATATATTTTTTCTTCTGGATGACAATATTGCCGTATACAAGAATATCTTTAAATAAGAAAAACTGCCTTGTGTTGGACTTTTTTTCTGCACATTTTAGTCAATATTCCTTTAATCAGAACCTGTCCAGTACTGTTAGGGGTTGACCAGCTGCTCCAAAAGACTTTTCTACTATATTTATACATCTAGTATTTGCTTTACTGTTTGCAAGTAACCCACCATCTTTTGCTAATAGCCCTGACCCCGGCTCTTGCCCAGGCCTCCCAGGGTGTGTGGCCATAAGCCAGGTGCAGCCTGGCAGTTGGGTGGGTGGGGACTGGCTTAGGGGCTCACAGGTGACTCCCTCCCTGCCAAGTTGAACTCCACTATGGTCACCCGGGCTCGCTTCTCCTCTGTAAATGCATGGGCACACCACTACCCGCATGCCAGCAGAGCACCCAATTAATTAATGTTTAGACACAGCTAATCTTGTTAATAGAATTGTTCATCCTTTGTTAAACGAGAATGCTGAAGACTGGTAAACCAGGACACTGAAGACTTTGGAATTAACAGCCTCTGGTTGCTCTAGAAAGCCTCAGTTTGTGGCATATTGAGATGACACTCTCTGTTTATTACAGAGAGATGTTCTTGCTCCTTCTACCCTCTCACTCATGTTCTCTTTCTCCCTCTTGAGGTGGTGGATGGTGAGGGTCACAGGCAGAGTGAGGACACATCCGTTGCCTGTAGATGGAATGCTAGAGGCACATCTGCCCACCCCCGGGATGCCTGGGAAATGACATTCATAGGCAGCTTGCTGGTTGTTGTACTAATTTTATGTGCCACCCCCTCCCCCATTTAATGGGTAAGTCTTGGGATCAGCTGACGAGGGAGAAATGCATCCTTTCTGAGAGCACAGACAGAAAGTGGAAGCCCTGTGCCCCCCCCTCCCTCCTCCTACGAGCTCTGTGAGCCTGCAAATAATTTGATTTTGAAACTTTTATTTCCTCACCTAGAAAATACAGACACTAAGAGAACCAACTCCTAGGGTTGTGAGGATTAAGTAAAGGAATTAAGACCCTCAGTAGAGTGGCTGGTGTTCAGTAAGAAATCACAAATGGAAGTTGTTATTATTACTACATAATTTGAGCATTCTGTCTTTTTTATTTTTGTTTGAGGCCTAGGCTTTCACTAATATAATCTTGCACTGTTGACTTAAAAATAGATCAGAATGGCTCTTCCCTTGGGGGGAAGTGTAACAGTTCATACCACCAGAATTTTACAGAGCTCTTCAAAATTATACATACCAACATATGCACACACACACACACACATATGTGTGTGATATGTATAACATATATATAATGTTCTACCTATCATATTTTTTTCCTAGTAGTAAAATGTCTAATCCTGGTAAGTTGTTATTAACTTGGAGAGACACTGATTTGGAACAAAAATGAATCACTGGGCTAGGACTCAGGTATAGGCACTTGTGGGCCCCTCCCAGTCTAACTTGTCTCTGTATCTTCGTTTCTGACAGTGTTGCCTCTCACTACCCCTGCCCCTGGCGTGAGAAGCCTAGAGGAAGCCAGCCAGTTCAGGTGTTCATCCAGGGAGAAACAGGTGAGTCATGAGACAAAACTGAGTTAGGACCTGAGATAGGAGAGCACAACAGCTGGGGCCAATGGTTCCCAACCGTGCCTGTGGACCCAGAGAGGGGCTGCCAGCTTTCCTCGCTGAGGTTGGCTTGGATGGGGGAGCAGGATAGATTCTCCAGAGCAGACCAGGTCCCCGCTGTGATGAAACAGTTCCCCATGGGGCCCGACTGTGCTCACCAGGGTGTGTGAGTCTAAGAGGCAAGTTGGACAGTCATGGGTTGGAAATGAATGAAGTTGGCATGAAGAGCACACTCTCTTAGGAGTGGAGGCCAAAGAAGCTCCCCGCTCCCAAAGGTCCCTCAGGGTAGGGAGAGTCAGTCTGTGTCCTTGGTTAGGCCTTGGGAACAACTCACAGGGGATGGGTCCCTTCTTGCTCAGAGCCTCTAGCAGGCTTCTCAGCAAGGTCACAGACATCATTCCCCCTATCTCTCTCCCCTTACCCAAAGCTCTTTTCCTTATTGGATGGGATAAACACTGTAATCATACTGTCTTTTACTTGTCCAGACCATACTATTGTACATATAATAATAATAATAATAAATCCAGCTTTACTTTTATTATGCCCACAGGGTACCTAATTGCCTTAGTAAATTTCCCCACCTCTATTATGTTTTCTGTTTTGTCCTCTAAGTTTGGAAGCAAGGTGGCTGTATTGAGGACTGCAGTATTAGTTAGAAATTTAATTTTCTTTAAGCATTCAGAAATTACAGCTGATGGCATTTAGTAAAGAATTTTTTCCTGAGAATGAATATCTGCCATAAAATTGAATAATAGATAAGCACTGAGGCGTTTATAATAAATCAAGTAGAAATCTTATGGGGAGAAAGAACCATCTAACTCAGTGGTTCTCAACCTTCCTAATGCCACGTCCCTTTAATGCAATTCCTCATGTTATGGTGACCCCCAACCACAAGATGAGGAACTGCATTAAAGGGACGTGGCATTAGGAGGGTTGAGAACCACTGATCTAACTGAATGAATGATGGTTCCATCTCTGTTCACTGTTTCTCCAAATGAGGAACTTGGTTCTCTACTTTGTAAATCATGAACTGACTCCTAAGAAACTGGTTGGGACCTGAGCTGAGACTCAGAGAGACTTGCTCACCAGGGACTTGCCCACCAGAAGCGCTTACTCAGGTAAGAGCACAGGTTGTTGGAAAAGCAAATGAAGGCGAGAAGAGAGAACTGACATAAAGAGCAGAGCAGACAGGAGGGGAAAAATTGTCAGGATGCTTTCTAGTTTTAAGTTCTCATCCTTCTCTAAGGCCAGTAGCACTGAAATCTGACCTGAGGTTCTATGATACACCACGGAATTCAAATAACCAATCTATTTTTTTCTTAAACTGGCTTGAATGATTAATTTTATTTCTGTGATTTGCTGCCAAAGCAGTTTTAATGAATCGAGTAAATATTCCAGGTAAAACAGCCATGACCACTAGTGTTTGCTTTGGTGGGAGGAAGGTGGGGTGGGGGGAAAGGAAGGGGGAGAAGGGGAGGAGTGGGGACTTGGTTCCTGCAGCCTCATTTCAGGTTGTCCCAGTTACCTTACACCTTGTGCTTAAAAGTGTGTTTCCCTTGAAGAGGCTTTTGAAAAGAAAATGCTTTGCCCTTGAGCTCCCCTAAGGACGTGGCCCTGCGATATGTGAAACCTAAGAAAAACAACAGGTTTCTTTTCAAAATGTTAATGTTCCTTGTGTTGTTAAAGCTGGAGACTTGATTGCACCTTTGGGGGCCAACAGTTCTTTTGTTTTGGAAAAACACCCTGTAGGTTTTGCAAAGTTAAAGCCCAGATCCTAAGTTGGAAAGGAGACAAGGAGAAGCTGAATGGCTCCATGTGATTAGGCTAACGGTTGTTTTCCTCAGGAGTAAAATAGCATCTCTGAGATTATGTGTGAGGGGAGGCTGGCCTGTGACGACAGGGGAAGGGGAAACTTGCTGTGCTTTTGCTGGTATTTTTCTTTACTCTGCGTAGTGGCAAGACTAGAGCCCCTGATGCCAACCTGTGTGAGTTGGAACCTCAGCTCTGCCACTGGATCAGCCAGGGTCCAGTCAGAAGGCAGAACCACCCCAGAAGATAATAATTAAGAGACTGAATTATGAATCAGGCTACATGTTGTTAACCAGGGGACTAAAATGGGTTCCCAGAGGTAGGTATATAGAAAGAAATACCTATCCCTCTAGAGCTCAGGGAACAATGAGAAGAGTTTGAATAGTTAATAGTTAACTTGTTGAAGGAGGAGCCTCCTGGAGGTGAAACTCAGAATTCTGAGGAGGGGCCACTGCTTGGTTCATAGTGGGGTCTCTGAGTTGGAAGGAGGGGAGATCGGACCCGGTCTCCTAAGGGGAGGTGCCGGTTGCCTAGTGTTGGCATCTTGGGAGGTGGGGGCAAAATAAAGTAGAAGATAGTTTTGTAAGTGGTGTGTATGGGGTGTATGTGTGTGTGTGTACAAGTGTGCCAGCTAATACTCCTTAACGCCTTCTTCAGCTTTCAGCCAAAGCCTGTTGTGGGGTTTGTGACAACCTCATCCCAGCTCTGTTTTGGGAGTTAGAGGTTAGACCCATGTGCATGCTTGGGGCTACAGGGATGGAGATAAACAATCTCTTGGGAAGGCTGGTTCTGAGATGGCTAGAGGTGAACTGCAGCCTTATATAGCTGAGAACCAGGTCCACAGGCAGACAATGAAGGTAGGGGACAAAGGGGATTCATTAGTGAAAATAAAAGCATCCATAGGGACTCCAAGGAATATTTTGGGGAGCAGAACTGGGCCAAATGGAATTGGGTGGGGAGAAATTGTTAAATAACTCATTAGTCATTGAAGGAGTCAGGTATTATGACCACAATGAAGAGTATTTAAAAATAATTAAGGGTGTTTATGCATAATTTAACAAGAAAATATTAGATTAAGATTGCAGCATTAAATATAAACCTATTTGCTGTTGAGCAAACCATAACCTTTTGGATTATCTCTTCTTACCAGACAGAAATTATTTACATTTTTAACCAATAAAAATAAAAAGCTAACAAATAATAGTCTGGAAATTTTAATCTATACTAAAAAATGAGATGAACTAAATATATACTGTTAGGCCTGTGGTCAACAAAGTGTGGCTCGCAAGCCACATGCGGCTCTTTGGCCCCTTGAGTGTGGCTCTTCCACAAAATATCATGGCCTGGGTGAGTATCTTTTGAAGAAGTGGCATTAGAAGAAGTTTAAGTTTAAAAAATTTGGCTCTCAAAAGAAATTTCAATCATTGTACTGTTGATATTTGGCTCTGTTGACTAATGAGTTTGCTGACCACTGCCCTCGGCAATTCTTAGGTATCCTTTCTTCCTATATAATATTGGAAGGATATGCTACCCACCTTTTTGCCTTAATTTTAGGCTTTGGGTAAGTTGCCTGACATTGTTTTGGCACAAAAAGAGGTATGACCTTGAAGCTTCTCTGGAGGCCTCACATAAGTCTGCATGGCAGCTATATTAAAAGCCACCCAAGGCTGCATTCTGTGTTGGGTTCTTGGCCTCTTGCCTACCCTGCTATTTGTGGGCTTTTCTGGTTGCCTGGAGTCTACTCAGTCTGTCAGCACTAGTTCCCTACTTTATGCCTACAGAGTTTTATAAGCTTCACAAGGACTAGCCAGCCTGGTTTTGGTCTTAAATAAACTGACAGGTAATGACTTAAAATTGCTGCCCTTGGGGATTATTCACTTCCCAAAACACTTCTTCATTTATTATCTTCTAGTGGCCTGGTGCATGAAATTTGTGTGTGTGGGGCTGGGTGGTGTCTCTTAGCTTGGCCTGCACCTTCTCCAATCTGGGACCCCTAAGACAGTCAGTGGGACATACCTCTCACAATCCGGGCTTGCTGGCTCCTAACTGCTCACCTGCCTGCCGGCCTGCTCACCCCTAACTGACCCTGCTGGTTGTTTTGCTCCCAACTGACCCCCCTGCCAGCTTGTTTGCCCCCAACTACCCTTCCTTCCTGGCCTAATTGCCCCTAACCACCTCTGCCTTGGCCCTGCCACCATGGCTTTGTCTGGAAGGATATCGAAGGTCTCCTGGTCTAACTAGCATATTACCCTTTTATTAGAATAGATAAGTACAATATGTATGACATACATATTAACATATGTTATATGTCAATATAGTATATAAATAAATTCTATAGTATGAAACATACACATGTATGTGTGTGTGTGTGTGTGTGTGTGTATAAAGTTCACAAGGGCAAAATTTGGACCTAGATATAAAAATTCTATTTCTAGTCACTAAAATAAGATCAACAACAGTATAGCAGAAAATGTCACTAGGTAACCTAACAGCCATCCTAGTACCATTTCCCTTGCTGCCCCTGACTATTCACATATTGTTGCTGACTACTTGGCTCTTAAGCCCATTTCTCTAATCCTCATGGAGATTCCACAAGCCTCTTTTAATAGATACAATTAGTAATAATTTTTCTGCCAAATGAGCTAGAATGGGTTTTGTTTATTAACCAAGAATGCTGATTTCTACTAAAGATACCTGAAAGATTTAATTTTGTGACTATGTGATCACTCTTAGTGATATTTGAGGAAATTCAATAGCAGGAGCTGAGCCAGGAGAATAAACAAAAGAAAGAAAAAGAAAGATTTTACAAGTCTTGTACAAGAGAGAAAATTTCTACAACAGGATATTACATAGGTGGTTTGTAATACTTACTAGTAGGAAAGAAAGTGGTCATCTTGAGGAGCCTCTATGAGCTGATTAAGAAGTAAAGTTAAATGAGTCTTTATGCTTTTATTTGAATACTAGGGGCGCAGTGCATGAATTCGTGCACCTTAAAAGGAACTGTGGGTGGCAAGGCTACAGTGGGCACAGGGGTGAGTCTCGGCCCATCCTCCATGCCCCCGCTGACTCCTCCTGCCGTGGCTCCCAGTGCCCTGTCTGCTCCTGTCGCTGCTGCTGCTCCCACATACTGACAGTGCTGGCCCTGCGCATACCCGCTGGGAGCAGGGCTGGTGTCATCAGCAGATGTGAGCAATGGCTGCTGTCACTGCTCGCACCCACTGACAGTGCCAAGCAATCAGGGCTGGTGTCAGGCACTGGCAGCAGGTGTGAATGCCAAGCAGGACTGGGGCTCATGGGAGCAAAGAATTTTCAGTAACCACCAGAGGCTTGCCCCGATGACAGAGACCGGTACCCCACCTTGGTCTGATGCTCTCACTTACCTGCTTCACCATCCCACTGCGGCCAATACCCGCCATGTTCTGCACTCTGCCGCCTGCTGCTAACACCCGCCATTTTCTGCGCGTGCCCCCTGGTGTTCAGTGCACATATTGGTGACCGGTTGTTTGGTTGTTCAGTTGTTCCGCCATACCACTGTTCGCTCTATTTGCACATTATCCTTTTACTAGTATTATATATGATTTTTAGCAGTGATTTCGTATTGGTCAGGTTGTTTCTTTATGACTTACTTAAATTAAAAGAAAACTATGTATGAGGACTTAATGTACTTTAGTTGATCATAATAGAAATAAAAACCTTTTATAGTTTCTCTCAAGATACCTCTGTGCATAAAGTAGAAAAAAATAAGAATAGAATAATAGTTGCAATTAGGAGTTTACAAAGGCTGCTTTAATTTAGTTTAATTTTAATTGTGATTTGAAGTCACAACAAAAGATGTCTACAGTAGCAATAAGCCTGGAGAAAAGAGGAAATGGCATTATACTCACCATGGAAGCTAATATGACTGTTTAGACTGTACACTAATTTGGACTCTATTAATGATGACAAATATGAAGCGATTTTGCTAATGATAGGGAAAATGCTAATATGATTTCAATTGGATAAAAATATTATCCTGAAGAAAACTTGAGGTGCATATATTAAAACAACTTTGAGTTGCAGGATTATACATATAATAAGACTATGTTATTATTATAATTAGAAGTAAAGTAGAAAAAGAAAGAAAAAACAGACTTGGGATATTCTGAAATTTCAAAATAAGGAAATACATATCTTGTGCCTTCTCATGTCATTTATAGATTTATACTAACATTAGTAGTAGAATAGTTAATAGGATTATTGTTTCTTATACTGATCTTTCATGAAAAACAACAGAATAATATTAAAAGTGAAGGTTAACTCTGGGAGGAACCACATTGTAATAATAGGTAGATTTTTGAATGGCTAACCTGGTCTAAGAATAGATCCTCGAGAATAATTGACTGAACCAAGGTCATAGAGTATATTAATAGTAGAGATAGAATTAAACCTATATCTTGATTTTTCAGCCTGACAATTCTACCCATCCCTCTGTCTGGCCAAAAAGAAGAAATATTTACCCCATTTTAGTTCCTATGATCATCACTCATCAATAACTTGAATCCCTTATCCCTAATGTTCTGCAAATGTATACTGACCCATCTTTATGTTTCCCTGGCCTCAAATAAACTTTTAAATTTTAAACCCTGCATATTTTGGGCGAGTGTGTGTTTGTATGTATATGTGTGTGTCTATACCTGCATGTTTATGTATTTGTGTGTCTTAGATCAACAAGGCTTGATGAGAATTAGGCACATTCTTTACCCAGATTGTAGCTACAATAGACCAAACTGCAAACACTTGTCCTTCAATGATTAATGGAGAGGAATTATGGTATAACTGATGGGAAATTTACAATATGCTTTTAATAGAATTAAAAATAATGTCTCTATTGGCTTTTAACTCTTCTCTGAGCCAAGTATTGGCTTCTTTCCAGAACTAACACATTTCATCCAGCAACTGGAGAACACATTTTAAGAAAAGTTAAGAAGTTAAGAAAAAGACATTTTTTCAATCTTTGAATTTATACTTGATTGACCAGAATGCAGTTTCTGAAACTTAATATTATGATAGAATCACTGGGATACTCTTCATAATATTTTCATAAAGTCATGGAACATTTTTAGAGCAGAAAGAAACAAAACTTGTCTCATTTTACAAATGAAGACACCGAATCCCGGGCGTTACTCCATAGCTAACCACTTAGACTATGATTGTCCTTTTTTTCTTCATTCTTTCAATTGAAAATAATTTTTGATCATCCATTATGTGTCAAACAGTACAGTAGCTCTTCAATAGTTAGAAACCAAAAGCTTGGGTTCATTACCTTAGGAGAAGTGCAGCATTATTAATAAACATTAATCTACCAATGTGTTGCATTTTATTATACTGTAGTTATTTTCCTAGAGTTATAAAAGATGAGGGAATCTTAAATTTGCCTGGATGGTCAGGAAAGCTTTTCTAGAATGGTGGTTGTTGTATCTGGACCTTGAAAGTTGAGCAGGAATTCACCAACTTTAGAAAGAAGGGAAGAGTATTCAAGGCAGAGGGAAAAGAGAGCTATAGGATAGAAACATACAGGTTTGAGTTTTTTGGGGGATTCCAAGGATAGGCTTTAGGGAGTGATTGAAATTAAGATTGAATAGGTAAGCTCTGATATAGTTGGGAAAGACTGTAGAGCCAGCTAAGTTGTATAAGCTTTATTTTACAGGTAAACGGAAATCTATTGCATAATGTTAAGCAAGGAAATTACATTTTACACTTTCATGTGGTCTATATTTGGGAGGAATAGCTGGTAGCACTGTGGAGAATGGATTGGAAGATGGACTGGAGAGCGGCAGGTTTAGATGAAAATGATGAGATTGTAAACTAGACCAATGAAGTTATACCTTACAAAGAAGGAGATATTTATAAGGTTAGAATTGGCAGGACCTTATGATTACTGTTTGGGATAAGAGAGAAGGAGCAGCCAAAGAGGAAAACAGAGTTACTGGTTTCATATATAAGGTCTTGGTGATGCCATATTACTAGGTTATGAAATATATGAAAAGTGGTTGGGGAAAAGTTTGCATGTAATGTTAAAGATATTCCGGTTATCCATGATGGAGCACTTCACATGAAGTTGCACAGGAAATAATTGAAAATCAACCTCTTAAGCTCAGAGGAAATGTCTGGGCTGGTCTTATTAATTTTGGAGTCTTGAAAGTATCAGGTGAAAGTTGAAGCTAAGGAAAAGGAATAGAGAAAGAAGTCCAAGAACAGAATGCTGGAACATAGCATGTTTAGGGGATGGATGGGAGAGATAAACTAAGACATGTTTAGAAAGAATTATTTGTGTGGCAAAAGAGAATGAAGAAAACAGTTTTGTGAAAATCCTGTTATTCTGATGCTTTCAGCTGCAATTAATAGTCAAACTCAAAATGACTATAATGATAAACTGGACTTATCTTCTCATGTAACAATAGCAACAACAACAGTAACAACAAAAAACCTCCAAGAGATAAATAGAGCAGACAACAGTATTTTAGTCAAGTCCAGTTCCATTACTTTTGGATTCTCTCAGAAAGGCCCTCTTCTGGGTGTTGGGTTTATCACTAGGGGAAAATGTCTATAGTAGTTCTGGACTTCTCATCGATGCATATCCAAGGCCTTTCTCCCAGTGGTTCTATTTATATGGGAACATCTTACTCTAATTCCTATCAATTTTGCTCTTCCATTTCTTTGGCTTGACCTAGAAATTCTTGAACAAATCCCTCAGGCCATTAGAATTCCATATGCTGGTTGTATTAGGCCTGGGTTTCTGAACTGATCACTAACATAGAAAGTAGAGATTGGGCTTACCTCTGTAACTGGGATACTCATTGACCCCTCACAGAGGACAAGACTGTTCACCAAAGCAGGTGTGGTGGGATCGATGTTAGGCAGGGGGGTTTCTGTTATGAAAGCCAAGGGAGGAGAGAGTTTCACAATAAAGGAGTTGTCAATCATATCAAAATTTTCAGATCAAGTAGTATGAATGTTATAAAGAGATCATTAAGTCTGTCAATTATGTGGTCATTGGTGACCTTTGGATGAGACCTTTCTGAGAATGGCTGGGGCAGCTCTTGAAGAATACTCTTTGAAGGCATGTGGCTGCAAAGAAGAGAGATATAGGGAACATTAAATCAATTGCAATTCAGTAAAGCATACAAATTTATGTGAAAATATTGTTTTATGTTATTTTACTGATAAGTTTGCACCAACTCACTTCCTCCTATTTTGAAAGAAAAAGGAAATCTAATCTTATAATGTGAAAAGAGTGTGATAAGTTTGTGAATCAAAGAAAGAGGATATACTAGAAAACAAAGAGAAAGTGGCAAATGGGCAATGGCATGAGGAAAGGTGACCATTTAAAATGTGAGAGATGAGATTTCCATTAACATTTCATTAAATTCAAATTATGCTATGTTTTTGGTATATTTTGTTTAGTTAGTTTGTTTGTTGTTATGAAAAATGGATATGTTGCCTGGCCAGTGTAGCTCAGTAGTTGAGTTTTGACCTATGAACCAGGAGGTCATAGTTCCAGTCAGGGCACATGCTCTGGGTATGGGCTTGATCCCCAGTAGGAGGTGTGTAGGAGGCAGCTGATTAATGACTCTTTTTCATCATTGATGTTTCTATTTCTCTCCCCTCTCCCTTCCCATCAGAAATCAATAAAAAATATATATTTTATAATGGATACATTTAATTTACACAGTCAGCCAAAATTATATGCATTTTGTAATTGCACTGTAATTACATTAAAAAGTAGAAGGCAGTTTTCTTCAAGTGTGGCCAGACACTCAGAAGATTGGTTTAGGAGAGCAATAGGGCACAGTTATTCAATGTCAGGCCATAGAGTTTCTAGATGTCCAATGCTCAAAGCACAAAGTAAGTTTTTAAATGCTAAGCTCAACAAGAATTTAATGTTATTAATTCTGTGATAATAATAATATTAAAGTATGCTCATGTGCCTGATAGTTATCTTTAAGTTTTCAAGGAAAAAGTAATTTCAGTAATATCCCCATTTCATTTTCATTGGTACAGCACTTTTCAAAATTCATTCAATCCCCACCCCCCCCAAAGTCATAATAATCCTGTAAATTAATAACAGCTGATATCTTTATTCCCAAATGGGAAAACAGAATCCTAAAACTATTGCTAAGTGATTAGCTGGAAGGTACCAGTTATCCTGAACGATGGCTTAGTGTCTAGGTTACAGCTGTTCATTTCGTAGTGAAAGAAGAGATATCAGGATATGCAGAACGGAGACTCAAGGGAATATCATGTTAGGACCATGATGAAGCTGAAAGAGATGAATTCTTGGATAGACATTAATTCAGAGTGGACCAAGCAGACTGAGGTGAGGTTAAGGCTTCCAGAATAAGTAGCTGGACTAATAATTGATTCAGGTGCAGGTCAAGGATGAAAATGTACAGAAAGTTCATTTCATAAAGTGCCAAATTTAGAAATGGCTTTTAAATAAGCATTCTACTACTCTCTCTCCTTTTACTATGAGGATGCCAAGGTCCAGAGAATTATAAACTAGGCAAAAGGCAAATGTCCCCACCAGCCTAGTGACTCTCTGCTGCTCTAAGTCACAATTTGGAGTCCTCAAGAGGAGGAGCATGGACCCAAAGGAAAAGCACGTACAGAAGATAAGCGATGTAGCTGAGAGACTCATTTCCCATCACAGTTTAGAGGATAGGGGAAGAGTTATGTCTGTAATGCCAAGGGAACAATTGGTCTGGTCAAGTAACTGTATGAGAGGTCCTAACACGGGGTGAAAGGGGTTCAAAGTTAAAAGAAGGACTTCTCAAAGTGTTATTTGCTACAAACATGTCTAATGAATTTCAAAGCTAGGCATTGGGACACATCCTATGTTCTCTGCAACGAGACTGAAATATTTGGAAATTTTCTGTAGTGTTGATGTAATTTGTCTTGATTCTGGGAGAGGCAGTCAAATTTTTTAAATTGCAGATACTTTCCAGTAGTAGATAACTCTCTTTAGGGGCTTGGGGGTGGAGCAGGAAATGCAACTTCTGGCTGATTTATTTCCCTTAGAGCAAGAAGCAAATAGTCTTGTTTGTTATCAGTCATAGTTATTATGCTATTCATAATCTGTTTTCCCATAAGAATAGTATTGCAATGATAAATGACAACATATATAGAGAGAAGAAAATAAATTTATTGCATTTCCAGCGACCTGAACAAGAAATTAGGTCTGCAATATGTTCAACTATGTTGGGCAACTTCAATTCTGCCCCCAAATTTACCTTTGAAGGATAAGAATGAGCAGACATATTCCTAACTGGTATTAGGTTGTAAGCTCTCCTCTCTAAAGATAAGGGCATGTATTATTCATTTTTTTAATTGCCAGAACTCTATTCATATTGCACAATGAAATAGATGTAAATATGTTGAAAGTGATTTTTTTATTATGATTCCCCCATCACAATAACTAACATATACTGTGTGCATACTGTATGTTAAAAACTGTTCTAAGTGTTTTACATGTTGTAACACACTCAATCCTCATAACAAACCTTAAGGTAAATATTATTATCACCCCCACAATATATACAAGGAAAATTGGGCACCAAGAGATTGTATAACTTGCAAGATTAAATAACACAGCTAAATAAAGTTGTAGAACTGGGATTTAATCCCATGCATGCTGGTCATAGATGTTTCTGTCTTATCACTACACCACCTGCTTCATGTGTGTGTGTGTGTATGTGTGTACATTTTCCTACAAGTTGCTAATAATTTATACCATTATAATTTTTAATTCTTTATAACATTATTCTTACATATAATATTATATATGTATAACATTATACTTTATTTTATCCTCCATTATTTCATTGAGTTATGTTGCAAATATTAAAATCTTTTATATTTATTCCATTGGTGGCTATCTATTTTTGTATCAGAACCATGCCATAACTCCATCAAATCTTTCTTTTTTAATTTAATTTTTTAAGGTATTACAAACAGTAGTACATATGTCTCCTTTCTTTTTCCCATTGACCTCTCCCCAGCTTCCCCTCCCCCACTCAGCTCTTGCCCTCATATCTCCTCTGCCCCCCGAAATGTCTTGGTTGTGCTTAATATGCATGCATACAAGTCCTTCGGCTGATCTCTTACCCCCCAACCCTCCCCTACCTTCCTGCTGTAGTTTGACAGTCTGGTTGATGCTTCTTTGCCTCTATCTATTTTTGTTCAACAGTTTATAATGTTCTTTATATTCTACAAATGAGTGAGATAATGTGATATTTATCTCTATCTTATTTCACTTTGCATAATGCTCTCCACGTCCATCCATGCTGTTGCAAATGGTAAGAATTCCTTCTTTTTTACAGCAGCCTAGTATCCCATTTTGTAGATGTACCAGAGTTTTCCAGTCCATTCATCTGCTGATGGGCATTTAGGCTGTTTCCAAATCTTAGCTATGGTGAATTGTGCTGCTATGAACATAGGGGTGCATTTATCCTTTCTGATTGGTGTTACTGTTTCCTTGGGATATATTTTTACAAGTGGTGTTCCTGTGTCAAATGGCAGTTCCATTTTTAATTTTCTGAGGAAACACCATACTATTTTCTCCATCAAATCTTTTAATATCTGCCTGTCTCATCCCTTTTCATTTCTCTTATTTTTCCTTATTTTTTTCTATTTCTCAACATTATTCTATCTTTCTTTTTTTTTTAAAAAAATGTGTTTTCTGGACTTAGGAAAACTCTTCTTCCTCCAGAGTATGGAAACCTCAAACCAGAAGCATTCCTTTACAATGATACAAAGGACAAATGGATGCTGAGGCAGATAATAAATAACCATAGGAAAGGAACAGAGCTGTAGGGTGTCAGGCATATGTGATAAGCTAGGATCTTGTCACTTCAGTCTTGTCCTGTTCCCTTTTGTATGTGTATGTATATATGTATACATGTACATACATATGCACACACATTTTTTTTCTGGGCTTCAATTGACATCAGGATATAGGAAGGGTGAAGAATTTGGGAAAGCGATTATTTTAGTTCACAAATAGTTACTTTGGGTAGAGAGAACCTGATGGTTCTTTAGGACAGTGTGTCCCTGAAAAGATAGTAGGAAATATGAAGAAGTTAACATAAGGGTGGAAAAATGATTCAGAGTATTTCAATTATACTTCTTATTAGATAAGGCTTGGTGACACTCAGCAAAGAGTCTTCTACAGTTTGGAGATTAGGAATGGCAAAGTTTGGTTTGGGGGACAATAAGCACAATTTATTGCATGCTTACTATGTGCTAAGTGATATTTTAAGAGCTCTATATACCTTATTTCTCTGTGTCCACCCAATTATTATTTTTGAATATATATTTTTATTAATTTCAGAGAAGAGAGGGAAAGAGAGATGGAAACATCAATGATGAGAGAGAATCATTGATTGGCTGCCTCCTACATGCCCCACACTGGAGATCAAGCCCACAACCAGGGCATAATCCCTGACCTAGAATCTAACCATGACCTCCTGGTTCGTAGGTCTATGCTCAATCACTGAGCCAGGCTGACTGGGCCACCAAATTCTATATGATAGGTAGTGCCATCTTTTTTCACAGATGAGGAAGCAGAGGATCAGATCAGCTGGGTGACATAGTTTGCTAGAGTAACACAAATGGTAATTGGACAGGATTAAAATATAAAATCTTTGACATGCTTACAAGGTCCTCCACAATCTGGCCTTTGCCAACCTGTCAGTGTCATTCTATGCCACTTAGATTCAACTACAGAGGACTTTTCTCCAGTTCCATAAATATGTCTTTCTGGCAGTGGCAGAGGCCCTGCTAAGTATTCTTCAAAGTGTCTGTTCTCTGCCCCCCAAGCACATAGAAAACATACTTTTTTCAGTCTCTTCTTGAATTTTGGTGGAACCATATGACTACTGGGATGGGGTGAAAGTGATGTATAACACGCCCAGATATGGTTCCCAAAGCATGTCACATCCTTGACTATGCACATCTGGATGGCAGAACCTCAACACAGAGCTTTTGCTTCTGCTTGAGCAGCTGCTCAAACAGCTGTGTTATGAGAAAATTTTATTGGATAAGTATCTGAGGTCTTGGGATGAGTTGTTATAGCATCTAGTATTACCAGCCATGACTAAATCACTTGCTCTAGACTAGAGATTGGCAGACATTATTCCTTCCTTCCTTCCTTCCTTCTTTCCTTCTTTCCTTCCTTCCTTCCTTCCTTCCTTCCTTCCTTCCTTCCTTCCTTCCTTCCTTCCTTCCTTCCTGGCCAGGTAGGCTTTACATGCCACATAGTCTCTTTTGTAACAGTTTAACTCTGGTGTTATAGTGTGAATATGATTAGATCAGATGTAAGTGGCTAGACATGGTTAGGTTCCAATGAAACTCTACAAAAACAGGCATTGGCACCATCTGGCCTGAGAACCATAGTATTCTGCTGACCCCAGTACGAGACTAAAGGACTAGATTGGCTGCTCTCTTTCAACTTCTCTGTCTTTCTCCATCATTTCCAGACTCGGCCCACTTTTTGTCTCGCTGAACTGTCACTTTTCATACCTTAGCTGCAATTTCAGGTCCATATGAGGCTGTATTCCATCTCTGCCTTCCGGTAGGTAAGGACCAGTATCCTATGTCCCCATAGTAGCCACCCATACTTCCTTTTTCATAACAAACCTTCATTTATAATGATTCACTTATTTTTCTTACTATGCTGAGACCTTCATGAGAAAAGAAGCCATGTCTGCTTCATTCACTGTTTCACTGTAGAGCCTCGCATAGGCCCTGGCACAAAGTGGATGCTATAAATTCTTGTTGAGTCAATGGGTAACTATAGGCATATATTATTAACCACCAACCTCAATATAGAGGACCTGTAGAAACTCATCCTTCCTTCCCCTCCCTTTACTCTTCCTCCTGGTCCTTCAGTCCTTAGGCTCAATATAGCCCCGAGGAAACCAAACCCACAATTATGGTATTATAGCCTCATTTGTGAATGGAGAAGTTACCACAGAGATATTTACCCGCAGGCATATTTCTTTGGTGTGAATGCTGACCTTGTCTTCACCTCAGTCAGTACGTTTTCTTCAGGACCATAAATCGAAGGATATCTTATAAAAGTCGATCTCTGTCTCCACTCTGAAAGCTAATTCCATCCTGAGCCCCATAAATGGGAAGAGGCTGTTTCTGAAGTTCTGTTCTCATATTGCTCTGACACCTATAAATCTGAGACGCTTCCAACGTTCCTTGGTTTATAGATACTAGGTTTGTGGACCACTCCAAATTGTCAAATATAGTTCCACCATACACAAAAAGAGAAGGCAGGGGAAAGCGTGTTATATTTTTCAGGATAAAGGACAAAAACAAGAAACAATGACAGCTCAGAACAGCATAAAACAGGAAGATATGTAAAACCCAGAACAGAGCAAAAGACATAGTCAGAAAGTCAATTACCATGAACTTGTAGTTCTGTTAAGTAGCTTGATCTGATAAAATGTGGGGATTGGAGAACTCAAATACAGTTACAGGCAAATTCACAGCGCAGCTAAGTTTACCGGGGCTACAAGCTGAGTGGTGAGCAGTGCTTTTGAGTTGCCCAGGGATTCCCAATGGCAACTGTGAACCTACGCCAGGAAAGGCTAGTTTGCCAATCTGGGAAAGTCCAAGGCATTTGACTCCAAAGGCAGCCTCAGCTTACCTCCTCCACGGTTATGTGGTCAAAGAGCATCAACAGAAATTGGTGTAGGTCAGTTAGAGAAGAGCGGTTTCAGTTCCTCAGGAAGTCTTGCAGGCCTTGTGGCCATTTTCGTCTTTCAGTCGCAGATGGAGTGTAAGCAGTGCCTTAAATCTAGTATCCTACGGAGAATTAAACTTACTAGTATTTTTCATAGATGAAAGCCTCATTGGTCCTAGATTGAGAGTTCATGAAAGAATATCTGCCCCAGTTCATTTATAGAAGTGAATCACCCCCTAAATCTGTTTTATTTTATTTTTTTTTGGCTGCTGGACTCTTTACCTCCGGCATAGAAGGTAAAGCTTTGTAACTAGATGGTTATCACTCTGCTCCTAGGACCCAGCTCACTGTAGTGTGCTATAAATATTGGTGAGTGAATGAACGATGTGCTTACTGGCTGACTGACTGAATGAGAGTTTTGGAAGAGAAACAAATTAACATCTAGCCCTGGAGCCCATTGTTTATCCTTTCTGATACTATTCCCCACTTCTGTCACCATCATTTGTCAGGTGGCTCTGTAATAATAAGAACACAACAATTAACACATATGCTGCATTTTGACCTCTCTTATTTTACGTAAGATAAAGCCTCAGTTTGCTGGACACATTTCATGTGCTCACATTGACTCAGGTGTCAGTTAACAAGTAACCACTTCCTTCAACTTCATGTGAGTAGAGCACCTGTGTGTCCGGTATTGCGTTCTGCACTCAGCAGACAGGAGAAGCTTTGTCACTCTGAGCACAGATAACTGAATGAAGGGGGCTCGGTTTGGGTCCGTTACATTTGAAATGCAAGGCTTCACAATATGCCTTCTGATGGGATTCAGCACGATCATTAGGATAATAAGTGAACACATCGGGTTTTTAATATAAATGCTGAGCCAAATGTAATCAAAGGGAAAAAAGAAACTTTTTCTCCTCCACTGTGTCATCTTGTTTTGCAATTCTCAGCGTTACTGTGTGCTCTAATTCTCCAGAATAACACTTAATTCCTCAGCTAGCACGTCGTATCAGACATATTTCAAGCTAATTACTTGGCATTATTTGATCATATTCTATTCTCTAATGGCTCCGCAGCATCCTTTTTCATGAGAACATGAGCGATTTCCAAAGATTGAAAAAAGGATAAAAGACAACAATTATCTGGCTGGGCTGCCCAGGCTCCTTGCTGCATGGGGCTGAGGCTCTGCCCTGGGAAATCATCCTATGCCCTTTGAGCAGATTCCAGATTCTCCTGGTAACTAACACCATGTTATTTTCTTTCTTACTTACCTTTTTAATGCAAAGTTTATCATTTTTTTATCATGGCAAATTTAAAGAATGTAAAACTATAAGAACTGAAAAGTAACTCTCCTCTCTGCTTACCGCCATTCATCAGTAAACATTTATTGAGTACTTGTTATGTATCAGGCACCGTTTTAGGACTCACGTGTTCATGAATTTATAAATACCAAAATTTAGAGGATCTATATGCTAAATGTTCTTTAAGGAAAATGTAACTAGGTGAAGTTTGCTTTTACTTCTCTGTCTCCTTGTTCTCTTTCCCAGTCTTTCCATAACTCCCTTCCTTCCCTGATTTTTGGAAATGCCCTTCCCAGTACATTAGGACTTTGGATTCCTCCTGTCTTCTTTTTTATGCTGACATTGCTTGCTAGGATGGTTCTGATAAGTGTCTATGATAAGCTAAAAATGACTCTTGATAGCTTTTAGTAGTCTGGGGTTCTTGGACTTCTTGGGCTCAATAAAAGCAGTTTTTCAAACCAAAGACAGACAGACACACACACACACACACACACACACCCCAAAAATGTTTACCTATACTAATGCTGAATGAGCCAAACAAAACAGAAGACTTGCTTGGAATTTCTATTAGTTTTCAGTATATAAAAGGAGGACATATTATTCAAACACAGTTTGATAAACAAAATCTTTGAAAACTATTCAACCGAGTGGTAAAAATAAAAGCTCTTTATTGGTTATGTTTCCAGCACAGCATGGCTGGCATGGCTCAGAGGTTGAGCATTGGCTTATAAAGCAGGAGGTCACAGTTAAAGTCCCAGTCAGGGTGGGCTTGATCCCCAGTGTGGGGCATGCAGGAGGTGGCCGATCAATGGTTCTCTCTTATCACTGATGTTTCTCTCTCTCTCCCCTCTCTTTTCTTCTCTGAAATCAATAAAAAACATTAAAAAAAATGTCAGCACAGAACTGAAGGTGGATGTTAGGGGAGTCTGGTAGATAGGTTCCAACTGCTGTTTGTGGGTGATGCTGGCCTTGCCCAAACATTTCACATTTTCCATAGTGGTGATAAGAGGGGGGAACAAGGGGTATTGTTAGTAACTTGCTTTCCTGGACACTGCCTGGGCCTCTGACAATACAGAAACTGGTCTGATGGGCCAAATGGCTGTCATCTCATCCTGCTGATGAGATGACATTCTATAGCTCAAGGGCCTTTTGAGCTCTGGGTGTTGGAGTCTTGAGCTGCCCAGAGATCAAAGGGAAGAGCCCTTCCTCCAGATTTTAAATATCAAGATTTTTCTCTAAAGAGGGTTTTTCTTCTAGGCTTCTCTGAATCGCTATTAATTTGCAACCCAAATGAGTGGGTTAAAAAATGTCTTTTGATCACAGAACCAACATGTGGTCATCAGAACACTGGTGGCATTCACCCACAAAAGAATACTGGGGAGTGAGGGGTCCCAAGTGACCTTGGGACAAAAGGGACTTCCGCAGTGAAGCATGTATCTCAGGCGAGGGCACCGGACAATGAGTGAACTGTGACCAGCTGACATTTCATCAGTGAGTCGCTGCTCAAGTATTTGGAGAGGATGCATAGATCCCACTCTCCTGGAAACCCCCGGGAGCGCTCACAAAATGCCTGCTTTCATTTAGCTTTTGCTAAAACAACCGAGACATCCTTCTCATAACTGTTGGGACATCTCAACAACATGGCCCTTTCTTTCCCAGCTTGCAACTCAAATAAATATTGTTTCATTGATTTCTTTTGGGTCTCCTCACCTCTACCACTGTGAACAGTTTTTCACATCGAAAGGCACTTCCCAGCACACCCTGAGGGTTGCAGTATTGTTCATGAGCCCCTGGCTAGTAACCTTCAGAAATTAGGGACCTGCTAGGAAATGATTTAAGGAGCATGGCTATACGCTACCAAAAATGAGCAAAGTATCTAATGAGGAATGAGGATTCATTTGGGTTTAAAATATAATTAATGTCCACAGCACTATACACTCCAACTGTATATGAAGTGCAAAAAACAAAAGGTGAAACCTAAAATGCTCCCATCAACAGAAAATAGATGAATAAAAGTGACAATGCAAATACCATTCCAAATAGGCTCAATTCCAGCTAATTAATTATTATAAACTTACTCAGATAGTTGGCTGGACAAATTTAGATGATGTCAGTTTACCAAGATTGTTTTAGGAGGAGACAGGCTCCTATTGCTCTCATCCAACTTAGCTTTCCAAGAATTTGTAATCCATGTGGCTTATTAGTAGACATTCTATTGTCCTTTGAACTAAGTCATTTGAAGGTCATGTAATATCGAACAAGATATTTCACACTTTTGATTATGTGACTAAAGCTTCTCAGAATGATTCAACGTGGAACTGAGCAATTAGAATCCAGTGAAATTTAAAGGTGAAAAAAGTCATTACCTCTGACCTTGATTGGAGCATCATCCCATTCACCAAAGGGTCACAGGTTTGATTCCCAGTCAGGCACATACCCAGGTTGCAGGTTCCATCCCTGGTCAGGGCACATAGAGGAGGCAGGCAACCCATCAAAGTTTCTCTCACTTCAATGTTTCTTTCTCTTTCTCCCCTTCTCCCTTCCTCTCCCTTTCTCATCAATGAAAAGCATGTCCTCAGGTGAAGATTTTAAAAAATCATTACTTCTAGTATTGACTTAGAAGGGGGGGGTCGCTTATTTCTAGCTAGTCACAATAAAAATCAATCACTTCCTGTAATCACAGTGTCCGTGATAGTGTTTGAGCATACCTGATGATGACATCACAGAGTCACCTAGGAACTTGGTAAATGATTGAAGTTATACCCTGAGTGGAAATTTCAAAGGAATACATTGATAGTAACTGAAAGGGCACAGCAGTTGAGTTTCTATAAACAGGACAGAGATATGAGGAAAACCCCTGAGAATAGAGGACTGGGAATACCCAGGTCTTCCCAGGAGACCTCACACTAAGACAGTTCCCAGATTCTAGAGGAGACACGTCTACCTTTTATTGTATATGGTCACTGGGGATTTCCAGTTTCCTAGAACTCTGAGAGAGAGGAGGCCAATCATTCCATTAGTGTTTAAGTGACAAAAATGAGGCAGCATGGGTGAAAGAAGATTAAGGGATTAAGCAAAAAAAGGTATATAAAACACATTAGTGTGGTGATAGCCAGAGGAAAAGGGGGTGAGAGGGTAGTTAGAGGTGGGCAGACATGGGATGGAAAGATGCTTTGCTTGGGGTGGAGGGTGCACAATGCAGATGATGTTTTATTGAGTTGTACACTTGACACCTATATGGTTTTAATGAACCAATGTCAGTCCAATAAATTCAGTTAAAAATAAATCAAATGAGTAGCTTAACTTTTCCACTTTGTATTGCTTGATATAGCAATGAATGGCTTGATGTAAAAAAGCAAAACAAAACTGAAGCAACTTGATACTATTGTTAAAAGATAAAATAGAGGCACAGTAAAAATTTTAAAAGTTAATTTGAGCGAAAATCTATTTGAACCTGGCAGCATTCCATTTAATATAGGGGTTAGAATGGATTGCAGGGAGTTGCAAGACTTTTTATAGGCAGACTAGAGGCCTGATGCATGAAATTCATGCAAGGGTTTGGCCCTCGCAGCCACAGTGGTTTGTCCCGGCTTTGTCAGGAAGGTCATCTGGAAAGATGTCCAGTAGGTCATTAGGCTGTCTGGTCTAATTAGCATATTATGCTTTTATTATTATAGATGAGAATGGGAGGAAGGCAAAAGTTATTACAACATTACTTTCTTTTAAGGAGTTTCAGAAGCTTGTCAGGCAGATTGCCTAACTAGTGTTGATCAGGTAATTCCTGGTTAGTTTAATATTCCACTTCTGGGAGAGCTGAAATTGTAATTCTCAGTTTAGTGATGTGGGGATTAGCATAAGTGACTCCATTTTGTCCTGTTTTCAACAGTGCAATACAATGTGTGTCAGACTGTGCTCCAATTGAGCCTGGAGTTCTCCAGACTGTACTTCTAAAATTAATCCATTTGCTATCTTATCAATTCCCAGAATAAAATAAACTTTTCTCAAGACTTAACTAATTTTCCTCCCTAATACATTTACATTCAATGCTACCTAGCCAATATTGCCCAACTTACCAAGTAAAATAGCTAAACTAGTTTTTTTTTTTTTTCAAAAAGCAGCATGACTTCCAGCTACTTTCCCCCTAAAACAATTTTACGAACGTGGCATTCAATCTATTAGGTATCCTTCCCCTTTTCATAAAGTTCATGCATCTGGTCAAAGTGGTGTCCTTTGTTATTGATTAAACTGCTGAGAAGACCCCCTCAATGCAGACAAAATGCATTAATTTATATTCTTTTAGAAAGGTCATTCACTGAGTGGGAGTTTGCCATCTGTCTTTCTCACTAAAGAAGTTTATTTCTTCTATAAAAATGTCAGAGTTTCCTGAAATTCAGATTTATCTGAAACATTTATTTCATCAACTAATCGAGAGAGAGAGAGAGAGAGAGAGAGAGAGAGAGAGAGAGAGAGAAGATATGCCGTCAGTTTGGCACTATTATTCTTGACAGGTCCTGTGGTATCTCCTAGTGTTCTCCATGTCTCCTTGTATGTGCTCATATTCAACCCAATAACCTTCCATCCCAGAAACTTGTCTGGATTTGATGCCAAGCTCGCTGCTCCATAAATGACAAGCTCCATTTGTATCACTTTTTAGATAAGTGGGAACACATTTATCCAGTCTTCATAATCTCACAAAGTACTATACATTTTTGAAGAACACTATACCACGATATATGTTTTTACAGACAGGAAACCTAACCACTTCAGAGATGCCAGGTGCTGCTGTGTTATACCTTACTCATTTATCAATATTTTTTTCTACCCTTTTCAGAATAAAAATCATGCTTGCTGACAAGGCAGACCAATGCAAAATCCAAATTGAGTTTCTTTCTACCTCACCGTCATCTGTTAACACTGTATCAGTAGCCCAAGCAGCTGATAACTCCATTGCTTATTATTCTGTTTACTTTCAATAGAACAAAGAATGTCTGTTTGCTCTCTTAACATTCTTGACATTTCTAATCTACTTGAGAGGTGAGATATTTTTATATCATTCTTAGATATTTAAGCAATTCCTTCTCTTTCTTTTCTCTTTTTTTCTTTGTGTGCTACCTCCTCTAGTCATTCTCTTTTGCATATGCCTCCTGAAATTGGAGTTTCTAGGAACTTCACTATTCAAGGACATTAGCATCTTTAGCTGTGCCCTCTCTGTGTCTTACTAGGATCATTTATAATTTCATTGTCAGGATACAATTTTTTAAAAGATTTGCCAGTACTCATGAATCATCTTCATGTTTATCATGTCAGGCATGACAAGGTGGAGGGGAGAAATTAGAGATCTTGCCTTCATCCAGCTGTTTTTCTCAGATCCATGGAAAATGGGAGTGATCAAGAAGTACATATCCTTTCACATGAAAAGTGAAAAATTAATAGAAATGTATTTTATAGTCCTTCCACAAATTCAATCATTGATTAAAAATAACTAATGGCATTTTAATTTAGTTTTTAACTAAAAAAAAACAACCACCTTTAAAAAACAGGTTTTAGAAATTACCTGGTTCTGTTTATATTTTTAAATTTATTGGAGTGGCATCCTATATAATAAAAGCCTGATATGCAAATCGACTGAATGGTGGAACAACTGGTCTCTATAACATGTACCGATTGCCAGGAGGTAGACACTCAGGAGCTGTCCCCAGCCTACAGGCCCCAGGCCAGCCAAGGTGGGTACCATTGGGGACTTCTGATTACCCCACCAGTCACCCTACAGAGGGAGGTGACCAGTGATAGCAGCAAGGGGCGGGGCTGGTGAGTGGGCAGTGCCAGATCAGCCAAGGCGAGTGCCAGCAGGGGCCTCAATCTCCCTGCCAGTTGACTCACAGATTGGCTCTGATTGCCAGCCAGGCCTAGGGACCCTACCCGTGCATGAATTTCATGCACTGGGCCTCTAGTTTATATATATATAAAAGCCTAAGTGACTGAACAGCCAAACATCAAAACGACCAGTCGCTATGACATGCAATGACCACAAGGGGGCAGAAGCTCAACACAGGAGCTGCCCCCTGTTGGTCAGTGTGCTCCCACAGCAGGAGCACCGCTCAGTTGACCGACCTATCCCAGCGACCCAACAGCCCGTGGCAGCCAATCACTCCCTCAGTAGTCTTGCAGGTCAAATCTCTGGAGAACAGGCCAGGCACCCATGGACAGCACCGCTGGAATGATCCTTACAGTGTTGCCAGGCTCCTGGAAGTCAGCCTCAGGCACTGCAGCCGCTTCCCCTTCCTAGATGCTCTGCAAGGAAGAAACAATATAAAAGCGGCTGCCAGGTGACTCCCAACAACCAGTGCGAATGTCAGCAGGATGGGTCCAGATCCTGGGCCAGCAAGCGTGTCCCACTGCCCACCCGGAGGTCTGATGGCATCCTTTCCCACCCCAGGACCCCACCCATGCACGAATTTGTGCACTGGGCCTCTAGTTGGGTAATAAAGCCACACAGGTGTTGAGTGTACAAATCTGTAACACAGCATCTGCGTAGGAACCACTGGTTTTATGACATCAGTCTCTGCTTGTCGGGCCCTGCTTTGCTGCCAGCAGTGATAACCTGCTCCCTCCTGGCTCAGTTCTTCCCAGATCCAAAAACAACAGTAGCACCCCTTTAGCAACTACTTGCTGCAACTGAGTGGGTGGCAATTATTTTTTTGGCTTCCATTTTTGATGTTGGGTTTGATTGGAGATATTATCACTATCATTTGGGCATATTTGTTTGACTACCTTGTCTTTATGTTTTTGTTTTTTTTTCAATTCTCACTCCAATTTCTTGTTGGGGCTGCAGCAGTCCCTGATCTCAGACAGTCATGGGTTTCATGATAACCCTCAAGTAATTCCTGAAGTTTCCTTTCTGACCTGGGAAGTAGTTTCCAACATCTCTCACAATGAGCCAAAGGTTTGCTTTGTTTACAACTCAGACATACATGAGACAGAACCATGAGTGGCTCCTGCTCCTGCACCATCAGTGTTTGGGTATTGACATCAATCTAGATTTGTCTGTATTCACTATAATCAAAGATGGTGAATGTTCCCATGTTAGCCTGCTCTGGCTTGTGAAAGACTTCTCAGAATGCATAGAGTTTCAGAAAGAGGGAAAACTTACTGTCCTTTGGAATGGACATAAAGTAAAAAAAAAAAGCTCAAAAGAAATCAATGACTATATTCAGAGTCTAGACAATTACAGTTTTGTACAACCCCATTGAGTTGAAAAATATTTTGAAATGTCATGGATATAATTGGCTACATGAAAAAGAATATAGTAAAAAAATTATAAATGTCCTTTTTGATTGGTAAAAGATCAGATACAGAGTTTGGGTGATATTTTGGTCTTGTTGCTGAGTAGTTCTATCAGTAAAACTGATTGAAAAATACAATTTGAATATCCCAGGTACTCTACTTGTATTTTAAAGTTAAACAACAACCCATTATTTCCATCTTAGAGGAACAAAACGGAAGCTTAGGGAAGTAATTAGAATGAGGTCCTTTAGCTAATTACTTCCGGAGTTCGCCAGAGGTTTTCCTGGACTTAATACTCAACATCCCACATCCAGAGAAAACCTTTAGTTTCATGCAAATCAAGGCAATTGTTCACTCTACAAGAAAGCCCAAAATTGTAAAATTATGAAGCCCATTTTTAATTGTCTAGTTTTTATGGGTTCTCCTGACCATTGCAATATTCGTATAAGACACTTAGTTGAAGTACTATTAAAATACTGATAAGCATTTGTGGGGAAGAGAAATAGTGACTAGCCATTTAGCTCCTTTATGGTCTACTAACAAACTTACTTTTAACATATCAGGACTTCTTCATAACTCACTACTACTTTCTTCTTTGTTCAACTTCCAACATTCCATTCCCTTAAAGTATCCCCTTCAATATTAGTCACATTATATTAATAAGATATGCTTTCTTGATAAGACCTTGTTTGAATTTAACTCATAAACGCAGCAAAAGCATTGGCATCCTGAACAGAGGCAAAAATCATGATGTTAATTCTCATTTCAAAATTTTCGAGTGTGCTTAGCAATATTTCTTTGATGGAACAAAGTTTGATTGGGGGATTTTTTATTTAGTTATAAAATAAATAAGCCATCAGGGTGTAATGAACAGCATGGTGATTATAGTTATACTCTATCGCATATTTGAAAATTGCTAAGAGAGTAGATCTTAAAAGTTACCACAAAAAAGAAAAATTTGTAGCTATATATGGTGACCAAGGTTGACTAAAGAATTTTTTTGATTCCTCAGTGTAGCTTTTGATATTTTCATATTTCACTAACTCACCATGAAAGGCAGAAAGAAATCTTTCCTTATTAGATTTTTAAATCATTAACTAGAGTTTTCACTACAAAATTTTAATGAATTTAGAAGACAATTCTGAATTTCCAAGTACATGATAAGAATTTTCCATTTCAATATGAAAAGAAAAGTCTTGGGGATTTGAGGGTTACATGGAGAATGCAGCTTAATGCTCACCTTCAATCTTCCCAACGTGTTCTGGCTAACAGACGACATCTCCATCACTGCCTGGCACAGAGACATGCAGACTTAGTGACACCAGATGTTTCAGTGTCAGGCTCCATGCCACACTGTGGAGCCTCTAAGATGTGTTTCTACCTCCAAAGCGCCGTGAGGTCCAGTGTTTGCTCCTCAAATTCCATGGCATGTCAAATAGAGTCAAGACTGTAGCCGAGGGTGATTTAAGATGATTTCTGGTGGAGAACAACTTGATAGCCCTTCCAATTTCTCACCTGGTATTGCTGGAGAAATATCCAGGAAGAAGTTGCAGGATCAGGCATTCTGGGAAGACTAGTTTAAAGATGCATGTAATTTCCAATTCATCCTTATTGGGCAACTTGCTTTGCTGGGGACTGGATTAGAGTGGTAAACAGTACAGCCCTTTTCTCCTGCCACGGGCTTTCCACACTAGAGAGAGAGAGCATACTAATTGTCTGCCTGTGAGAAGGTCAATATTAATACAGCAAAGGATTATTGAGCACGTTCTAGGTGCCAGGCACCTTACTAGGCATCACTGACCCAGAGGTCCACTAAATCCTCAGTTAAGGTCATCAGTAGATGCTACAACTTTAAATGAAATGATATGTCATGAAGCCAGTTTCACCATGGGCTAATTGATAAAAACAAGTTCCTACAGCATCTCATCAACATTATAACAAAATGACAAATGAAAATATGTTACTGGAGCATCTATTAAAAGATCATTGTCTTGAGGAATCCTTAAAACATAATGTGCAAGCCAGCATAACACATACTAGTAGATAATTACTAGAAATTGTGGTAAATGATACTGTAGGGGAAGAAAAGGCTGAAGACAAAGAAGGGAGTGGCAATTTGGACAATCAAGTTCCACATGCGGCAAGAGGAGAGAAGAGGGCTGAGAGGGGGAAAGGAGATTGGGAAAAGGGGAAAGTGGTTTTCCAGGGCCCAGACCAGCTCTGGCTGCCTTGCCCAGGGGCTGAGCATCAGGCCACAGGGAAGATTGCCTTGGACAGGCCTTGTTCCTGTGGGCACTGCCTCACAGTACGCTCCCTGCATCTCTCAGCTTCCCATGATTGGTTCCTATCCCCACTAAACTGAGAAATGAGTTATAGGGCCAAACTCCCTGTGAAAATGTCATTAATCTCATGTAGTGGCTGCTCCCATTTTTTTTTTCGGTCCTTATCCCCCAGAGCAAGAATCCCGGCAGTTTATCCAGGCTGTCACTCCCTAGTCTTGTGTCTAGCATGCTCCCAGCGGGGATTTCCCTCTTTTGTCTAAAGCCTTGTCTGAAGTCGAATTCTGCAAAGGTTGGGGCCAGGAGGAGAGTTCCCCTCACAGATTTCACATTAGAGAAGCCTGGACAAGGGCCTGGCTTTTCCTTGACCAGAGACTACAGAACTGCTGGGATAGAGATGGGATGGCAGTGATAAACTTTCTGAGATATAAAATATTTGAGGTAAAATATATGTGCAAATGCGCATTAATTTGCCTCCTGCTTGGATTGCATGTGATTTATATATGCATTCTCCATGCACATTTCAAAAAGATGACAGAAATAGCTAAAACTGGACCTTGTTAGAAGTGCCTTCTTGAATAGTGACAGGTACGCAAGTCCCACATCACCAGTTTCATCAACAGAGGTATAGTAGTAATCTGTTAAAATTAGCTAAGGACATAGCTTTCCCCACTAGCTCTCCAAAATAATGTCACATTCACTGGGATCATGAAAAGGGAGGGAGGGTAGGGCTATTTCTATTTGGGTGTTTGAGTTACTAAGGGAGACAACACCACCATCAGAATGTAAGATGATTAGAATCTGAAAAGATTTAAAAATAAAGCGAGGCCATATGGACGCAGCAGTAAGACTTGTGCTCAGACTCTGAATCAGTGCGAACCACGGGCATCCGAAGTCAGGTGCCTCTCTGAGCTCTGGCAGGCTTCCCTCTGCTCTCGCTGGAGTGATTTCCCCTGAAGGCAGGGAGGGCTGGAGGACTCTGGCCATTAGGCAGGGATGGCAAAGGCTGTTTTCTCCCCCTGTCATTTAGACACAGAATAGCTTTAATTAAACAAATAATTCATTGGGTCCTACTCTTCTAACCTAACAATTGTTGTTTTTTTTTCCCTCCAAGCTTAATCCACAGCTTTATTCCCATATGTACATTTTTCAAAATGTTTTTGCCATATTGCAGATGTAATTTTATGACTTGCTTTTAGGAGAGGAAAACTTCAGTAACATTATTTCAGGGACAATTTCCATGTTGTTACAAAGGCTTCATGTTTTTCTTGTTTAATGATTGAATAATGCTCCGCTGGCTGGACGGTTGATAATTTATATACCAATTCCCTTGATGTGGAACATTTAGGAAGGCTATTGTTTTTGGCAGCCTTCTGCCTCTGCAGCACTCCCAGCTGTGTGGGCTGAGATAGAAAAGAAAAGATCACTCCAGGGCAAGCCAAGATTGGATGCTGCGGAGCATGCGGACAGGATGCCAAGATGTCGCTCATGGAACAGAAGTGAGGTTGGGAAGCAGATCTGGGTTAGATTCCGACTAATACAGAAGGACTTGTTGCCCTCCTCGCTCTGTCTTGTTTATTCCCTTTATCTCCACTCCCCAATCTGATGCCTCTGACTCTTCCATAAATAGCCATTCCAAAGTGTTTTTTAGAAGCAGCTACCCAGAGGTTATTTGTGGTCCCAGTGAGGGTCACAGGGCAGGCTCTCTGCTGGGATCCTGCAGGTTTTTAGGATGAGGAGCAGGAAGAGCATGGGGAAGCCCTGGCCAGAGGTGATGGGTGGACAAGACTGAGGGATGCTGGAATATACCCATCTATAATAATAAAAGGATGATATGCTAATTAGACCAGACGTCTTCCGGTCATTCTTCCTGACCAAGCTGGGGCCAGAGGGAAGCCAGCCCAATCCCAGGTATTAGAGGGAAACCGATGCCAGCAGCTAAGGGAAGGAAGGCCTACTCTTGCACAAATTTTCGTGCATTGGGCCTCTAGTGCGTAGATAAAGGACATAGTCTGTGACATCAGCTTTTTCATTAGTTAAGGTAGGTTAAGTTATAGTAATAGACGGCCCTGTACACGTAGTGACCAAAAGACATCTAGTTTATTTATTTGTCTCCAACAGTACAAGGCTGAGGTTCAGGTCAGTGGGATGGGACTCTTCCATGTAGTAGTCTACTCTGCTCTCTGAATATCTCCATTTCTGTACAGAAGAAGGGCAGAAGAGAATGAGGGAACATATAGGCCTGGGCTGGAGACATCACATCCACTTATAACCCAGTGGGGAATGTGATCAAACTGCAAGGCAGCCTAGGAAATGTGATTCCAAAGAGAGAGAATAGTTTGGGCACAGTTAGTAGTATCTGTACAGTCAATATTTCTCAGAGGTATTTGTTGGAGTGGAAGAAGAGGTTGGGGAAAATTTGAGAAAAAAGAGAGGTAGAAAGTATTTTTGTACTGGGAGCTATATAAGGACACACCTATTAGGGGATCCCATTCACTGTTCTTAAAGGTACAACTCAATAATTTTTGACAACTCCAGACAGATTTTTCAATTACATAGTCCAGCATGTATTCTTTAGCTAACAATTTCAAACTACAAATTTCCTACACCTTTATATACTTCACATTTATCCACTGAATCAACATTTTCTGCATTCATGAAACAGCTTTTATTTTATTTTATTTATTTTTAAATTAGCCTTAGAGAGAGAAAGGGAGCGTAGAAGAGAAAAAGAGAGAGAAAGGAACAGAGATATGAGAGAAATACCAATTGGGTGCCTCTCACATATGTCCCCACTAGGGATTGAACTTGCAACCAGGGTATGTGAACTGATGGGGAGTCTAAACCACCACCTTTTGGTTTATGGGATGACACTCCAACCAACTGAGCCACACTGGCCAAGACCAGCTTCTATTTTAGTGCATCCAGTCCTATATAATAAAGAACTAATATGCTAATTAGACTGGATAGTGGGACGACCTTCTGAAACGACCTTCTGGAAAGACCTGTGAGGGGGGAGGAGGAAGGCGGAGAGAGCCTTGGGGACGAGAGGCAGCCAGGGCTTCAAGCTTCAAGCCTCTTGCACAAATTTCGTGTATTGGGCCTCTGCTAGATACAAAACAGCCTAAGGATATCAAAGTTTAAAAATAAAATGATTGGAAAGTATCAGAATTAAAGATAAACTATGGGTTATACAGTACTTTTAGAATAGGACATGTGATTCAAATAAAAGCACTAAAAGAGTGTTCGAGTTCTAAAAATAGGTTGGGCAACCAAATGGCTAAAAAACACATCCTTTCTTCTTAAAGAGTACTTCACCAGTGGTGAGCCACAGAGGAACAGTCAGGCGGACCATCCTCTCTGAGCTCAGAGGGCATTTGCCAACAACAGTCTTTTGGGGCCAGGAAGAGAAGAAACTCCTTTCTATATTTGTCCAGTTTGTTCTGGCTGGTCTCCTTTCCATGGTCCTATTCTGAATGCTAAGCCGCTCATGCCTATTGAGCAATGAGAGGACTCCTTCTACTCCCATCAGGGGTGTGAGACTTCTCAGGCTACAGGCTTTTAGGAGGTTTCTTTGGGGACAGGGTGGGGGAGGGTAAGAACAAGAGTCATTACAATGCCCACCTCTCACTGGGTACCTACTGTGTGCCAAGGGCTGGGCAAGCTTCAGTTCTCAGAGCCTCCTTGAGGGGGGACACTTTTACTTTCCCCAAATTGCATGTTAGTAAAACTGAGGCTTAGGTTCTGGAGCTTTCCTGTGGTCACCTGGTAAGTCTGGGCAGATCTGGGTTCAGAAGCCAGGGCCACCACTCCTGGAGCTTGAGCATAAACCATGATGCTCTCTGCCTTTCCTTAGGGCACACAGAGCATGAGCAGCCACCACATTCTCAAGTGACAACAGACACACCCTCATCTTTTTTAAATAAACATATTGTCCTAATTTAAAAGGCTTCTTTCCATGTACCTAAAATGTAATGAAATTATTTCCACAAATGTCTTCTGAGGTACTTGCTGCCCAAAGTGTTTAAGATGAAGAGGTGTGTAACTAGCCCTAACTGGTTTGGCTCAGTGGATAGAGCATCGGCCTGCGGACTGAAGGGTCCCAGGTTCGATTCCGGTCAAGGGCATGTACCTTGGTTGTGGGCACATCCCCAGTAGGGGGTGTGCAGGAGGGAGCTGATCGATGTTTCTAACTCTCTATCCCTCTCCCTTCCTCTCTGTGAAAATCAATAAGATATATTTTTTAAAAAAAAGATGTGTGACTTGAATAAGGAACCTAAACTTTGTACAACTAGAAAGTAGGATTACTTACTTTGTAGAAGTCTTTTCCATTTACATGAAATATTGCATAGGGAAATCACTTCATAAACTAAACACTCAAATACAAATGATATTGGTATCCCTATGTGGACAAACCTAGAAACATATGAATGTGTTAAGTAATACTTTATGATGAAAAAAATCAAGTACTTTGGTGAGGAAATGTATCCAAAAATCTAGGTTCTCCCAGTTTTCCCCTGATCACTTTAGCTGTTTAGTTACGCTTTGTTAACTTTTTTCATGAGAGGTCCCTGTCCGCCATCTCTCATCTGAGCCTCTGGTTTAGTATATAATCCTACTGGAGAGGGAATTTCAGTAGAAAATCAGCAATAAGTTTTTATAGCTTGGGGTTCAAAGGCTCTCCTGGAGCAGTGGGATATGCATACTCTGCAAATGAAAAACTGCTAATTGGATAGCAGGGAATTAGACTAGTCAATTTTTTCAAGGCTAAACTTTTCTAGCTGCCTGTATTATACTCTTATTCTAAAATACATCACTGCGTTAAAACAAATGCACACCTCTTCTTATCCGAAGTGGGTCAGCCCAGTCATTTTAAATGACATGCTTGTCATTTTAAAAGTTCAGGAACCCTTCAGGTTCCCATAAGAATGTGTGGATCATATTCTAAAAGAGTGAAACAGAAGCCATTTATTAAATGTCATTATTAACAAAACAATTTTGATGACTATTTAGATCTACTGAGCAAAAGGCGTGCTGGTTTTTCTCAAAAATAAAATAACTGAACATTGTTAGAAACAACTGCAAGGTTGAGAAATCACAGCTCCCTATATCTCCAAATCCTTCCAAGTCCCTGCGCCTAAACACAAATGAGAAGTGGCAGTTTTCTCTTAAAAAGAACAAAGTGCATTCCTTAGTCTGGCCCTGAAGTCATACTCAGTGACCAAAGGACTAGCCAAATCAGTGAATGGCGGTGCCTTTCAGGACTCTGAGAGTCATGTCTTCCCCTGAGAGTTGATTTCCAGAGGAGGGGCCTGCCTTGCTTCCCACTCTCTGTAGCTGAATATTCGAGTGTGTGAGATGTTGTACGCAGTATCTGTCATACTTCTCAGCCTCCTGCCAAGTTCGGCGGTGTTCCCACAGAGACTGTTGACTAAGCAGAGTGTGAATTGAATCATCTATTCCCCCGCTCTCCCCTGCCACCCCCTGCTGCACCAGGGCTTGCTCTGTTCCTGTTGTGAGCCTGGTGGTCTGCATCAAGCCCAGCATCACCATGATTGGTGCCTTCACTAGTTTTCTAAACCCCCAGCCGGCAGAGCACTGTAATCAACATTTCATTGACTGCCTGCCACATTGCAACAGCCCCCTAACTAGGTTCCCTGATTCTATTCCTATCCCTCCACAATCTATTTTCCACTCAGCAGCCAGAGTGATTCTTCAAACACAGAAATCCAATAATATAAAATGGTGCAGCTGCTATGGAAAATACTATGGCGGCTCCTCAAAAATTTAAACATAGCATTACCATATGAAAATGATCACATTACTCTCCAAAAGCCCTTCTGAGCCACTCTATCAGAAACAGCATTTATTTTTTCCCCTAGGTTTCCCCCCTTCATAACCCTTATCACTCCCTTATATTATTTTGCATGTGTATTTGTGTGTTTATTTGTTATTTCCCCAACTAGAGTCTTAGCTCAATGAGGACAAGGATGTTATCTGACCTATTAATTACTGTGTCTCTAGTGCCTGGTCTCAATGAATATTTGTTGAATGATTGATGAATGAATGAATGAATGAGTGAACCAATGCTCCAAGGGAGGATGCAGTAATAGTATTGGAGGGCCTACTGCAGGGGACAGATGACTGAGTGTCCAGACAGCCAGAGAAGTGACTGGTGGCATGATTCCTTGTACAGTAAGTTCAGCAATTCAGTGCCCTCAGATCCCCCCAGCTCTGGGTGTTTGGGGAGACCAAGGAGGGTAGGATTATTGTTGCCTGTACTGACTGACATTCTCCAGTTTACCATTTCTATCCCTTGTCTAAACCTCCGCTTCTGAAGTTGAGTTTCACAGAATTAAAATCTGAGCCTCATATTGTTGACAAAGGCAGGCCCAGTGCTTCTAGGTGACGCAATTACCATCACCTGTACTGGAGACTGGTCACTTACTGAATTTTGTTAGAAAAAAAGGAAGAAAATATCAGTCCTTTCCACTTTAAGTTCTGATATTAGATAAAATATTTGTCTCTTCTTTTGTCTTAATATTTTTGAGGGCCAAGCATGTTCTTAATTCAGAGCTTAACCTTGGCTTTGACCCTTCACCTCTCCCTCCCAAGCCCAAGTGACTCTTCATGTGCAGCTGGACTATTTTTTAATACCTATTTAATACACCAGAGCTATTCCTATGGCAATAGTCTCTATCACCTAGAGTACGCTGCCTGCGTCCATACCAGAACAGCTGTGATGACCTGTCAGCTCTCCCAGGGGTCACTTTAACTTTGTTTTGGTTGTGACATGGAATCGAGCCTAGGAATCCTCATTTGGATCCAGGCTGATATCCAGCCCAGATATATTTGCATGGGGACAACGTATCGGACGCATATGGCTGAGTATTTTTCCCCCTGAAATGCTTTTGTCCCACACGTTGAAGCCAAAGCCAAGGCTGGAATGCATTCCTCAGGCTCTAACTCAAATGTAATAATGTAAATTATCAGATGTATAAACTGGAAAACCATAAAATCCTGATTCTAAACTTGAAGGTCATCCGGGCCTATTTTGAGCCGAACTGGCATGGCATCTTTTTGGAAGAAAAGATGTTTAAGTGATGCCAGAGGAGGAGTAGGTCTCATCTGAGCAAAGGATGAGGGAGGAGAGAGCAGAGGAGAACAAGGAGGGTGTGAGGAACTGCAAGCTGTTCAGCGGAGTTGGCATCTGGCGGTGGGACAAGATTTGTGGGGAGAAATGAGAGGGGAGAGCAGAGACTAGCTGATGTGGCTTTGATGATTCATGGTTAAGATTCGGCATAGTATTTTAAAGGCAGTGGGGAGCAATGGAAGTATTTAATACTAAAGAGAACATGATTTTTATGTTTGAAAAATCTCCTGCTGCAGCGTGGCTCACAGGGGAAGTAGGTTATAATAGTACAGAGGCAAAAGATGGAGGTAGTTTGAACAAAAGTATGGAAATTGCAATGGAGTGAGAGAGAATAGAGTTGGGCAGAGAATGAGAGTGAGCCATGACAGAGAGGGAGCAACTTGGATAGTGTCGGGGAAGTCAAGGTAGGAGGTCACCTGAGTTAAATGCTGCCAATAGGTCAAGGAAGATAAGGCCAGAAACATGCCTCCTAGATTCAGCAATGAGGTGATTAGTGATTTTCATAGTCATTCAAGTAGATGGGAATGGTGGTGGTGAGGGCAGTTGATTGAAAAGGGAATGTCAGCCCAAGCTGGTTTGGCTCAGTGGACAGAGCCTTAGCCTGCAGACTGAAGGGTGCCAGCTCGATTCTGGTCAAGGGCACCTGCCCAAGTTGTGGGCTTGATCCCCAGAAGGGGGTGTTCAAGAGGCAGCCGATAAATGATTCTCTCTCACCATTGATGTTTATATATCTCCCTCTCCCTTCCTCTCTGAAACCGATAATATATATATATATATATATATATATATATATATATATATATTTAAAGAATAGGGAATGTCAGTATAGAAAGTATAGAAAGTAAGTGTAGTAGAAAAATTTTGCCCATGAAGAAGAAGAGAAAAAAGAGTCTAACTGGATAGGGCCAGACAATTAAGGTTGATGAGAAAATTATGCAAATTTAAATATAGAGGGGAGAAGACTAAGACCCAGGGATGAGGGGAAGTAAACCATGTAGTTCTCTGATGAGGCTGCCAGTCAGTCATTGTCATACCTGAGTGAGAAAAGCATCACCTGAAAACATACAGAATGCACACTTGTTTGATGCCAAATCTAGAGAATCTGATTCAGCAGGAGTGAACTGAGGCTTCTGTACCTGGTCAAACCTTCTATATCTAGATGATATGATGAGGGTGATACACAGATGATACTTTGAGAAACAAAAGAAGGAAAAGGGATGCAGGGAAACATGGTAGGATTTCTGGAGATAGGAAAAGGGATTTTTTGTTTATTATAGCAGGAGCATGTGTAGGCACTGTGTTGTTTGGAGACAGAAAGTATAGGGGTTCTTGAATGGTATGTTTTATTTTCTCTATAAAATTGGAGATGAAGTTTCTTCTCAGAATGAGCAGTCAAGAAGTTTGAAGATAGTGTTAAAGATTGGAAATAGCTACAATAGAGAATGGGAGACTGTGCACTAATAAAATAAAACAAGGATTTCAGAGAAGTTTGAGAACCTGGCTGAAGTTTGTAAATCATGAATTTAGAGTAGGAGTCATCTGATTGCTTTTCAAGTTTCTCTAACAGCTGAACATCCCTGTGTGAGTTCCAAGAAAATGGTCAATGGGATTGCTCTAGGGTTTGTGCTTTTTCAGGTATAAAAGATAGAACAATATTGAAGAAAGGAATTGCACTGAGTATCAAGAAATCATTTGAGATGATGAAATCCAAAATGAATGAGAAAAGTAAAGGCAAGTGGACTCTAATGAGGTGAGGGGAGATGAGTCAAGGAGCAGAGGTCTCTGGACTCCAGAGTGTGGAAGAACAGAGTTTTGTGGTCATTGGGGGGAGGGATATTAAACAATTTTTTAAAAGTATATTTTATTGATTTTTTTTCAGAGAGGAAGGAAGAGGGAGAAAGAGTTAGAAACATCAGTGAGAGAGAAACATCAATCAGCTGCCTTCTGCACACCACCTACTGGGGATGTGCCCGCAACCAAGGGAATTGAACCTGGGACCCTTGAGTCTACAGGTCAATGCTCTATCCACTGAGCCAAACCAGTTAGGGCATTAAACAATTTTCTAATTTCAACAGTTCTGGGTGAAGCTCAACTGTGTAGGGTGTGGTCATGGGAGTAGAATTATAGAGTTGACACGCAGGTCGCTAGAGATGAAACATGTCAAGAAATATAAAAGCCAAGGATTTGGTGGGTGGTCCCCAATAGCTTTACATATGTGGCACACTACAAAGGTGCCTACCTATGCTTGTATGAGTAATTTTACTCTGAGTGTGAATGGAAATTAATGCATCACCTACATAGAGAAAGCACCCAGAATGGACCCAGAAGTCCAGACATCAGATAACTTAGGTTACTTGACTACTGAAGGTAAGAACAGCACAGATAAAGGTACCAATTACAACATCATCTTTTCTCATTGTGAGTAACTTAAAAATCGCCCTATAACAGTGTTATTGCAAATCAATTGGGATGATAGTTTAAAATGCTACTTCTGCAGGAGTCAACCTGAGACTTATTAATAAAGTTGGGAGAGTGGGAGACTCTGTTGGGGGGGGGAACAAGAATCTTCAAAAGATTCTTATGCACACATTATGTACACAGACATGTACACACAGGTGTATATGTGCTTTCTAAGTGAGAGAAGCATGTAAGTCTATGATGCTGATGCACAGACCCACTTTCTCTGAAATGTACCCTTTCTATGCTGCATGGAAACCCATTTTTACTCTACAACTCTAGTACCCTTTCTTACAGGCATGCTAATACAGGTGCTACAGAGTCATGAAGTGATTCTGTGCTCAATTCTTCGAGTGATACAGAGTATTCTCCAGAGGATTTTAAGCAAATATTTCTACAGATTTTTACCTTTGGTGGAATGACTAAGTTTGATTCCATGATAGCTGCCCCCAGGGAGGGCATACTTTTTGAACTCTAAAAAATAAATATTATTCTCACTGTTTTTTTAAAAAATGGAGTGTATTAGTCACGGATAAACTCTAGAGAAGAATTTCAGCTTTCCAAATGTCAAAAAGGGACAACACTGCAGCTTGTTTTAAGAAGAAACCGAATGTTTTAATTCACATTTTAATCTTTGACATTTCCTGACTACCTTTATATGTTCCTGGAACTGTCACTGTAGTTTAAACTTTTAAAATTTATTTTTATATTTACTGTTCACAGTATTATAGATGTCTCCCATTCTTCCCCCAACCCCCTTTACTGGCCTAAAACCAGCTCCCAGTTTCACCCCCAGGTCTTCACGATCCTATTGTCCTTGTCCATGGGATATGCATATAAGTATATAAGTTCTTTTTTTTACAAATAATTTTTATTGTTTAAAATGTTACATATAGTAGTACATATATCTCCTTTTCCCCCACATTTACCTTTCCCCAGCCTCCCCTACCCCCTGTCGCATGCCCTCATCCCACCCCCCCAGTGTCTGGTGTCCATTGGTGTGTTTATATGCATGCATACAAGTCCTTTGGTTGATCTATTTCCCTCCCTCCCCAATACTCCCAGCCTGCCTGCTGTAATTTGACAGTCAGTTCAGTGCTTTACTGCATCTATCTTTTTATTAATCAGGTTATAATGTTCTTTATTTTCTATAAACGAGTGAGATCATATGGCATTTTTTTTTCATTGTCTGGCTTATTTAACTTAGCATAATGCTCTCCAGTTCCATCCATGCTGCTGCAAATGGTAAAAATTCCTTCTTTTTTATAGCAGGGTAGTATTCCATGGTTTTCTAATCCATTCAGCTGCTGATGGGCATTTAGACTGTTTCCAGATCTTAGCTATGGTGAATTGTGCTGCTATGAACATAGGGGTGCATATATCCTTTCTGATTGGTATTTCTAGTTTCTTGGGATATATTCCTAGAAGTGGGATCACCGGGTCAAATGGGAGCTCCATTTTTAGTTTTTTGAGGAAACTCCATACTGTTCTCCATAGTCGCTGTACCAGACTGCATTCCCACCAGCAGTGCACGAGGGTTCCATATCCTCTCCAGCACTTGTCGTTTTTTGATTTGTTGATGATTGCATTCTGACAGTTGTGAGATGGTACTGCATTGTTGTGTTGATTTGCATCTCTCGGATAATTAGTGACTTAGAGCATGTTTTCATATGTTTCTTGGCCTTACTTCTGTCTTCGAAAAGATTCTATTTAGGTTCATTGCCCATTTTTTATTGGATCATTTATCTTCCCTTTATTAAGTTGTAGAAGTTTCCTATAGATGTTGGAGATTAAACATTTATCAGTGATAACATTTGCAAATATGTTCTCCCATACTGTGGGCTTTCTTGTTATTTTGTTTATGGTTTCTTTTGCTGTGCAAAAGCTTTTTATTTTGTTGTAGTCCCATTTGTTTATTTTCTCATTAGCTTCCATTGCCCTAGGAACATTATCAGTGAAGAAATTGCTTCGGCATATGTCTGAGATTTTTCTGCCTGTGAATTCCTCTAGTATTTTTATGGTTTCCCATCTTATGTTTAAGTCCTTTATCCATTTTGAGTTTATTTTTGTGTATAGTGTAAGTTGGTGGCCTAGTTTCAGTTTTTTGCAGATCTGTGCAATTTTCCTAACACCATTTATTGAAGAGATTCTCTCGACTCCATTGAATGTTCATGCCTCCTTTGTCAAATATTAGTTAAACATAGTAGTTTCAGTAGATATCTGGATTCTCTATTTTATTCCATTGGTCTATATGTCTGTTCTTGAGCTAGTAGCAGGCTGTTTTGAGAACAGTGGTTTTGTAGTACAGCTTAAAATCTGGTATTGAGATCCCACCTACTTTTTTTTTTCCCCTCAGGATTGCTGCAGCTATTCAGGATCTTTTTTTATTCCAGATGAATTTTTGGACAGTCTTTCTAGGTCTGTGAAATATGCCATTGGTATTTTAATGGGGAATGCGTTGAATCTATAAATTGCTTTGGGTAATATGGACATTTTAATGATGTTGACTCTCCCAATCCATGAACATAGTATGCTTTTCCATCTGTTTGCATCTTCCTCTATCTCTTTTTTCAGTGTTCTGTAGTTTTCCATGAATAGGTCTTTTACCTCCTTAGTTAAGTTTATTCCTAGGTATCTTAATTTTGGGTGCCATAGTAAATGAGATTGCTATTTTAGTTTCTCTTTCTGTAAGTTCACTATTAGTATATAGAAATGTCATATATTTCTTGGTGTTAATTTTGTATCCTGCTACATTGCCAAATTCATTTATTAAGTCTATTAGTTTTTTGATGGATTCTTTTGGTTTTTTTATGTACAATATCATGTTATCTGCAAATAAGGACAGCTTTACTTCTTCTTTTCCAATTTGCATGCCTTTTATTCCTTCTTCTTGTCTAATTGCAATGGCTAATGCTTCCAGTACTATATTGAATAGGAGTGGTGAGAGTGGGCATCCCTGTCTTGTTCCTGTTCTTAGGGGAAATGGTTTTAGTTTTTGTCCATTGATTATGATGTTAGCTGTGGGTTTATTATATATGGCTTTTATTATGTTGAGGTATGATCCATCTATTCCCACCTTGCTGAGAGTTTTTATCAAGAAAGAGTGTTGGATTTTGTCAAATGCTTTTTCTGCATCAATTGATATGACTATGTGATTTTTATCTCTCAATTTGTTTATGTGATGTATCACGTTTATTGATTCGAGGATATTGTACCATCCCTGCATTCCTGGGATGAATCCTGCTTGGTCATGGTGTATGATCTTCCTAATATACTGATGGATCCAATGTGCTAGAATTTTGTTGAGGATTTTGACATCTATGTTCATGAGGGATACTGGCCTGTAATTCTCTTTCATTGTGTTGTCTTTATCTGCTTTGGTAGCAGGGTGATCCTGGCTTCATAGAATGAAATGGGAAGTGTTCTGTTCTCTTGAATTTTTTGAAATAGTCTGAGGAGAATAGGTTTTAGCTCTTTCTTGAATGTTTGGTAAACCCTCACTCTGAAGCTATCTGGCTCTGGCCTTTTGTTTGCTGGAAGCTTTTTGATGACTGCTTCAATTTCTTCCATAGTTATTGTCTTATTGAGATATTTAGATCCTTCCTGATTGAGTTTTGGAAGGTTATATTTTTCTAGGAATATGTCCATTTCCTCCGGGTTGCCCAGTTTAATGGAATAGAGTGCTTCATAGTATTTTTTAACAATCCTTTGTATTTTGGTGGGGCCTGTTGTTTTTTCTCCTCTTTCATTTCTGATTTTATTTATTTGGGTCCTCTCTCTTTGCTTCTTGGTGAGTCAGGCTCGAGGTTTATCAATCTTGTTTATCCTTTCAAAGAACCAGCTCTTGGGTTTTGTTGATTTTTTTTCTTTTTTTCTCAATGTCGTTTATTTCTGCTCTGATCTTTATTATTTCCACCTTTCTGCTTACACTGGGCTTTTCTTGTTGCTCTCTTTTTAACTCTTTGAGTTGTAGAGTTAGGTAATTTATTACCATTGTTTCTTATTTTTTGCAGTAGGCTTGTAGAACTATGAACTTCCCACTCAAGACTGCTTTCGCAGTGTCCCATAGATTTTTGGATTGTGTATTTTCATTGTCATTTGTTGCCATGTTGTTCTGGAGTATAACTGTCCCTCAACTCACCAACAAATACTCCTCATGTGACCCTCAGTTGTTCTTTCTATCTGCTCTGGGACAAGGCTCGGGACATGTCTTTCCTTTCTACTGCCATTTTTCCCTCCTCAATTCAAGTATATAAGTTCTTTGGTTTATCTCTCCTTGTCCCCTCACCCCCTAATTGAGTCTTTTTTTTTCCGTCAGTTCATTTTGTTCATTAGATTCCACAAATAAGTGCACTCATGCGATATTTGTCTGTCTCTGATTGGCTGATTTCACTTAGCATAGTAGTCTCCAGGTTCATTCATGCTGTCCCAAAGGTTAAAGATCTCTCTTTTCTACAGCTATTTAGTATTCCATTATGTAAATATCCCACAGCTTTTTATCCATTCATCTACTGTTGGGCACTTGAAGTGAATGACGAATATACACTGAAAGGGTGTTAATAGAAGTCTAGGAAAAACAACCACATTAATTTTTTTAAATTAAATCTTTATTATTCAGATTATTATATATTTTTCTCTTTTTTCCCCTCCATAGCTCCCCTCCACCCAGCTCCCACACTTCCCTTTATCCTTATCTCCCTCCCATTGACCTCATCCACAGGTGTATGATTTTTGTCCAGTCTCTCCCTGTACACCCCTCACCCTTTTCCCCTGAGAATTATCAGTCCACTCCCTTTCTGTGCTCCTGATTCTATTATATTCACCAGTTTATTCTGTTGATCAAATTTTTAATTCACTTAATTTTTAGATTCACTTGTTAATATGTATTTGTTGTTCATAATTTTTTGTCTTTTACCTTTTTCTTCTTCCTCTTCTAAAAGAGTATCTTTAAGCATTTCATATAATACTGGTTTGGCAGTGATGAACTCCTTTAGCTTTTTCTTATCTGTGAAGCTCTTTATCTGGCCTTCAATTCTGAATGATAGCCTAGCTGGATAGAGTATTATTGGTTGTAGGTTCTTGCTATTCATCACGTTGAATATTTCTTCTCACTCCCATCTGGCCTGCATCGTTTATGTTGAGAAATCAGCTGACAGTCGTATGGGTGCTCCCTTGTAGATAATTAACTGTTTTTCTCTTGCTGCTTTTAATATTCTCTCTTTGTCTTTTGCTCTTGGTATTTAAATTATGATGTGTCTTGGTGTAGTCCTCTTTGGATTCCTTTTATATGGGGTTCTGTGTGCTTCCTGGACTTGTAAGTCTATTTCTTTTACCAGATGTGGGAAGTTTTCAGTCATTATTTCTTTAACTAGGATTTCAGTATCTTGCTCTCTCTCTCCTTCTGGCACCCAACAATTCTGATGTTGGTACATTTGAGGCTGTCCCAGAGGCTCCTTTAATTATTTTCACATTTTTGGATTCTTTTCTCTTTTTGCTTTTCCAGTTGAGTGTTTTCTGATCCTTTATATTTCAAATTTTTTACTTGATTCTTGCCTTCCTCTAGTCTGTTGTTAGGTCTCTGAATAATATTTTTTATTTCAGTCAGTGTATGTTTAATTTCTAGTTGGTCCTTTTCCATGTCTAGTTGGTCCTTTTCCATCTTTAGTTGGTCCTTTTTCATCTCCTCTTGGGTCTCGCTAACTTTATCCAACTTTTCTAGCATATTCTTGAAAAATCTTATAAGCATGGTTTTGAACTCTATATCCAGTCGTTTGTTTTCCTCCATTTCTTTTGTTTGGGATCCCTTCCCTTGTTTCGGCATTTTGACTCTGCTGGGAGAACTTCTGTGCTGGATTCCGCCTTATGATACAAGAGTTGCAAAACTGCAAAAGCCTCTCTGTTGAGCTTGGGATGGGTGGAGTCTCAGGGCTTAAGGACCGCCTTGCCTTCCCGTCAGCTCTGCCCTCCACGGCTCCTGAGTCTCAGGTGACTGGGTAATTGCTGGAGAGGTCCTTGTGCGTGCGCAAGTGCGCTCTATGGCAGTGCCTCTAGACTGCTGCCTTTTCGACTCTCCTGTGCTCTGGGACCAAATGAGTCCAGATCCCCAGGGTTTTGCCTGAAACTGGGGCTTAGTGGAGTCAGAAGTGGCGCAGTTGGGAGGCTCTGTCTCCCGCCCACTTGTGAAAGCCAGCGGCACAATCAGCAGTCGGTCCTCTCCGCACAGTGTCGGGCACGCCACCAGACTTCTGATCTTTTCAGACTCCCCTAAATTTCCGTGCACTTCTCCCTTTTCACAGTCCAAACTCCCCCCCTATGAGTTTTGGCTGGATCTGGGGTTTAGTGTCGTAGGATAAGGGGTTCTATGCCTTTGAGAGTCTCCATTTTTCTCCCGCCAGAGAAAGCCAGCCAGGTTCTCCTGCACCTGCTCTCTCCACATGTGCGTCCCTGTACCTCAGCTTTTTGCAGCTTCTCTGGGTCTTCGTGAGCCCCTCTTTTCTTCTAGTTGTAGAATTTCCACTCAGACAGCTTTCCTGTGGTTCTGGATGATGTCCCGTTTTGTCTTTTAGTTGTGGTTTTGAAATTGTTGTGAGAGGCAGCAGTGTAGGTGTTTACCTATGCCGCCATCTTGGATTCCAAATGTAACCACATTAACTCTGTAGTTTTGTTTTGTAAGTTTTTTTTGTAACTCCTGCTCTTAGATACATGCAAATGTGCATCTCACTTCACATTGTACTCTGTAAGATTTGGAAACTTGGGCTGTTTCCAAATCTTAGCTCTTACAAATTTTGCTTCATGAACATTAGGTGCACATATCCTTTCAGATTGGTGTTTTGAGGTCTTTAGGATATATTCTCAAAAGTGGGATCTGGGAGTGTGTGGCGGGGGGAAGGTCAAATAGCAGTTCCATTTTTAAGAGAGTTAACAGTGTATAATTAGCATGATAAAAATAACAATGAAGGAATGTGTGGTAGAATCCTGGAGCCCAGGGCATTTGGTTATGCCCTGAGGGATTCAGAAAAAGGGAAGTTACAAGTTACCCTGACATTTCAGTGATATGTTATTGTAGATAGAAAAAGACAATAGGCTCAATTAAGGTAAAGATTGACCTTTGTCAGGGAAGATACATGCCTAGGACATGACTACTCACCATAACTGCTTTTAGTTAAAGTTTTAATTTCAGACCATCCTTTGTGGTTACATTAGGCCTTTGAATTTGCAAGACTGCCATGCAGGCCTTCCCTGAGCTTGTCAGGTTAGCATGTTGCTCCTTTTCATCCATAATCTATTTTTTCCTTTGTTTCTCTTGTCCTAGGATATTTTTAAAAATAAAAATCCAATATTCACTCTCACCCTTATTTTCATAGTTCACTTAATTCTACATAGGTAATTTGTCTTGTTGATTTACATGGTAAATATCACTTAAGGAAGGCAATAAAGGATGCTTACTATACTTTGGCCTGTGTAGTTTAATGCTGCAGCCAGCTGAGATAAAAATATCAGTTGCTTTACTAATAAACTCAGTAATTGTTTATCCTTGAGGTTAATGTGTTCTCTTATCTCAGTTTTTCTTACTGTCTTCTTCATCTCAAAAAAGCAACAATTTATTGTTATGCTTTATTTCCTAGGCAGCCTTGGGAGGTAGCCATTGACATCTATCATGTTCTCAATAACTTACTTGAAGTTTTTCAGCTCCCCCTGCACCTGCTACTTTGAAAATGACTCAAAGGAAAACCTGAAAAGGTGAAGAAGTATGGCAACTTTATATTTTGCAGCTGGTTTGGACTTCCAAGAATGAATAGTGGTGTGATATTAAGGAAAAGAAGGGGGAAAAATAAAACGATAATTTATTGAGCAATACTTTATGCTAGAATATGTGCTAAATGTGCTATATTTCATTTCATTTCACTAAACTCTCACCAAAATTTTGGCAGTTTGGATAATGATGATTATTTTTACAGATCAAGAAATAGGTGAGGATCAAAGAGGTCAAGTACTTCGTCCAAGTTCTCCTCTTTTATGTATTTCCAAAACTACTCATATTTTCAATATCTGTATCTTTCACAGCTCCTTTCCTTTACTATATAAACATGTTAAATGCCCCACAACCTAAAAACACCAAATCTTCCTTTGAATCTGATTCTGTATCATGTGATTTCTTCACAGTGGTCTTCCAGGAGTATTATACACACACTCTTTGGTTTTTGCTTCTTCCAGTTCACTTTCAATCTATAACAGTTTGGCTTCAAATGCACCCTTTTAATAGCTAAGCACCTGACTAGCACAAAACAATAGGCCACTCTGGTTTTCTTCTGGCATGCAGCCTTAGAGAGCTTAACTCACTACCAGGGTTACCATCCAGAATAAAGTCTCCTACCCTTTGAGAGAGCATGGAGGGACCTGAGAGTATTATGCTAAGTGAAATAAGCCAGTCAAAGAAAGACAAGTATCACATGACCTCACTCATGTGTGGAATCTAACGAACAAAATAAACTGAGGAACAAAATAGGTCCAGAGACATAGAAGCATAGAAGAGACAAAGGAATCACAGGGAGACAAAGGAATCGTAGGGGGATGGGAAGAGATTAAACAAAGAATTTACATGAATATACATAGCCCATTGATAACATACAATAGTGCAGTGAAGGCCAGCCGGGAGGGTGATGGAGGGTGCAGGGTGAAGGGGGTCAATGGGGAAAGAAGGGGGCATCTGGAATACTTTCCACAATAAAGATAAATTTTAAAAAGTCAATTCAAAAAAGTGTTGTGGTACATAGGAAATTGTATGTTTAAATGCGTATACATATACATATGCACATACAAATTGTCTGTGTATTATGCTATTTTAGCATCTTCAAAAACATACCAGAGCTCCTCTGGCTGGGGGGACGCTGCCCCTCCCTGCGGGAGCCAGTTCTTAGATCCGAGGGCCTAGACGGGATCATGTCTAGACCTGTAAACTAGCCAATCCAGAACCCTATCTTCTTCTTTTTTAAATATATTATATTGACTTTTTACAGAGAGGGAGAGAGAGGGGTAGAAGGTTAGAAACATCGATGAGAGAGAGACATCTATCAGCAGCCTCCTGCACACCCCCTACTGGGGATGTGCCCGCAACCAAGATACATGCCCTTGACCAGAATCGAACCTGGGACCTTTCAGTCCCCAGGCTGACGTTCTATCCACTGAGCCAGACTGGTTTTGGCCAGAGCCCTATCTTTTGTATCTGATCTTTGCACCATAGGAGTACTAGTCCTCTACCTCAATTAACCCAAAGCCAGGGACCCAGCAACTAGACTCCACCCCTTTAGCCGAAAGGCCATTGAAATGATTTAAACTAGCCACTACGAAACTCTTTACCTGCCCCGCTTTGTCCTTCCTGCACAAACCCCAATAAAAGCCATGCCCAAGTGCTCCCCTTTCCTGACTCTGCCTCCGGACATCCCTGGTGTTTTCCCACGTGGCGCAGGTAATGTGCCAGGTCTCCTGCCTCTTGGACTCGTGAGCATATCAGACTTTGTTTTTCTGAGCCTCTCCTCTGTCTCTTCTCATGGCCGTAAATGACCGGCCGTATTATAAAGGAATACAGCAGAAACACTCACTCAATGTTACATGTTGGTGGTGGGAGTTGGTGGTTGTTATTCCTAGACTTCTATTAGCACACTGACCAGGATCTCTCTCCTTGTGAATCTGAATGTCCTTACAAATTATAACTCCGTAGTTTTGTTTAGCAAGTTTTTGTTTGGAACTCCTGCTCTTAAATGCATGCAAGTGTGCATCTCACTTCACATTAAAAAAAAAATAAGTTATATTGACATGTAATGCTATGTATACATAGCATTCATTAATTATCAGAGTACAGTTTGATAACAATGCTTGGCTGATATATAGAGTTCTGTAACCACTACCATAATCATGAAAGAGGACACGAAAAATGTCCTTGTGCCACTTTGCAATCTTCTCCCCCTATTCTTGGGCCTGGGCAACCATGAACCTTCCTTCCGATATTATAGTTTTGTCTTTTCTAAAATTGTGTATAAATGGTCTTTTGTGCCTGTTTTCCATCACTCAGAATGACAGTTTTGAGATTCACCTATGCTATTCCATATCAGTAGTTTGTTCTTTTTTATAGCCGAGTAGTATACAGTTATTATCCAAATACCAGACAGACATTTGTGTTGTTTACAGTTTTGAGCTGTAATAAATGACACTGCTATAAAAATTTGAATACAAGTCCTTGTGTGGACACATGCTTTTATTTTTCTGGAGTAACTATCTAAACGTAGGATATTTGGATCTTACGGTGAGTGGAAGCTCATAAGAAAAAGCTAAACTGTTTTCCAAAGTGAGAGTACCATTTTACATTTCCAAGCAATCTATGATTATAGTTGCCATCTGCCCACGATCTTGTCAGCACTCAGTACTCAGTACTCAACTTTGCACATTCTGGTGGGTGTGTAATGGTTATTCTTTGTGGTTTCAATGTCCATTTCCCTGATGACTGGTAAAGTTGAGCACCCTTTCAGTGCATATTCGTCATTCTTTGATGATGTATCTGTTCAAATCTTTTGCCCTTTTAAGAAATTGGGTTTTCTTTGTTGTATCTATTTGTAGGAATTCTTAAGCATTCTAGAGATAAAGATTTTTTCCCACAATTTTTTTTCTAGAATTTTTCTAGTTTTAGGTCTCAGAGTAAGTTCTATGATTCATTTCAGTGTGAGTTCAGGATCATGATTAACTTCTTTTTAATGATATATGGATATCCAGTTGTTCCAGCTCCATCTGGTGAGAAGACTATCCATTCCAAAATAAATTAAACTTGGCATTTTGTCAAAAATCAGATAACCAAAAATATATGGGCTTATTTCTGGCCTCACTTCTGTTTCACTGAATTACCTTTTTCTAGTTCTCTAAATGGAATCTTAGATCATTGATCTGACACATATTCTTTCTAATGTCAACAATTAATGCTAAAAATTCTCTGTAAGTGTTGAGTTAGCTGCATCTCATAAATTTTCATGTATTTGCATTTTTATTAAGTTTGAAATAGTTTCAAATTTCTTTTGGGATTCTTTTCTTTTTTTTCTTTTATCAATTTTATTTGGTTGCCAGTAACAGAAGTCCATGATAGTGGTCTTAAACATTTAAGGCTTTATTTTCACATTCCTATTATTGCTAAGTCTTTTTATCAAAGAACATGGCATACTTTTATTTTTTTTCAAGTTTTGTTTATTTTATTTATTTCCTTCACATCGATTTTGCATATTTTTGTTACTTTATTGTTTCTGTTGTTAGAATAGAATCTATTAAGTTTTTTCATTATTTATATCCTAAATAGTTGTTGTTTATATATTAATTATTATACATTAGTGTTGTGCCCAGCCATTTCACTGAATTCTTTTATTATTTGCATAGTTTTTTTTTTCTCTTGGGCTTTTAGGTATAAAATCATTTCATTTGCAAATAAATACAGGCTTACCTCCTCTTGTCCCATTTTTTTCCTATCTTTTTTTTCTTCTTTATTGAATTTATTGAAGTGAAACTGATTAATAAAATTATATAGGTTTCAGGTGTATAGTTCTATAATACATCATCTGTATATTATATTGCATGTTCACCATTGATTTTTTTCTTGATTCATGCATTATTTAGAGATGCTGTGTTTAATTTCTTTGTTATTTGAGGATTTTGCAGTTATTTATTTGCTAGTGGTTTTTAGTTTAATTCTGTTATGCTCGGAGAACATACTTTGTAGCATTTTAATCCCTCTGAGACCTGTTTTATGACCTAGCATATGGGTTTTTATCCCTCTTTGGCAAATGTTCCATGTTCGTTGGAAAAGACTGTGTTTTCTGTTGCTGTGTGGAGTGTTTTAGAAAGGTCAACTAGGTCAAGATGGTTGAGACAATTATTCAAGTGTTTTATAGTATTGCTGATTTTATATCTTTGTTTATCAATTACTGGTGGAGGAGTGTCACAGTATGCTACTGTAATTATGTCAGCTTATTTCCCTTTTCAGTTGTATTATTAATTTGTTTCCTCTTTTAGTTCTACCAGTTTTGTGTTAATGTATTTTGAAGCTCTGTTATTAGGAGCATAAAGTTCAGGATTGTTATGTTCTTTGGGTGAATTAGTGCCTTTTGTTTTGAAATCTTTGTCTGATATTAATGGAGCCACTCTAGCTTTTTGTAGTTTAGAGTTTTTAATATATATCTTTAAATAGTTAATTATATTTCAAAGAGATTAAAAATGAGATCTATCTTATATTTGCTCACATATCTATTATTCTGGCAATCTTTATTTCTTTGTGTAGTTTTAAATTATCATCTGATATTTTCCTATGACTGAAGAACTTCCTTTAGCATTATTTGTAATTCAAGTCTTAATTGTGGAACCAGTGGAATAAATTTGAGCTGTTACTCCTTTATGGTTAGATGGAGACTCATAGATTTCAGTCAGATTCTTCAGAGTCCTGCCCTGGGCTTCCTCTGGCTATGCCCTGGCCCACAATGTGAGGATTCTCTGGGTCCTAACGGATGTGCTCAGCCAGAATCCACATTCCTCCTCCCCTAGACCCGTGGTTGGCAAACTGTGGCTCGAGAGCCACATGCGGCTCTCTGACCCCTTGAGTGTGGCTCTTCCACAAATGCCACAGCCTGGGCGAGTCTATTTTGAAGAAGTGGCATTAGAAGTTTAAGTTTAAAAAATCTGGCTCTCAAAAGAAATTTCAATTATTGTACTATTGATATTTGGCTCTGTTGACTAATGAGTTTGCCGACCACTGTCCTAGTCCATATTATGGATACTCAGGACCCAGGAGTTTCCTTTTAAACAGCACAAGCTGCCTTCCAATACCTACCAGTTGCCCTGGATCATCCCCTTGATGGACCCAGGGGTGGCTCTTTGCTGGGGTGGTGTGGAAAAGGTCAAATGTGCACACTAGGATATCTACCTGTATGCTTGAGAGGCCCCTTGTGGTATAAAATGAATCCAGGATGGGAGAAGGAGGAAGATGGGCAGCAGGGGCCGGTTCCTCTCAAAGGCACCACATTCTGGTGTGGAATTTTGAGTCTAAGAATTCTAAATTCAATCTGGCATTCCGGAATGTTATGCTAATACATTTTTCAAGACAGGAGGATAAAGTGTATTTTATTTAACATTGTGTTAGCTTAATTTACAATTTTTAAGTATTAGATGTGTAGAATGTGGGCTTTTGTTTGTGTACTCTTGGCCCCAGGCCTGGCAAATGTTGGGTGTCTGCCAGCTCTTTTTTTTACTACATCTCTACATAAATGTGCTTCTTGTATTTGCCATTTATCTTCTTCCCTTGTCACTCTATAGACTGGATGATAATCTCCATTCCAAAATTTGCCATTAGGTTAGGGCTATGTGACTGAGTTCTAGAAAAAAAATGTGTACAGAATTTATGTATATCAGTTCTAGGCATAGTTATAAATAATGTGAGTTACAATCCTCTCACCTCTCCCATCTGCTGACTGGATTATTCTAGCATTACCTTGTAAAATGGCAATGCCATAAAATAGAATCACTTAGTTTATTAAATCACAGTTTGCTAGAGAACCACTCAAGACAATCACCAAACTAGGAATATTTGCATTGGATTTGCCTGAAAAATATTTTTATTGCATAAAGCCAATAAGATTTTGGGCTGCTTGCTATAGCAGTTGACTATTCAAATACAGATGTTTATATTTTAAAGTGGGGCTCTTTCATAACAAAAATTTGAAGTATATGCTATTAGCTTAGCAATTGGCTATGGCCAGTAAAGAATCAAAAACTGGCAGCTGGAAAAAAGCTAATCTTATTACGCAGTGGCAAGACATTGGGTAAACTTTCTCCTGTGAACATTTGGAAGGTAGAACACGTGCCATTGATACTGAACTTGCAGGGAAGAAATAAGAAACATAACTCTAGTGGTGTGTGGTTTTTATTGGTTGTGTTGGCCAAGAAAAAGCTCAAGAAAGAAGTGGCTTGTTTGCAAGGGAATAAAAGGAATCAGAAAATTTAGTTTTGCAGAGTTGAAAAAGTCAGCTGTTAAAAAAAGTCAACTGTTTATAGAATCTAAACAGATAGAAATGGAAATTTAAAAAAAACATACACAGAAAAACCTGTTATGCACTAATAGCCCAGCAAATCATTTCAGTCTGAATAAAGTGATTCACAAAAAAGATCAATTTGAGGAGAGGGTATTTCCCATTTAAAGGTAGAGCCTCAAGTTAGCTGTTATTAAACTGAGGGAGATTAGTATGGTGGCAAGGAAGCAGAGAGATAAAAAGTATTTGAGAATTATGTCTAGGAAAGATCTTTCAGTGTGGTTTCTGGCACATACAATGGCCAGGAGCAAATTGATCAAAAGCGTTCATTACTGTTATGCCTCTGTTCCACCATTGTGTATTTGTTGTGCATGTGATGATGGGGGGAGGGGAGGCAGATAACTTACTGTTTTAATTCAGAACACAAGGAATTCTATCCATCCCTAATGGAAGGACTGGACAGTGTGTGGAGATCCTGAATATGAGCTAGATGTAATGATTGGGTGTGACTTTGGGTTGTCCTCATTGGTGAGGGGGTGAAGGTACTTTGCATGTAGGGGAAAGAGTGAGCTAAAAATCTGATGGCCAGAAGAAAGTCTATGCCAGAGACTGACTGACTGAATGCTCAAGAATCATATTTCCTCTTTCAGAGCACACAAGAACAATGCAGTTCTCCATTTCCCTTGAAGTTACATGAAAATAATGGGACCAACAGTAGGTCAGTGATATGTTGGAGGAGTGATACATGCTATTTCTGGGACTGGCCACACAACTCTTTGTACACAACTCCAGTCTCTCTTTCTTTGATCTGCTGGTTGAAGATGTTAGGGCTACCTTGAAGCCACAAGATGGAAAGCATCCTGCATTCCTGAGGTGCTTCTTGGAGAAAAGCTTCTCAGGACTGGGAATTATATCTTGAAATTTATATTAGCAAGAAAAGACTATGATAACATTAAGTCACTGTTATTTTGGGGTGTTTGTTCTTGCAGGTAGCATATTCCAAATAATACACCACACCATATTCTGTGATGATACCGAGTGACCACTTTAAGTGTCATTTTTTATTGTTAGAGATGACACGAACACAGTTTCTCATTCTGATCTCCAGAATAACTTCGAACCCTGAGTGGATTCAAATACTGAGTCACATGTTTAAAAGGAGGATTAATGCTGGTGGTGCTTTGAGAGTTTTTTTTTTTTTTAGTGGTGGACCACTCTTAATTTAGCATTTTAAATATTGTGAAGAGAAAGAAGGAAAGAAATACTTGTCAAAATTGTGAGGTATCAAGAATGCCCCTCTCTTTCCAAGGTTCATAAAAGTTCTTCTTATGAGGGCCTGGACTCTGAAGTTGGTTTAAAGTAAATATATAGCTTGGGAAGTGATTATTAATTGTTGGGTGTATGTGTGCTTGTGTGTGTGTGTCTTTGTGCATTTGTGTGTGTGTTTCTTCAGGGAATATTAGTCTCATTATAGGGATACTAAGGGCCCAGTGCATGAATTCATGCACTTTGAAAGGAACTGTGAGCCGTGAGGCTATGGTGGGCACAGGGGTGGGTCTTGGCCCATCTTCCGTGCCCCTGCTCAGCCCCTCCCATCATGGCCCCCTGTCCCCTGTCTGCCTGCAGCCCCACTCCCATTGGGGCTGGCAGCCACCCTGGCAACCTCTGATGGCACCGAACCATCAGGGCTGGTGCCGGGCACTGGCAGCGAGTGCGAGTAGTGGCTCCAGTGCTGGCAGCAGGTGCAAGCGCTGAGCGGGATCACAATACGTGGGAGCAAAGAATTTTCAGTAATTACCAGAGGCTCGCCCTGATGACAGCAACTGGCACCCTGCCTTGATCTGGCACCCCTGCTCACCCTCTCCACTATCCCACTGTGGCTGATGCCTGCCATGTTCTGCACACATCCCCTGGTGGTCAGCGCACGTCATAGCAATCCATTGTTCAGTTGTTCCACTGTTTGGTCTATTTGCATATTGGGATTTTACATATATATATATAGATTTTTGAATTTTGGCAGGAATAGTCTAGGAATGTTGAAAGTCCTGCATTGAGAAAATAGAAGCAACTCTTGAAGAGTTTCATGGGACAAGCATTTCTTATAGTATATGTGTTAGAAGGTATATTCTTTTCATCATTGTGGAGCCCATTAAAAAAACTACATCATATATCTGATTATTAATTATTTTAGGGCAAAAAAGATCTTTAATCAAGGATAGATTGTGAAGATAACATTAGAGAGGCTATGCTTAAAGAATTAATGACTTGAGAATACATGATTTTTATTAATCGGTTCCAAGAAGTTAGATTAATTCTAGATGGGATATTTTTTCTGGAAACCTCAATAAAATTGGCACCAGGAACTAATTTTCTAATGTAACTTGACTTGGGATAGAAAAAGAAGTTTTCCTTTCATTTTGTTTTGAACCAATTAGAGTCATAATTTTACTCCCACTTCTTCACTGAAATCACTCTTAGAATGTCACTAGTGACTCTGTTGCTAACCCAGGGGTTCCCTTTCAGTCCCCTTATTTGGACTTTCAGTAGTATCTGGTGCACAATTTACTATCTTTTCCTGAGAATAGCTGTTCCATTTGGATTTTAGGACATATCATTCACCCAGGTTTTCTTTAATCTTTCAAGTTCTGACTTTTCTTAGCTAATTTTTCCTCATCTCCCTGACATCTACATAAATGTTAGATGTGCCCCCACTTAATCTTTAGACCTTTTTCCTTTTCTATATACACTGTGTTTAGTGACCTCTCCTACTCTCTAGGTTTTAAGTGCCATCCATATGCTCATGGTTTCAAAATTTATATCTCCAGACTGATAGTACCTCTGCTCTGAATTCCAGACTTACATTTGAAAATGTTTACTGGAACCTTTTCTTTATTTTTTTAGCAGCCATATCAAAATTTACTCCTGACATTCCCCTGCCAAGTCTTCCTTTCATGTGCTTTTCTCATATCTATAAATTACAGTCAGTCCTTCTAGTCGTTCAGTCCACAGGCCTTAATGTAGTCTTGGATTCATCTCTTATATTGTAGTTCATAGGAAAGAGCAAGTGCTTTCTTGGACTTCTACTGCTGGCTATGATAAAATAACTAGTTGTTCTTTGACAACCCTTCTTCAAAGAACAACTAGAAAACTCAGATAAAACATAAGAAAATCAATTTGAAGGCATCAGAGAGCAATGCATGCATCCAGGACTTGGGTGGCTGAAATCTCAAAAAGAAAAGAATTTATTGAGGGTAAGTTCAAAATTTTATGCCATTATTTCATATTGGTTGATTCATAACTGCATGATATAAAAAGCTAAGAATCTCTGTAGTTAGACAAAAAGGCAAAGAAGCTGATTAGCGCTTCCCTCAAGCTCACGGGCAAGGAGACACATATTATAGTTGAGAGATAATGAAGATTTGATGATTCAAGATTACAGAGTAAAGAGAAATACAGGAGACTGAGTTCAATATTATACACTGATTTTTCCCACTAAAGCATTTGTCTGTTCATAAAAGGTCAAGGATTGAGAGGCCATGAAGCTAAACAGTTACTTTTTACCGTCTCATCATGCTAAGGAGATGCTACTTAGAGTTCAGGGCCCTTGTAAACATATCAAACTTTCAATTAAACTTCTGAAGGTCTGCAACCTAGGAGTAATGGAGAATCCACAGCAGATAAGACATTTCAAAGACTGAAATTCAGCCTTGAATGCTTCAGTTCCTGATCTGAGTAAGATTAATGACTCCTGCTTTAACTTTTTGTTCAAAGTTAACATAAATCCTTTCTGGAAGAAGATAGCACCCTCTACAACCTCTACCTTCCTTTTTTTTTTTTTTAACAACTCAAAACCACTCAACAAAATGTAAATACTAATATCCATTCAATGTTTATACTATCGAAAGCAATCTATAGATTTAATGCATTCTCCATTAAAATATCAATGGCATATATCACAGACCTAGAATAAACCCTCCAAATATTCACCTGGAATAAAAAAGACCCCAAAATAGCAGCAGCAATCCTGAGAAAGAAGAACACAGTAGGAGGGATCTCAATACCAGATTTCAAGCTGTATTACAAAGCCACTGTTCTCAAAACAAGATTTATATGGCACAAGAATGACATATAGATCAATGGAATAGAATAGAGAACCCCAAAATCGACCAAACCACTACGCTCAATTAATATTCGACAAAGGAGGAAAAATCTTAGAGAAATCCACAGGCAGCAAAATCTCAGACATATGCTGAAGCAATATCTTCACCAATACAGCTCCAAGGCAATGGAAACTAAAGAGAAAATAAACAAATGGGACTACATCAAAATAAAAAGCTTTTACACAGCAAAAGAAACCAGTAACAAAACAATAAGAAAGCCACTGCATAGGAGAACATATTTGTCAATGTTATCTCTGATAAGTGTTTAATCTCTAACATTTACAGGGAACTCATACAATTTAACAAAAGGAAAATGAGCAATCCAGTCAAAAATGGGCAAAGGATCTAAATAGACACTTTTCTAAAGAGGACATACAGAAGGCCCAGAGACAAATTAAAACATGCTCAAGATCACTAATTATCTGAGAGATGCAAATGAAAATGACAATGTGGTACCATCTCACACCTGACAGAATGGCAACCATCCACAAATCAGCAAACAAGTGCTGGAGAGGACGCAGAGAAAAAGGAACCCTCCTGCACTGCTGGTGGGAGTACAGACTGGTGCAGCCACTGTGGAGAACAGTATGGAGTTTCCTCAAAAAAATAAAAATGGAGCTCCCATTTGACCCAGTGATCCCACTTCTCAGAATATATCCCAAGAAACTAGAAACACCAATCATAAAGGATATATGCACCCCTATGTTCATAGCAGCACCATTCATCATAGCTAAGATTTGGAAGCAGCCTAAGTGCCAGTCAGCAGATGAGTGGATTAAAAAACTGTGGTAAATCTACACAGTGGAATACTACGCTGCTGTAAAAAGGAAGGATCTCCTATCATTTGCAGCAGCATGGATGGAGCTGGAGAGCATTATGGTAAGTGAAATAAGTCAGAGAAAGATAAATATTACATGATCTCACTCATTTGGGGAATATAATGAATAACATAAACTGATGAACAAAAACAGATCCAGAGACAGAGAAGCATCAATCAGACTGTCAAACCTCAGAGGGAAGGTAGGGGAGGGTGGGGGTGAGGGGGAGAGATCAACCAAAGGACTTGTATGCATGCATATAAGCCTAACCAATGGACACAGACACCAGGGGGGTAAGGGCATGAGTGGGTGGTGGGGTGGCAAGGGGGAAATAAGGACATATATGTAATACCTTCATCAATAAAGAAAACAATTATTTAAAAAAAACAAAATATGACTAAAATAAAAATATAATATAAACAGACCCACAGTTGATCCAGTTATTACAGTTATAATATATGGTTTTTTAAAAATTTAATAAATCTTTATTGTTCAGATTATTACATTTGTTCCTCTTCTCCTCAACTCCCCATAGCTTTCCTCTACCCTGCTCCCACCCCACCCTTGCTCTTACCTCCCTCTCATTGTCCTCATCCAGTCTCTCCCTGCACCCCTGAGAATTGTCAGTCCACTCCATTTCTATGCCCCTGATTCTATTATATTCAGTATATTCTGTTCATCAGATTTTTTATTCACTTGATTTTTAGATTTACTTGTTAATAAATATGTATTTGTTCATAATTTTTATCTTTACCTTTTTCTTCTTCCTTTTCTTAAAGAGTACCTTTCAGCATTTCATATAATCCTGGTTTGGTGTTGATGAACTCCTTTAGCTTTTTCTTATCTGTGAAGCTTTTTATCTGCCCTTTGATTCTAAATGAGTCTTACCCAGAACTGGGGCTCAATGTAGTCGGAACTGGGGTTCATTGCAGTCGGGAGTTTCTGTCTCCCTCCCACTAGAGGAAGCCAGCCAGACCCTCTGCCGCCTGTCCTCTCCATGCGCTTGTCTCTGTATCTCAACTTTTTTCAGCTCCTCTGGGTCTCTGTGAGCCCCTCTATTTCTTTCTAGTTGTAGAATTTCCACTCATCCAGCTTTCCTGTGGTTCTGGATGATGACCGTTTTGTCTTGTAGCTGTAGTTTTGAAATTGTTGTGCGAGGCAGCAGTTTAGGTGTTCACCTGTGCTGCCATCTTGGTTTTCTCTCTCAAGATATGGATGTTAAAACAACCTGATGAGTACACTCAAGAATATAAATGAAGAAAATGGAGAATTTCAGCAGAGAATGGAAATCAATAAAAATAAACTGATAGTTTAAAATTGAAAATTACTATAACAGAAGCTATTGACTTAATAGATGAATTTAATATCAGACTGGATATGGTTAAATATTTCATTAATAAACTGAAAGAAAGGTCAGGAGAAAAACATCCATGCTGAAGTGTTGAGAAAAGAAACAGAAAATTCCAAAAAGCCAAACATGGGACAGTAAAACAGCCTTACATAAGTATAAATAGAATCATATGTGAGGGGCAAAAGAATGGGATTGAAGCAATTTGAAGAAATCATGGCTAAGAATTTCCCAAAACTAATGGAAGAATCAAGCAATAGGTTCAAGACATACTTTGAACTACAAACAAGACTAACTCTAAGAAAACCATATAGAGATACATCATAATAATGCCAATGAAACAATGACAAAGTGAAAAATTTATAGGAGCTAGTGAAAAAAAGTGACACTTTAAAAGAATCATTAATTAGTCTGTCAGCTGATATCTTAAAAGATTGCTGCAAGTCAGATTTAAAGAGAAGAAATGTCATCTTTGAAATAATGAAAGAAAATTAGCATCTGTAATTCTAATACAACAAGCACCCAAGTAAGGGTAAAATGATAGAGTAGGGTCACATCATAATTTGTCAGCTGTGTCTTAAAGACGAACAGTGTGAAGACAGTCTGATATGAGACATGATACACATCACTTATTGTGACTCTCCTGCCAGGTAACACCAGTCTCTGTATAAGCATGAGCTAATTAGAAGCAGAGACGATTATGAACCCTTGTCTCATCCCAATCTCCTTCCCATCCTTCAGGAAGTGATTAAAAAGGCTTCTTTACCAAAAAGCAGAGTAGGAGGGAAATAAATGATGTGAAACTTTCTCGACAGAATAAAGATGCACATGTGAATGCGGCAGGTGTGAGAAACTGCCAGTCTAGCTAGCAACTAACTAGCCATGAGACTCCAAGCAGCCTGGAGCGTGAGCCCTAAAGCAGAGGATCCAGAATGACTACTTAAGCTGATTCCTCTCCTGGAAGTTACAGAGGCCAAAGGGTTAAAAAGGAGCCAGGTCTTACCGAATTATGGTACATCTGGACAGTGAGGAATGATTTTACCTTGCTGTTCGGGAATGCCAGCTGGCATGGAGCAGAGTGCAGCAACTTAGTAAGGGTTGTGAAGAGCAGATGGGGAGTTTGGGAAGAAATTACTTTCTTTGAATGTACTGAGCTTAAATTTTTCAAAAATTGCATTGTGTTTATTGCTACGATGGGACATTTTTTACTCATTACTTATTAGGAAGAATTGCCCAAAGGAAATTGTAAGTAATGTCTGGAGGGCAAAAGGGGAGGGTGCAGTGGTATGCTGGAGACAGCTTCTCCTGGCTAGTAAGAACCGATGGCACATCTCTTTCTAATCTCCTGTTCAGTGGTTTGTGTGGTAGCTTGGAATCTGCCATGGTGGGGGTTTTGCCAACATAAAAATTTGGCGATTGCTACACATTCCTCCCATCCCTACCCGCCATGGTGCCAGTGGATAAACATTTGTCAGTGAACCATATCATTGGAGCCATATCCTATGATAGAATTCCGTAGCATGATTGCTTTGAGACAATCTGAACAGATGAAGACATTACATCTTTCAAATGCTGATATCTCCTGCTGTATAACTCAAGCTCAGACTCTTCTCTGAAGATCCAGTTCCATTTCTTCCTTACTTTCTGGACCTTACCCCTGGTTTTACAATGAGCACTTCAAATTTAACTTGTCTGAAATTTATTTTCTTCTCTTCTACTTTTTCTTCTGCCATTCTTTACTGTATTTCTTGATAACAATATAAGCCAGGGACCCAAGTCAGAAACTTACATGCCTCTCTGGTTATTATTCTCCGATGACCACTAGTTCTTGACAGATCAATATAATTAGCATATGTATCTTAAAAAATTTTTTTTTAAAAAATATATTTTATTGATTTTTTTACAGAGAGGAAGGGAGAGGGATAGAAAGTCAGAAACATCAATGAGAAAGAGACATCGATCAGCCGCCTCCTGCATGCCCCACACTGGAGATGTGCTCGCAAGCAAGGTATATGCCCCCAACCGGAATCAAACCTGGGACCTTTCAGTCCGCAGGCTGACACTCTATCCACTCAGCCAAACCGGTCTCGGCAAGCCTATGTATCTTTTTAAACCTAGTTTTCTCTAATAGTCCTATTGTCTTATTTCAGGCCCTTAGACTCTTTAGCTTTACCCAATTTCCTCACACTCTTAATAATTGGAATCACATGAATACTAGCTAAAATAAGTATTTCCAGGATTCTTTCCTAGAGATTTGGATTCAGTTGTGAGAAGAAGACTGGAATCTACATTTTTATCAGGTGATCCAGACTTCAGATTAATTGAATTCTCAGTTAAGGTTGGAAAATAATCAGATCAGAATAAAAATCAGACAATCTAATCTTAGAATCAGAAAATGGTTTGTACCCACCCTTCAGATATCCTCCGTGTGTGTATGTGTGTGTGTGTGTGTGTGTGTGTGTGTGTTTATGTGTGTGTGTGTGTTTAGCTTTATTTCTTATTACTTCCCAACATATCTTTGACCTCTATTTTTTTTTTTTTTACCAGATACTTATGGTATTCCAGGTATGTGTCAGGTCCTATCTTATGTGATGGGAATTACAGTGGTGAAGTCTGACAAGTTTTTCCACAGAAGTTTATAAATAAGCTAAACTTCATTGTTTTAGGGTGAGCAAATATACCATCCCTAGGTGTGTCTTTAAACTTTTATTCTTCATGTTCCTTTGGTCTGGAGTACCTTTTCATTTAGATACCTTCTCTATTTACTTTCTTGTTCATGCCCTGCTTGTTCCTAGTTAATTACTCTATTTTAGCAATGTTGATTTCCTTGTCCATCTCTTACTAAACTACTGGCTTCTTACTGGTAGAGTTTCCATCTCTAGTGTCTAGTCTGATAATTGATATAAAATAGTTCTCAACCATGTACTGAATGAATATTGTTCAGCTAGTAAGTAGGGATTTACATTTAAGACTCCATGACTCCAAAGTCATATCCTTTTTACTGTGCTTCACTCTCTCAATAAAGTATGGCTCATTTTGTCAGAGGAGCCATTCTTTAATCATCCAAGGAGAATGAAATGATAGTTGCAGACAGAGGTACTACCAGTCCAAAGGGAGATGTGCCAATTATCCACTTTAGTAGATCAATATCTAGTTCAGATTGGAAAATTCATGCCAAATAGTATTCTTTGAGATTTATTAAACTAGCAAAAGAAGAAGACAAATACCTTCTTTTTCTTGTTCCAATAAAGACATAACTTTAACTTGCAGATACATTTACCATCACTAGGGAAGGTGACAGGCTAAGACCTGGTAATGATATTTCTGATATTAATCTAACCAATTAATCTTAAATTTGTTTCTGGCTATAAGTCAAGCACAGTATTGGCACACAAAGTTCTTCAGAAGCATTTCAGAAATATTGGATTAGAAGAGGAGGCTGATATAGTTTGGCAGAAAATGAACATAACTCCGTCAATTTAATCAGCCACTTTATTGAAAAAGTTAATTCAGCTCATGATTTTTATTCTTTAGCATAAAAATTTTGGGTAGCAGAAGCTTATAGATAAAATTTAGAGCATGTATTCTGTCATCTGATTTGGGAAATGTGTGCTGACTTTGCTATTTCTATTAAAAATGCTGTCCATAAAATATACTTGGACTAGTTTGGCACAAGTTATTTTAGAACTATAAGAAGAACCATTATTAATAAAAACTTCCCCTTCTAATTAATTCATGGCATTGCTACTAGAGTGTTCTTCCTATATCATAAATTTGATTATGTCACTATGCTACGGAAAAGGTTTTGATGACTCCACATTTTCTAGAGGAAAATGCATAAATGCCTTAGTTTAACATGTACGTTTTCTACAACCTAATCACCACCTATCTTTCTATTCACAATTCATTTCACTCTTCTCTCTATTCCAGATTCACATTACATTATTAAATTACACCAGGTTGCTTACCCATAAATGCCTCTTGACTTTTTACTTTTGTGTCCTTGATCAAGCTGTTTTATATGTGTTTGTGCCTTCCATCTGTTTTTTTTCTTTTAAATTTTTTGTTTATTTTATTTTTTGTTTTTGTTTTTATTTGCGAGGGGAGAAGACGGGAGAAGAATAGAGAGAGAAACATTGATGTGAGAGCAGAACAGCAGTCAGCTGCCTCCTGCACGCCATCTACCAGAGATTGAGCTGCAACCTAAGTATGTGCCCTGATCAGGAATTGAACTGGCAATCTTTCAGTGCATAGGATGATACCCAACCACCTGAGCTACCCTGGCCAGGGCACCTCTGTGGGAACCTCTTTCCATGTCCTGCGTGGTTTAGGGTTCCTGGTTGAGGGTTCGGGTTCTGAAGGAGGCCGCAGGCAAACGAAATGAGAGACCAGAAAACATTAATTTGGCGATATAGGGGGGCCAGGTGGGAGCCTTCCTCTAGTGGAAAGGACTGCCATTCGCTCTGGCCTTTTTCTCCCTTTTATTAAGGCTTTGGGACACACTCCTAGCCTTTAGGCAGGAAATAACAAAAACAGAAATTAACATGATACAAACAGATAGTTTCAACTAAACAATGAGTAATCAGCTCTGACCTTTCAGAGCAATTAAGGTTGGCCAGCCTTCTGGCTTCCCGTTTACATCCATTTAGTAAGAACAATATTTGGTTTCCGACATCTCCCCCGTTTTCTTTTCCTCTAAAAAATCTTGCACCTACAGACTAGAAATAAATATTAAGAACAAAAAATAAGACAAGCAACAATGGCTATGCTAAGAGGTAAATGAATAAGTCTATAGTATCTTTCTTTCTGGACCAACAGTCCTTTGAGTCCCAGTTTCAATGTCCAACAGTTTTTTGAATGTACGTATTAGCAATGATATTTCAGTTCTGGATGGTGGACAAATGGTGGCAATGCAGGTCCGACCCTCTCTGGTTTGGTCCTGGGCAACCTGCATCGATGCACAGCTGCTGACTGTTAGGATGGGAAGGTGTCATCAGCATCTTCCATCTCTGGGCTGTTTCTCCTCTTGTCTTCATAGCTGGAACATTCTCTGTTGTAGGAATTCATATGGTCTTGGAGCTGTTTTTCTGAAAATATATAAACATTCTCGACCAAAAGTTAGTAAAGGAATTTTTTTCTATAAATTTGACTTTGGATCCTTTTTATTTTTGTCCAAATGATTTTCCTTTGACTTATTTTAATACTATGTATGTTTTTCATGGGTGTCTTGCTGTTAAGTAAAAAATTTTTTAGATGTAATTTGCTTACAGGATGCTTTTTCCTTACATAATATTACTGTACTACTCCCCCCTTTCTTTTTGTAATTATGAGGCTTTTGGAAAATTTTTATAATGCAAATATGACTGCTTTATGTTTATTGCATGTTGAGTAATTTTACCATGCAATGAACTACCAACAGAAATTTAAGTTTATACTTTAGGAACAACTGTTTTCCAGTACAATTAAATTTTCTTGAATATTCACCTATTTCAATTAACCAATTAAATTAATTTGAAAATTTAACTACTATTTTGTTATTAAATTTAATATTCTAACAACAATCTTAGTTTTATCCTGTAAATATTAGTGGAAAGGATTATTTGCATTCTTGAGTAGACCCTGAGCATTTCTGGTGTTAAGTTGGATTTAGAATATAGGGCAACTGTCAGCCAAGTCTGTCTATTGCTGGGTCCCGATCTGAGCTGCACCAAATCTTTGTCTGTCATCTGTGTCCCAAATGTAGCTGGGCCAAGTCTCTGTCTTGTCACCTGGGTCCTGATCGGAGCTGGGCGTGGGAAGTGAAGCAGCCATGGGGCAGAGACCTCCCTCAGAAGGGGCGAAGGTTCAAGCCCCTGCAATGTTGGGGGGTGAGGATCTGTGCCTCACCTCTGTTGATCCCCAAGTTTTCTCCTGATGGCCCTTCTGCGACTGTGCCTGTCTTAGGTTGTTCCTCCTCTGAGGAATCTTACCCGTCTCTGGCTAACCAGCCATCCTCCGGGGCCAAGCAGGTTGATATAAGGTTCAGTTCTGTCTCCTTGGTAGCCGATGCCCTTGTGGCCTCCACGCCCAGTACCTGCCTTGGGATCCCCTCGCCTGCTGGCAGGGTCCCAGCACTGATCACATATCTTGGGGAACCCAGGTTTCTTCTCCAGAAAGGGCCCAGCTCACACCACTGGGTGAGAGACAGATTCATGGTACCAGCCAACACGAGGCTTCAACCTCAGCATGAACAGAAAGCTCAGGCGACAGCTGTGGGAGGGTCCTTCTTGGCAAAAAGAGCAAGAAAAGCCAATATAGAATGCTCAAGTGCCTTCTCACTGCCTTAATTCCTTTTATGCTATTTATTTATTTATTTATTTATTTATTTATTTATTTTTTAAATTGCTACCAAATATTCAGAGAATTAGATTGTAAGTTTGTTTGGGATATTTGTCAAAAAAATTATAATGACATTGTAGAATAATATTAGGTAAGGAAATTCTTTTGTTCTAGGCCATGGCAATTCAATTTTAAACTGGCTATCAATTTCTTTTTGTATAGACAAGGTCTTAGTTACTTTCTTAGAATACTTAATCAAATTGCTTACAAAAACATTGGCTCTTTATTTAGATGAAAACCTTCATTTTTATTTAAAAAGCTAATTTATTAATTAAAGTAGGTATCTCAATTTTAAAGCAAAAGAAATTTAGTAAATGTTTATGTCTGATTCACAAGCCACAAATGTTGCCCCGCCTCTAGCTTAAGAATACAGGTGGCTTTGGGCTTTTTGTCATTTTAAATTCTAATGTTGGAATTTTAAGAAATATTTACTTAATTTTGCCCTTCTTAGAGACTACAAGAAACAGGGGAATCAGTACACCTAAGGGTTCTTACCCATGAAGGGTCAGGAATATAAGTCAAAAATACTTCCCCATGTGCCCCAGGAAATATTACCGTACAGCTGGTAACTGTTGGTATTGCAAGAAATACGCTCTTAGGTGTCTGTACCATCCTCTTTACCATACTCCCGGTGACACAGGACCCCAAATTCCTGTAGGAATAGCTTGCAGAGCAATATCAGGAGTCAAAGTGACCGTTATGGTGCTGTTAAGATCCAGGCCTGCGCTTCCTGGAGTTGCTCAGATGAGGGAATCCACTGTGGGCCTTGCAGGACAGGTTTCCCCTATTAATAACGGGACTGGAGGGCACCCCTCTGGCCATTTCTCGGTGGTTGACCATACCCTGTATCTTGGTTTAGAGGCTGCCCATTTCTATGAAATTTTGATTTACACTGTCTGGCCCAATGGTTACCTCTCGGACATCTAGGACACCGAGAGACTGGATCTCTCTGAGACTGAGTGTTTATGCCTCTCCCTAGAGTGCTACCTTGTGTCCTTCTTAGAGGCCAAAACCTTTACAACATTTAAAATATACTTATTAATTCTCATTTGATAAAGCTTTCTATGAAATTTCAAGTATTAGATCAGTTAAATTTAAGAAGATGTCCTTTAAAAAGAGAGAACAAATTTCTTGTATTACTCTGGGCCCATGGAGCTTTACAAGAATCATCTCTGTTAAAGCCTTGAAATTTTAACATGGAAAAAAACCATCAAATATATATATTCATATATGATTTAAAGATGATAATACTTTTTATAATTATCTTAAGATATAAATTATATTTTTAAACTGTCAGTTGGAAATCACAGAATTAATCCTTTTTTATTAGACCAATCAACAACGTATTTTGAATTCCTAATTATTAGAGAAATTTTATTTTATTTTCTCCCAATTTAATTTGCATTTAGCTGAAAACCTTGATTAATAACACAAAATCTTCTCCTTTTGGTTCCTTTACGCCATTTTTCTTAAAAAATAAAGACCAGTTCTGGTTTTTCTTTTTCTGCAGCTTTTGCGGAGAGATTCCAGCTTAAAACCCTGTCTAATATGTCCAAAAAGGTGGACAATTGCGCGCATTTCTTTTTAAGCTGGGCTTCTCCTCTCACGAGTACAGAAATTCCAGACACATCTCTAAATTTTTAAAACTTTTTCATGGCGAGAAAGGAGACTTTGGATTAGTATACTGGGAGAGTGGACTTTCAAACTGGATTGCCACAGTGTCTCTCTTCCTCCACATCCTGCTTACTTCAGGGGAAAGCATCAGTAACAGATCTGGCCTAATTTCTTTTCATGCTTAAAAGATAAAGACAGATCTTAAATTTTTTCTTTCTTTTCCGCTTTCCGAAGTAATAACTAGCACCTAATTTGGCCAAGATTAGCATTTCCCTGCGATTTCTCTTACAATTTTTAAATGAAACCTTCAGTAATCTCATTGCAGGAGAGCAGAGAGCCTTGCCCTCTCCTGCCACCTTTGAATTACTCCACACCAGAGGCAGTTTCAGCAGTGGAGTTTCACTCATTACAGATTTCAGATTCCAAATGCAAACTAAGATTTTAATTTGAACAAGAAACCACATTATTTAAGCATGCAAACCAAAAGTCTATAATAAAGTTTACTTTATATTTATAACCTAATTCTTCCCATTAGTCTGGCTGAAAAAGACGTTCCCAACCTACTTACAGATCGCGACTCTGTAGTTAATCCGTGGGCTTTGCGTACGTTGAATTCCCCTCACCTTTTCCTAGGTGAATCTTCCCTCACCATTTTCCTTGGTGAATTTTCCTTCCTTCGCTCTTAGGCGAATAATACCTTCTCCTCCAGACGTCCCGTGGTCAGGCGCCAGATGTGAGCACCTCTTTTCCCAGTCCCTGTTGGGCGCCAGATGTGAGAACCTCTTTCCACGTCCCACGTGGTTCAGGGTTCGGGTTCTGAAGGAGGCCGCAGGCAAACGAAATGAGAGACTAGAAAACATTAATTTGGCGATATTGGGGGGCCAGGCGGGAGCCTTCCTCTAGTGGAAAGGACTGCCATTTGCTCGGGCCTTTTCCTCCCTTTTATTAAGGCTTTGGGACACACCCCTAGCCTTTAGGCAGGAAATAACAAAAACAGAAATTAACATGATACAAACAGATAGTTTCAACTAAACAGTGAGTAATCAGCTCTGACCTTTCAGAGCAATTAAGGTTGGCCAGGCTTCTGGCTTCCCGTTTACATCCATTTAGTGAGAACAATATTTGGTTCCCGACACACCTCCCTCCTTGTTTTATGGCAAACTCCTCATATCACTATTGGTATTTTTCCCATTCCTAATCATCCCTCAAAAATTATTCATTATTTTCTAATCTATGTTTACACATACTTTATACATATATATAGTGAGTCAAACCATAGACACATGGTCTGACAAGTACAAGTATAATTAAGGGAACAGAAAATTCAAAATGGTTCTAGAAAATGAGGGATCTATGGTTGCCAGAATTATGACATTTATCATTATCTTGATTCAAACATGCTACATAAATAATAACTTGTCCACTATTCATTCATTCATTCATTCATTCATTCATTCAAATATTGTTGAGGGCCTATAATGTGTTTCTACACTGTCATAGGTGATAGAGGTATAGAAGAGGAAAGAAGTTTATTTTCGTGTAACGTTTATTCTGTTGAAGGAGGCAGTGAAGAAACAGCTAGCAAAATAATAGTATTAATTGCTATGGAGAAAATAAAAAAGATGAGTATGATAGGGTGACTTCAAAAATGGTAATGGACAATATCAATTGTGGAGAAATTTCTGTAATATATAGATTTCTTATAGAGTGACAAGAAAAAACAAACAATACAGTCGAAAAAAATAAAAGGATTGAATTAAAAATTTAAAAACATTCGTAGCAAAACAAACCCAGTGGTCAAGAAACACGTGAAAAGATGCTCAAATTCATGAGTAGTAAGGGAAATTGAAATAAAATATTTTACCTTTATTGAATTGATAACATTAAAAAGAGCTATCAGACCTATTGCTAGTGGGGATAAAGGACAAAGTTTCTCTTGTACATTGTGGAATTGAAAAGCTTTATAGCTTTTCTAGAAGGCAACATAGCAACATCTATTAAAACCTAAAATGCACTTCAACTTAGAAAATTTTCTCCTGGGATTCTACATCATAGAAACAAAAGTGCCCATTTGTAAGGTTATATGCCACAGAATGTTTGTAGTAGCCAAAGGCACTTTGGCTAAGTAGGCCAAAGAAAAAGCATATTAATAAGGAAATAGTTAAATTGTAGCACCTCACATCATGGAATATTATGCGACCAACAAAAGGAACTTCAGTCCTTCCAGATGATTTGATATTTTCATGATGGGTGTCAAACTTTTATTAATTCATTACTTAAGAAAATACATATATAATGACCAACCATTTTGGGTTCCATTAAGTTTTAAACAAATTCATATTTTATTTCAACACTATCTATATATAGTTGAAATATGGTAGCACATAAGTATGTGAAACACACTATTCAATCTACATGCAATTTTTAGTGAACATCTGGATTTATGGAAAATGACTCTGTGGTCCCTTAAGAGTCGAGAGTCCCCATGTTTGGAATGAATGAGGTAGACCACAGAAAGAATACATCTTATTACACAAAGAGTCGAGTGCCAATTTATATCGTTACTCTCTAACAATGTTTGCATTTTAAGACATGATACTTATGCATCTGATTACATATTTGTTTATTTTTTTTCCTCCCAGGTAGTGTAGCTGATAACTTGGAGGAAAGAGTGAGAGAAAGAGGCATCTTTGTAGTAATGTCAATCACAATACATGTAAAGTCTGTCTTCGGATTTCCAAGTACAAAATTATACTGATTTTATTTACTGTTCTCTTTCTCAAGTTACATGTAAAAGCAAATTCAGAAAAACATTATATATATATATTTATACTAAAACTAGAGGCCTGGTGCACAAAATTCAAGGATAGAGGGGTGGGGAGATCCCTCAACCCAGCCTGCACCCTCTCAAATCTGGGACCTCTTGAGGGATGTCCGACTGCCAGTTTGGGCTCAATTGGGGCAGGGATCTGGCCTAAACTGGCAGTCAGACATCCCTTTTGCAATCCAGGACCACTGGCTCCTAACTGCTCACCTGCCTGCCTGCCTGATCACCCCTAACTAGTCCCCTGCTGGCCTGGTTGCCCCCTAACTGGTCCTGTGCCAGCCTGGTCGCCCCCTAACTGCTCCCCGGCCAGCCTGATTGCCCCTAACCACCTCTACCTTGGCCCCCACCACTGTGACTTTGTCCTGAAGGAAGTTGGACATCCAGAAGATGTCTGGTTGACCTAATCTAATTAGCATGTTACCTTTTTATTAGTATAGCTATTCAAAGATAAAAGTAAAATGGGAAAAATAGTCACTAATACCAACATACCTCACAGTGAGAACAAATAATGCTAAAATTTCATCCTATTAGACTTTTTCAGAGACCTAAAATGCTATGGAAACTGTTGGGATCCTCTTCATATCCCTTCCTAGTCTCTGCTCTATTTTAGTTGCTCAGATGGCATTCTAATAAATTCTAGCTGTAGTCTATCTTTCCATAGCATGTAGGACTTTCCCACAGGCACTTGAATAGCAAGAGCAAAGCCATTACACTTCAAAGCAAGGCTGGATCATTATGCTGCATTTTTCTTAGTCCCTCTTACAGAGAAGAAAGGAACCTTCTTTGCTCAAATCAAAGGACGATGGTATGCATTTTCTCCATTCACTTTGTAGTGTAGCACAAAGCAAGTAACTATGGTATGTAGATAGCATGGAGCTTTCATTAGCATTGCATATCTGGGTCTTTTGTTTTTTATGTTTTTGGTAAATAAAGGAAAGAATAGATACAACACCTTATTCTGACCAGGTCTACATTACATAAACACAGCCAGTTGAAATGCTGAGTGTTATTTAATAATCTGGTTAGAAAATTTTGGAGTTATCTTTCAAAAACATTTTATTTTGGAAAAAATTAAATGTCTAAAAAAATGAGGAATAGTATAATAAACTCTTTTGTTCCATGATCCAACTTCAACAATTATCAAATCAGGGACAATCCTGTTTTCTCTCTATCCCTACCAATTCTAACCTACCACTGTGTTATTATGAAGCACATGTCAAATATTATACACCCATAGGCATGTCAATGTTAATCTTTAAAAAACACGATGCTCTGAATCACAGAAAACATTACTACCCTTCAAATATTAACATTTTCTTAATATTATCAAATATCAAATAACGTTCAAATTTCTGACTCACGTATTTTTACATTTTCTTTCTTTGAATCGAGAAATAAGTGGCATATCTTGCAATTGGTTGATATATCTCTTAAAAATCTCTTTTGCTCAAATAGTTCACCTGAATCTCTTCTTTTTATCTTTACTATTTTGTTATTCAAGAAACCTAGTGCGTTATCCTGTAAAGTTTTCCACATTTCAATTTCATTGATTGTATCTCTGTTGATTCCTTTAACATGTTCTTCAGTCCCCTGTAGTTTCTGTAATTTGGAAGGAAGATCTGTAGGACTGATTAGATGAATTACTTTATTTGTGGATCAGATTTGGCCTATTTTAGAAGTGGCATTGATGAAATGCGTAAGTGAAGAGACTTGAAGGGAGAGGGAAAAGGGAATTCTATAAAAAAACAAAACCTATTTTCTTTAAAATTTGGTCTTAAAATTGAGTCCTATTTAACATCTTTCAAATTGATCAGATAGTTTTATATTTAGGACATGACAGTCAGACATAAAGACAGAGTAGTTTCTGTGATGGATATGAGAATGTGACTGATCTTGGGACAGTCACAGGTCCTGATCTTTAAAGCCAGAGGTCAGTAGCACAATCTGTGTGCTTATTTAGGAAAAAAAAAAGATGAATATGGAACAAGAGTATACATGTGAATGTCATAGTGCTTATCATGTTATATCCCTTATCAATCTGGGATGGTCCTTTCTACTTGTGATAAGATACTGGAATGAGACACCAACATGATAAAGTTGGGTACAAAAGAGAAGGGAAAACAATTACACATGTGCAGAACTTAACAAAAGAAATTTTGAGTACCAGTTCTTCAACAACCAAATCCCCTTCACTTAGTTTGGGAATCCAGAATGGCGAAGGAAGGTTTTTGAAGGAGGGGACATTTGCAAAGAATGATATGCTGTACAGCACATCTCTTATCTGGTGAAGGAGACTTGCAGGCAGCCATCCGGGGAGCTTCATGTGAAACTTCCCCTGCCCACCCTAATGGCTGAGAGACAGAGTGGCTTAAATCTAACTTCCAACTTAGGAAATAGAGGACAAGAGACAAGTGGAAGACTTGCTTGGTGGTAAAACCAGGAGGAAGTTGTTATGTTGGGAAGGATGACATGATTCCTAGGAGTTGTTCAGATACTTAGAGGGACACCTACAGGGACAGAAGTTGCTTGGCCAAAAGTTGGAGCTTCTTCGGTGTAGCAGAAAACATTTCAAATCACAATCTAGAACTAAAATGGATTTATTCAGATTAAGAAAGGAATTCTGAAGGCAGATTTCCAGAAAAGCAAACATTTTTGGAATTCAGCAAAGGGTTTACAAGAGAAATAATGAGTTTTAGGCACATGTCTTATACAGAGGACTCATCTGAAAATCACCTGGAGAGCAAGTACGATGTTAAAGTGGAAAAATATGTCATCAGTGTTCTCTTAATATTCCCATTATTATTATTACTTTTTATATGTTTGATGCTTCACAGTTTCTATGTACACACAAAGACACATACTCGCATTCATTTCTTATAATTATTCTGACAAAGAGAAAATAGTACACATTGATTTCTCCATTTAATAAGACAAATGAGGTTCACAGGGATTTAGTGCCATCTAAGACCTCATGGCTATGAAGTGGTAAAGCTGAAATTAGAATAACGCAGGTCTTCTCTCTTCTAATCTGAAATTCCTTCTTCTGAATGTTGCCATTTCACTTGGTTTGGTTATTTAATTACAAAATCCTCACTCCACTTACTGCTCTGATCTCTCTTGAGCATTCCTTTCAAAGAGGGTTACACCGAAGAAATATTAGAAGTTTAAAAATCTGATTCAGACTGTGGCTCAGGGATTGCTGCCAACTTTTTGCAAAGTGCTTTTCAATAATTCATAGTTCCTTAAATATGGAAACCCACTGCCTAAATATAGCATGAGGAAATGTGCTCTGGTGCTTAGTTAAGCCAAAAGTTGTGTATTTAAATACATTAAGTTCCTCCTTCTCCTTACACAAATACATCCAATGTCACCCATTTGTTAGTACCAAATGCTTTAAAATAACCTTTACTGAAATATGCAGGTATTTGATATGCCATTCTGCGAGCTTGTTATATTTGTGCTGCTTTAGTGTTTGCAATTTCAGCACTCACTTTTGTTTTCTTTGGTTTGACAAGACTGTGTCAACTGTCCTGTTGTCAGAACCTGTGCCCAAGATGCTAGAGGGCCAAAGGAGACAGTTAATAGTGGACTCCAAGGAAAGATCAATGAGGGAGTCCATGGAACTGAAAGACCAGCTTCCCAGAGTGCAGGGAACTTAAATTCCCCAGCTGAGCTCCATATCTGCAGAGGGGAGGTTACACTCCTGGTCAGCTTAGGTTCTGAGGGTCTCTGGGTGGATGAGGACAGGACTTTGGATAGGGGTTATTAAAGTGTTAATAGACTTGGTCTCTTTAGGTCAAGGAGGGACTTGTCATTGCTTTAAGTTTCTGATCAAGTAAATGCTCACTGAATCTGTAATTGGAGTTGGTTTCCTATCTTGCCTTTGAGTTTATATGGCTTGATTTTTATCTGACAATCTGTTCTGAACTAGCCTGGATTCCTGATTTTGATGTTGATTCCTAGTCAAGATAAGTCTCAAGATCTCTTTTTCTGCTCATCCTTATGGATGAATTGAGTGGTCATGTTTAAACCCCCAGGAGTAATCCTTCTTGCCCTGTCAACATCTCCCCTGCATGCTCCATTTTATTTTCAGGTCTCAGTGTAAGTGGTACTTCTGCAGAGCACGTTTTCCTGACCACTTCCTCTAAAGTAAATGTCCCTCTTATTACTTATGGACACCTGTCTGTTTCTTTCATTGCACTTGTCACAGTTTGCATTTATTGATTTTTGTTGTTGTTTACACCATTTCTGTCTCCTCCCCTCACCAAGCTGCAAATGCCATTTAAGCAGGGTCAGGCCTGTCATATCCACAGCATTAACCATATTACTTAAGACAATGCATGGCCCATGGGGTTTCTCAGAACATATTTGTTGAATGAATGATTGAATGAACTGATTATTGAATTAGGTCCCACCAAAGTCTAGTTTGCCAATCTTCTATTGAATCCTATCTAACAACCCGTATGGCAAAATGTAGTAAGTACTCACTTGGATATATCTTGTTTCCCTGAAAATAAGACATCCCCTGAAAATAAGACGTACTTCCAGTTTTGCCCCTCGCTGTAATATAAGGCATCCCCCTGAAAATAAGACCTCCCCAATAATAAGGCCTCCCCGGAATATAAGGCCCCCGAAGCTACCGTAAAGCGTCTTACTCCTGATTTAAAGAGTCCTTGCACTGCCTGAACAGCTCCAGCTGCACTGTAGCCAATCAATGAGCTGGTTTATGATGACAACTACTACTGTACCGTATACAGGTAATAAATTTCCTTTTTTTGTGTGTGTTCAACAATAAATGTGTACTGTATTCTTCTTCATGGAAAAATAAGACATCCCCTGAAAATAAGACCTACCGCATCTTTGGGAGCAAAAATTAATATAAAGCACTGTCTTATTTTGGGGGAAATAGGATATGTATAGTGGGTGTAAGGACATGGCTTATGGTGAATTCTGAAAAAATGCTAAGTGAATGAATGAGCAGATTGAATTTTAGCTGGTGAAATAGAGAGTTTTATTCTACACACACAAACTCTTTTATTAAGGCAATTGAATTTAACAACAGTAACCTAGTAAGCAGGTCATTTTTTTTAATGAATACACATTAGTTTTATTTGACAGAAAACCAATACAACTTGAAAATGGCTGAGGCATTTGAACCTAGAATAATTTATCTATTCACTCTCATTTACACTATATAGCTAACTTCTTTAAGCAGATAATTTTAAAAGGCATTTAAAATAATGCAACCTTTCCATATAAATTAATTATAAAACATAGATTGGAATTACTGTAAAATACCTTCCTGCCTATTCTTTAACTTTTGGATTTGCATAGCATCTATAGGTCATGGGTTTGCTTTATATGAGCTGAGCTAAGGATTTTACTTAATTTTCTAGATTTCTCCATAAGAAATGCTTATGTCATTTCCTTTGTGCCCTTGATCAAAGAGCTTCAAATTTCTTAATTTGTAATTGGCACAGGAGAGAGTTCCTAATATTGCATGCAAAAGCTCTGTAAATAATATACACAAAAATAAAATTTATTCCAACAAGCATTTATTAAACTGGGAAATATTGCAGGTAAGCAAATATATTAAAAAATAAACAAGACAAAAGTCTCTGATTCAAGAAATAAACTTCTGGTCTCGTAGAAAAGCCAGACATATAAACAATTCCAATATAGTGTGATGGATCTCAGGATAGATGAGCAAACACGAGATGCATTGGGAACTCAGAGGAAGGAAGGATTAATTAATTGGTGCTTTCTCTGCTGGCTTACCTGTCCATGCTCTTGTGACAGCTGTGCACACGGATGGCACAATGTCAGCACACTCCATTTTTGGAAATTCTCCAAGCTAGATTGCCTTTGTCCACTCTACTATACTCCATACTGGGCTTACTCTTTTCCAGATGTACTTGGCATCCACTCTGGAAGAAGTACCTTGAATTGGCCACCAAACATAGGCTTAGTTTTCTAGCTTTGATCTGCATGTCCCCTTCCTTGGCAGAGGGCCCTGCTCCACAGTTTTACACACTAAATGGATAAAGCAGTGGTCTTAAACTGTGGTTGCACAGTAGAATTACCCAGGGAGTTTTAAAATATATTGATGCTTGGGTCTCTGTAGAGATTCTATTTTGATTGTTCTGAATTGCAGTTTAAATACTGGAATTTTTTAAAGTTCCCTAGGTGGTTCTAATATGTAGCCATGATAGAAATCATTTGGATGAGGGTTGCCCTATGAGAACCACCCTTTCTTTCATCCCAGATCTGTCCTTTCTCTGGAAAACTAGACAAATTTTGTAGAGAGTCCCTTAGATTCCCACCTATTCATGGCTTTCAATGTAGGTATATAAGCAATTCCATAGAAATCTCATTCTAGTATGTCCACCCAAGGCACAGGCAATAGATGTGAGTGCCAGGTCAACATCTCTCAAACCTGTAGCTTTGACTGCTCATCCAAGTGATCTTTTACCTTCATAGACAACCCAGCCCCCTGGTCTCTGTTAGTGGCATCTAGTTTTGTTTTCGAGGGAATTTGAGGCTTTGCATGTCTGCACCCAATCAGCCAGGTTTATAAAAATAGTGCAGAGCAACCACTTGGTAATAGATTAACTTGGAAATCACAGGATATTGGGAAAGTGTGTGGAGCAATTAGTATGAGATATAGTAGAGGTGTAGAACTGTGTCTTTTAGATGCACTATTTTTAGTTGAGTTCTGGTTTGAACTGAAAATGTCTTTTGTGGGAAACAGTGGTTGTTCCTCAGAGTCATAAACATTTTGAATCTTCCCCATATCACTTAATAGCGCAGAATTCTCCCTAGTTAATCATGTGAGAGCAATGCCAGATGATTCAAGTTGTTTATTCGGAGACAGATGCCCCAAACCCCTCTACATCTTAGGTCAACATCATAAATATCTGATATTTCTAATTCAATAGTTTAAACCCATTTTTGTGAAGAACCTCTGTTTGGCACCCAAACCCCACTGCTCACCTACTTTAAGGCCACAAATTTTGCCTATTCCCACTTACTGCATAAACACCCCCAAGGGAAGCCCCATCTCTCCTGTTCACAGCAGCAATTGCATCTTTTTAGCTATTTCCCTATACCTGCTGTATCGCTCATGGCACAGAAATTAGCCAATCCTGAGAAGAATGTTGTAGTCCAAGAATCTCTCGGGAAACTCCAGAATCCTGAGGATGGCTATACAATTGTTATCTTAATGTAGATCCTGAAGGAAGGACATAAAAACAACACACGCTATTTAGTTCTCCAACTCAAACCCACTATTTACAGTGAAAACTGGAGAGCTATTTCTAGGGGCTCTTCAAGCTCTTACCTCACATTTGCTCACTCTGTTATTCTTTCTCTTGGGTTTACAAGTTTATGATACCATTCACTTCAGTGTGGTTTCTTAGCTCTGCTCTCTTCCTGCTCCTTTGCAATGATCACCCAACTCACCACTTTTTTTTTTTGACTTTTAACTTTACCTGCGAGACATGACCCCCTGTCCTCTACTTCACTCACGGTGACAAGGGTAAGAGAAAATCTGTCCCAGGGCCTCTGGCCCTTATGTAACCTTCCAGACAGCTCTGCCTCCTGTCAGACCCCAACTGACAGGGTAAGGGAATTGGGGAATTGAGTAGGGTCTTAAGAGGGTTTTGGTGGAGAAAATAATATTGAGAAAACAAAGAGGCAGAAAGGCATTCCAAAAAGAAAAAATAGTAGGGACAAAGGCAAGAAAATAGGATGTATCTCAAAGTTATTTATTAATTTGGGGCTGAACATAAAGAAAATTTGGTAGGATTCTAAGATATGAAGTCAGAAAGGCAGGCAGGACCAAAGCACTTATATATGTATAACTATAGCATCAGGCTTTATGTAATAACTAGTAGCCTGGTACATGAAATTTGTGCACATTAAAATGGAATTAATTAGAGGAAATATTTTAATATTGCTTTTTGCTCTTTCTGTATAATAGAAGTGTGAAAGATGAAAGGAAATGAGTAAAATGTATACAAAAATAATATATGAATTTATAAATAAACAATAACAAAATGATGTAACAACAAAGATATGATATACAAACAAAAACATGATATGAAAACAGCAAAAACATGATATAAAAACAACAAAAACAACATTGATGCAAAAATTGTCTGATAAAGTGATTAAACTTATTCTAATATCTTCCTGTTTACCACATTAAGGGTGAAAACACTTTCAGAGTGCTTGTCTAATTTCCCTTATAATGAAGTATTTACAACTTTAATCTCACACACTCTTTGAACTCTAGAGAAAGCAACATATAATTGACCATTTGTGAAAACGGGTTCAGGTAGGAATATTTCTGCTCTGTCTAGAGTTTGTCCTTGTGATTTATTAATAGTCATTGCGAACCTGGCATTACGGGAAACAGTTGTTGAATAAATTTAAATGGGAGGCCAGTGTCGGATGGGGACAAAGCAATTCATGGAATCAGAACAACCTCTCCCTCTGCAGATCCTGTTAACACTTCAGCTTCGATTATGTTAGGTTGTAATCTTTTGATGATAAATCTAGTACCATTATAAAGACCCCATTTACTATTAAGATTTCTCAGTAGCATAATGATTGCACCCACTTTTTTTCTTTATTTTTTTCACTTTTTTATTGTTTAAAGTATTACATAAAGGAGTACATATATCTCTATTTTTTCTCATTGACCTTCCCCCAGCTTCCTCTACCCTCTGTCGCATGCCCTTATCCCTCCTTCTCCCCCCCAGTGTGCTGTGTCCATTGGTTGTGCTTATATGCATGTATACAAATCCTTTGATTGATCTTTCTTCCCTTCCCAAGATTCCCCAGCCTTCCTGCTGTAATTTGCCAGTCTGGTTGGTGCTTTACTGCTTCCATATCTATCTTTTTGTTCATCAGGTTATAATGTTCTTTATTTTCCATAAATGAGTGAAATGCGGTATTTTTTTTTCATTGCCTGGCTTATTTTACTTAATATAATGCTATCCAGCTCCATCCATGCTGCTGCAAATAGTAAGAATTCCTTCCTTTTTGCAGCAGTGTAGTAGTCCACTGTGTACATATACCACAGTTTTCTAATCCATTCATCTGCTGATGGGCATTTAGGCTGTTTTCAAATCTTAGCTATGGTAAATTGTGCTGCTATAAACATAGGGGTGCATATATCCTTTCTGATTGGTGTTTCTAGTTTCTTGGGATATATTCCTAGAAGTGGGATCACTGGGTCAAATGGGAGATCCATTTTTAGTTTTTTTGAGGAAACTCCATACTGTTCTCCACAGTGGCTGCAGCAGCCCGCATTCCCACCAGCAGTGCAAGAAGGTTCCTTTTTCTCTGCATCCTCTCCAGCACCTGTTGTTTGTTGGTTTGTTGATGGTTGCCATTCTGACAGGTGTGAAATGGTATTGCATTGTCCTTTTGATTTGCATCTCTCAGATAATTAGTGACTTTGAGCATGTTTTCATTTGTCTCTTGGCCTTTTGTCTTCTTTCAAAAAGATTCTATTTGGGTCCTGTGCCCATTTTATTTTAATTGGATCATTTATTTTCCTTTTATTAAGTTGTAGAAGTTAGCTGTAGATGTTGGAGATTAAACCTTTATCAGTGATAACATTTGCAAATATGTTCTCCCATGCATTGATCTTTCTTGTTGTTTTGTTGATGGTTTCTTTTGCTGTGCAAAAGCTTTTTATTTTGATGTGATCCCATTTATTTCCTCTTTAGTTTCCATTGTCCTAGGATGGGTATCAGTGAAGAAATTGCTTCGGCATATGTCTGAAACTTCTCTGCCTGTGGATTCCTCTAGTATTTTTATGGTTTTTCATCTTATGTTTAAGTCTTTTATCCATTTTGAGTTTATTTTTGTGTATGCTGTAAGTTGGTGATCTAGTTTCATATTTTTTGCAGATATCTGTCTAATTTTCCCAACACCATTTATTGAGGAGACTGTCATGACTCCATTGAATGTTCATTCCTTCTTTGTTAAATATTAATTGAGCATAGTGGTTTCAGTCAATATCTGGGTTCTCTATTTTATTCCAATCATCTATATGCCTGTTCTTGTGCCAGGAGCAGGCTGTTTTGAGAATAGTGGCCTTGTAATATAGCTTGAAATCTGGTATTAATATCCCCCCTACTTTATTCTTCTTTCTCTGAATTGCTACAGGTCTTCAGGGTCTTTTTTATTCTAGATGAATTTTTGGAGAGTTCTTTCTAGGTCTGTGAAATATGCATTGGTATTTTCATGGGGATTCCATTGAATCTATAGGTTGCTTTGGGTAGTATGGACATATTAATGATGTTGATTCTCCCAATCCATGAACATGGTATGCTCTTCCATCTGTTTAAGTGTTCCTTTGTCTCTTTTTTCAGTGTCCTATAGTTTTCCAGGTATAAGTCTTTTACCTCTTTAGTTAAGTTTATTCCTAGGTATCTTAACTTTTTTGGTGTGATTGTGTTATCTTTATCTGGTGTTGGTGATAGGGTGATGCCGACTTCATAGAATGAGCTTGGAAGCGTTCCTTCCTCTTGATGTTTTTGTTATATTCTGAGGAGGATAGATTATAGTTCTTCCTTGAATGTTTGGTAAAACTCCCCTGTGAAGCTGTCTAGCCTCAGGCTTTTGCTTGCTGGAAGCTTTTTGATGACTGCTTCAATTTCTCCCATAGTTGTTGGCCTGTTAAGATGGTTAGATTTTTCCCTATTGAGTTTTGGAAGGTTGTATTTTTCTAGAAATATGTCCATTTCCTCCATATTGTCCATTTTGTTGGAATAAAGTTATTTATAGTATTTTTAAACAATACTTTGTATGTTGGTGAGGTCTGTTGTTATTTCTCCTTTTTCATTTTTGATTTTGTTTATTTGGGTCCTCTCTCTTGGCTTTTAGTGAGCCTGGCTAGAGGTTCATCAATCTTGTTTATCCTTTCAAAGAACCAGCTCTTGGTTTTGTTGATCTTTTGTATTTTTTTTTTTTGTCTCAATATCATTTATCTCTACTCTGATTTTTATTATTTCCTTCCTTTTGCTTACACTGGGCTTTTCTTGTTGCTCTCTTTCTAACTCTTTGAGTTGTAGGGCTAGATAATTTATTACCATTGTTTCTTGTTTTTTTGCAATGGGCTTGTAGAGCTGTAAACTTCCCGCTCAAGACTGCTTTCACTGTGTTCCATAGATTTTGTATTATTGTGTTTTCATTGTCGTTTGTTACCATGATTTTTTTTTATTTCTTCTTTGATCTCTCTGGTAACCCAGTCATTGTTTAATAGCGTGCTATTTAATCTCCATGTGCTTGATATTTTTGGATTGTTTTTATTGTAGTTGATTTATAGTTTTATGCCACTGTGATCTGAGAAGATGCTTGGTATCATTTCTATCTTCTTGAATTTGTAGAGACTTTGCCTATGACCCAATATATGGTCTATCTTTGAAAATAACCTATGTGCACTTGAGAAGAATGTATATTCTGTGGCTTTGGGGTGAAATGTTCTGAAAATGTCAATTAATTATTTCTGGTCTAGTGAGTCATTTAGATTTGATGTTTCTTTGCTGATTTTTTGTTTAGAGGATTTGTTCAATGGTGATAGTGGGGTATTAGTTTCCTACTATGATTGGTTTGCTGTCAATCTCTCCCTTTATATCCTTCATGAGTTTTTTGTGTATTTGGGTACTCTTATACAGTTGGGCATATGTTTCCCAGAGTTATTTCTTCTTGTTGGATTGCTCCCCTTAGTATTATGAAGTGGCCTTCCCTATCTCATTTTATATCCTTCATTTTGAGATCTAATTCGTCAGATATAAATATTGTTAGCCCTGCTTTTTTTTTCATTTCCATTTGCCCAAAAAACCTTTTTCCATCTCTTTATTCTCAGTCTGTGTGCATCTTTTTTTCTGAGGTGGGTTTCTTGTAGACAACAGATATATGGGTCATGTTTTCTTATCCAATCCATTACCCTATGTCTTTTGATTGGGACATTTAATCCATTTACATTTAAAATTATTATTTATAGATACTTGTTTGTTTCCATTTTTATTCTTTACCCCTGTGTTTCTTCTTTGATTACTATTTCTTTTTTTTATACCAGACACTTTAGCATTTCTTGCATTGCTGGTTTGATGGTAATAAATTCCCTTAGTCCTTTTTTTTTTTTGGTCTGTGAAGTTCCTGATTTCATCCTAAAGTTTGATGGATAATCTTCCTCTGTACAGTATTCTTGAATTTAGATCCTTCCTTTGCATGACTTTGTGTATTTCATTCCATTCCCTTCTGGCCTGATGTATTTCTGTTAAGAAATCAGTCGCTATTCTGTTGGAAAATCCTTTTTAAGTAACTTTCTATCTCTCTCTGGCACTTTTAAGATTCTTACTTTGTCGTTGGTATTTGCCAATTTAATTATAATGTGCCTTGGTGTCAGTCTTTTGGGGTTCAATTTGAGCTTTTTGGATTTGTGTGGGTTTTTTCTTCCCTATATCAGGAATGTTTTCTGTCATTATTTCTTCAAACAGGTTTTCTATTCCTTGCTCAGTTTCTTTTCCTTTTCACACCCCTATTATGTGGATGTTGTTTTGTTTCCTGTTGTCCCAAAGTTCCCTTAGGCTTTCCTCCTGCTTTTTAATTGTTTTTCTAGAAGCTGCTCTACTTGAGTAATTGAGAGGACCTTGCTTCTAGCTTACTGATGCGGTCCTCTACTTCTTCTAATCTACTCTTGATGCTTTCTATTGAGTCCCTTACAGCAGTGATGCCATTTTTTTTATTTCTTCTTGGTTCTTCTTCATTTCCTCTTGGTTTTTACACATATTGTAGAATTTGTCTTCCATTCTTTTCAGCCACCTTATGACCATTTCTCTAAAATCTTTCTCTGACAGGTTGCTTGCCTCCATTTTGTTTACTTCCTTTTCTGGTAATGCCTGCTTTTCTTTCATATGTGGGCTGTTTCATTTTCTCCCTGTGTTCTCTCTTATCCATTTGTCTGATTATGTAATTTTCTCTCCTCTTATTCCAGGCAAAATCTGACCTTTCCATGGTGGAGTCTAGAGCTCCTCTGTATCCACATGCTTGTGCCACTTGGGAGCCAGAGTTCTCAGATTTGAAGCTATTCATTGGGTGTTGTAGTTGTACATTCCCCAGGCTTTTCAGGCTCCCGATAATATCTACTTTCCCCTTCAATATGGCGCGTTGTCCATGTCTGAACAGGTCACTCTGGGAGGGAACCCAGCAGCAGTGTGGGCTGCCCGGTCATGGGAGCCCCGCCCAAAAGTCCCCCACAGTCTCCTGGAGTATAGGTGACCCTCAACTCACCAACAAACACTCCTCATGCCACCATATACTCTCCCTTTGTTTTATCACTCACACATTATCTTTCAGTCTGTTTTCCATTGGCAGCCATCTTCCTGATTGCACTCACTTTTAATTTTAATTAATGACATGGCTTTTTTTTAAAGAAGTAATACTATTAAAAAATTCAATGAGAAAATTTTCCTTTTCAGCATCATCTGTTTTATCAATGGGATCATCACTCAAATATGTATGAAAAACTCCATCGCATATATTCAAAATTTCCTCATTTAAATTTTGAATGTGTTCATTTCTTGGACAAAGAATCACATGTTTAGATATATTTTTAATATTATCTATAGATTTACCCTTTCCAAAGGTAGCTTCAATAATAAATCCATTACAAATCATTTCTTGGGGGATTTCAACAATATCCATTCCTAAATGAAAACTGCTATCAACTTTGCCATCTCCAAGTTTTACTAATCATTCAGTATAAGCAGAATTCTCTGATTTCATATTTGTTTTGAGAAACAACTTTATGAAACATCCCCAAACATTATAGTACTTTAAATTCTTTTGTACCATGGCCAATTGCATAGCATGCGGCACAATACTGAGACATTGTCGAAAATGAGAACTTTCCCACCAAATGCAAGATTCATATTTGTAATTTCTCTTAGTAATCTGTCTATGGTGTTTATAGCATGACTGGATTTCATGGTGTATTCATCAATAAGTAGCTGGGCCTTTTTAATGGTTTTAGCAACTTCACTTTTTATATTGAGTCTATAAACTGAAGTTTCATTTAATGGAATTGATAATTTATATTGGGAATGAAGGTTCTTCCACCAAGAAGTAAATTTGTAGCAATCACTATAGATGCTGTGGGTAAAACAGTGTCACCACAACCTCTAATATAATGTGTTAAAACTTTATGTAGGTATATTTTTTCACTATCACCTGGACCACCAAGAAAAAGCATTTGGTGGTCCAGTCTGATCTTCAATGGCTGAAGTTATAGTCTGAAAGGCTGCCAATTGTTCATTATTTAGAGAATTTATAAAAATCTCTGCCTGTTGTCCTTCGTATGATTTATCACATGTATTTGCATTAATTAATAAAGGATAGTCCAGAAGTTTGAAATGTGAACATTTAATTCCATGCAGTGTCCTCTTGTATTTCGTTAAGGGCATGCATTTCACTGTTTACACAGGCACCTTCTCTTCAGCATAATTTTCAACAGAAATCTGCAGAGTCCAGAGTGCTAACCATTATACCATGGAACCAACTGGCACTCCAACATAAACCTTCAATAAAATGAGATATATTCTCATCCCATAATTTGTCTGCAGCAGAAGGACATCCAAACACACATATGTATGCAAAAAGTTGCTGTAGTTGTTTGGGCATATTAAGGATGATTGCATCGACAGTCTTATCTTTCCAGACAGTGTCATCAAGTAATAATCCTTGGTGTTTAGCAGCGTCACGAAATGTATCACAAGTTACACCTCCTACAGTTTGCAGATCATCAAAACTTATTGCACCTTTTACACGCACAAGTAAAAGTCTAAGGTAATATCGTTCTGGTTTTCTAAAGCTCACAGTGAACAGTCTACCAAATACTTTATTCCTACCCTTTAGGTGTTTTGTCCACAAAGAATTATTAAACACATAATAATGTGGAATCTCCCAATAATAATAATTACATCCATCGGAATCTTCTCTATTCAATAAGAACCAAGCCATCTAAGTCGAGTTATGCCCTTTACCCCTATTTAAAACTTCAGCAAAATTATTGATATGAAAATACAAATTCTAATCATTTGGCAAATGAATAGCTAATCTTGTGATTGCACAAGATTGGTCATGCATTCGCATTGCAAAAAGTCTCCAAACAGCCTCAGGAGTGCTCACATACCTGGAGTCAATGAAATCCTGTACTACTTCATGTTTGATAATAATTTTTTCAGAAATTTGAATATTTGCACAATCATGCCCTTTATGGATTTATTTAAATAAATATTTGACACTTTTAATTGATATGCAGACTTCAACATTTATATGACAGTTATATTTGAGGCACAAATACGAGTTATAAGGGACAATCCAAGTGTTATCGACAACTTTATTTCTAATAGAAATGGTACTACCAGATCTTCTTTTGTATTTGGGATATCCATCAATATTTCCAATGGTAACATTTTGAAATTCTTTTGGATATTTCTTTGAACATTTTCCATACATGGAATATTTGGATTTTAAATTCCACATGGTCCATGTACCATATTTGATTTTACAATTTGAAAAAGTTGAGGACACTGGTCTTCATCTGGAATTTCTGCCTTAACTATATGGTCAATGTCATCTTCTGTTTGTAATTTGGATTCACTATCTAATATCAATAATATGTGAGCATGAGGCAGTCTACGTTTCTGAAATTCAGTGACATGGATTTTAGCTCTTACTTTGCCAAGTATATGAAATTTACATATATCATTTAAAAGAGCATTCAGGGTTAATATTAAAAACTCTGGCTACCAAGTCAGGTCTGTTTTCAACTTTTGCCAGTGTTATAAATTGTAATATCTGCCCATTTGGGGTTGCATGTCATGGTTATGAATTTACAATGCTGGCAAAAGTTGAATACAGACCTAGTTTGCCATACTTAGTAATAATTGCCAGAGCATCCTCATAGCGCTGCTGGATATTTCTGGTACTGCCCTCAAAAGATGATGGAAGTATTATCATTCTACCAATTGGCACATTGTCATTTTCAAATTTAGATTTGAGACAATCCATCAAACCACTATATTTTTCAACTCTCAACTTAGATTGGTTTGCTTTAATGAAATTTATCCGACTGGCTTCCAGTTTTTGAATATGAATCCATGATAAACTGTTGAGTTAATTTTCCTGCATTTTAAATAGGATTGAATATGTCCTGCACAGAGAGATGAAATCTATAATACTGCATTTGTGTGATTCATGTCCTTACATTTTGTCTAGTATTACTGTCAATTACACTGTTATCTCTGAGTATTAATGCAATATCTGTTCCCCAGCCTTTTTCACCACATGGAAAAAGAATAGGATATGTCATTGCATCTAATGTAGGAAACAGGATACCGATTTGTTTCATTTTAGTGGCACTTGGATTATTGGGATCTGGTTTATAATGAATGAGCAATTCCCTTTCAAAAGGAGGTTCTCCATCTTTGTTTTTGAATGACAGTAAACTTGATAACACGGGGTGAATTATATCTACCTGGGTCACTGTTATGATCATATTTAATTGCCATTATTACTTCTGTGGGAGCAATACCTTTCATTGCTGCTTCAGATTTGGCTTCCTTTTCTATCTCATGTAGCATCTTGTACTATTTTGTTAACTCATTTATTTCATGCATGAGGTTGTTGATGTTGATCATGAGACTTTCTGAGCAGCCCTGGTTTTCTGGCATTGCTAATCTTTTGCTTGTCCTTTTGGCTTATCTAAAATATAGAGTTGGGCAAACTTCTGAGAAACACCATCTGAAGGATGTAAAGTTCCAGTACAGTGATAAACTTGTCCATGTATTCTAAAACAGTATGGCCCATATCCTTATGGCAATGCGATATTTGCTCTCATGGAAGCAAAAGCAAAAGAACTATTTATGAAACAAATATTTTCCGTGAAATTTTTACTGTGAGAATCTTCATTTGTCATTCATCTTTTTAAATATGCCAGGTATTCTGGAAAATGTGTATCATTTGGACAGACTTTCCCTTTGCTACAACATCGAGTAAATTCTCCATCAGATGTTTTTTTTATCAGAGAAATTTAGTGATAGCAAAATTCACATCTAACAGTCATTCCACCACAACTATGTTTGAGAATTGCATCCTCAGGCACTCCATTTTCACTGAGAAGGCAGTTCTTACCAGTATGGGTAGTACTTGTGGATGACTGTTCTTCAGACATTCTGTTGTCGCCCCTGCCTTCTTTCAACTTCAGAGGCAAGTTGGTCTTTAGACATTTTCTGTTGATGACGCTGGCTTCTTTTGGCTGCAGAGCTACGTTGTATCATTAGTTGCCCTTTAGACATATTCCCACTCCCTGGTGTCAGGGTCTGAGATGTAGGTCAATGAGATTCTTGGCTATCAGGCCACTGAGAGCTGTCTGATCAATGGCTGATTCTGGCTGATTCTCTGGGGGATGGGACTCCCTCCTCCCTGCTGTCAGAATCTGGGCCAGCACCTACAGGAACATAGCATCAAGTCTGTCTGTGCTGGGATACCCAGAGCCAAGTCCCTGTCCACTTGCTTGTTGTGCCTGTGCCCACGCAGACTGACACAGCATCCAGCCTCATGGAGGAGCTGAAAGGTCTGGGGGATTCAGCGGGTCTGGCTGTACCATTTGCCTGCCACCCCCTGGCTGGGCTGAAACGACTGGGGGACTCTGATAGGGCTGAAAGGACAGGGAGACTCTGGCAGCAGGCGTGTGGAGTGGCCAGACCCACCTGAAGGAGGCATCATTACCGCACTTCACACCTACTCTCCCCCTTAGGCCCCCCCCCTCACCCCTGGCAGAGCTTAAGGACTGGGGGACTCTAGTGGCATGCCTGCTGCTTCCCGGGACTGGGGGACTCTGGTGGGGCGGAGGGGTCTCGATGCCACCATCTTGTGGCTATGGGTGTCACCATCTTTATGATGGTGTGATGGCCAATTTGCATATTTCCCCTTTATTAGATAGGACTAGAGGCCAAGTGCATGAAATTTGTGCACAGATAGGGTTCCTAGGCTTGGCTTGTGATCAGGGTCGATCAGGGCCTTCCAGCTGCCAGCATCAGGCTTTATGTAATAAAGTGTCATGACTGTAGTGGGAGATGCTCAATTTTCTAGCAGTTTCTAGAGATAGTTTATAAACAGATGATTAGGACATACACACAAAGAAACTGATATTTGATCTGAGTCTTAATTTAAGGATATGCAAGATTTTTATATTAGAGATTGAATGAAAAGGATGAAAGAAGAAGAGTTTGCATTCATGGGGGGAAAGTGACCAATGTTGAGTATAGCTGGGCACTTCTACAGGACATGCCTTTTAATATGCTAAGATATTTTTTGGCCTAAAACCAAAATGTTGCATGTCTTATACTTTGTTAACCCCGTAGTTCATCATCTTTATCTCTTTGACAGCACCTTCCATTTTATTCTTTACATTCCTTATTTATAGGAATGCATTATCTCCCTTGGGCTTTAGATTCAGGGAATTTATCTCACTCACCTTTGTATCTTCCAACAAAGATGAGCATGACCATAGCACACAGAGAGTATGGGCCCAATAGCTATCCATTGAAAATATAAAGACTGAGGATTTTATTTATTTATTATTATTGTTTAGAGAGCCCATTTTTTAATTCCATGGAAACACTAATTTTTGATTGGCAGGAAAAGTGTTAGACTAGGAGCCAGGTGCTTCAAGTCTCCATCCCAGGCTGGCTACTAACTCACTGTTCAATGTTGTGTTTGATTTTCCTCACCTATAAAATTAGATCAATGGTTGATTGTTTTTCCCAACTCCTTAGCCAACAAAAACTAATTTTGAGTCATTTATTCACCCATTTTAATGTCTGTTTATTAAATGGTGACTATTCATTTTTACAGTAACTATGCCTCCCAAACTGCCTCTGATGAAAGTGGGATCACTGCTTCTAAGCACATATAAAGTTCCTGCTAACATCGTTGGGGCAACCTAATGACATCCTATATAATAAAGAGCTAATATGCAAATGGTCGTCATGCCCTTGTGGATTTGCATCCTTGCACCCTCACCCACTTGTGCTGGGCCGGGGGACCTGAGGCTGTGTCCTCCAACCCAGTGGGGCTTGATGGGGGCCTGAGACTGTACCCCATGCCTGCCACTGGGCCGGGGGGACCTGAAGCTATGCCCCTTCCCTGCGGGGCTTAATGGGGTGGGGTGGGCTGGGTCTGGGTCTCACGTGATTTTTTCTTTTTTTTTTAAATTAAACCTTTATTATTCAGATTATTACATTTGCTTCTCTTTTTTCCCCTCCATAGCTCCCCTCCACCCGGCTCCCACCCTTCCCTCTACCCTTCCCTTACTCCCATTGGCCACATCCATAGGTGTATGATTTTTGTCCAGTCTCTCCCTGTACACCCCTCACCTCTTTCCCCCTGAGAATTATCATTCCAACCCCTTTCTGTGCTCCTGATTCTATTATATTCACCAGTTTATTCTGTTGATCAAATTTTTAATTCCCTTAATTTTTAGATTCACTTATTGATAGATATGTATTTATTGTTCATAATTTTTTATCTTTTACCTTTTACTTCTTCCTCTTCTAAAAGAGTACCTTTCAGCATTTCGTATAATCCTGGTTTGGAGTTGATAAACTCCTTTACCTTTTTCTTCTCTGTGAAGCTCTTTATCTGACCTTCAATTCTGAATGATAGCTTTGCTGGGTAGAGTATTCTTGGTTGTAGGTTCTTGCTATTCATCACGTTGAATATTTCTTGCCACTCCCGTCTGGCCTGTATCGTTTCTGTTGAGAAATCAGCTGACAGTTTTATGGGTGCTCCCTTGTAGATAATGAACTGTTATTCTTTTGCTGCTTTTAACATTCTCTCTTTGTCTTTTGCTTTTGGTATTTTAATTATGATGTGTCTTGGTGTAGTCCTCTTTAGATTCCTTTTATATGGGGTTCTGTGTGCTTCCTGGACTTGTAAGTCTATTTCTTTTACCAGATGTGGGAAGTTTTCAGTCATTATTTCTTTAAATAGGTTTTCAGTATCTTGCTCTCTCTCTTCTTCTGGCACCCCCACAATTCTGATGTCGGTATGCTTGAAGCTGTCCCAGAGGCTCCTTACATTATCTTCACATTTTTGGATTCTTTTCTCTTCTTGCTTTTCCAGTTGAGTATTTTCTGATTCTTTATATTTCAATTTTTTTCTTGATTCTTGCCTTCCTCTAGTCTGCTTTTAGTACTCTGTTTAATATTTTTTATTTCAGTCAGTATATGTTTAATTTCTAGTTGGTCTTTTTCATCTCTAGTTGGTCCTTTTCTATCTCTAGTTGGATCTTTTCCATCTCTAGTTGGTTCTTTTTCATCTCCTCTTGGGTCTCGCTAACTTTATCCAACTTTTCTAGGATATTCTTGAAAAACCTCATAAGTTTGATTTTGAACTCTATATCCAGTCATTTGTTTTCCTCCATTTCTTTTGTTTGTGATCCCTTCCCTTGTCTCGGCATTTTCACTATGCCTGGAGAACTTCTGTGCTGGATTCAGCCTTATGATACCAAACTTACAAAACTGCAAAAGCCTCTCTGTTAAGCTTGGGATGGGTGAAGTCTCAGGGCTTAAGGGACCCGCCTTGCCTTCCAGTTGGCCCCGCCCTCCATGACCCCCGAGTCTCACGTGACTGGGTAATAGCTGGAGCAGTCCCTTGCGTGTGCGGTCTCTCTCACAGTGCATCTAGACTGCTGCCCCTCTGGCTCTCCTGCACTCCAGGATTATATGAGTCTGGGTCCCCAGGGTTTTGCCTGAAACTGGGGTTTAGTGGAGTTAGAAGTGGCTCAGTTGGGAGTCTCCATCTCCCTCCCACCAGAGAAAGCCAGCCAGGTTCTCTGGCACCCACTCTCTCCACACGTCTCTGTACCTCAGCTTTTTGCAGCTTTTTTGGGTCTCTGTGAGCCCCTCTCTTTCCTTCTAGTTGTACAATTTCCACTCAGCCAGCTTTCCTGTCATTCTGGATGGTGTCCGTTCTGTCTTTTCGTTGTAGTTTTGAAATTGTTGTGTGAGGCAGCAGTGTAGGTGTTTACCTATGCCACCATCTTGGATTCTCGAGACTCTCTCACGTGATTTTGAGGTGCACGCAGATGGGCAGGGACTTGACTTTGGGTCCCGTGGCACTCTGACAGGAGGGAGATTTGCATATACATTTTATTAATTTTCTTTCATCTTTGACACTTCTATTATATAGAAAAGGCAAATAGCAATATTGAAATATTCCCTCTAATTAATTCCCTTTTAATGTATACAAATTTGATGCCCCAGGCCACTAATATAAATATAAAATCTCTATTGTGCATTTTGGAACATTTAAAGTGGCTGATTTAAAGAGTCTGAGCTAGATGTTCCCTCCTGATGGTGGTCCTGACTTTTTGTTTTGCAGTACCTCCTCCTAACTTGAATAAGGAGGAATGCATACCACAGATTGATTTCAGAATATTCTTTTATTCCCTCTAAAAACATTGTAAGACATACTTAACTATTTAAAAATGAATATGAAGTAAACACAGTCTGCTTTTTAACATTTTGAGGAATTCTGTACTACTGTTTGAGATAATTAGAGACTTTCCTGCATGGTCAGGAAGCCATGGTAAGAATCATTGTTAGCAACACTTGTCTGAATGGTGTAAAGTCTGTAGAGGAAAACCATATACAAGAGACATTTTAAAAAAAATCTTTATTGTTCAGATTATTACAGTTGTTCCTCTTTTCTCCTCCCATAGCTCCCTTCCACCTAGTCCCACCCCACCCTAGGCCCTTACCAAACCCCCCTTCACCATCCTCATCCATAGGTGTTTGACTTTTGTCCAGTCTCTTCCCTCACCACCCCACAACCCTTTCCCCTCTAGGAATGTCAGTCCACTCCGTTTCTATGCCCCTGATTCTATTATATTCACCAGATTATTCTGTTCATCAGATTTTTTATTCACTTGATTTTTATTTATTTATTTATTTTTTTCAGGGTTCACAAATATATTTATTTATTTATTTATTTATTTATTTATTTATTTATTTTATTTTTTCTTTTGTTTTATTTCCAGTTTCAGGACTCTTTTT
>JAAGEH010000046.1:4752038-4850475 GCA_011751065.1 Lasiurus cinereus
CCCAGAGCCATTGAAACTTTGTTGCCTTTTTAAAAAAATTTTTATTACTTTTTTATACATATCTCCCCATTGCCCCCCCTCCCTCCCAGGCATACCCCAACCCCCCAGTGTCTATGTTCATTGGTTATGCTTATATGCATGCATACAAGTCCTTTGAAAAGACTTGTATTCACTTGATTTTTAGATTCACTTGTTGATAGATATGTATTTGTTGTTCATAATTTTTTATCTTTACCTTTTCTTCTTCTTCTTCTTAAAGAATACCTTTCAGCATTTCATATAATACTGGTTTGGTGGTGATGATCTCCTTTAGCTTTTTCTTATCTGTGAAGCTCTTTATCTGCCCTTCAATTCTGAATGATAGTTTTGCTGAGTAGAGTAATCTTGGTTGTAGGTTCTTGTTATTAATCACTTTGAATATTTCTTGCCACTCCCGTCTGACCTGCATAGTTTCTGTTGAGAAATAAGCTGACAATACCCTTGTAGGTAATTAACTGTTTTTCTCTTGCTACTTTTAATATTCTCTCTATGTCTTTTGCTCTTAACATTTTAATTATGATGTGTCTTGGTGTAGTCATCTTTGGATTCCTTTTGTTTGGGATTCTGTGCACTTGCTGGATTTGTAACTCTATTTCTTTCACCAAGTAAGAGAAGTTTTCTGTCATTATTTCTTCAAATAGTATCTTGCTCTCTCACTTCTTCTGGCACCCCCACAATTCGGATGTTGGTATGCTTGAAGTTGCCCCAGAGGCTCCTTACACTATCTTCATATTTTTAGATTCTTTTTTCTTTTTTCTTTTCTGGTTGAGTGTTTTTTTTTTCTTTTACTTCTTTTTATTTCAAATCTTTGACTTGATTCTTGCGATCCTCTAGTCTGCTATTGGATCTCTGTATATTATTTTTAATTTCTGTCATTGTATGCTTAATTTCTAGTTGTCCTTTTTTCATATCCTTGAGGGTTTTGCCAAATTTATCAGCTTTTTCTTGAAAAACCTTATAACTGTCGTTTTGAACTTTATATCCAGTCATTTGCTTTCCTCCATTTCTTTCATTTGTGATCTGTTTCTTTGTCTCTGAATTTTAGCTGCTTCCCTGAGTTGATAGAGTGTCTTTGTGTGCTAGGTGTCCTATAGGGCCCAGTGGCTCAGCCTCCCCAGTTACCTGAGGTGGGCACTCTTGGTGCACCCCTTTGTGGGCTGTGTGCATAGTCTTGTTGTAGTTAAGCCTTGATTATTGTTGGTAGCACTTGGAGGATTTTACTTCCAGGCCAATTGGTTGTGAGGATCTGCTATGTCTACGCTGGGAGAACTTCTGTGCTGGAGACACTCTTATGGGGCAAAACTTGATTCAGTGAGGCTTTGGTGCTCACTGAGTCTGCCCCTGAGTGTGTCCCTTATGGATTTCAGGAGTTGTAATCTGGATGGTGCTACTCTGACCCCTGAGTAAACTGGTTCTTGGCTCTCCCAGGAGGTACTAATTTAGCCTCTGCCTGAGGCCACCCAGCAGGAGCTAAGGAGAGATCTGCAGATTCCTCTTCTTTGTTTAGGGTTTGGAGGTGCCCAGATGAGGCCCAGATATGAAACAATGCAAGCTGTGTGGGGCCTTGGGCCTTCTTTTGGATGTTCTGGTCTCTCTGACTCAGCTGCAGTTTGTTAGTAAGTTTTGATTTCAAAGGAATAGGCCATTGATACGCAAAAGCCTCTGTGCACAGCTTGGATGGGGCAGAGTCTTAGGGTGGAGCAAACAGCAATGGCTTCCTGTCAGTCCTGTCCTAAGAGGCTCCTGGGTCTCAGTGTCCCTTAGTAATCTCTGCAAGCACCATTGAGAGAAAGCCACCCTTGAGTTCTGCCCACTCCCAGACAGTCCAGTTTCTCCCCGAACAAGTCTCACCTGGAACTGGAGTTCAGAGCAGTCGGGAGCTTGTGTCTCCCTGGGGGTTGAAAAAGTCAGCTGCATACTCAATTGCCATCCCTCTCCACAGGTGCACACCTCTGTACCTCTGGACTTTACTTCCACAGCTCCTCTGAGTCTCAGTGTGCTTTTCTCTTCCCTTCTAGTTGTAGAATTCCCACTCAGCCAGCCTTCCTGTGGCTCTGGATTAGGTCCGTTTTGTCTTTTAGTTGTAGTTTTGAAATGGTTGTGCAAGGCAGCGAGTTCAGGTGTTTACCTATGCCGCCATCTTGGTTTCTCCTCAACACATTTTTTTTTTCTTTTTTGTTTTTGTTTTTCTCTCTCTCTCAAATTTTAAGCAGGAAAGCTGGGCTTGCAATTGTTTTAGCTCATTTAGGATTTCTTTCTAGTACTTTCCTCAGCTCTAAACTTCCTTCTCATGTTAGCCATGCTCGAATAACCCCTGAGAGGAAGTTGAGTGTGCTTCTCTTTGTAGTACAAATTTCCTTCTAGAGGAAGACACGTAGAGCAAATTGGATTACAACTAAGAATGACATTAAGGTGTCAGTGGAATAAATTCTTATTTAGTTTTATTAGCTTCCTGGAAAGTGCAAACTTCCTAGCCATGTAAGCACTCCTGAGCAGCACCACGTCTCTCCCGTGTTTTATTTTTAACCTTGACAAGGAAGCTGTCTTTGCCAATTTGCCTCAAAACAGGTGATGGATGTAATGTTTATCCTCAAAGAAAGTAGTTGCAAGAGGAACAATAACCTGCATTTATATAGTGCTTTTACATGTTTTATATCATTTGAGCTCTGTAGCAACCATGCAAGACAGATTGGCATTATTTCTCATAAATGAAGAACTTGAAACTCATAGGAGTTGTCTTTTAAAGTCACTCAGTGAATAAATCGAGAAGTCAGGATTTGAATCCATAGCTGTCTGTCACCGGGACAATGATTTTCCTACCCAGGATGCTTCTGTAAGCTCTGTTATTATTTATTCTGATATTATTTATTCCAGGAAGGATTCACTTGCTCAGTAGACAGGTTAAATGTCTAATATGCATTAGCATTGAGCTGAAATGAAAAACAAAAAAGAGGTGGTACTGTCTAAAGTGTCATCATTCTTTGGGAAGGCTGACAAAGAGACAAAAAAACCCCACACACCTATTAACTCAGTTTTTAAGGCAGCAATAAATAATATTAGTGAAGGCAGAATTGAGGCAAAATCATTGAAAGGGTAGTGTTTGTTTAGCAAATACAAATGACCCATATGAAAATTATTCAAGCTTAATAGCTTAGAAATGCAAATATAGAAAATGCAAGAAATTAATTCTATCATAATGGCACAGATTCTTAAAAAGTGATAAGATGCAGTTTTGTGAAGAATGAAGGGAAATGAACCTCTCATAATTGCTTATGGGTTTATAAATTGGTATAATTTGGCAACATTTACAAAAAACCATAGAATTATGCATTATCAAATAGGGCCTATCTTCCTGTGCATGATATTATAGTAGGTAGAAGAAATATGATAGTAAGCAACCGACAGCTAAAAGAGAAATCACAGTAATGTGATTCATTTGATAAAGAGTATATTTTAGATTTCCCTATTTTTTTCAATAATGGTATATGTATATATCTGTATATAAGACTTTAAGTATACTAAAAGAATATATACCAAAGATTAATGGTGTTTATCTTATCTTTGTATTGTAGAATTGTGGAATATTTATTTCCATTTTTAAGTTGTTCTATACAGGAGTGGGCAAAATAGGTTTACAGATGATTTGTGACCTTTTTTGAGTCAATAAAGCTATTATAAAAATTACTAGAGGCCCAATGCACAAAATTTGTGCACGGGTAGGGTCCCTAGACCTGGATGGCAATTAGGGCAGATTAGGGCCTTCTGACTGCTGGCCAGGGCCTTCCTTCCCTGGCTGCCAGCTGCTGGAGGCCTTCCTTCATTCCTCACTGCCCCCTGGTGGTCAGTGCATGTCATAGCAAGCAATTGAACTCCCGGTCTCCCGGTCAAACTTCTGTGGGGACAATTTGCAATATATATATATATTTGTAAATGCATGGATAATTAATATGAATTAGTAGAACAATACTACCAAATCCCATTTATTTTCCTTTTTTACTAGCAATGAAAATCAGTCATGATGGAATATTAAAACCCAGACTATTATACCTGACATACTTTGGGCAAGCCTCTGTGTACCCACCTGCGATTCATCTCTTTTCCTGACTCACTCCTGCTTTCTTTACTGAATTTTCATATTCAGACCAAATTATTATATTGGTTTCTAATACAGTTCATCACTGGGACTGGATCTGAAGCTTAAACCTAATGTAAGCTCTACTGGTTAGTGAATCTCCTTGCCCTCCTCTTTACCTCTCTCAGAGAATGGAACTTGCTCCCCCAAACTCCAAATTGCTGACTGAATATTTCTAGCTACATCTGTATGAATATATGAGAAACTCTCTTGGACTTGGGATCTAGTGATGTTTTTGGAGCATCTTGTTACCATGTTCTTTCACCTCCTGCATTAGGGTCAAGTGAGTTTTTGCTTCTGGGCTTGAAGATTTGGAGTTTTAGGTACCTGGTTCCACTTCAGTGAAAGCGGCTTACTCACTGAATTAGTTGTTTAAGTCCATCACCCCACACTCTGGTTAGTTGGGAGATGCCAGAATGCCTTACAGAGTGTGGTTTATTACAAACTCCCATTTCAACTTCTTTCACTGTCAGTCCACCTATCCTCTATTTAGCCATGAACTTTCCCTCAGTAAGACTTCAAACTTCTCATTAAAACCTGGTTTTGTACTCAGGCTGCACAGAAACTTGATATTTGTGACAATTGGCAAGCATTTTCCCCTAAAAGAGTTCAATTAAATGATGACAAGATTGTGTGATTTTAGATATATTTTTTAGGAGGTGATAAAATATCCTCATGTAGGCCATTAAATAATGAGTCATTAAAGTATCTTGCAAGTCCTTCTAAAATTGCCTGATTGTTCTATAGTTTAATGCATGGTTGATTTCTCTTTGGGGTCCACTGGCAAACAGAACTTCATTTTAATAGAATTTAAAAGAGTAAATGCCTATGGCAAATATTCTTGGGAAATTTGTAAACAAAAGATAAAATATATTTAGGTATCATGATAACATTGAATGAATTTGAAAGTTGACTTGTGTATTATTTACTTATGTTCTCAGGATAGAAACACATTTTCTCTGAATGTCAAAATTCCCCTTAGTTTCCCAATGAATTACTATCTTTAGTCTCAGAAGAAAAAAACAAGTGATGTCATACTATTAATTCTTTGACAGTGCATGGCAGCAATGTTTTGTCTCCATTTTGATGAAGTTCACTTATTGGCAGAAAATAATTGGGATTAGTAACACTTCAAGTTGTTTATTTTGGAAAAATCAGTGATAATATATTCATTATCAGTGATAATACTCCAGCATTGGAGAATTTGCACTGAGGTCATATTTGTATTAGGGATTGATGGTTGTCTGAAAGTGTGCATGATTTTAATGAAACTCAGTGAGATTTAACTTCTGTATTTGCATTTCTATGCTATTAAGCCTGAATAATTTTCATGTGGGTCATTTGTATTTGCAAATCAAACAATATTCATTTAATGATTTTACTTCAATTCTGTGCTTAGCAATATAATTTATTACCCTGTTAAGTCTTAAGTTATTTCTTCTCTTTCTCCCTCACATTTTAACTTCTGGCCATCTCATCTCTTACTGTTTTCTGAGACTACCTGTTACCACTTATGCAAGCAACAACAACAAAAACAAAAAAAGTTGAACTAAGTCTGATTTTATGTGCTAGAGATCTGAAAATTCTGGTTGTATTTACTTAAGGGTGAGACAATAACTTGTCTATTCAGCATATCTGGTACATATTCACAATACACCAAACAACCTAAGTGTTAGCTTTGTTCTCCTTACGAATCAATTGCCTTCTCAAATATATTTGGGACAGATATTATATTTATTTTACATCCAATCCTGAGCCACCCCAATTGAGAGAGCCTTGCCTGCTGCTTTATTCAAAGCTACTGGCATCAGTGGTTACCTTGAACTCCAGGACCATCTTCTCAGGAGGCTAAGAATTTGGCTCGGTTGGCCTTAGTAGAAGACTGATCTGAGAAAGGCCATGCTTCTACTTATTATTTGCAGTAGATATTTGTTATTTTTTTTCATACTTTTCACTATGAAAGTTGAAAGTGCTAGGTAATCACATTCCCATCATCCTTTGCAGCTAGAGCCATGTCACACAGCCTAGACACTGCCCATCAGATAATAATAATAGAAGATACTATATCTTCTGTGGAGATGTAGGAACTTCTCAGAGATTTCCTGGGAATCTGTGGAGGCAGTTAAAGATCTGTGAAGGCAGCCATGACAGTGGTGCCTGTGGCAGTGTGAGGTGTCAATATCTGTGGTGCCAATGTTGGAAGCTGCAGTGTCATGTATAGTGACAGCAGCAGGCAGGACTTGGACCAGTTCCATGGCGTTATTTGGGTGCCAGAACCTGGTTCTCTGAAGATTCTCTATATGACCCAACATCCTTTTAGTTAATTTTAAAAATGTTTATGTAATTTAGAACTAACAAAATTTTCAAGGATATACAAGAAATTTCTATATATTCTATTTAGATGTTTTTTAACAATTAAAAATTATTTTTGAAATAATTTTAGACTTACATAGAAGTTGCAAAAGTAGAAAATAAAGTTCCCATATACCCTGCATCCAGTTTCTCCCAAATGATAATAACTTAGAAAACATTGTATAATTATCAAAACCAGGTCACTGATGCCAACTATTAGCTAACCCACAGACCTTATTTGTGTTTCACCAGTTCTTATATGCACTTTTTAAAATATATAAAATTTGATCTCATGTGTAGATTTGTGCAACCACCATCACAATTGGGATGCCAAACTTCCATTGCCCCAGAGAAACTGCCATAGGCTTCCACTTTGCACTCACACTCTCCCCAGAACGAATCTTGGCCACCATTGATACAGTCTCCATCACAATTTTATTTTGAGAATGTTATGTGAATGGAATCATGCAATGTGTAATCATATACATCTCCCAAAGACAAACAATACTTTTTAGAAACAATGCAGCCTTCTTCCAAAATCAGGAAGAGAGACAATTTCTGAACATGCCATATTCTGTATGGACAGCCCCTGTTTACTTTCTCCACTTTGAAACAGTGCTTCATATTATCACGCAAAAGATTCTTTGCCCCTGTCTCCTATTTCTAGATGATGACAAGATACGGGGCTTTAGAGCTGTTTCATTGATCTGCAAGACATAGATCCATGTCCTCCTGTTGTCACCATTGAGGTAGCTAAATGCCCAGGCGGCTTTCAAATAGATTTTCTTCCCCACTTGGGGCATACTAAATTCTTCAGTGTGACATTCTTCTCATTAATTCCTATTAATTAATATGTGGGAAAAAAGGTGGTGTCAAGATTTATTACCTTCTTGTTAAAAGCGAACCTCAAAGGGTGTGAATACATCTCTGTGTGTTCCTTCAACTACATATATAAAACAACAAAGAGCAGCACATTGTTAACGATATTAGTTCATAGCATATTGGAACACCCCCTCTATTGATACCCATACATGTCCTCTTTAATAAGATAATGCTTTTACCACAGCTGATTCTTTCGTAAAAAACAACAACAAAACACACACACTTCATATAATTCATCTTGGGTTGACCAAGTCATGCTCACCTACCACTAGTGTGTCTTCAAACCTTTGTGTTAGCTTTTCTTTATTTCATTTGACCTTTTGGTATCCATTGACTCACACCTGGCATTCAGTATAGTGTCTGAGTGCTTGGAGGTTATAAATTCAGTGCAGGTAGGGAATTCAGAAGGTGAGGTAGGAAAGATGTTTTATTACTTATCTCCATATGATACTGAGACTAATTTTTATTTTTTAAAAACCCTAGTTATACTAATTACATGATATGCTCATTATTTCTGTAAGTTATTTAGAACCAACAAAATTTTCAAGGATATACAGGACTTGTATATGAGTATGCTTAAAAAATGCTCCAGAGAAAAACTAACAATCTAGGAATGATAGGAATGGTTGAACTTGCCAAAGTTTTATTGTGCAAAACTTAGTAACACACATTCTTAATGTCGATGGGTGTTTTTTCCTCCCATAGCGACCTATCAGAATTACTTAGATGAATTTTTAAAATATTAGTATTCAATAGCTTTATTTATAGAGATTTTGGTGGTTCCCCCCTTCTGGTTTGAAAAGTCATCTTTGCAAAAATTCTTTTTTTTTTTTTTACCATTGAAGCTGAAACAGAATTAAGAATCACTATTCCAGAGCTTTAACAATGTCAGTTGATAAGAATCAGATAAAACTGGGGATGAGGTCATGCACTATCGATAGATAAACTTGAAACTGACTTGCAAGGCTTTTTTGTCAGTTGCCTGTGATATTTGAGGAAAAACGCAGAGGTCATAAGAAATTAACCTTTTGTGCTTATGTAAGAGTCAGAACAAAATTTCTGGTGTAAATTAGCTCTGAGGGGCTCAGGAAGATATGAGACTCACCCTTCGGGGTGGGAAAGGAAGCCTGTATCTGTGATGTTGTACCAGCTTTCCTTTTTTAAACTTGAAATATTAGAAATCTCTATCTTGAATGATACCATCTTTATTCCTTTGTTACTGTCTTGAATAATACCATTTCGTTTTGTTTTGGTATTAAATGACCTTAACTTGGCATCATTTTCTTGTCTCTGCTAAGTAACAGTATTTCTGTCCATGTTTTGGCAATTGGTGGACCCATGAAAGTTGGCAATCAAATAAGAATTCCAGCAGTGCCGTCCAATAGAGCTGTGTCCAGCAGTAGAAATGTTCTGTAGTTGGGCTGTCCAATATGGTAACCACTCAGCTCAGGCTAACTGAACAGCTGGAATGTGACCAGTGTGACTGAGGAACTAAATGATACATTTAAATTTCATTTAAATGGCCATAAGTATCTTGTGACTATAGTATGAAAGAGCAGAGCTCAAGAGGGAAAAATAAACTCATGTGAGAAACTCGGGGTTTATTTATTATTTAAATTATAATTCCTCTCATGTAGAGATCTTTCTAGAGCTCTTCACTTCTAATGCCTTAGATAGTATATAGTTTGTTTCATCAAGGAGGTCATTCATTCATAGGCTCTCTCTGAATTATTTCGCTCCAAGTTTTAGAATTTAAATGTGAAAGGCTCCTTTACAAAGTGTTCTTTCTTCCAGGTATGTCCATTCATTCCCTTCTTGACCTGATCACACTGCATCTGGGCGCGCGCCCCCCGCACGTATTTATGAGACACACAGAGGAAAGCACATGGGGAATATGTAAGGAGGATTGTATAGACACAGAACATCCTCAACTTGCAAGAGGCTGCATTACAAAGGCTCATTTGTGAATTACAGCTTTGATAGTTAGGATATAGGGTTTCCCATGGACTCAGGGTATAGGAGCAATCTAAGTAAACTCATTTAACCCAAAAATGTAAGGGAAGCTATATTTGCTATTTAAAATTATTGAAAACACCAAGGTTGCAATTTGATACAAATGCAAACTAAAGAGAAAATAAATTTGATAATTTTCTCTTTAGGGTGAGAGATAAAGAAATAGAAGGATATAGTTGTGCTTAGTTTCCTTGAGAGTAGCAGGAAGATGTGGATGGGTGAAGAAAAAATAGATGACAGAAGTCAGCAAACCACTTCTGGAGTACTACTCTCACCACTGGTCAGCCTGGAATATGTGCAGGTGGTGGGCAGCTGTCTAATGATGGCTACTAAATGTTTCTACATTGGCTGCTCAAAACAGGTTGTGGACAGAATGGTGGGAGGTTGTGGGTTACGTAATACCTATACTCTTGGTAGTTTTTAATTTATTTGAAACGAGACTCTCAAAAATACCCAAATAACATAGGAGTTAATTTCTCCTCAATAAATGAGGAATCAGTCTTATCAGGCAGGCTTGGCAGGCCCACTGGCCCCATGGGTTTGGGAAGAAGAGAAAAACATATGAGGAATGTCTTGGTTGTAATCATATCTGCAGCTGGTAAAGCAGGGTGTGATAGAGACATTCTTGAGTATGTATTGCAACAGTCATGGCTGAGTGGATGCTATGACTCCTGTGTGTCCAGGAAGGCAGTGGATCTGTGACCTGTGAGTACCTGTTGAATCTCTGCGAGGGGATTCTTAGCACTTTGCCTCCAGAAACCAAATGTCAATAGAATTCTCTTAGACTCTTCTGTGGAGATGGAGGTCGTTTGGATTTGTGTCTCTGCAGTTGATTACAGCTCCAGTTGATAGAAGCTTTTACTTGAATGGAATTCTATGACTTCATTGAATTTCTTAGGATTATTAGTTACACTCTCCTTTCCGTCCTATCTTTTCATTGATACATGAAAGATTCTAGGAGGCTTGCCATCTAACTGACACCTACAATTCATCTCTCTTGGATCTGTGTGACAGAGACCTGGAAAATTGCAACACGCAGTCAACCATGGGGGTGGGCTGCTATTTTTCATGGTCTGACTAAAGTTCTAGTTAGCCCTTGACTGCTTCCTGGAATGCTACTAACACTTGCAGATAGAAAAACGATAGCTTAAACAAAATCTTAGAAACAGACTGTTTTGCCTCAAACCAATTTGTCTCACACCAATTTATCTAAAATGTAACCTCCTTTGAGAATTTCTATATCCATTCAGGCATTACCCCCTGACCCCATCCTTCTGAGATTTTATATTTTCAAAAACATTTTGATCAAATATACTGGGCTGACTTCTGCTTTTGGGCAACATAGTCTAATAGGGACCAGATTTATCCACTTGACTGAAACAACTAAAAAAAGAAGATAAAAAATATTTGAAACATGGTATTCAGACATTGGCCATCAGGCAGCACAAGACACTGGTCTCTAAGATAGGGTGAACAGATAGGGGTGAGCCTGTAATTGCCCCAGCTTACTTCCTAGAGAGAGCAAGTGGGAATTCAAGTAAACTGTTATAGTCAATTCCTACAAACTTTCAGATTAATTTGTAATTTTGCCAGTTGGACTTTTGTACTAGAGATATTTCCACGAAGGTTTATGTTCTGGCCATGCCCACATCCTTTTGGGGGAAAGGATACTCTACTCTTTCTGCCTAAAGTGGCATGGGATAGCATGTGTGATGACCCGTCAGTGACTCTGGTTTTGAATCCCTCATTCCCTGGTTTTGAATTGGGCCAGGTATCGGTGCTCATTTAGGGAGAAAATAAAGGTGTTGCTTGGTGAGAATTTTGCACCAAAATCTTGCTCCATATTGGATAGTAACAAATTGAGCAGTTCTGATCTCTCTTGGAAAGTGTAACTAACAACAAAAAAAAGAATGCCAAGGACTCAGGTTGTTCTCCTGGTTGTAGATGAGTTTTTATGTATATCCCAATCTTAAATTCTCTAAAGTCCAGAGTTACTACATAGTTGCTGAGATGATTTTTCTGTTTTGTCTCACAATAAATCCCAATTACCAAACGTAATACCTTTGTGTTTTTTCTTACAAACGAAAATGGCCTTTTTACTCTAATCAATAATAAATGTGGTTGAGTGCTTACTGTGAACTAAGCTCACATATTATAACATCTGCTCATGTAATCTTGTAGGAAATTATCATTAGAATTTTACAGATATGGCTCCAGGTAAAATTATTAGTATATGTATTAGAGCTGGGATGCAAACCCAAGTTCAAGTTCATTTGACTATTAGTTTATGCTGCTTTTCTTTTTCTGGTTGCCATTGATCAATATTTCTCCCACCAAAGTTACTAGGCCACCTTAAAAAAGAAAAGATGAAACTCAGAGCAGACACTGGATTAAAAACCTGTTTTCAATGTTTCTTAGTCTTTGATAACTATTACTGAGATTGGATTTGTTTTCCTAGGGTGAATTGTCAGTTAACTGTTATTAAAATTCCAATTAGAATGTGTGTGAAGAACCATTTTTCCAAGTAATTAAATAAGAGATTATCTTCTTTTTGAGAAAATGTTAGCTGCCAGCAAACATGGTTTTAGCTAATAGATTTTAAATTAAACTCATTGTAAGTGGCTTTTAACACTATGTAGGAGAACTCAATTCTTATCAGAAAGATTAATATTTCTAATCAAAGAGACACACAATTCTTAGTTTCAGGTAGAAGCAGTTTAGATAAAATTGGAAATAGACATTAAGGAAAGAGAATTGGTTGCAATCTGTTAATAAAGTGTGGTTTGAAAAGGTGATTTTTCAAAAAGTTCAGTTAGAAAAGTTTATAAAGAAAACAGAATTTGTTTTAGGAATTATGAGCATATCAGCACTAGTTAGATTAACAAACAATCTTTTGGACTTATCTATAATAATCAAAGTATAATATGCTAATTAGGAGAGCTGAACGACCTTCCAGATGTCATTTTGGATGTCCTTCTGGATGAAGCTGTGGTAGTGGGGGCCAAGGCAGAGGCAGTTAGGAGTGAGCAGTTAGGGGCAATCAAGCTGGCAGGAGAGTGGTTAGGGACGATCAGACAGGCAGGCAGGCGAGCAGTAGGAGCCAGAGGTCCTGGATTGCAAGAGGGATGTTGAACTGTTAATTTGGATCGGGCCTAAACTGGCAGCCAGACATCCCTCGAAGGGTCCTGGATTGCAAAAGGGTGCAAGTCAGGCCGAGGGCCCCCATGCACAAATTTCATGCACCAGTTATTAGATAATGATCTGATTTAGTTTAGAATATAAGGAAAGCTGGAAGATAAACTTTTGAATTACTCAATAGAAGTGCCTGGCATTCATTGGCATTTTTGGCAAAGGGTTAATAATTGCTGTCAGTTTCCCAAAGAATTACAGAGGAAACTTGAGCAATAAAATACTATAAAAAATTTAAAACCCTGTCATATTATACCACTCATAAAATCTCATACACCATCCCATATTATACTTTCTCTAAGATTAAAGAAAAAAAATAACTACGTTAGAACTTTAGCACCTTGGAACTATCGAACAGACATATTTTGGAGTAATCATTGCTAAAAATACACACATAAAAAAAAACACTAAAAAATAATACAGAAAAATCTTACCAATATTCTTCCAATTGGGACCTCATTTGAGACCTGTGTCTCAAAATTATATGTCCTTTTCTTTATTTTACCTTTTTTTGTCATTTAAAGGATTTTAAAAAATGTTACTAGTGAAGGTACATATTAGTGCCATTATTATTAAAATATTAGAACATATGGTGAAAAGCCAAATAATACTAAGAGGTATATAGTAATCTTCTCCCTTTAAGCCCAAATTCAGGAAAGTAGTCACCATCAACAGATTTTCTGTGTCTCTCCTAAAATTTCCAATCACTCATGCATATACATTTACACAATGAGTGCATTTTTTACTAATGATTCTATTACACTAATATATATATACATATCTTACATAATAAAAGCCTGATATGCAAACTGTCCCCTTGGGCGATCATTCGACTGAGAGTGCAACTGGGAGTTTGACCAGGAGTTTGACCGGGAGTTTGACCACTTGCTATGACATGTGCTGACCACTAGGGTGTGGCGCAGAACATGGTGGGCATCGGTGCAGCTGGCCCTGATTGGCCCCGATGAGAGTGGGACCATGGTGGGATGATGGAGCAAGTGAGTGGACAGTGCCAGATCAAGGCAGGTGTGAGCAGGGGTGCAATTGCCTCACTGATTGCTCTGCAGGTGGTGGGGGCCAGCTCCCAGGCACTGAGGGAGCCAGGTGGGGGGCCTAGCCACAATTTATTGCACTGCAGGTGGGATGGTGGAGCAGGTGAGGGAGTGGGGCCAGGCCAAGGTGGGGTGCCAGGTGGGGCTGTGGGGCTGCAAGTATGAAGGCATGAGCTGAGGCTTCAAGGCTGGGATGGGAACTGGGGCCCTATCTGTGCAGGCCACCCTTAGGGACCCCACCTGTCCATGAATTCATGCACTGGGCCTCTAGTATATTCTATAATATAGAAAAATATATATTACTAAATAGAATATTAGTGATATCTTCATATCATACTTCATTAATTCGTGTGTGTGTGTGTGTGTATTTCAGAGAGGAAGGGAGCGGGAAAGATAGAAACATCAATAATGAGAGAGAATGCATTGATCAGCTGCCTACTGCATGTCCCCTACTGGAGATTGAGCCTGCAACCCAGGGATGTGTCCTGGGGATGGGAATTAAACTGTGATCTCTTGGTTCATAAATTGATGCTCAATCCCTGAGTCACAGGCCAGCCTCTACTTCATTCTTTTTAACTGCTGAATGTTATTTTTTTATACAAGTGTATGTTAACCAGTCCCTTAATGGGAGTCAGAGTTCTTTAAGATCTTGCTATAATTTTGCTTCAATGGATATCCATGTATACATATCTTTTGAAATGTCCAAATGTACCTGTTGCAAACATTTTTAAATTTCTAGGCCAGAGAATATGAGCATATTTAATTTTGATGTCATCAAATTATCATCCAAATAAATTTTTACCAATTATTCCCCTATTAAAAGTGAATGAGAGGGATTCCTAGTCAACATAGTATCCAGTCAGATTTTTAAAAAATTTTATAGGTGACATAAAATGTTTTATTCTGTATATCACAAATTGTTAATACAGATGAAAAACTTTCTATATTTAAACTATTTTTTAATAAAAATGCATGTTTTGCTTATCTCTATTTTTATGTTTTTCTCAATTTATTTGCAAGAATGCTTCCTAAATTAAGGAAATTAATACAATACACTTTTCTATTATATTTTCTTGATGAAATTCATAAACATCTATATTATTAAATGCTTAAGAACACTACCTCTAATGACTGAATTATTCAAGTTTGACTAGCCTGTGATAAATAGTGATACAATAATTTCACACTAATTAAGTTAAAGGACAAAAGGGATAATGTACATATACATCATTTTTGTAGTCATGTATACCTTTTATGTACTTTCAGTGTATTAAAATTTACTCGAAGTACAATATATAGTTGTAAAATGTACAAGATGAGTTTTGTTAAATGAATATATCCATGTGACAGATCCCCCCAAAGTTCCCTCTTTCTTTGGTCAGTCCTTACCTACCGGATCAATACCTACTCAGCCTCCTTGGTAAAGTTCTGCTTGCAGTACAGAGGAATGTGTCTTCTGTTGTGGTCAGGTGGAGTCTTACAAAAGAATCAGTTAGGCTAAATTGGTTGAAAATGTTTTCTATATATTTTTTCGTTAGTTATTGAGAAAACAGCGTTAAACTCTACATCCCAATTGTGAATTTGTTCATGCTAGCTATTTTTGTTTCATGTATTTAAAATTTTAGTAGGTACATAAGTAATTAGAATTGTTATTTATGCCCTGTTTTTGAATTGATTTTTTAAATTCCTGGAAATGTTCTTTGCTCTGCAGTCTATTTTGTCACATATTGAAGAAGTTGATCTGAGGTTTTTTTTTTGTTTTTTTTTTTTGGTTAGTGGAAGCATTGCATACCTTTTTCAAACCTTTGCCTTTTCACTTATTTGTGTCTTTCTATTTAAAGTGTATTTCTTGTAGGCAACATAGAGCTGTCTTGCTTTTTTATTGAATCCAGCATTCTTCATCTGGGATATGTAGACCTTTTATATTTAATGTGGTTACTAATATGTTTGTGTGTAGCATCTTGCTATTATTTTCTTTTATTATTTCTCCCACTTTTTATTTGTTTATTTTTCTCTTTTTTTCTGACTTTTTTTGAATTGAACATGTTTTATAACTCAATTTTATGCCCTTCCTTAATTTATTCGCTTTAATACTTTGTTTTTATAGTGGCTATTTTATGGTTTCTAAGATACATTTGTAACATTTCACAATCTACCTTCAAGTAATACTATAACATTTGACATGCAATGTTAGAACCATATGTCAATATGCTTATACCTCACTGTACACACAGTCTAAAAACCTTACAGTAGCTTATTTCTATCCCCTTGTCTTGTCACCCTGTCTCTGTGCTTTTGGTATTCCATGTTTTACTTCTACAAATTCAATAAACTCCACAATATATTTTGATTTTTGCTCTACCAGTAACTATTTAATTACTGATTAAAAAGTGTTACAAATTTTTCAAAAGAAAAATTTTAATTTACCCATATAGTTACCATTTCTGGTGTCCTTTATTTCTTAATGTAGATTCAGATTCCTACCTGGTATTATTTCCCTCCTGTCCGAATCACTTCCTGTGGCATTTGTCACCCGCTGGTGACAAATCTTTAGGATTCCGTATGTCTCAAGAAGTCTCATTTCACCTTCATTTCCGAGAGACATTTTTCTTCACATCCTTTTTCTGTTCCCTTTTCAGCAACTACAATTACATAGGAGGATATTTGAAGCTGTTTTTCACTGATTCTCTGTTCAATTTTGTAGTGCTTTTTGTCTCTCATTTTGAATAGTTTCTATTCTAATATATTTTTTCTGCTGTGAATCCCATCTAGTGTACTCTTCACCTACAATATTGTATTTTTATCTTTAGAATTTTGATTTGCATCTTCTTATATCGTACACACCTTTACTTAACATGCTTCCTCGTTACCTTCTTAAGTATGTGATGTAGTTAAAAATGGCTGTTTGTAGGCATAGGTGTGTCATTTCTGAGTCTGTTTCTGTTAATCAGTTTTACTATTCAATATGGAAAGTATTTTCCAGCTTCTTTGGATGTCTGGTAAATTTTTTAAAATACTGTGTTTTTATTGATTTTAGAGAGAGAGAAAGAGAAAAGGAGAAAGAGATAGACACATTGATGAGAGAGAAACATCCATTAGTTGCCTCCTGCACATCCTCTACTGGGGATTGAGCCTGCAGTAATGTGCCCTGACCAGGAATAGAACCCGCAACCACTTAGACCATGGGATGCTGCTGTTCAATCAACTGAACCACAATGCAGGGCGATGTCTGGTAATTTTTTATTAGATACCAGGCATTGTGAATTTTATCATGTTTAGAGCTAGATATTTTTATATTCCTACAAGTATTTTGAAGCTAGATGGTGAGACATAGGTAAATTACTTAGAGATGGTTTCATTCTTTTGAGACTTGCTTTACAGCTTTGTTAGATGGGACTGGGACCACTTTTAGTCTAGGGCGGACTTGCCCTATTACTGAGGCAGCATTCTTCTGAGTTTTCTACCTGATGCCCCATGAATTGTGAGATTTCCACTATGGTGCTGCATAGGTGTTGAGATTATTCCCTCTACTCCACTAGAGTGCTGTTTTTTTGCCTTGGGCTCAGGTACTTTCCTCAGAGGCGACTTATGCAGATGAGTGTCCAGCTGAGCACTTCAGGAAGCCCTCAGTGAATCTCTAGCCTCTGTCTGTGTAGCCTTCCCCTGTCTGCTACTTTCCCACGTGAATTCTGGTTGTCTTATACTCCTCAGTTTCCTAATTCTGTTGCCTCAACTCAGGGAGACTCCTATCTGACTCAGACTTACTGTAAACACTTTAGCAAAATAGCCAGTACATTCTTTTTGCTTAAACCAGATTGTTTAAGAATTTTTATTACTTGCATTGAAAGAATCCCACCTGTTTATTGAGCTACATGGAGTTCTTTCTTGTAGCATAATTGGACAAATCTAGTAAGAATTCCAGCACCACACAGAGGATCTCTGCAGGGGTCCATTAAAGAACAGTTAGGAGGCTTTTCTCTGCTTAATTCAAGAGTAATTTTAGACTGCTAAAGGGATGACTAGAACTTCAAGATCCTTCACTTAATCACATCTGTAAAGTCCCTTTTGCCATATAAAATACATTTATAAATTCCAAGGATTAGGGTATGAACATCTTTTGGAGGCTGTTTTTCTGTTTACCAGTCATATTTTTCTACAATAGAGGCTTGTGAGTCTCTCAGCCCATCTCATTTCTTCTGTTAATCAAACTATATTTTTAAAGATTGAGAACTATGGTTTGGAAATCATGTGATATACAGACCTTATGGACAGTATTTCCTGGAATAGTGGCTACTGAGCATCTATATTTATCCTATATTAAAAAAAACCATAATATGCTAATTAGACCAGACATCCTCTGGATGATATTTGAAGATGGGCTGCAAAGGCTGAGGCAGAGGTGGCCACCACAGCAGGCGGGAGCTGAGAGTGACAGGGGCCAAGGCAGAGGTGGTGGGGCCAAGCCCCTTGCACAGATTTCATGCATTGGGCCTCTAGTCTATACCAATAAAAGCGTAATATGCTAATTAGATTGGGAGACCTTCTGGGAGACCTTCCGGACATCCTTTTGGACAAAGCCATGGTGGCAGGGCTGAGGCAGAGGTGGTTTGGGGTGATCAGGCCAGGAGGGGAGGGCATTTGGGGATGATCAAGCTGGGGGAGGCAGTTGAGGCAAACAGGCTGGCAGACAGATGAGCGGTTAGGAGCCAGTGGTCCTGGATTGCGAGAGGGATGTCTGACTGCCAGTTTAGGCCCGACAGGAATTGGGACTAGACTGGCAGTGAGACATCGCCCTAGGGGGTCCCAGATTGGAGAGGGTACAGGCCGGGTTGAGGGACAGTCCCCCCCAACCCCAAGCATGAATTTCGTGCACTGGGCCACTAGTGTAGTATACACACACACACACACACACACACACACACACACACACACAAACATATATATATATATACACACACACACTATATATATATATATATATATATATATGCATGCAGTAGGCAGCCAATCAATGAGCTTCTCGCATATCTGATTTTTCTATCTCTCCCTCTCTTGGAAATCAATAAAAATATATTAAAAAATAAAACAATTTGTACTTAACAAAGTGAAAAACCCTTTACAACTATGAGAGTTTTACAGGAAATAAATCTCTTCTCCATATAAGTGTGCTGGCCATGGCATCAGGAATTATAGATCTGTGAGAAACTAATATGAAGTGACAAGTTACCTAGATCAACTCTGTAAATGCAAAACTTTATTTGATTTAGATATAATTTGTCACTTAATCATGTAATTTATGAGATGTCTTTATTCTAACTTGAACTTCTTTTTAGAAACCTTGAATTACAAATAGGGATAGTGACAAGAAAGAATAATTTGCTGAACTTATGAGACAATTGCTTTTAGAGATTAATATTGTATATATAGCATCTATCATTTAGATATCTGATTTTATGGCAAGTTTATTTTGTGTTCAAAATGAGGGAAAATCTTTTTTTATGTATGTTTTCAATTTTTCTTCTTTTAGGGGTGCCTTTTGAAAAGCATTAGCACTATCAAAAAGTAAAAGTTACTAGACATCCATAATTTGGTCAGTGTAAAGGCTAGACCTATTGTAATCTGAGTCATAAATGACTATTACTGTACCTTGATGAAGAAACAAGTATTTTCTTGTTTGGGACACTCTTACTAAGATGATTTTTAGAGACTAAAATGGAATGATTCTTTAACAAAGATGCATAGTAATTTATTTAGAAATCATAAAAACATTAGATAATATATACTTCACATTGACTATTTGTGTATTGAGGGAAATGGAGCAGCACCCAATGTCAGGACAGGTCTCATTGTTAACATCCTCACTGAAGCTGTGGGTTTAGCAGACAGATACATATGGCAGTAATAACACTAAGCTATATTTGGTAATTTGGAGTCCTCCACTGGACTAAATTGGGGAAAAAAGGTTTTTATTGCTCTCAGAGAGAGGAAGTGAGAGGGAGAGAGAGATAGAAATATCAATGATGAGAGAGAATCATTGGCTGACTGCCTCCTGTACGCTCCCTACTGGGGAACAAGCCCACACCCTGGGCATGTGCCCTGATTGAGAATCGAACTGTGACCTCTTGGTTCATGGGTTGATGCTCAACCACTGAGCAACATCGGCTGGGCTAAACTGATTTTTGAGTGAATACATTAGATTTGAGTGTTACTAGTTATGATATTAATTGAATCTTTGGTATGAAATAATTTTCACTGATCTTATTAATTGCATTTCATTGCTGTTACTTTGCACCTGTGTGAAAGTGTGATTTTTGAGCAACAGCAGGGAGTTGCTTTTGTGGAGTAACCAGATAGCCATAACAGAAGCACCAGAATGTGCTCCTGATCTTTCCCCTGGGCTTAGCTTTACTTTTATTGATTTGCTTCTGCCAAAGGGTCAAATCTCTAATAACCTGGCATGGGGAGTGATGTGTGAGTTATTAAAACACGCAGACCTTAGGTGAGGAGGAAGGAAAAAGCTACACCCTCATTGTTGAATTAGCTAGAAAACAAATAACTTCCTAGGAATTTAATGAATACAAGTTTCGTGGCCTCACATTTGGTAATAATGATGTGGAAAATATGCAATAGCATTTACCAGTATTGCGACACAGAGAACCAGATCTAGAAGAGTTTATTTTGGAGGGGAACTGTTTTCTAATCTTAGGCTTTTGTTGAGACTTCTGATCACTAGCTGGCAAGTGAATACTATTTAAAGTTGGGAATTTTTATTTTTACCATTTTTGTCTGAGTTGTTTTTCAATTTATTCTCAGTGGTTTTGGGGTGTCAATAAAAAGACTGACTGGTAGCCATGCACGATTCTAGCTCCTTGGTCAATTAAGGCTTCACAGAAATGTAGAAAATTGAGACCAAATTAAAGGAAACAGTCTGAGATCTACCATTTTTTGATAATTCAAGTTATTCAAATTCCACCTAATTTAGAATTTACAATAATATTTTCCCATAATGGACAAACCCATGAAAAAATATTTTATTTTTTAAATATATTTTATTGATTTTTTTACAGAGAGGAAGGGAGAAGGACAGAGAGTTAGAAACATTGATGAAAGAGAAACATCAATCAGCTGCCTCCTGCACACTCCCTACTAGGTAGGTGCCCACAACCAAGGTACATGCCCTTGACCAGATTCAAACCCGGGACCCTTTAGTCCACAGGCTGACGCTCTATCCACTGGGCCAACCCAGTTAGGGCCCATGAGCAAGTATTATAAAAAAAGTAATCAGGACCATTTGAGATAGTTTCCCATGGTTGAGGAACCTTTACTGTCCTGTAGGATTGGCAGAAGTCTCCTCTAAGCACCTCAAAATTTGTCCCAGTTGGAACCACAAATTTGACCAGAAATTGGTTTAGACCTGTCATTGCACAACCTCATATAGACCTAGTTTCCTACTTAACAGTCAGCATTGGGCTCTTCCCAATTAAAATGTGACTTCCAGCAGCTTGGCAACCTGCCAATTGACCAATTGATTCTACCACTCATCACTTCTATAGCTTTAATAAACCTCCCAATCTCAGGTTTAACCCCATACAAGAAGTGTATTTCATATCCATATCTTCCCAAACAGGTGCTCTAATTGGCCAGCAGCATCTCCCAGGCAGCAATGCCAGAACTTGGGCTTCATGAATCTGAAACATGGGATTTCCAAGTTGGCTAGCTGTCCTCACTGAAAGGGATAAGAGAATGAAGAATTCTTGGTAGAGGTTTTTAGGGACCAGGGCTGGAAGTGCTATACTCCCCTCTATTCATACTATTGGCCCCAATCAGTCAGATGGCCAAATCTAACTGCAAAGGAGTCTGAGAAATATAGTCTGCCTTTGAACCCAAGAAGAAGAGAATTTGGGTTCAATGAGTAGCTAGCCTCTGCCACACACACACAATTATCCAACTATTTTAATAGTATCGAAAACATTTTAATTACTTTTACCTTTGCTGTATTGTTTCTCATATGTGAATTTCTTAAACTATTTTTAATTGATCTCTAAAATATCTTTATTAAAACTTTAGCTTATGTATTTCAATATATATGTATATAGTATATGGGTACCTATGTTCATAAGATACATACATATAAGCATGTATATATATGCATATCAAATATAGATATATATAATTCTAGGTTACATAGTCAGGGCCAGATCTAGAACCTGAGACTAGGATTTGTAACTTTCAGTTTACTAAATAGTTTTATTTTATTGTATTTCAATCTAAAATTTATAGAGAAGACAAAAGGTCCATGAGTCAACACTTTAATGATTAGCATCTCCATTTTAAATTATAGTAGTGGGTAGTATATATCTAAAAAAATCATACATTTGAAGCTGTAAAAGCATCAGATATTGGGATCTTTTCATAATTACCTTTGCCATTTCTTCCAATTTTTTCTTCTAGAATTAACTATTTATTTATCAGATTTACTCATAGGTTTATTATAATCATTCTGGCATTTGAAGACTTGAAAAGCGGCAGAGATTTATTGATAGATTGATTAATCAGTTGATTAATATATATGGTGGAAGGCTGAACTATCTAAAAATGATAAGACCAAACCCACATCATTTACCTTCTTTCCCCCATATCAATAAAGGATATATAATGGAAGAACAGTAGGAAATAAGACAATGGTATACCTGTCAGTACAAAAATTGATCTGGCCTTGAATCAGAAATCTGACTGCAGAAAACAAAAGGAGCAGGTTGCTCTAGGTGGGTATGACGAGCTTTCAACCATGATGAGGACACCGGTATCTCCATGCCAATTCCCAGGGTGGACAGCTGCTTCTTATTATTTCTGCCAAGTAGGCATTCCGGAGAGAGTAGAAAATACAAATGTGTTGTTTACAAAGAAACAAACTAAAATTCAAATAAACTCTGGGAGGAATTAGCACCCGAGGTAGGAAAAACTGCCCTAAAAGGGACTGTCAACATTACAAATAGCAAGAAGAAGAGAGAGTCTTCCCAGGGAAGAAGGAAGAGAGATGTTTTATTGTGGCCTGATAAGGTGAGTAATATGGAAGGATTGTTTCCAGGCAGCTGCTGCCCATTAGAACGAAGGTGGTGAGAGACTTCACTGAGAGCCCTCAGACAAAGTTATGTGAAAGTATGCACACACCAGAAACTCCATTGAAGATATTACATTGATCATGCTCCAAGTTTTATTGTGGCTAGAATGTTTTCTGGGCAAAGAGAAAAAGGCCAGGCTTGGATTGTCCATATGTCTTAAACACTTAATGAAAAATTAGATTAATTCCTTTATATCCTCTGTTACTTGTCCAAGAGACTAAATAGGCTTCAGATTGCCTTTTCAAACCTCTGCTGATTGGAATAGACATTTCTTAGCTTTCCTTTTCTCTTCCAATTCCCTAATTTTTTTTTCCATTTCAAGTTTAAACTTCTTAAAAGTAGAAGCAACATGTATTGGTTGATTACTATGTGTCAAACTTGGTCCAAATGTTTCATCTCTTGCAATCCTCTATACAGCCCTGTAAAGGAGATAGCCACATTTCACAAATGAGGAAGCCACTTTGCTCAAGAATACAATAAATGGCAGAAGCACATAATTTATTGTATCTCTCAGTATAAGGGTCATGCTATTTCCCCTAGAAGACATATAAAGATCACCAACATTGGGTTTGAGCTTGACAGGTTTTCTGCTCTTCTCAACCAGTATAGAGGTTTTTTCAGCTTTCCTCCACTTTATGCTCTTGGAGGCAATATAGAAGCCCTGGTCACGTTATTTCTTGCAATCTTGGGAAAGGTATTATCCCAGTTTCCCCAATGGTGAAATGATGAGACTGAACTATATGACTTCACAGATTTCTTCCAGCTGACACATCTCTAGCCTATGGTTCAGGATCTACCATTTTCTCAGCCACACTGCTCTTTGGGATTCCAGGGAATGGCTCTCTTTGCTTCTTTCCTCATTGTAGGGAACTTTTTTTTTTTTAAAGGTAAAAGTGGGGAAACTTCCTGGTTTTGCATACATACTCAGAAAGCAGGGTGTGATGGTGAACATCCATTTCCCATTTATCAAGTTGAACTCAAACCCAACCATCAGTCAGTTCATCCATCTGCAATTGTCAGGAAGGCACCCAAGTCACACTAGGAAGACTTATCCATTTTTCCAGAAAAAATAAAGCATTTGCCTTCCAGACTGGCAGCTGACTAAATGTGCTCACCTAAAAGACAATTGCTAAAAAGAAATGATAGTTAACCATTCATTATTGGAAATATGGCTGCATATGTAAATTTATGCCTCCCTTAATCCCTCTGCATGAGACATTTGAGCTCAGCTTTTAAGGATGGATAAAATTTGGACATACAAAAATGGGGGAGAGAGAACATCATTACTTCCTGAAGGTTTGGTTAGAGGACATGGCATATGAAGAGAGGAATAGGAAATAAGGTTGGAGATGTAGGTGTGACCAGATGGATGGTGGGGTTGAATGCTGGCCTAAGGAACACTTTTATTCTGGAGACTGGGATGTAGGATTATCTGAATAAGAATAGTGATGTTAAGAGGTGAATCAGATATGTAATAGAAGAAGACAGAAGGTTTAATGAGGGACATACTAGATTTTAGATGTATCCAGGGTCTTTTTATTGGTTTCTAAGGAGATACAACTTAGAACAGTGACACTGGAGTAGAGTAACATGACATGATATAGTTCCCTTGGCTGAACCTCATATCAACCAACTTCCAAAGTAATTTAGTAGAATAGATCAGCCTCATAAGATTTTTCTAATGCACAGCCTTAGCAAATTCATTGCTTATTTCAATCTGTAGTCATTTAAAGATATACAGTTTATTCAGAAGTGAGAGTGGGTGAGAAATTTAAGATAAAATATAAAATAAATGTGTCAAAGCTATTGATAGAAAGGTACATGAGGTGATGTACTATATACATTTTGAATTCAATGTATAATGAATTCATAATAATATAAGGTGAAGGAAAACTTAACGAGCCCTCAAAACAATTAAGTGAAACAAGCTATTGATAAGAACAAATAACAGAACAGATAATACACCTAAACTACATAAGTGCAAAGAGTTATCTCAAGATAAAAAAAAAATTACTGATATGTGAGAGGCAGTAAAATCCAAAGGAAAAATGAGGTGCCTACAAGTTGCCAGTTTTTATATTTCAGTGTGGTAAGGTGCCATTCACATCAAAGGACTTTCTGACTTGGGGATCAAAAGGAAATTTTGGCAGCAGGAATTTTTGAAATAGAAAATTCAAGGGAAGCAGTGAAAACCCCATTATCACGTCAGTGAACCTTATCTTTAGTTTATTATCTGCAGGTTGATTTTATTGATGGAGAGTAGTTATAAAGATTAGGAGCCATAAAGATAAGAGAAGTTGATATGGTCAACATGGCAGAGCAATATCATAACACTGTAACTCTGAAAATATCAAATAAAAGACTCCCTGTCATACAGCCCCAGGAAAATAACTCTGTGCAGTAATACAAGTAGAATATTTTTGAAAGTCTCAAACTTCTTCATTGACCTTGGACACATTTACTAATATCACACAGGACAGAAATCTCTTCCATTTTTTTTAGAATTTTGTGCCTAACAAGAGAAGGACCTTCTGTAAAATGTGAAAGCTTAGGCAATCAGTTACAGTGAACTCTCCAAAGGGTCAGAAAATGAAATCAACCTAACTTGCTTTCTCACTGTTTGGGGTCTAAAGTCAGGAAAACTGGCTTCCACTGGCCTTTGTGTTGATCCTGTGAGTAAATAATGGGAGCCAAGGCTAGAGAGATCTGCAGAGACTTTTTAAAGGTTTAAAACATTTGGCTATATCCTTCTGAAAAAAATGGGTAGCTATGTGAGATTTTTGGAGAGAGGGTGATAGGCAGTAATATGACGGAATCTGTATTTTATAAATAACTAGAGGCCCGGTGCACGAAATTTGTGCATGGGTTGAGGGAATCTCTTAGCCTGGCCTGTACCCTCTCCAATCTGGGACCGCTGGCTCCTAACTGCTCACATGCCTGCTTGTCTGATTGCTCCTAACCATTCTGCATGCCTGCCTGATCACCCTAACTGCTCTCCCCTGCCAGCCTGATCATCTCTAAATGTTCTCCCCTGCCAGCCTGATTGCCCCAAACTACCTCTGCCTCAGCACCCACCACCGTGGCTTTGTCTGGAAGGATAACCAGAAGATGTCTGGTCAACCCAGTCTAATTAGCATATTACCCTTTAATTAGTATAGGTTATCTGACAGGTATTGGATAAAGTGGAATAAGGAGAGATTTGAACCAGAAAAAATAAATTTAAGAACTGTTTATAAAGCCTGCTCTAGATAGTATCAGAGAGGATAGTCCAAAAAGTATTTCTGAAGTAGAATGATAGGGTTAGAAGAAAAGAGAAGAAATAATCTGGAATGGATGATGTCATGGGGGGGAGGGGGGAATAAAACAGGATAGAAGAAGCAGATTTTCAGGGAAATGATGCCCATTTTTAATGGAAATTCCTTTATAGATAGCTTTTGACTGAATTCCAGATAAAAGATAAGGGAAAGTTAATTCATGGTGCCATCCAAAGAATCTTTGTGTTGGTTAACCAAGGGCCCATGTTGGCTCATAAGGCCCTAGGACTAGGAAGGACATTTGAATTGAAGGTCACAGAATAGGCCCAGTACAGATGGTTGTGTGAGTAGGTGAAAGCATGTAAAGAGATGGCAAAAATGGGAATTCCAGGAGAATTTAACAGTAATGTGCTTTGCTTCCTGACACAAAATCCCACAACTTTTGCAGTTAAGGTTTTTTAACTTTCACATAGAGATTCACTCACACCCAGTGTCTAAGACCAATCTAGATCTTAAACAGGGAAGAACTATTAAAAATAATTTAGACAGCATCAAGTCAGCCTCCTGGGCATTCTTTTGTGACCCAGCAACTGGCTGACTTCTTGTCGTCTTTGCTTAGGGCACTGACTTAGTTACTTGACTTATGCTCAATGTCAGTCAGGACTTGAGTCCTTTTTATCCTTGAACAGCTTGCAGGGATTTGAATCCTGATCCTGAACTCCAGTACTCACAAGGTGACCCACCTAGCTATGCTAGACATCCTTGTTACCATCGTCCAGATAATTTGCTTATATACTCTTCTTTCTGTTAATTACCACTTGAGTTAGCTTTGGGGTAAAGCTTCTATGATAAAAAGAGACCTTAAAATAGAGAAGCTGAAACCAGATAGAACTTTATTTCTCTCTGAAATAAAAGTCTAGGGCAGTGGTCGGCAAACTCATTAGTCAACAGAGCCAAATATCAACAGTACAACGATTGAAATTTCTTTTGAGAGCCAAATTTTTTAAACTTCTTCTAATGCCACTTCTTCAAAATAGACTCACCCAGGCCATGGTATTTTGTGAAAGAGCCACACTCAAGGGGCCAAAGAGCTGCATATGGATTGTGAGCCATGGTTTGCTGACCACTGGTCTAGGGGACAATAGTCCAGGCTGGCAGGACAATTCTGCCTCTGTGCACTCACTCAGGGACCTCAGTTTATTCCTAGGCCACACACACTCCAACATTGTTAGTTTGCCCCACACAGATCATTCTTTAATTAATCAAATGTTAATTAGGAACAACAATATTAATTTTTAGAATACCATCCATACAGGAATGCCACCCTACAAATTCCTATGTATTAAGATTAGAAAATTTCCTGTTCTCTTTTGATTGGTATTTTTTAAGGCTACTAAAGTTTATATAGTTCCTGACCTATATTCTGCAAAGCAGAAAACTTGTGAGTTTTGTTAGTGTTTATTGCTGAAATTGAACTTAACCTGGGAGTAGTAACTTCAAGACATATAAGCCAGCATTCCCCTCTCTTTGCTCATGGCAGACCTTGCTTATGGAAAAGCACACTCTTCCACAGAACAGGCAAACAGCGTCAGGACCATTTTTAAACACAGCACTCCAGAGAGTTACTGCTGGTTAATTGGAGTTGGCATGGGAGATTGAAACAATTTGCCATCTCCTAGTGCTGTGGTTGGCAAACTGTGGCTCGCAAGCCACATGCTGCTCTTTGGCCCCTTGAGTGTGGCTCTTTCACAAAATACCATGGCCTGGGCGAGTCTATTTTGAAGAATTGGCATTAGAAGAAGTTTAAGTTTAAAAAATTTGGCTCTCAAAAGAAATTTCAGTCATTGTACTGTTGATATTTGGCTCTGTTGAATAATGAATGAGTTAGCCGACCACTGTTCTAGTTCATGGAGACCATGAACTAGAAATCATTATTGATTTGTTGCTGCTTCTATACGGCCTTTCATTGATAGCTCCAGGCACCTTTTTGCTTTTTCTCTTTTGAATTTCAGACTTTCCTTTGACAAACAATGGGGGAAACCGTGTGTTTTCTTTGTGTGTGAGTGTGTGTGTGTGTGTATGTTTAAGTAAGAAATGCTTTGAATTCTTCAGGATCTTCTTGGCCAACTCAGCTTCTGGATGTGACTAACTAGAGAAGACTGGGACACACTGTTGGCAGACAGCATTCACAGCGAGCTTGTTCTCCAGAGTTTTATCAGAAAGAATGCAGCAATGCTAAGAATTCCCTATTCAGAAGGCTGCACAGACACATGCAGCCAACAGAAATGGTTGTGTTTGTGACAAAAAGAAAGGCTCTCCCAGACAGTAAGTTTGTGCAGCCTCCAAGTTCCCACAAGAATCCCCCCTACAATTGACTGCAAGTCTGCAGCTAAATAGGCAATGTGCATCACATATTAAGTTGGCCTTGACATTCTGGAAAGGTGGGAAAAGAAGGGAATAAGGCCTCAAAAAACAAAATTAAAAAACCTGAGATACTGACATATTAGATTGCTATGACTATATTGCCAGCAACAAATTTCCTGCTTTGCAGAATTTTTCAGAAAGGGAATGAAATAGATTTCTGAAATGTCTGAGGCAAAGATACAGTCATTTTTACAATGGGAAACAGCATTGTTTTTCAGCTCCCATTTAAAAAATATGAAAGCTTTATACCCCAATAATTTGAGGCTTTTTTTTTTTTACAAATTTGTCCTGTTGGCAGTTGTGTCCAAAAGAGATTTCTAGAAGACCATAGATGGTGATTGATTATGCTTAGCAATGAATCAATGATTATAACATTACCTAGGAAGTACCCTGATAATCACTGTGTAACTCTGGAGCAGCTTATTTGAAGACAAGGAGCTCTATGTGAGAGGACAGTTAGTTGGGAGGTGAGCGGGAGTAGAAGTAATTTTTATGATCATCTAGGTTAGGTACTGTCAAACTTATTTTACTCTCTACTGTATGTTAGAAGAATCAAAAGAAAAAATTAGTGTAACATAGCACCTCCTATCTTCTCCCTTTCATGTATTTAAGTGAAATAACGAAGTGTAAGGGAAGGACTGACAGCTTGGTGGCAACGTTCAACATCTCTCACTAGTGGAAGCTTTGAAAAGTGTGTGGAACTAACCTTTTATCCTCAGCATCTGTATAGCATTTGTCAGAAAGCATGTATTAAATAAATATTTGTTGAACTGATTTCTTAATAGCTATGCTAAAGAAAATCACAGACTCACTGAAAATTATTCCTATGAAAGGAAACTAAAGTCCTATAACAACTCAGAGCCTTGCAGAAACATTAAAAGATATCACATTTTAGAAGAAAAAAAAATGAAAGAAGTTTCCTAAAACTATTAAGTAGGGCCTGAAACTGTCATATCCTAAGAAAGTAATGGACTAGAGCAAATATAGCCAGGATGTGCTCATTATCATAAAGTCTGGGAATGCAAGCCCCGTAGAGGAAAGGTTGACAGCAAGAGTAGACAAGAGCAGAAAGGAAGGACTAAGAAGGAGATTCCAAAGGATTTAACATGAGTAGGGGTTTACAAAAGACAAGGTATGTTAATTGGAGATAGAGAAGCTCCAATAAAATAAAAAGAAGCCAAAACCAGTTTGGCTCAGTGGATAGAGCTTCAGCAGACTGAAAGGTCCTAGGTTCGATTCCAGTCAAGGGCACATACCTTGGTTGCAGGCACATCCCCAGTAGGAGACGTGCAAGAGGCAGCTGATTAATGTTTCTAACTCTCTATCCTTCTCCCTTCCTCTCTGTAAAAAATCAATAAAATATATTAAAAAAATAAAGTAAAAAGGAGACTAACTGAATAGCTATAGAGAATATCATATAAAAGGTAAACCAAGAGTCTAGAGATTTAAGAAGGGAAGAAACACCATAAAAAGAATTATAATACATTATATTTATATAGCAATTTATTTTTTAATGAAGCACTTCTGCACATTTATCTTATTTAAACTTTACAACCATCCTATGAAACAGAATAATAATTACTTAGGTTCATGGATAGTGATATATATTGAGCAGTTTCTTTGTGCTAAGAAATTTCAAATGTTTATACAAATTAAAAATCTATAATAATAAAACCATAATATACTAATTAGATTGGACAGCCGAATGATCTCCAGACGTCCTTCTGGTTGACCTTCTGGATGAAGCTGAGGCTGTGAGGGCTGAGGCAAGCCACTGTGGCTGCGAGGGCTGAGCCCCTTGCACGAATTTCATGCATGGGGCCTCTAGTATACAGTGGTACCCTGAGATACGAGTGCCCTAACATACGAGATTTTTGAGATAAGAGCCCTCGAGTGAGAAATTTTTGCTTTGAAATACGAGCAACAGCTGAGATATGAGTAATCGCGTGTATCGGCCAGCTGCACACAACCCACCAGTTTACCACGACTCGAGCATCTCATAGTTTCCCATGCCTCAAGGTTACGGAATGAATTAAACTCGTATCTCGAGGTACCACTGTATATCTATTTTAATTGATTTCAGGAAGGAAGGGAGTGTACAGGAGGCAGCCAATTGGTGTTTCTCTCTCATCCATGTTTCTGTTTCTCTTTTCGTCTCCCTTCTTCTCTACAGTAAATTTAAAAAATTCTATATAATAAAAGTCTAATATGCTAAGTGTCTAGTCATCAGTTCAACCAATCAAAACATAATATGCTAATTATATGCTAAGTCCACTCAACCGCTCACTATGATGTGCATTGACCACCAGGGGGCAGACACTCCTACTGGTAGGTTAGCTTACTGATGTGGTCTAGCCGATTGGGACTGAGCAAGATGGGCTGGATATGTCCTGGAGCTCTCCCACGGTCCCTCCCCAGCTGGCCAATCTCCTGTGTCCCTCCCCAGTCTTGATCATGCACTGGTGGAGTCTCTCAGCCTGGCCTATGCCCTCTCACAATCTGGCTGAGGGATTACCCCCACTCCCCCGCCCCCCTGCCAAGTGCATGAATTTTGTGTACCAGAATTCCAGTTTAAAAAATAAAAAAAGCATTCATCTGTGGAATTAAAAACATCTAAAATGATCATAAGGTATGAAAGTACATAAGATTCAGGGTCATAGGCTTTATTAGAGACTCCTGTGGTAATTTCCAAGATACTGTGCATGCAACCATCAGAAAATTAATACTAATCCTAATTATTTCTTCTAGTTCCAGATTATATTCAAATAATTAGAACACTGATCTTCATGTGTAGGAAAAGGAATGAGGCTATTGTTTGCCAATATGGGTCAAATGTTTCATTAGTTCATTCACCCATTTATTTATCATATATTTATTAAGCATTCATTGTATGTTAGACAGTCTTCTAAATACGGGAACTTTTCAGAGCTTAAAAGCAATGGAAAATAATTTGGTCATATAAGAGAAACACAATTAAGATAACCCAGAAACTAGAAAAAATGTTTGCCAAAAATAGGAAAGACAAATGGTTAATATTCTTTTTTAAAAAATGTATTTTTTTGATTTTTTACAGAGAGAAAGGGGGAGAGAAAGAGTTAGAAACATCCATCAGCTGCCTCCTGCATACCCCCCACTGAGGATGTGCCCTTGCCCAGAATAGAACCTGGGACCTTTCAGTCCGCAGGCCGATGCTCTGTCCACTGAGTCAAACCGGTTTTGGCTGATTAATATTCTTAAAAATAAAGAGCTCATATAATTTTGCAATTAAAAAACTGGTGTGGTTTGGTTGGTTGGAATATTAGCCTGTACAGGGGAGGGTCTCAGGTTCGATTCTCGGTCAGGGGACATACCCAGGTTTTGGGTCAATCCCTGGTTAGGGTGTGTGCAGAGCCTAACCAACTTCTCTCCCTCTCTCTCTCTCTCTCTCTCTCTCTCTTTCTCTCTCTCTCTCTCTCTCTCCCTCTCTTCCCTCCCTCCCTCTCCCTTCTTTTCCCTTGTAAAATAAAAATAAAAAACTAAGATGGGTAACTCAGAGGAGAAATATAAATGGTTAATATATGAAGTGATGTTTGTTCTTAGCATTAATCAAAAAAATATAAATTTAAACAAAATATTGTTTTCATTATTAAGAAATAAAACATATCTGCACTGTTGTAAAGGGTGAACAAATATATATACAAATAAAGTTCAGGTTTTTGGAAAGTCTTTTCCTAATAGGGGTCAGGTCTAAAAATGTTTAATAACTTTGTTCTAGAATGTGCTCTAAGAATTTGTCATGAGAAAATGACAAAAAGATAGGTAAAGCATTATGTATATGTCTAAATGTTCAATTAGATATTAGAATTTGAATAAAAAAATTAAAAAGAAACTAAATTCCAATGAGGCAGGGATAAATAACAGTACATTCACAAATTGGACTATAATATAGAAACTGAAAATTACATTTTGAAGACTGACATGATAAAATGCTTAAACTACAAATATGAAATAAAGTCAGGATACATATGTGTATGAATCTTTTATAATATATGTATATATATATATTTGGGTTACTCTTTATAATTTTCTGTATTTTTAAGATTTTCTATAATAAAGATACTTTATTTTTATAGTAGATAAGCCAGTCATAATTTTAATATAATTATGTAGTAATTCACTTAGAAATTATATATCAAAATTAATTTTTCTAAGAATATGTTTTAATAACTAAATATAAAGTGTTCCTTCATAGAAAATTATTAATTTATAATTATTATGTATGTATTTGTTTGTTATCTTTCTTCCCTACTAGAATGTTAGCATCTATCTTTGTATTTGTAGTGAAGCTCTAAACAACAGAACTTTCTTTCCTGAAGAAGTTTTTCTGTATCTGTACTGTTACATATTATAGACACTAGCCACATGTAGTGACTGAGTACTTGCAATGTGGCCAGTGCAACTAAAGAACCAAAGTTTTTATTTCATTTTAATGAATTTAAGTATAAATTTATATAGTCATGCCTTCTCTTTGACAGTGCAGTTTTACACTGTGCAACAGTACACTGTTGTCAAGAGTGAAAAAATATATGCACAAAGTTCAGATTTTTTTTCTAGCGCTCAGAATAGTGCCAGGCAAATAATAAATGCTAAATAAACACTCATACAGTGTTTGAATAGGTAAGTGAAATTATTTGATTATATGGTATCATTTGATGACATTGGAATAAGAACAGAGATAAAGTTTAGTGTTATCTAATTATTATTTTTAATATATTTTTATTGATTTCAGAGAGGAAGGGAGAAGAAAAGATAGAAACATCAATGATGAGAGAGAATCATTGATCAGCTGCCTCCTGCTGGCCCCTTATTGGGAATTGAGCCTTCATCCTGGGCATATGCCCTTGATGGGAATTGAACCCAGGGCCTTTCAGTCCACAGGCCAATGCTCTATCCACTGAGCCAAACTGGTTAGGGCATTTGACATAATTATTAACATTAAAAATGGACAAGTTTGGTTCTGGCCTTGTGGCTCAGTTGATTGGAGAGTCACCTTATACACCAAAAAATTGCAGTTCTGATTTCCCGTCAGGATGCATACAGGAGGCAACTGATTGGTGTTTTTCTCTCTCCCTTCCTCTCTCTCTAAATATCAATAAAAACATATTCTCAGGTGAGGATTAAAAAACCCCCATATCACACCAATTTGGAAGTTGTTGGCCTTAGTACCAAAATGAAATGGTAAATGGTGGCTCTGATACTAATAAACACTTATTGGTGTGCTTAATTGCTCTATAAGTATAAAATAATTTAATCTTCCAATCCCAAGAAATAGGAAATATAATTTCCCCTCATTTTATACATAAAGAAACTGAGGCACAGAGAGGAAAGGGAACTTACTCAAGGACGCATAACTAGTGGAGACAGTGGTCAAATCCAGGTAGTTTATGTTCATCTGTGTTCTTAGCCTCCATAATGTAATCTTCTATAATAAAAACATAATGTGCAAACGGACTGAACGGCAGAACAACCAGTTGGGGGAAGGGGGCAGGGCCAGTGAGCAGGCAGCACCAGGCCAGCCAAGGTGCATGCCAGTGGTCAGAGGGAGGAAACAGCAATCGGGAGGCGGCAAACAGTGGCGGTGGAGGGGCGATGGGGGGCCAGCACCATCCCCTGATCTGCCCATTTAGTCGCCTCCTGTAGAGGGAGGTAGGTGGGGTGATGGGGGCAGTGCCATCACCTGATCCTCTGTCTGGTTGCCTCCTGCAGAGGGAAGCAGGGTGGGGGTAACAGTGAGGTGATGGAGGTGGTGCCCTCCCCTGATTGCCTCTCTGGTCACCTCCTGCAGAGGGAGGCCAGACTGTGGCTTAGGCCTGCTCAGTAGGACATCCCCTGAGGACTCCTGGACTGTGAGAGGGCACAGGCCAGGCTGAGAGCCCCTCTCCCCTCCAGTGCATGAATTTTCATGCATTGAGCCTCTAGTCCTATATAATAAAAGTCTAATATGCCAATTGTCCCCTCAACCGGGAGTTTGACGAGGGGGCAGAGCCAGTGGCTACGGCAGGTGGCCGTGGGAAGGGAGGCACCCTGGCCGGCAGCTGCTAAAGACCCTACCCATGCACGAATTTGTGCACTGGGCCTCTAGTATCTAGATGCCCTTTCTAATGACTGGGTGGTGTTTGATGTTAAAGCTACTGGTCTAACTGTACAATAGACTGAGATCGACGTAGTTGGATTTTCTAAGTTCCTATATTAGGTCATAGTGAACAAAAATACATGGTGTCTTTGTTTTCTTTTGTTTTCAGTGCATACATGTGAACGCTTGGAATTCATCCAGCAGACATGTACTGTGGGAAGCTAAGTGCCAGAAAACATGTTAGATTCAGGAGCTACAAATTAAAGCAGCTTTATTTTTCTCCCTCCAGAAGTTCAGAAAGCAGCAGAGTCAAAATATATAAAAAGGCTACAAAATGTGATAGGCACAAAACAAAAATAGCTTCTGGGAGCTGAGAGAGAGAGAGAGAGAGAGAGAGAGAGAGAGAGAGAGAGAGAGAGGAGAGAGAGAGAGAGAGAGAGAGAGAGAGAGAGAGAGAGAATGTATGTGTGTGTGTGTGTGTGTGTGTGTGTGTGTGGTGTGTGTGTACATTCAGAAATAGTTGATACTGATGAGTGGAGGTTCATTCCTATCTATGCTTGACCTTCTGCTCCGCAGCTCACCCTGGCTCTTATTATTCTATCAGACATCCAGGGATCATGGTCAGAGCTTGAAGATTGGACCCATATCTGCCATTTAATAGCTGGTGACTTTGGGACAAGTTGTTTCTAGGTTTATATAAGGGATGCAAGTATCCCTGCCCCATAGATTTCATGGATTTTAAAAAATAAAAGTAAAAATGCGATCTTGGCTGTTACAGTCCAGTACAAAATGTAAAGCCCTATGACAGTGTCAGAAATTTCTCTGTTTGTAATCTATACCAGGTAAAGGGGTGGGAAAGCAAGCTCTTATGCTAGAAACCTTTGCTGATTAAATGGCAGACCCATGCATAAATGATGAGTGGAGGAGACTCCCTGGAATGTGTCTAGACTTCTGGGAAATATCTGATCTAACATCCCAAAGGATCTCACTTGCAAATTGTACTGTCAGTGACTGTATGGGCCCAAGTGGTGTTGTGTTACAGAAGCCTGATTAGAAGATAGAAGATAAAAGTTGGCAAATTGAGTGTGCAAGGGTGGTGTCAGGAAGGTCTTCACAGGTATAAGTGTTAGATCTACACTTGATATGAATAGATCCTAAGAAGAAGAAAAGCAGAGTGTCTAGGATTATTTGAAAAAGAATTAAAGTCTCTGAGCTACGACTCATTGATTTGGCATAAAAATCATATTTGCAAAACACATCATAGCTTTTAAATATACTTTCAAAAAGATTTTCTCTTTATCCTAAAAAAAGAAAAGAATAAATAAACCCCTAACACTGCACAGTTTGTGTTAGGCACTATTGCCCCCATTTTATAAATATAGGTTCTACAGTGGTTAAGTGATTTGCTCAAGGCCTCACAAGAAAACCAATTAATAAGAAAGGATTTCTGCCTGACCAGCGTGACTCAGTGGGTGAGTGTTGACTTATGAACCAGGAAATCACTGTTTGGTTCCAGGTCAGGGCACATGCCCAGGTTGCAGGCTTGATCCCCAGTGTGGGGTGTGCAGGAGGTAGTCCATCAATGACACTCTCATCATTGATGTTTCTATCTTTCTCTCCCTTTCCCTTCCTCTCTAAAATCAATAATATATATATGATTTCTGACCTGAATTCCAGTTTTTTTTTTTCATTGTGCCATGGAAAATAGGTGTATCTAAAAGGAAATGAAGTTAGCCAACTTGGTTAATGATTGATTTCACTGGAGAATAAAGTGAAACTGCAGTTTAACAGGAGGAGAATCAAGCTTGGGCAAGCAGTGTTGTCAACACTGGGGACTAGTTCTGACCTATTTATGACTCTTTTAATTGGGATTACTGTTCAGAATTAACTCAAGATTTTCAGTGAATTAAATAGGAAAATGAACACAGAGTGGAACTTTACCTATTCAGCCTTCAGGCCAGTAGGGATTGCTTGGCCTTTCCATGGGCAAACTCACTTTCTTGAGCAGCTGTCTGCAAAGACTGGAGGCTTGGCCAGTTCTGCTCTGAGAATTTGCCTTAAAACAGAAGTCCCTCAGGCAGCCCTGGGGAGCCAGGCATCTCTTAAAATCCTCTTATCAAAGATAGCTTTGCCTAAAGCTCTAACTGTCTTGTAGAAAGGCAAGGGAAAATGGTGGGTGGCAATTATTCAAGTGGTTCAAACAAGAGAAATGCATTTGTCTTTCATTGCCTAACTTTTCAGGCAAAAATCTAGAGCAGTGCTTCTCAATTTTTATTGTGCAGAGAATAGCATAGGGTTCTTGTTACAATGCAGATTCTAATTTGGAAGGTTTGGGGTGGGGGTAGAGATTCTGCATTTCTAACAAACTCCCGGGGGGATGTAGTCCCTGGTCTGTGGACCAAACCAGGTAGCGAAGTTTTAGAGCATCCAAATTATCAATAGAACTTTCCCCAACTCTCCACTTTGCTATCTTTGGAGCAGAGGGTGTCAGAATTTAGGGAACATTAGAATCACTCCAGGAACCTGGAAAAAATACTACACTTGGTTTGGTAGACCTGGACAGGGTACAGGAATGTGCTGACAAGCACTCAGTTGTTCCCAGGAGCCATTCTTTTTTTAATATATATATTTTTTATTGATTTTTTACGGAGAGGAAGGGGGAGGGATAGAAAATTAGAAACATCGATGAGAGAGGGACATTGATCGGCTGCCTCCTGCACGTCCCCTACCGGGGATGTGCCCGCAACCAAGTACATGACCTTGGCTGGAATCGAACCTGGGACCTGAGCCAAACCGGCTTCGGCAGGAGCCATTCTTTAAGGCTTCTTGCTTTAGCAAAGAGGAAGCACAGTAGTAATCCAAGTAGCTAAGACTTGCTGGTTCCAGCACATAGCCTTTGTAACCAGTAAGTCTTAGCTACTGAGACATTTCTTTAACTGTGGAACTATATAAAATTCAGTGAAAGAGTTTCAACCTATATGTTCAGCAAAATAAGATAAAACTAATGGAATGTTTGTATGGGTTTCTGTATCGCTGAGCAGAGAAAAGGAATTTCAGATCTCTGATTGCAGCCCTTGTGCTTTTATTCTGAAGAATCTGAGATGTGACAGAAGTAGGAGCAACATTTGGGCTCTAGTAACATGCATCCGAGACCCCGATAAAAGGCACTTACAAACAGCCCCTTGAGGACCAAACGCCCACAGCCAAAATTGAGTCATATTTTTTGTTTTCAGAAACTGTTTTCGTGGAAATTTACTAGAAAAGTCTCTGGATCTCTTCAGACATAGGTCACTGTGAGAGATGTGTTTTGGGGTGAAGAACTGACTATAAAGAAGCGATGTTACAGTGGGTAAAGTTGACCCCAGGTACAAACAGTTCTGTTCCTCTATGATCTCATACTCACTTTGCTTTGATGACCCAGTGGGGAGGACAGCAATGACATGGTTTTCAGATGCCTCTCCTGAACAAGAGGACACAAGGTGACAGAGAAAAACAAGGTGGTGTTGGCAGAACAGTGAGTTAGGACCCAAAAGATCAGTTGCAGTTCCGACTTCACCACTAAGTGGCTGTGGCATCTTACACCATCATTTCACTGGGTCTTTGTGTCCTTCATCACATACGAGAAGGGCATGAAACTAGATTAAAGTAAGATCATATCTAACTTGGGAATTCTGTGTTTTCATAATTGCAGCAATTATTTTTTTCTCACTAGTGCTATGATGAGCTGAGAACAGCTGGGAGAGAACTCATAAACATTCAGTAAAGAATTCATCACATAGTGCGTCGATGACAGTTCTGTGTATAGACTTAATTTTATCTACTTTTCCACTTCATTGTGGCAAAGTTTATGTTCTGAAATGCCTTACACTTGAGGGCTTCTATTTTCTTTCTTTCGGCTGCAGACATTGGCACAGACCACCTCTCTGATTCCCTAAACCATTGAAGTCTCACATGTAAAATAAATTGATGAAACTTGGCTTCTTTTTACAGTGAACTTTTAATTAATCCATGGCAGACTTAAAAAAAAGTGCTACCATGTTGTTTATTTGGAATATTTACATAAATTTGTGGATTAAAAAACCTATTATTAGCAGAATGATAATTACTAATATCTTCCACTTCTGGAGCATGGGAGTTAGACTTACAAAATAGATTTGGACTCCTGTGGTGATATATGTATAATCCCCAAGGTTTAAACTTCACCTCCCCTGGGAAGACTGCCTTGATTCCCTTAACTTACAACTAAGTATTCTTTTCTCTTTGATGCAATATATCATTGCTCCTTCCCCCATTATCCTTGAGTGTATTTCCAGGTGTAAGTGAGCAATCTTGGGTAATATATGATCTAAATTCACACCAAATACTTAAATGATGGGGTAGATTAAACTATGTACTGAAACCCGAGAACTTGTTAGGGATCTCTCTGTTGGACTAACTATATTTCATGGGAAAATAAATGTGTTGGAAACATTTGAAATCCCTGGGGAAGGAGCTAAGCAAGTAAAAAGGAGGAATATTTTCTATATTGTGGTCCTGGGTGGCCTGCATGGATACAGAAGTCCAATTCCAGGCTGGCCCTTACCAACTCGGAGAATTTAAGGGAGCTTGTTAACTCCATGATTTCCAGTTTTCTTAACTATCAAATGGAGATAATCTTACCAAGCTCTTAAGGTGGATATGATCTACACCAGTGGTTCTCAACCTTCCTGAGGCCGAGACCTTTGCATACAGTTCCTCATGTGGTGGTGCCCCCAACCATGAAATTTTGCTACTGTTATGCATCGTGATGTAAATATCTGCATTTTCCGATGGTCTTAGGTGACCCCTGTGAAAGGGTCGTTTGACCCCGAAAGGGGTCGTGACCCACAGGTTGAGAACCGCTGATCTACACTAATAAAAGAGTAAGATGCAAATTGACTGTATCTTCATGATGCCCACCAGCCAATCAGGAGTGAATATGCAAGTTAAACCAACAAAGACGGAAGGTTAATTTGCATACTCAGGCACTTCCCCAGCCTTCTGGGCTCCTGGGCAGTGTGGGAAGGTGGAAAGACAGAAAGGCAAAAAGGTGGTTCTGGCCAGAGTGAAGGTGGTGCCGGCAGCCAGGGGAAGGAAGGCCCGTTCTTGCAAAAATTTTCGTGCATCGGGTCTCTAGTATGCATATAAAATGCAACAGAGCCTGTTTTGAGGTGCTCAGTCACTACATGCTCACAATAATAAAAAGGAGATTGGGGGAAGCACCAGCTGAGAGCTAAGTGGGGTAGTGGGGCTCGATCTACTGCAGATGGAACAAGCCATGGAGATACATTCTAAGGCCAAATGTGGATGAGAGTGAAGCCTGACTTGAGAATTGTGGGTTGTGGAGCCTCTTCTAAAATGAGCTGTTTTTTTTTAATACTTTCTAACTATCAGTCTTTTGGTGCCTCATGTGTCTTAAAGACATGAGGTTTAGGAACTGCTGCCTGATGATGATGCTTTGTGACACACATTCAATAGAGGAGAGGAAATTCAATAAAAGGGAATGAAAAAATGTGTAGCATTTCTTCCCCCAAGCTATAAACTACTTATTTTGAGAGACATAATTATTAAAATTATAATTGGCTATTGGCAGGTAGAAAATTGGAAGCCAGGAGATAAATTATAAAAGAATGGTAACTCTGTGGATAATTTTTATTCTTTCGAGTAGTTTGTGCTACTTAGTGGCCTTCAGAGAAACAAATCAATAACTATTATTTAGAGCTTCCCTGCAGCTTCCAGGGCTTTAGGAGCCCGTTCCCGATCAGTGATCCCGTAATTTCATCAATATGGCATCATTAGCACTCCACAGTTAGCAATTAACCTTTATCCAACAAGCTCCGTGATAGCCTCGAGAAAAAAACTGTCAGTCACAGGGAATCTGCTCAGATTTCAGTGGTAGAGCTAGTTCTACTTAAGACAGATGAAACAGCTGTTAAAGTTATAGTTAGAACTGGAGCAAGTATTGATTTGCAAAAACCAATTTCCTGTTTTTAAGGCAATCCGAGGAACCAAGGGGATATCTGTATCAGTCATTTTTAATCTCAGTAAGAAGTAAAGTGGTCCTGATAGGGGCAACATAACATCCTGGTTTCTTGCAGAGCTCATTAACAGCGGCTCCATTTTAGGTTCCAAACTACCCATTAGTATTCCACTAGTAACACTGCTAAATTTGTAGGGTGCTTTCACACAATTACTTCAAATGATCTTCATAACAACATTGCTGGGAGGTGGTGATAATTATGTCCTTTATTCCGACTGGAAAGTAAAGCTCACAAGATATTAAGCAACCTGTTCTTTCTCCCACAGTGATTAAGTAACACAAAGCCCTAGTCATTTTAACTCAGTTTCATGAGTACCTTTGAACAAAAACACATTGCCTCAGATCTATCAGTAAATTTCTGGATAACCTTGGAAGTTGCCTCTTGGATCCTCTGTGTCCTCAACTCTGAAATCAGCTGTAATAATAGGGTTGGTTCAACGGACTCTCAGTTTATTTCTTGATTTGAGACCTATGATTCTAGGCATCTCCAAATTAACTTTGTATCTCAGTAAGAGTACTTTAGTTTTAATTATTGATGAAATTACATCATAATGTCCTAGTCATTTTCCTATGGTGTGTTTTGTGAAAGTGATGATGTTTTCAGTAATATGAGCACCCAAAAATACTCATTGCAAGGAGTATTTTGATGAATCCTTTTCTTTAAAAGAGTATGAATGATTTATAGATGTGTTATATGTAATGAAGATTTAAATAGTTAAAACAGGATAATTAAGAGATGGATGGAATAGGGATTCATCCATGTTGTTTATATTAATGTGAATTGTCTGGATATTAGAAAATTATGTTCTCTCATTAGTGAAGGAGAAGATTTAAAAGACAAATCTACAAATAATCTATGTAGTAGATGAATGCAATTCATGTAGAGGAAGAAATGCCTATTTTAATTTGTCATGGACTAAATTAGATATAGGAGGAAGCATAAGCTTTTGTTAAGAAGATTAACTTTTTGTTTAATATATAAGGACAGTTGTTGATTTCAAAGATTAAATTTAAATGTAATCCAGTAGGTAAACAGTTGATTTATTTTAATCCAGATAAATATTTGCAAAGAGGATAAGAGAAAAAGAAACTTATGAAATAAATGAAAAATCTTAGAGAATTTTTCTTGGATTGTTTAGCTCTTGAAGAAGACCCCTATGGACCTTGTTCCTTTACATCACTAGAGATGAACTCAAAGAGGGTATTACATTCTTTTCAATTGGTTGTTCTACTTACAGTCAAAGGGTTTGAAAAGGGTTTAAAGGAAACAGAAGTCTGGTATATCTAGATTATATCATACATAACACACTCACTTGACATGTGTAAGTATATGCAATTCTTCATTTAATAAAAATTTTCTCATGAATTCAATATATACCACAGTTAAAAGTGGAACCACTGTGGTTGAATTGGGAGTTAAGGGGCCTAGAACTCCTTGTTCCCTCATTCCCAGTGGAGGTCACTGAGATACCACCACAATTTAAAAACCACTGATTTAGATTTTAGTCCACGTGGCTTCCTTTTCTTACATGAGGAAGTCGAGGCACTGACATGTTAAAATCTGAGTCTCTCATTCACCCACTTGAAAGTGGGATGCCACCAAATCCTATGATCACTTTTTTCTCTGTGAATCTTGATTTAGTCACAACTGTGGTACTGATTTGGGTTTGTGACCTTGAACAAGTTAGTTGACTTTGAATTTCTGCTTTCTTGTCCTAAAATAGAAAAGATGCTAGGAACTGTTAATATAGGCAAAGAAAGATCAGATCTTTTACAAGATACTTTTATTTCTACAAAAATGACTCCAACTGAATTCTTCCAGAAATCACCAAAGCTTTCAACTGCAGAAAAACCAATGGAGCAAAAACACTAAAAGGAACTTCAGAGAAATCAGACCCTAAGAGAGACTCCCTGTTCTCTGGACATCTACATGGGACTAGTCCTTAAATACGGAATGGAGCATTTGTAGCAGAATAATTTGTTTTATTACTGCAGTTACTTTTAAAATTTTCCATGGAAGTATCTCTAACAACAGAGAAATGACACTGCATTAGCCATTCTCCCTCTATCACCGGTCTTGTGTATAATTTGATGTGGCTGGTGGCAAGCACAATAATTAATTAGAGTCTTGAATTTTAGATAAAATATGTAACCTTTAGCATTTTACTTTTATATTTTGCCTTAATTTTTTGCATTTGAAGTTGTGAATTAGTTTTAGTAGAAAATTATGTGTATCCATATAGCTATACTGCAGAACAATGGGAGGGGAAAGAAGGAGAAATAAAGACATAGATCATTATAAAATATCTTTTAATTACATGCTTAAATATATACATGGAGACCAGAGGATGGTACATTTTCTCAATGGCTCACCTTTCATTTCATGCTAAATTCATATAATAGAAGCACAGATGATTTCTCTCTTCTCCTTTGATCCAATAAATTAGTGCTGGTGCTCACTAATACATATAAACACAATACTTATGTAAATTTAAACAGAAAAGAATAAAGGATATAAATATCAAAAACTAATACAATACAAAGGAAGACAGAGAGGAAAATACAGACAAATAAGTTACCAGACTAACAGGAAACAATGAACAAAATGGCAGTTGTATATTCTTTCCTATTAATCATTCCCTTAAATGTAAATGTAAGCTCAAAGCAGTTCCAAACGAGTTGTAAGGCCAGCATTACCCCAATTCCAAAGCCAGACAAAGATTACCCCAATTCTTTAGAAAGATACCACAAGGGAAGAAAACTACAGGTCAATATCTCTGATGAATATAGATGCAAAATTCTCAACAAAATATAAACAAATCAAATCCATCAACACATTAAAGGATCATACACCAGGACCAAGTGGATTTACAACTAGAATGCAAGAATGAATCAACCTATGAACGTCAACTAATATGATATACCACATTAACAGAATAAAGATTAAAATCAAATGATTTCTCAAAAGATATAGAAAAGTATTTGACAAAATTCAACATTCATTATAAAAATGTTCAATAAACTAGACATAGAAAGAAATTACCTCAATATAATAAAGACCATATGTAAAAGTCCCAAAGCAAATCTTACACTCCATGGTGTAAAATGGAAACTTTTCTGTTAAGATCAGGAAGAAGGCAAGGATTCCAACTCACATCACTTTTATTCAATATAGTTACTGGAAGTCCTAGCTCAAGCAACTAATGAAGAAGAAAACAAGGCACTCAAACTAGAAAGGAAAAACAATATTCCCATAATCTTATGTAGAGAAAACATTGAGGACTTCATTAAAAACTGTAAGAATAAATGAATTGAATAAAGTTAAAGATACAAAGTAAATACATTCACTGTACACAGACAATTCATTTTTAATGTATCTGTATACTGACAATGAATTATCTCAAAAGAAAATTAGGAAAACAGTATTATTTACTACAGAACCAAAAAAGAATAAAATATAAAAGAATAAACAGGTAAGACAGTAAAATAACTTTATGCTGAAAACTATGAAATATTGAATAAAGAAATTAATCAAGACACCAACAAATGGAAAAACACCTTAATTTTATGCACGGGAACCTTAGCACTGTTAAGGTGTTCAGACTTCCCAAAGTGATCTATAGATTCAATACCATTTCAATAAAAATTCCAATGACATTTTTTAATTCTAAAATTTATTTGGAACACAATAAGTCTTGAAAGAGACAAAGCTGAGATATCATACTTCCTGATTTTAAAATATATCACAAAGCTACAGTAATCAAAACAGTATGGCACTGGAATAAACACACACATATAGGTCAATAGAACCCAGAAATCAATAGAGAACCCAGAAATCAATCCATGTATACAATCAGTTGATCTTCAACAAGAACACAATGCGGAAAAGATAGCTTCTTCAGCAAATGATATTGGGAAACTGAAGAGTCATGTGCAGAAGAGTGAAATTGGACTCTTACTCCCTACATTTAAGTCAACTATAAAGATTAAATATAAAACCTGAAAGTAAAACTACTAGAGTAAAACAAGGAAAAAGATTCATGACATTGATTTGGAAGTAATTTCATGGATATCGTAGATATGATACCAAAAGCATAGGCAACAAAAACAATGTAAGTGGAACTACATCAAACTAAAAATCTTCTGCAGTGCAAAGAAAACGATTTATGAAATGGGATAAAATATTAGAAAACTATGTATCTGATAAGAAGTTAATCTTTGAAATATAGGGTGTCCCAAAAATGTATACACACACTTTGAATAATTATAAAGGCAATGTTTATTAAAATACATTTCATTTTCAAAACTGAGCTATCAGCTGTTAAAAGTGTGCATATATTTTTAGGGGAAATACCCTGAATATAAAAGAACGTACACAAGTTAGCATTATAAAAAACTAATCACTTACTTTTATAGGAACGTTATGGCTTTCTATATGTTTATTTTTTATTTTGGCACTGTTTCATATTCATTTTGTAAGCTGTGATTTTACTTGTTAATTTTTTTTGAATTTATTGGTAAACAGTCAGTCTATTAGATCTTTACCTTGTCATATTGTGTTTCCTCCAGCTTCAAGTACATTGATCAATTAATAGTGATAATAGTGGAAATATTAGCCTTATTGCTAAATGTAATTAGAAAGAATTATAATGTTTCACCATTATATATGAAAATTATAAGAGGATTATGGTATATAATCTTTATCAAGCTATAGAAGCATCCTTTAACTACCTACAAAGATTTCAATTATTATCAAGAATGGGAGTTGAGGTTTTTAAAATCATTTTTAATTTTTCATTTACAGTTGACATACAATATTAGTTTCAGGTATACACTCCAGTGACTAGATATTATATAACTAAATGATCATTCTAATAAATTTTATACCATGCATAGTTATTAGAATTATTGACTAAATTCCTTATGCTGTACTTTATATCTCTGTCACTATTCTGTAACAACCACTTTGTATCTCTTAATCCCTTCCCCTTTTTCACCCATCCTCCCAACCGCTCTCCCATCTGGCAACCATCACAATGTTCTCTGTATCTATGAATCTGTTACTGTTCTGCTTGTTCATTTATTTCATTTTTTAGATTCAATTGTTGATATGTATATATTGCCATTTTATTGTTCATATTTTTTTCTTCTTCTTAAAGAAAAACCTTTAACATTTCATGAATACTCATTTGGTGGCTATGAACTCCTTTAGCTTATTCTTGTCTGGGAAGCTCTTCATCTGACCCTGAGTTCTAAATGACAGCTTTGCTGGGTAAAGTAATCTTGGTTGTAGTTTTTTTGCTTTTCAACACTTCCACAATTTTTCTTGCCACTCAGTCTGGCCTGCAAAGTATCTGTTGAGAAATTAGCTCACAGTATTGTGGGAGCATTATTGTAAATAACGAACTGCTTTTCTTTTGCTGCTTTTAGGATTCTCTCTTTGTCTTAACCTTTTGCATTTTGATTATGATGTATCTTGGTGTGGTCCTCTTTGAGTTCATCTTATTTGATACTATCTGTGCTTCTTGGACTTGTATGTCTATTTTCTTCACCAGGTTAGGAAAGTTTTCTGTCATTATTTTTCCAATGAGGTTTCAATTTCTTGCTCTCTCTTTTCCTTCTACCTCCCCCATGTTGCTACACTTGAAGTTGTCTCAGAGGCTCCTCATACTATCTTCATTTTTTAGATTCTTTTTGCTTTTTGCTGTTCTGATTGGGTGTTTTTTGCTTTCTTATATATTCCAAATCACTGATTTGATTCTCATCTTCATTTACCCTACTGTCTCTGTAAATTATTTTTCATTTTGGCTAGTGTATCCTTCATTTCTGACTTGTTCTTTTTATTATTTTTATGTTCTTTATTATGCTGTTTAAGTTCTCACTAAGTTCTTTGAGCTTCAGTATCACCATTGTTTTGAACTCCATATCTCATAGTTGATTGCCTCCATTTCATTTAGCCATTTTTCTGGAGATTTCTCCTGTTCTTTCATTTGGTACCTATTTCTTTGTCTCCACATTTTGGCTGATTCCTATGCTTGTTTCTGTGTGTTAGGTGGAGCTGCTACATATCCCAGACTTGGTAGGGTGGCCTTGTATAGTAGGTGTCTTGTAGGGCCCAGTGGCATAGTCTCACCAGTCACCCAAGATGGGTGCTTCAGCTGCACCCCTGTAAGGGCTGTGTGAACTGTCCTGTTGTAATGGAGTTTTTATTGCTGTTGGTGCCACTGGGAGGGATTCACCCCCTGCCACTTGGCTGCAATGGCCAGTTGCTATTGCAGCAGAGTTGAGCTTTATAAAATACTTTAAAAGCATCCATTGAGATTATATATTTTTCTTTTGATATGTTAATTAGTGTATCACATTAGTAGATAAGCATATATTTAATCTTCTGCATTTCTGAGAAAAGATGTTCTTTTTCATGAAGTATCTTCTTAATATATTGCTAGCTTATTAAAATAATTTTGGAGATTTTAAAAACCCATGGTTGAGTTTGAGCTTTTTTTCTAGGTACCCAGACTGATAATGCCAATTATTTTTTATTAATTTTAGTTTTCTCAAGTGTAATATGGGTATATTCTACCCGATTCACACAGTAGATGTTAGGGTTAGATGAAATTGTAAAATTCTTCTATAGTAAAGTTATATACATATCACTTATTACTTATGGTATTCAAGAGAACTGAAAGGATAGTCTTGTACCCCCCAGATAGCATGAGTTATCTAGTATATTGTTAACAAGGATAAATAGACTACATTGCATAACTACTTTTTGTAATTCTTTCCCCCCACCCTCCAGTGGCAATGGCTGCATCCATTGAACAGATGAGGAGATCAAGTCACACAAGATGGTAAGTTAATTTTTCCTAAGACTTCCCCAATATTAGAAACGCTCTCATGGCTTTGTCTGAGAATTTGGTGATATTAACCAATAATTCTTAGTTAGTAGCCCGGGCTACTTCAAGAATAACTATTTTGATGGGTAGAAAGAAAATGGCCCATGGGACAATATTTTGAAGATTGTCCACTAGATGGCATTATGAGCCTATCAGAATTATTTGAACTAGGTATTTATTCACCAGCTAGATACTAATTAAAGAAAGATATTAGTAAATGGAAATTACTGATAGTAGTACTTTCTCTGAGAAATTTGCTTATCCCTTTTGTAAAGGTAACAATAACATAAAACTATCTAGCTCATTTGAGAGCAATTACCTCTGTGTGTGGGAGAGAAATTAAGCTATAGCATGGACAGGATATACTCTCAGAACAACAAAAAGTCAGTGAGAAATTTTATCAAAAAGACTACACATATTTTTGTTCTCAATTGAATTGCTTTACCTCTTTGTGAGATAAGTGGATTCCAAAAGAGCTCAGATAAGTATATCAATGACAGGATTGAACATGGCTTGGAAAGGAAGCTGGGTAGGATGACAATGCGGAAACAATTTTAGGTTTAACTGAGAGAGGGCTACTTATTCTGTCATCTCTTTGGGGTTGCTTTTGGGAACAGAACCCTTAGATGGATAGAATGGATAGAATAATGACATGATTACTAATTCCTAGGTTAATTTTTATTATTTCTTGTAAGAAAAGTAACGGAATGTAGAGCCAGGACTTTTTTGATGGGGACCTCCTGAATAAACACTTTTTTCTCTCTTATTTTACTCTTCTCCCTTTAATCACATTTATTCCCTTTATACATCCCTACCTCCTCCAGTACACCTTTACTCATTCTAACAATAAATTTAAGAATGAAACATGTTTACTTCTCTTTAAACTCCTGAGAAAGAAAGAACACTCCCAAATTGGTAGCTCAATTGTTGAGAGCAAAATAGTGTGGTATATGGGTGTAATTTGGAATCATAGGTGGCAATATTGTCTCCAAAAGACATATTTATGCCATCAACTCTAAACACATGTCTGGCCCTCCATCATGCTTTGAATGTTTTTATTATCACATGCTTGAAGCTATTCCCTAATAGGTATCAAAGGAACCTCTTTATAATTATGGGATAGTAATCCTTTCATCAGCAGTTATTTTTTACCATTTTTTAGATGGATGTGCCTATAAGGAAGAGACCAATTTCCAATGGCCAGGGAAACTTGTGAAAAAAAAAAAGAAATACCTCAGAAATGTAGTGTGCAATAATCCCCATTATCCAGAGTAAAAAAAAAAAAGTTAGCTTTAAATTTTATTTCACAGTTTGGGGGAATTCTATATTTTTAGTTAATCAGTAAATGGTCAAAATTTAAGACATGCCACTTTTCTGAAATCAATAAAAGTTGAAGTAGAACATTCTCGGTCAGGTTACCTAGTTTTCAGGTGATGAGCTATGGTGACTATGGGACCATAATAATGAAGGTAGGTAGGATAAAGAATTCATGAACTCACACAAGTCATGTGAATAATAATAGCTTCATTCTAGAACTGGAGAACTCTCTAAGTCCATGTGTCAGAATCTTCTAACCCAGTGGTCGGCAAACTCATTAGTCAATAGAGCCAAATATCGATAATACAATGATTGAAATTTCTGAGAGCCAAATTTTTTAAACTTAAACTTCTTCTAATACCACTTCTTCAAAATAGACTCGCCCAGGCCATGATATTTTGTGGAAGTGTCACACTGAAGGGGCCAAAGAGCCACATGTGACTCGAGAGCCGCAGTTTGCCAATTACTGTTCTAACCAATGGGAGAGAGAGATTGAACTGTCCCCTTTTAATTCAATGGGAGAAAATGTTTGGAATGTCATTTGTGTAACTGTGTCCTCAATTCAACAACATGTCCAGGCAGGTGAGACAAATCCACCATCCTGTAGGTAGAAATCTTAGGGTGTACTTTTAACATTTTAATTACAGAAATACCTTACAGGGGATAATATTTTCATCTACATAGGTGAAACTATAAGGTAATGTGATTCATTTAAAAAGTCAATAATCACAGAAGAATGTATTCAATCAAATAAATATTGACTCTTCTCAGAAGGAATAAATCTTGTTTTTTTTTGAGAGTAGTTTTGAATTTTGGAAATAGCCAACATGTAGGTAGCTGGAACCAGTGTAGAGAATCACCCTAATTAGAAAGTTGAAGCTGTAGTGCTGAATCTTGTTTTAAATAGGAGTTTTTTTTGGGGGGGGTTTCACAGACTTTCACTGCCCTTGACAAGGAGACCTTGAAATAGAGAATGGGTATCTGTGATAGAATATGTGTTTCTCTCTCAAATTGGACATTTCATGAGAAAGAATGCCAAGACTCAGTATATCATAATAGATTGAGGATGCCTAGATCTAGAGAATTGAGACTTTTAGTCACATTTCATTATAAGAAATTCAAAAGACCATCTGAATTTATGCTATTTATCCTGGGATTTCATGGAGTTTTTGTTTGTTTTGTTTGTTGTTGTTTTAAATTCAGTCTAAATGCTCTAGGAATATGTTTTGGGATTTTTTTTTATTAAAATAAAATTTGCCTTATTGTTTTCATTTAGGATAATTGGATTTGGTTTATAGGAAACATGAACAAAGGACTTAAATGCAACCTAAGCTAGATTAAGGTCTACAGAGAATTGCCTTAATTCAGTCTATCTTCTCTAGTGACAGGATCACATGACTTGGACTAACACTGCAAAATGAGATGATTTGGTTAGGTAAAAAAGTTTCTAGACAGAACTCTGAGCCTCTGTCCCTATGAACTGTGTGTTGGAAATGTGACAGATAGAAGGCCATGCATGCAAAGAGCTTCAAATTCAAAGCTGCCCTGATTCAGATGGAGCAATGACTTCTCCACTGGAGAGTCACCATGGTCACTGCTTATTAATTTCAAGCAACTTTTGTTATTTACAGAGGCTTGGAACTTGGCCAATTGAAATATTAGTAAGGGATAGCTGAGGAGAAATAAAGGGAAGTCTTTCTTGTCAATGCATGTAAATTACTATAAGTCATGGTATAACTTTGAGCTATATATTATCTATATAAACTATATGTAATAAGCTATATACATGTATATCTAGCATATTTATATAATATATATATATATCACAAAAATAATATTTGGAATTTTCCTTTCAAAAATATTTCTGTAGATTTGAACAAGATTTTCTTTCTCCACAATTATGCCTTTCTCTTCTTATTCAAAATACTCTCAAATGTAAGAAAGTGACTCAAATGTGATTATCTTCCTCATCAAAGGAAATTAGGTCATTTATATTACAAGCCTCTTTATGTTACTAAGTCAAACAAAATTAGTTTCTATTCTATCACAAAACAAGAGCATTCAGGAGCAGGAATAAAGAGGTATTCTAGAAAGAATCCTGAAATGTGGGATGCCATTCCACCTTTGCATTAGAGCAGCTGTGTGCCTTTGGGCAAATCACAGGACTTCTTTAGGCTGCTTCCTGGTCTGTAGAACATGGAGTTTAACCAGAGAGTTTCTAAGGCAGTGGTTTCCACCCAGTCTGCACATTCGAATCAGTTAGATGCTTTGAGGAGATGAGTCCCTTGAATTATGGAATGCTATTTTATCCCCAGAGCCTACCACAAGACATAATGCATAGTAAGGCTGCCAGATTTAGCAAATAAAAACAGAACACACAGTTACATTTGGATTTCAGATAAATGATAAATACATTTTTAGTATGAATATATCCCAAATATTTATCTGAAAACTCTGTACATAAAAGGATGTCAAAGTTTGTTTATGGGATGAATGTATATCATCAAGCCCCTATTGCTGAGAACTTTAGACAAAGAATGTGAAGAGGTAGAGGGTATGTGTTTCAAGAGTTTTTTAGTCATACCACATGGAAAGTTTGTTTCTCTTTTTAAAGTATTGTTAGCCTTGATTAGAGTACTTTTTCAGCCTCTGATAAGAATTATTATATCAAATGGAATGTTTTTGGCTGTAAGTAAAGTACACTTCAATTAAAATAGCTCAAATGATAGGTTTATGGGTTTACTTAACCGGAGGTCTGGAGTAAAGATGAAGTCCTCAAGAACTCAGGTGTTTTCATTATCTTTCCTCAGGGACATCCTCAGTGTGCTAGCTTTCACCTTCAGATTTGTCCCCATAGTTGTAAAATGGCTGGGGCATCTCCATGTATCAGGCCTTCATATAAATACACCCAGAGAGCAGTTTTGGATTGTACATGTCTCTTTAACTGGAGGGAACATTTTTCTTTGGAATTTCTACCACCAGAATACTTTCTCTTCAAAATCATCGGCCGGAATTGGGTGACATGCCCATATATTACCCCCAAAAGAGGCTGGGATGCAAATATATTTTCACTCTTCCGGATGGGAGGCAGGTTCTGTAAGCATTAAAGGAAGTTGTTAGAAGTCAATATTGTGGAGGCAACTGAGTATCATTCCTAATCATCACATCTAGGATAATTCATTTCTTTTAAATTACATCAGAACATAGGTGGTGGACCAGTTTGAAGAAAGGGGGAAACTTCACAACTTTAGGAGATAGTTTCTTTGAAGGCCTGTATGTATGAAACCCTGACCAAAATAAAGTATAATCTATGTTGGTCTCAACATAGCCCTTTAAGGATAGCCCTTTAGACAGCAATAGAGCTTTAAAAGTACACAATTTCATCCTTTTTTAACCCAAGGGGGGAAAAATAAGAAATTTGAAGAATCATTTTTCTTTTTTCCATCATTCATCTTAGTTTTTCATGCCAGCAACTTGGCACAAAATCACATTGAAAACATGTACAGAAATCTCAGAAGAGTTGGCAGAATCCTTTATTGCATAGGGTTTTTTTTTTCTGTTGGAATCCATCCAGATGTACTTTCATTCTTAAGTATACTATTAGGAGGAAAGTAATATAGATAATAATTTTCTTTTGATGCCCATGACTGCTCAAGATTCTTAAAGTGCTCTATACAGTTGTTTTAACCTCTGGTCATCATTTTGAGCAGGTGAAGCAGAGCAACATGCTTCATTGTGAAGAATACCTAACTAGCCTCAAAACCTACAAAAGAGCTTTGGCCCTGATTTTCGTACAATGTTACATGCTTTTGCTTACCATGTAAATGGGATGTGTAACTGGGTAAATTCTTTCACAGTGCTCTTATAGCACAAATATTAAAGTGTATTTCCCAAAGCTTATATAAAATTTCAAATGGGGTACAAAATATGTTTAAAATGCTACATATGGAGAAGAGAAAGAAAACTAGCATTTAATAAATAGCTTTCCTATTTCAGAAATGATGTTAAATGTCTGACATCGTTGATTTATGTAACCTTGAAAACAACTTTTGAGTTATTTTATAGGCTATTGATTTATTCAAGGTCATATAATCTAATGAATATCAGAGACAGAATGAGAATTATTGCCAAAGACTACTCCTGCAAAGGAAGATATGTGGAGTTTTTAAGAATACATGCTTGATAAGGTAGTTTTTTCTTAGTTTGTATCTTTGCCTGTTTATTAAAATAGAATTTCTGTTTAGGGTTGAATTTCAGATCGGAGTTTACACCCCCAAATCACACTCATGATCTTTAGCAGGATATCCAATCAGAGATATTTTCTTGAGAAAAATTTGCACATTTTCTCCTGCCCACTGACAAGGATAGGCACAGTCTCTGGAATCCACTCCATTACACATTCCAAGCATAGCAAATCAATCATTAATTATTCTCCGGAAGAGCGTTCAAAGTTCTCTTCCTTCTTTGGGTGATATGATAGAATGGCGAAAAACAAAGATCTTGGTACTTAGTAGTCATGGCAGTATTTGATCCAACATCCCAAATTTTTAAAGGATTTCTAATTCTACACTGCTTCATCACTTCCCAAGAAGATTATAGATTTTTCTTCTGAGGAAACAAATAGCTGTTTAAGTTTCCTGGCCTAACTAAATAAATGTGACAAAATGGTAGTTTTAGAATCTTGAGCTGTGTGCTAATTCCTCAAAAATGGCTCTGAGGCATGCATAAGAGTTTTTAATGATTATTTGAGAAAAGGGTTGGAGTTTGGAGGAGGTCTACTTGAGAACACTCTAAATAAAATTAAGCAATGAATTTCAGTTACCTCTGGAAAAAGAAGAAAGAAATAATTTAAAAGTGAAAATTTAGTACAGCACCAGAAATACTGTCCAAAGATTCTCTTACTAGGGTATGAGGGTTTTACACTTTCTGTTTCACAGTAACTTGGACATAGTGTGTATTTAATTTGTTGCTTTATGGTAGAAATATTTTTTATTTAATGACCATTTGTTCAATAATAATTGATTCAATAACCCGTTGCTGAATATCATCTATGTGTCAGACATTGATATAGAGTCAGAAATAGAAATCTAAGTTGGGAATTTATATGCACCTGCTTTCTTTGTTTTCTTAACCCAGTGGTTGGCAAACTGCGGCTCTCGAGCCACCTGCGGCTCACAAGCCGTGGTTTCCCGCTCTATTGACTAATGAGTTTGCCAACCACCACATAAGGCATTACCCTTACCTGGAAATTTTGACTTCAGGTTAAAGATATTAGTACATTATTAAAATGTTTTTTTTAAGTGTTTTTCCCTAAGGCAATGGTTGGCAAAATCATTAGTCAACAGAGTGGCAAAATGCGGCTCGTGAGCTGCATGTGGCTCGAGAGCCGCAGTTTGCCAACCACTATCTTAACCAAAGTATATCTTACTCAGTCTGGCAACCAACTATCTTAGGTTAAGATTTTGATTTGTTTATCTCTCCCACCAGGTATTTCTCTGATTCTCCCTATTCATTTGACATAGCATCTAATCTATAATAATAAAAACATAATATGTTAATTAGACCAGACATCCTTCCTGATGACCTTTTGAACGAAACTGGGGCTGTGAGGGAAGCCCAGATCCTGGGTGATAGAGGGCAGCTTGTGCTGACAGCCAGGAGAAGGAAGGCCTACTTTTGCACGAATTTCATGCGTTGGGCCTGCAGTAGCTATAAAATGCACTATTTATATATAAGACTAGTGTCCTAGTGCATGGATTCTTGTATATTGAAAGGAAATTAATTAGAATAAATATTTTAATATTTCTATTTGCTCTTTCTCTATAACAGAAGTGTCAACCAAATTCACTATCAACAATGAGAGATCAAAACACATGTGTGCAATTGGCACCAGTGAGAGCTCTATATGTATCACACATTTGTGAGTCAACTTAACCTTTTATATATATATATATTATATAAATATAATATATATAATAAACTTGTTTAATTAGACCTGCTTTCTGATTTATTAGCTAAATTTTTTCCAGCCCAATGAAGCTACCAATCAGATGGACACTTAGCCTTTTATATACATAGACAGTGCACACTTCCGTCTTATATAAAGAAGAGCCAAGTACCAAAACTCAAGAAAAATGATGGGAACACATTCCAAGGCATTCATTCTTTAGTGTGACTCAGGAATGCAGGTCATCCTTATACTTTCCTATCCACTTATTATATAAACTGAACAGTGAGGCCCAAAGTTCTTGAAAATTCTGCTTACCTGAAAAAAGCAGTGTCTACATTTTTGAACATTTAACAATGTGCAAAGAACCTGTGAGAAATTTGTTTTTGAATAGAACTAATAATAATAGGGAGTATTAAAAACTGTGATGTTGGTCTTTTAAAATTATTTAAGTCAAAGATCTCAGGCTAGAATATAGATTTCAACTTCGCTACCTTAAGGAGATAGCTTCAGATTACAGTATTTAAAATTTTAGGTCACTCTCAGAACTCTAATTTATCATTAACTTTTACTTAGAGAAATGCCTTTTAAAATTTAACCTGGGTCAAAGAAAAGCTTCCGATGATAATTCCATAGCTGGGGAAAGTGTTCTTTGCCACTCCCAGAGTTCCCATCTTGACCTTTCTCATGTCTATTACTGATTTGTTTCTAACCTCAGAAGGAGTCAGAGCATGAAATTCTTACTCAGAAACTTCATTATTGCCTAGAATTGCAGACAGGGCCAGCCTGCCCATACTTGTACAAGTTAGTCTGATACCAACCCAGTGTCAGACTAACTTGTATAAGAGAAGTCCTGGGGATGGAGGTAATTAAAGTGTGTAAAAACTAGGCTCATACCCTGGCTTAGTAAGGAGTACCTTGCCTTATGCAAATGAAAGGAGAGGTTTCCAAATGGCTCATTGAACCAGGGAGAAAGCCGATCCTAAAAATGCTAAACATAGGCATCAAAACTGAACACTATATTGCCCCAATATTCAGAAAACTGATAAAAATCCTCAGTCTTAATCCTAGTGTTGGTCTCTTGAAGACATACAGAGTCCAAATAAGATGAGACACACAGGATTCATCCCTGAATCCTTTAAAATGAACTTTTAGCCAAACAGCTGGTTAACAGGTTTCCTTGACATCTTTTATAGAATCCCTTATATCTGCTCAACAAAAACATACTGAGGGACCCTTTGTAAAGGGACTTTGAAAGGCCATTAACCTACTATGTCAACTGCTATGTCACAGCCCATGAATATATTCAAATATCCATTGTCTTCTCTTTTAAAATTTAATTTTTTTCAGCACCATTTATCTCCTCCAGCCCTGTTCCACTCCCACCAGTAACCCCCCAGCAATTACCTCTTCTCTGGTGGTGGGGGCTGTTGGTGAGAAAAAAGAGAGAGATCTCATTGTCTTTTCAAAGATTCCCTGTGATCTGTCATTTCTCCACTCGTCTAATCTCGTCAACTAATTTCTTCAGAAGGTGTAATAATCATTTTCCTTGCTCCTACAATGTTATGTAAATATGTAACACTCACAAAATGAAAAGCACACTTCTGGACTTGCTATTATAATAAAGACTTTTCACTTGTTATAAAATGTAGTCTCTCATTTAAAACAACACACCTAATACCTTTTAAGGATTCTAGAAAAGAAGTGTTGCCATTTTCATTCATTTTCCCTGAACAGTGTTTGAGTGTTACGTCTTGCATCTGTTTTCTTAACCAAAGTATATCCTACCTAGTCTGGGAACCAACTATCCTAGGTTAAGATTTTGATTTGTGTTTCTCCCCTCCACCGCTATTTGTTTCTCTGATTCTCCCTATTCATTTGACATAGCATCTAATACCCATATAATGCAAAGAGCTCACCATGTTCCCTAATGGATTCATATGTGTACATATGGTACATATCTTGAAACAGTTTTCAATTTCATATAGCTGTGCAGTCAGCTGCTGGTTTCCACTGCGTCTGGAAGCCTTGCCAGACCATCTGCAGACCCTCTAATTATACTTTCTGACCAGAGGGCAACTGGCAGGAATTAAATATGTTATGATTGTATTCAACACAATTTCGGGATTCCAATGCCCTAGCTCAGAAGCTACACCAGCTGGCCTCCCGTAGGAGAGAGAGGTTAACAAGTCTTCCACTTTGACTGCAGTGATGCCTCTCTGAGTCAGCAAATGCTGCTGACACTTAAGAGTTGCAGAACTTATACACAAATATCAATCACCACCTGGTTAGAATAACAGAACTGGGTATGTAAGCAATAGTAAGAAAGCTTTTCTAGATACTGGATTACCTTCTTGGAATCAGGGGGAATTTTTATGATGGGCTTTGAGATAATAGCAAATTATTGGATCAGATAAGCTAACTGTGGCTTTATGGATTCCCCACCAGAAGAAAATGCTCACTAGACTGAAGGAAAAAAGCTAGTTTAGTTGGTCCTCCTCAAAGAGGTATGATTTACATATGACCACATATTAAGTGTTACACTCCTATGATTCTTTATTCCTGCCCTTCCAACCAGGTAGTTATAACACAAAACTACATCACTAGCCTTTCTGTATAGCGGCCCCATCACCCCCAATAAAGGACGTTTTGGGAAAGAACACACATACCTCATACAAGCATGTTGTTGTTTTTGCAGTAGAGCCTTTGCATTAGAAGAGATTTTGCATTAGTTGTAAGGGACCTTCTTGCCTTTATTTTTGTGAGTAGAGTAATAGATGGAGTAGAATGTGGGGTATACATTAGAGCAAGAAAAGGAAAGTTGACATTACATGAAACTGGTGAGGAAAATGATGTTATTTTAAAAAACAACACACTGAGTTCTAATTCCTGAGATTAGTAATTTTATGTAGAGATATAGTATTGGCCTAGCTTTCCCTACTTATTTTAAAATCACTTTTATTGAGATATTATTTATACAGATATGCTGCATTCATTTAAAGTGAACAACTCAGTGTACACACCTGTGAAATTACTATTACAATCATGAGAGAAAGTATTTCTAATTATCCTTCAAAATTTCTTCTTGCCTCTTTTCTGTCCCCCTGTCTCTTCATCCCTGGACATATTCAACAATGAGCTGCTTTTTTATCACAACTTTTTATTGCATTTTTCTAGACTTTTTCATAAATAGAATCATAATGATTTGACATTCATTGATTTTGTTGTGTATATTAGTAATTTGTTTCTTTTTATTGTTAAGTAATATACTATTATATGAATGCATCATTTTTTTTGTTTATTCATTACCTGTTGGTGAACATCTGGATTGTTTCAACTTTTGGTTATTGTGCATAAAGCTGCTATGGATTATTTCTAATTTGGGGTTGTTGTACATAAAGCTGCTGTAATTATTTGTGTACAAGTTTTTATGTGGACATATGTTTTCATTTCTTTTGTATAAATAGTTGGGAGTAGAATGTCTGGGTCATATGTTTAACTTTTTAAGAAATTACCAAACAGTTTTTCAAAGTTATTGAACCATATTACATTTCCACCAGGGCTATCTGAATGTTCAAGTTACTCAACATCCTCACCAACATTTAGTATTGCCAATCTTATTAATTATAGTCATTCTAAGGGATACATGGTGGTATCTCACTGTAGTATTAATTTCCATTTCCCTGATGATTAATGTGGTTTATATCTTCAATGCCATTTGTATACTTTTATTAGTAAAGTCTCCATACTTCCATCCATTTTTTTTCTTTTGTTCATTTTTTAGTTTATTATTTCTCCTCTCATTATCCTAATATATAAAAAGCCAGGGGCCATCACAACCAAAACAACTGGACGGATGACTGAACAGGCTATGTGGGGCAACCAAACCAGCATGAGGGTTAGTGAGGAACGACCAAATGACTGAATAAGCAGGCTGCATGAGGTGACCAGGCTGGCAGGAAGGGCAGTTAGAGGCAACCAGGCCAGTGCAGGCTGGACTGATGGGGGTAACCAGGCCATTAGGGGGGCAATTGGGGGCTACCAGGCTGGTGTGGGGGGCAGTTGGGGAAATCACACTGGCAGGGGGGGCAGTTAGGGGCAACCAGTCTGGCGGAGTAGGCAGTTGGGGGTGACCAGAAGGGGGCAGTTAGGGGTGATCAGGCAGGCAGGCAGGTGAGCAGTTAGGAGCCAGTAGTTCTGGATTGTGAGAGTATGTCCAACTGCCGGTTTAGGCCCAATCCTCGGGATCGGGCCTAAAATGGCAGTTAGACATCTCCCAAAGGGTCCTGAATTAGAGAGGGTACAGGCTGGGCTGAAGGGAGCCCCCCTAACCCTCATTCACGAATTTCGTGTACAGGGCCTCTAGTTGAGTTGTAAGAGTCTTTATATAGTCTGGATCCAAATCTTTTGTTGAATATGTGCTTTATAAATATTTGCCCAAATCTTTTGGTTGTCTTAATTTTCTTAACTCTGTCTCTCAAAAAGAAAAAAAACCCTTTTTTGATAAATTATGTTTCTTTTATATAGCTCATAAATTTGGTTTCTATTCAAGAAATCTTTAAAACCCAAGGTTGACAGAATTTCTTTGTTTTTTCCCTAGAAATTTTACATTATTAGGCTTTATACTTAGGTCTGTAATAATTTTGAGTTAATTTTTGTATATGGTTGAGTTGGCATTAAATTTTTATTTTGAATGTGAATATCTAACTGTTTATATGCCATTGAATTTCTTTAACAACCTTTATTCAACCTTAATTAGCCATATAAGTGTGGCTCTGTTTCTTGACTTTGTTGTGTTTTATTATTCGTTATATCTATCTTTATGCCAATACTATACTATCATGATTTTTATAAGTAGTGTAAGTTTTTACACTATTAAGTTCCATCTTGTTCTTATTCAAAATAATTTTGGCTATTCTAAAGTCATCAGATTTCCAAATAAAATTTAGAGTTAGCTTGTCAATTTTAGTGAAAATATCTGATGAAATTTTCTTGCTTTGAATCCATAGATCAATTTAGGTAGAATTAATATCTTAGAAATTGAAACTTGCAATGAAACTATGAATTCCAATGAAATATATATTAGAATCTTTCCAAAATCTATGAACATGATTTATTCCTCACTTATGTGATTCTTCCTTAATTTCTTTCAGCAATATTTTGTACTTTTCAATGAAGAGTTCTCACATGTCAAATGTATTCCTAAGTATTTTTAGATTTTAGATGCTCTTGCAAGTAGAATTTTTGAAATTTAATATTCAATTATTTATTTCTAGAGGCCCAGTGTATGAAATTTGTGCATGGGGGAAGGTGTGTCCCTCAGCCCAGCCTGTACCCTCTCCAATCTGGGACCCCTAAGTGGGTAGCTGGACATCCCTCTCACAATCCAGGACTGCTGGCTCCCAACTGCTCACCTGCCTACCTGCCTGCCTGATTACCCCCAACTGCTTCTTCCTGCCAGCCTGATCACTCCCTAATCACTCCTCTGCCAGCCTAATCAATGCCTAATTGCTCCTCTGCTGGCCCAATTGTCTCTAACTGCCCTCCCATGCAGGCCTGGTCACCCTCAACTGCCCTCCCATGCAGGCCTGGTCACCCCTAACTATCTTCCCCAGCCAGCCTGGTTGTGACTAACTGTTCTCCCTGCAGGCCTGGTCACCCCCAACTGCCCTTTTTTGCTGACCTGGACACCCCTAACTGTCCTCCTCTCCTGGCCTGGTTGTCCACAGCTATCTTTGACCACATGGGGCGGCCATCTTGTGTGTTGGAGTAATGGTCAATTTGTATATTACTCTTTTATTAGATAGGAGGAGAATATAAAAATAAAATTGCATTACTTCTGAATACTTCAACCTTGCTAAATTTACATATTAATTCTAGTAGTCGTGTAGGTTTGGGGGCATTTTCAATGTAAATATTCATGCTATCTGCAAATAAAGTCCAATTTTCTTCCTCCATTCTGTCTTCATTTGCTTTTGATATGATTTGGATTCAACTGTTTCCTCACCCTTATTCTCATTTTATTGTTTTACAGTCTTTTTGTTGTTGTTGTTGTTCACAAGGTATAACCCAACACTACATTAAAACCCTGTCCTGGTGAAATTTAGTATATTTCCTAAACTGTTTGTCATCAAAGGGGAGGAAAATACTTGATTAGTTAAAGAGAAAAAAAGAACTATACACTGAAGGTAAACATTTAGCTAGAGGCAAGGTTATAATTTCAGCTTTGTTCTGTGGCTGCTGTTGCTGATGGGGTCAGTCATATTGCTGATGAGGTCCTTTTGAATTGGTTTGAAGGAGAAAATGTGTTAGAGCCGTGGATGGGACTGTATCAGCTGTAGCTGGGTATACTGTAGACTTTTGAATTACTAGTGATTTTTAAGTGAGTGAGCCAGTATCAATCATAGGCAAACATGCCAGTGAGATCCCAGTTCCTCCTGTGTGTGTCCATCCCAAGCTGGAGAAGCAGTCTTGGTCTCCCTCCTTATCTCTTTTCTCCAACAGTCATTTTCACTTCCAGAGACCCTTATCTTTTTCCCCTATTAAAAGCTCTTGGTAAGGATCTGGACCCCTTTCTGTGATTAAATTCTGCCCTGTCCCCACACCTTGCCCAGTGTTATGTTTTAAAAAGATGTATCTGAAGATGTCTTAAGTCTCAAACAAATGAAAAAACAACAGTGCCAATTCTTATAAAGGGGAGAAAATAGCATTTATGGAACATCTATATGATGCCCTAGAGTGGTTATTTAATCCTAATAAGAGCTCAAATAAGATTTATAATCTCATTATAGATTAAAGGACTGGGTTTGAGAGGTTAAGCCCTTTGTTTAAGGCCATATAAAAACTGAAGAGTAAATTGAACCTCTGTCTGAATTTAACTACAAGCTTTTTCTATTGCACTCTTCTGACTCTCCAATATTACTGAACAGTTTCACTGTGTGATGTTCTTGCTGACTAGTCACTGACTCTATAATACTAGATTGTACATTTTTTTGTTTGTTTGCAAGCATGTATTCACCATTATATTTCCAACCTCTAGAGTAGAGCATGGCAAATAGTAGGTATTCAATGCTAATTTGTTGAATTGATTTAAATACCAATGAAGCCATATTTCTATTTATTTATTCATTCATTAAACACTATATTTTAAGTTATGCACAATGATCTGGAGAGTCAGATAAATAGGCAATTAACTCTATAAAGTGATACAAGCTATGATAGAAGGATGTGTAAAATATTTAGGAAACACAAAAAATATTTACCTACACTGGCCTTATGATACAGCAAAGGTTCCCTGATGCAATGTAAAGAAGGAAGATAGTCTAAGCAGAAGGGGCAGTCCTGTGCAAGGTTGGAAGTGAGAGAGAGCATGACATATTCAAGGAATTGTTGAATAGCTCAATATGGTTAAGGCATAGAACATGAGCCATAGAATGCTGAGATATTAGGTCAGACAATGAAATAGTTTACAACTATGAGAAGGTTATGCCACCAAAGTTATATAATTGTTAGAGGGCAGGATCAGACTTTTTATTTAGAAAGTGATTGAAATACTTTAAATAATAAAAAAATGCATATGAACAAAAAGTCCTTTTAAAAAATTCTCTTTAGCATTATGACATCAAAGAAAGCAAATGCCAAAGAATGTTTAAAGTCATTGTAATAAATCTGTTTGAACTCCAAAGAAAAAATTAAAGGTGGAACCCCATTATATATTTTAATTGAAGAAAAAGAAAAAATAAAGTGATTGAAGAGGGCAGGACACCATTTGGGAAATAATTACTGAATTCTAGGTGAAAGATGATTGTGTCTAAACAATGAGATTGGAAAAGTGAATAGATATGAAAGATAATAAAAGCAAATTAATAAAAAATTTGGAGGCTGATTAGTTTTGGAAGTGATGGAGAAAGAACTGAGTTTGGGGTTTGAGGAAATGGTTGACAATAGTGTCATTTAATGAACTCTTCAACCAGGGGAAGTATTTGTCTGCAAATATTCAATGAATATCATCCCAATGTACTAAAACCACAAATTCATCATTATTATTTCCATAAACTATTAGCCTACCCCTACTTCCAACTAATTTTCCATATCTCTTTCTAGCACCATCATTTTCTGAGTCACTAAAGCTTCCAACCTCATGTTCATCATTGGTTCTTCTCCTCAGCCCTCCTGCTACTTTCAATTAGTCATCAAGGCCTATTAATCATTCCTTACCAGTCTCTCCTGAGTCCTCCCTGGCCTTTCATTCCCACTGTTGTAACTCTAGTCTGAGCCCTTATCACTTCATGCCTGAACTATTTCCTAGCTAGAATAGTTTTCTAACGTGTCTCTAGTTGCTTCCCAATGCAATTCACTTGGCACCCCAAGGCCAGAATGATTTTCTTTAAACACTGCTTTCATCACCTTTCCCAGCTAAAACGTGTTCAATGCACTCTTCTCCAGACAAATGAGTTACTCACCGTCTTCCCAGCATGCCTTATGTATTTCTACCTAGGGAAACTTTGCTTGGAATGTGGCTTTCTCCTAAAATTTTTATCTGCCTCCCTAAATAGTCTTCATCCTGTTGGGCTCAATTCCAGTCCTAGCCTCCTTGAGTTCTCTGTGACCATCCACAAAGATCTCTCTTGCCCCTGAATTCCTCTGGCACATGATACCAATTTTGTTTACTTTCTTGTATTCTTTTCTGTGTAAGTCTTGCTTCCCTATCTGAGTCGTAGGCTTCTTAAAGCTGAGACAATAAGCCTTGTCTCCAGCCTGTGGTGCACATGCAGTGGAATGAGAACCAGATTCTGACCAGCTCACAGTTGCTGTTATTTCTTGCTGCCACTTGCACTAGCTGTTGAATACATGTTATGCTAGTTTGATGACTATTCATTTGTCCACTACTGCTGGGATAACCTTGATGATCTAGGCCCCAGCAGTGACTTGTATGGGGTGCTAAAATTACAGTTCTTTCTGATTCATATTCACACACTTCCAGCCCTTGTTCCTCGAGAATATCACTGGCTCTGAGTGGCTAGTTTTGAAGCATCTTCTTCTACATTAGCCACTCATGCTGCAGAAATCAGCTCTCCAGGCAGCCCTGTTTTCAGCCTTTGTGATCAGCTCAGGTACTTCCTATCTTCTTGGTTAGCTCTCCTTCGGAAGGCAATTAGCCCTTTTTGTAAATTAGTCCAATTCTTCTGCAGAAATCACATTTTCATACCTAGGTTTATTTTAAGTATTATATATTTCTGGCAAAGATAAACTTCTTTATTCTCCCCTCTACCCAACAAGGAATACCTGATTACATATACAAAGCTAATAGAATGAGCATATATGTTGGTGGAGGGATGGTAAATCACACAAGTAATGCTATGCAGAACAAAAGTGATTCACCCCAAGGTTGTAACCTATGGTGACAATCTTAGACAGCAGAGTGGTTATTTTATTTTTAGGTGCCTGTGTCAAAAGTACTTTCTGTTTTCCTTCTCCTCATCCCCTAATCCATTCTCCACTGTCTTCTATCTTGCTCTATGCCCAAGTAGGCTTCCTTCTACAGAGGGCATCACCAGAGCACCACTGCTCAGTGCTTCTCATTAGTTTGGGCTATAGAATGGCCACCTTCACAAGACTGCATGCTGGGAAGAGAGAGGGGCCAACCAAGTGTTCACTCCCTCTGTTTTTTTCCTGACTCACAGCCGTTCTGGCAGTGGCTCAATTGACTATGCAAAAGGGCCTGTGCCCTCTTCCATTTCTCTAAACTTTCCAGGTTCCAATAATGCCACTCCAGCCCTGTGACTTTCAGGCTCAGAGGTGGTGATAGTTTTTGCTGTTGCTTGTCCCCTAACACTTCAACATCTCTTGATGGTTCCTTTAACCCTGTTTCTTCATTAAACTCTCTTAGCTTAAACTTTTTTTAATGCACCATCTGTCTACCTCATGTACCCTAATTGGTTCAATGCCTTCCCAAAGAGCACCCAGATTAACATTTGCCTTTATAGGGATGGATCTGGGTACATTTGTCTCTCCTATGGCACCAAGCCTGTGACTTACCACTACCAAAATCACGTTTTATCTTAGATTAAGTAAGATGTTAATGAGACAGGCTCAATTCTGTGTGGATCTAGGATTCATGCGGACAAACCATACTGCCAAATGGGACTTCTGTTACCACTGGTATTCTGTTTATTGCACAAAGACTTGACCCTTCACCCTGCCAGGTTTCCAATTAATAGTGAAAGATTGAGACTGTAGCCCTAGCATTTTGACTCAGTGGATAGAGTATTGGCCTTCAGACCAAAGGCACTCCGGTCAAGGGCACACACCTCAGTTGTAGGCTCCTCCCTGGCCCGGGCCCTGGTTGTGGCTCATGCAGGAGGCAAGCAATCAGTGTGTTTCTCACACATCAATATTTATCTCTTTTTTTCCTTTCTCTTTCATTCTAAAAAATCAATGGAAAAATATACTCAGGTAATGATTTAAAAAAGGAAAAGGAAAAAAAAAAGATTGAGACTATATTATTTATTTACTGAAAAGGTTGAAATATTAAACAGACTTGGCAGCCTGTCTAAAACCCAAATAAATATATCTGATATCTTTATGAATTTAGCTAGTTTGTCACTGTCCTAGAGTTTGACTCTGACAGGAGTTATTCCCAGGGGGCTGATGCTTTGACCTTGTTACCATCAGTTGGAGGTGATCTGTTTGTCACTCTTTTTCTGTTTAACAAGGGGGTTGAATGCTCATTCTCAGAAATGAAAAGGCCACTGGTCATCTATTATCACCAAAGAGAAGCTCTAACCAGATGCCTTAGCAGAGTTTGCTGCTCAGGGAGGCCTTGGCGATTCTTGTTTTAATTATCTTTTCTCCATACAACATGTTCTTGAAAGAAATTTCCAACATATTTTGAAGTTATTTTAGCTGGGTATTTTCCTTGCCAATCTTAAAATCAGTGTTCTTCCTCTTCGCTTCTTAATGATTCTTCTGACTGGAAAAAAAGGAGAGAAAGGTGCTCAGACCGTTTTCCCACAGGGTGTAGTGTAACTGTCTCTTGAGAAAGGATTTTTTCATTCAAATATAAGTTTCAGGGTCCAGAAGGGCCAACAATTGCAAATTGGAAACAAACGTTTCCAAGGTAGAAGTCCAGCACCAGTCCTGTCACACATGCGTAAAACAAATTATCCAGTGGGAGCAGTCCATAAATCACTCAACATAGAGTGCCAAAAATTTCTACTGCATTCCTTCCAGAATCTAAAACCCAAACATGTTAGAGCTCCAAGCTTGTACCTAAAAATTCTGAAGGGAAAATGAACTGTGACTAACTATAAGAAAGTGTAAGCAATCCATCCACCTGATGGGACCACCTGCTAATCAACATTTGCACAGTATTTTGTATCGAGCGATGAATCAAAATTCTTGAGCTAAGTTTATAGCTTAAAAAGCCAAAGACTCCTGTCATCATCGCCAGTGTTATTTACCAGTGACGGGGCCAGAACCTGTGCGAGTTGCTATGTTTCTTAAATGATGTGGATCTACATGGGTTGTGTCTGATTTGGGAGAGGAGCATAGGCTGGTGCCAGACGCTCAAGGTAATGGGTAGTGCAGTAAATCAAAGTCATAAAAAGGAAGGGATCGGGGGTGGGGTGGATAGGATGAGTGTTTGTTCCTTCACCCACTGTACACTCATGGAAGAGAGAACTATGCTTGTGTTAGAAACGTCTAAGATACTTCCACACATTTTATTTTTTTAGTCAATGTGCTCTTGCAAAAGCGATAGTGTTTTGTGCAAAACTCTTCTAAAAAGCATTTATCAAGGTAGACAGGAAGTAAACAATTCTGATAGCTAAAGTCTGCCCTCCCAACTGTAGAAAGTAAGTGGGGCCAACACAAGGAACTCCACAAAACTAGAAAAAGAGAAATGAGTTCAGCTATAAAATGTCCTGGTGTAGATTAGAGGTGGGTTATGGAATGGGAAGTCTTTCACTGAATTGAAATACCTTGCTTGGTTCAATGCATTTCTGTATTACAATAGTTTACAACAAAGACCCACAAACTGGATGGCTTAACGCAGTAGAAATTTAGAGTCTCAAGGTCTGGAGGCCCGAAGTGTGGGATCAAGAGGACAGCATGGCCATTGCATTTCTGGAATGTGCAGGAGAACCCTCCGTGGCTGCTCCTGGCTTCTGGTGTTTGTTGGCAACCTCTGGCAGTTGTTGGTTTACAGATGCATCAATCCAGCCTCTGCCTTCATTGTCACATGGCATTCTTCCTGCCTCTCTCTTTCTTCACACGCTGCCTTCTTATAAAAACCCTGGTCATATTGGAGCCGGGGCCCACCCTACTCCATTATGACCTTTTCTTATCTAATTATACCTGCAACAACTCAATTTGGAAATAAGGTCACATTCTGAGGTGCTGGAGATTGGGACTTCAGCATATCTGTTTTGGGGGGAGGACACAATTTAACAAATAGCATTTTGTTTATTGAAACATGACAGAGATAAGATTTTCTAAAAGTATCAGCTTTCTTCTCCTGATTATTTTTCCTCTTTTTCTCTCCCCTTTTCCCTCCTTTCCTTTTTTTCTTCTTATTTGTCTAGCCATGGAATCTTTGTGAGGAACAAGACCATAACTGGGAGGAACTAAGTTGATGTACTCAAGGAAAGACATGGCAACATTTTTGGAAATAAACCTCAGAAGAAAACAGGCAGTCTCCCTGTGCTGGGGAAACCTCTGAAGACAGAAGCTAGCATAGATGGAATTCTGAAGAAGGAAAGAGAAGATTTGAAAATATAACATTGGTGAAATAGCTAAAGACAATTTTCTGATATTTGCTCCATTGCCAAGAGGAGCCGCCCTTTGGTCTGAGAGTCCATATCTATGTTGCACTTCATGGGCTTGGAGCCATGTCTGCATTTCATTCGGCTGTGTCACGGTGCTGGGGTGAACTCTGTGGAGGGAGGGAGTACAGCCAGTTTTGTTCATGCTACATAAAGTATTGATCTGATGGGGATTCTTCCGCCATGGAGGCACAATAACCAAAGACAGACAGAAGCAAACATTGGCAGGGTTCATTTCAGCACAGCCCGCAGGGAAAAACACACCTGTCCAGTGGGTTTTAATGTATGGCTCCCCCGGCAAGACACTCCCTGTAATAGACCACCATGTCTGTGCCTTCTTGGATGATGGTAATTCCTTAATATCACCCAAGGAGGCCCCTATTCTGCTCCTGTGTCCACTAAGCAAACTTCTCATTGTAGTTGAATTTACTCCGTCAAGGGGAGAAATGTATTAGTTGCATTGACAAAAATATATTCAGGCTTGGTAAACTTTTTCTGTAAAGGGCAAGGTAGCTATGCAGGCCAAGGCGTCTCTGTTGCAACTATGCAGCTCTGCACTGTGGCAAGAAAGTAGCCTTACATCGGGTAAGCCAATGGCGTGGGCCTGCTCCGTGCGACTTTTTTCACAAAAACAGGCTTCAGGCAGAGCTGGCCCGCCAGCCACGGTTCTAGACCATGGGACCATAAAAATGTGTGGGTTTTTTTTTTTGTACTTTTAGTAAAAATTTGAATTTCTCTTTTATGCACACACACATATATATATAAACTAGAGGCCTGGTGCACAGATTTGTGCACTTTTGGGGTCCCTCAGTATGGCCTATGGGGATCGGGCCGAAACCAGCAGTCCAGCAGTCCAACATCCCCCTTTGGGCTTCTCCCTGGCATGAAATGGCAGGCGGCCAGGGGCAGCCCCAGCCCGGGATGGGTGCTGTGCTGTTCCCATCTGGATCTCACTGCATCTGCTGCCACAGCCACTCCATAGGCTCGCTACCCTTCCACTGTGGTCTCCACATGCCTGTCCTAGGGTGATATTGGCATGCCAATGACTGAGAAGCAGCCATGGGCTCACGCCCAGACAGTCTCAATGTCGGTCCCAAACCCAGTCCCAGTCCAGATGGGGGAGGGGTGTACAGGGGGAGTGTCTGCAGGAGAGGCTTACGCTGCCACAGCTGCACTCGCCAACCATGAACCTGGTATCTGGTGCCCATCAGTCAGCTGAGCAGTGCTCCCACTGTGGGAGTGCACTGACCACTAGGGGGCAGCTCCTGTGTTGAGTGTCTGCCCTCTGGTGGTCAGTGCACATCATAGCGACTAGTCACATGGTCACTTAGGCTTTTATAAATATAGGGCCCAGTGAGTTTTATTAATGTGAACTGCCTCTAAGGAGCTGTTTCACCTTCTTTCGCTGACAAATTGAAGACTCCACTTTGTAAGACGGATGTTCAGATCTCTGATCACAGCCAATTCACAGGTACATTTTTACCTCGGAAAGCCCCATGGAAGCAGAGTGCAGGTTTCTCCCCAGGCAAGGAGAGGCTCTCATGATGGAACTTCATATCTGGGTTTTTCTGGTTTTATTTTATCTGTGTTGAATGGGGCCTCAAAGTTCTTTAAAGACTAACTAGCTTTACAAAAGAGAACGTGAGCCTTTTAGACATGGGATAAGCATCCAGGTTTCCTAACCCTAGGTTGGTTTTCCTAACCTTTGAACTTTGCTACGAAAAATTATCCCCCAACCTGAGACCCAGACATAAGGGAGCAGTTACTAGTACACAGTGTTGATGCTGATGATGAGTAAGCAGAGCACTTGCACCAAGGAGCCTATGGCACGGACAGGCTCTTAGGACTTCTGGTTTGTGTCTTTGAAAAATAGACTCACAGGCTCTTAGGACTCCTGGTTTGTATAATGTCTTTGAAAAATATTCAGTGGCATTAAGCATTAAGCATTGACTGTCCTTACATTTATCTAAACCCACTTTGAAGCTGTTTATGTTTTGGCTTTACAACTCAGGTGACGGATTCCTTATTTTTTGTCTCTTCTAGACAATTACTTTAGAGTCTATTTTTATTATAACCAATGGTTATGTAAGCAACAGATGATGATTCTGGAAAGCTCTTAATGTGACAGCATTTGAGGGTGGTTTTATTTATTTACTTTTTTGAAAAAGCAATCTTTGGGTACTTTGCATAGCAAATTATTCCAGAATAACAACTTTCCATAGTGACTTTTCAGCATTTTTAGCCACCAAACCTTGCTAAAAAAGTTAACAAACAAAACAACAACAAAAACAAAGAACACATGGGATTTTAAGAAAAAACTGATAATAGATACACTGGTCTTCTAGAAGACCTTTTAACTTTCCCCTGTAGAACTTAACATCATATCACACACTAATTTTTTTCCTTTTTTTAAATTTGGCTCACTCCGAATGTAAGTCCCTTGAAGGCAAAGACTTTGCCTGTATGTCCCCAACCACTAAAACAGTTCCTGGGACATAGCAGACATCCAAGAGATGTGATTGAATAAGTGTAGTAATGTGTGAGGACCTAAGGCTAAGCCGGAACCTAGGGCTGTGTCCGGGATTTCCTTGCTCTCAAACTGTGCAGAACTTGAGGATCCTTTGTGAAGCCTTTTCTGGTCTGTGGGTGGATTTTGGTTGATAAGGAGCTTTGGTATAAAACTTACACATGTTTTATGATGAGGGCCTCGGAATATCTTGTGAGGTCAGTGATATTGTTTCCAGTTTGCAGAGGAGAAGAGACTCAGAGGAGAGAATGGATTTGCTGCAGTCCCACGGGTGGAAAATGGGAATGCCATCGATCTGAAAGGCAGCTGTGGACACACTGCACTGTAGTTTCAAACTGTTTTGGCTACAACTTACAGGAGCAAGTGAATTTTAAGTTATGAGCCAGAAAACACACACACACACACACACACACACACACACACAGCAAAGATTTTACAACATGCTCTTCCTAATGTGCTCTGATATTTTTATTCTGTTTAATTTAAAGGTTCTAACTGCAGCCCCAGAATGAATAACAATGTGTCTGTCTGTCAAGCATCCACACTTTCTTGCCCGCTTTTTCCTCTCAGACCATCTTCTCTCCTTTTGGAGGTGAGGTGGTGATTGCCTCCTCTTGCAAGGCTGCCTCGTCTCTGCCAGGTCAGCCCCTCTGGGGAGCAGGGCAGCCCATGTCTGTGTTGGAGTTGGAGCACACAAGCAGCCAGGACACCGTCTCAGAGGAAGTGGGAGGCTTTTACAGGGGCAAAGGGCGAGAGAAAATCAAGTCTGAGCGCCTGGCTGTTTGGGGCAGGAAACAGTTAAGAGACCACTAGATGCCTTGCGCTGCCAAGACCACCACAATGCGAGTACCAAGATTAGACAGAGCACAGATGTGAAGTAACTAGAGTCCTTCAGAGCGAGATAGCGACAGCATAAATTAACCTTGTCTCGGGCCTGACAAAAGGGACCACACACTTTTTGAAGTCTTAAGAGCAAAGCCATTTCTTCTCTTTTTTCTTTCTTTTTCTTTTTTTTGTTCTCGTCAAGGTTATATACCTTTATCCGACAGAACAAGTTCAATTAGAGGCGGTTGTTTACAGGGAAGGGAAGTGAGCGCAGTTGGGGGCTATCAGGGTGAGGGCGCAGAAAACAAAGGAACGCGCCTGCAAAACAGCTGAGGTTTCCTTGAGTTCTCTTCAGCTGATAAGTTTCCCTTCACCCCGCAAGATTACTTTTGTCTATTTTCCTGAAACTGGAGAAACAAAGAGGTGAAAACATTCCAGACTCCCGATCTTCCCAGTTTGACAGAGTTTGGGTCACAGTTTTCTTTGAAGCTGCCTGTTCTGGTGGGGAGGTTATATGTCACACCAGCTGCCGGGGACCAGCCTCAGTGACGGCTCAGCCCTGTGGCAATGCCATGGGAGCAACCACCAGGACACGAGCAAATCCATCAGTGGATATGTAACCCGAGGCTCTGAGGAGGGCCTGGCGCAGGAGTTCCCAAATAATAAGCTCTCTACTCAGGGGAGGCCCAGCGGGGCTGGGATTTGAGCCAGAGATGGCTGTGTTAGGACTGTGTCCCAGAAGATAGGGCATTCTGCACACCACTGACAGGGGGGCTGTGGACCAAAGGCGGGGCCGAATGTGAGAATCAGAGAAGGAGCAGGAGCAGGAGCTGCACCTGGTGGGTAGCAGAGAGGATGTGGAGTTTGGATCAGAGTCTCCTAAACATCCATGGAATGCCTGTCACCTGAGGAAGGAACAGGGGAGTTGGCAAGGTTGGGGAGAGGAATAGTGGGGGCAGGGAACAGGAAGCTGCTTCTGATGGAGCAGACTGCACTTGCATGCGTCCTGGGTGCCAGTGGCTGGGAAAGGGTCAGGGCAGACACGGGTCCCAGAGCCATGTTTACCTTGCCGCGGGGACAGCTTTCTCTCAGGGCCCCTCTCAAAGAGGCTCACCAGGCCTTCATGGAGATACAGGTGAGTCCAGGGCTGCCCAGAGCTCCCTGGACACCAGTGGAGCAAATCAGGGGAGAGAACTGCTGAGGCTGTCTCCTCTCTAGGTAGAACTGTTTCCTCTTGTTGTTCTCAAGGCCAAGATTAGACCTGGGTGATGGAGCCTGTATTCTGGTTGCAGACTCTAAGGACCACTGTATGTCTCCACTGCAAAACACCCCTTTTAAATTGCCTAACCATCACGTAGAAGTTAAATAGTGCTATTTAAAAGAATGTTAGTTCCCAAGGAGATTTGAGAGAATTTTAATTATTTACATCTTATTCGCATTGCTCATTTTTCTCTAACATCAGGATGAGGTCCCCGTAGCTGAAGAGATGGAAGATGTTTTGGGGAAGGTACCCAGTTTTGGAGTAAGGGCCTTTTCTGGGAAAGGCGATCTAGGGTCAATGAAGTTGTGGGGTCTTTGGAGAGGGTGTGTGTTAGTGGGGATGGGGTGGTCCAAAACTGGATTTGAGGAAAGCAGGGATCTAGGAGAATCCAGTGACAGGGATGAGGAAGGACCAGCAGAACCATACTTTGCTGACTCTGAAAGGCTTACCCCGTCCTTCTATTCCTCCGGCTCTTAAATTCACACCCTGTGGCTCTTTAGTTTCTTCCTGTGGGAGCTGCTCTTGCCAGCCCAGGAGTAGAGCCCTTTCTGCTTCCTGGCCTCCAGCCTTAGTCCTGGTGAGGCCCTTCTAGCAATCCTGAGCAGTGAGCTCTTCATGCAGGAATACTTCCGATTCCTGTCCGCACCACCCTCACCAGAACATAGACCGCACGTAATGATGTTTGTTCAAAGACTGATTCACCCAATGGATAGTGTGTGCACATTTCACACCTGTGTGTGGTCCAGGGTCTTGTTTCATGCTGTTCCTTCTTCCTGCACTGCCCCCCCACCCCCCGCTTTTCCATACCATCAATCGGTGCCCTCTGAGTCATCCCTCAGGACTCAGCTCTAATGACGTGTCCTTTTCGTAGCCTTTTCTCTCTGTCTTTGTGTGATTCCTCCTGTGTACATGCCCAGCAATACATGTCACAATGTATTATCATTGCTGCTTTCCTAATCTTACCCATTTGACTTCAACCTTGAGGTCATTTGTATCTTATTTCCAGCACGTAGGACAGTACTTGGCACCTAGTAGGCTCTTAATAACTTTTTGGTTGATTGATTAGACCATATATGAAATTATTCCAAGGGACCTCACCAACACTCCCAGTGGGTTTCCAGCCTGTGTATGGCCAGATAAGTGCTCAGCAGCTGAGAGAAAAAATAACACCTGCGTTGGAATAAGAGTAGGCATGAGTAAGTGGATATTCATTTCAGTTTGCCACAAAGAGCTCACTCCCCCTACTTATCAAGTCAAGTTCCCTTAATTTTCCTTCTAAACACTTTCTGAACTTGGCATCCAAAAAGGCAGGTTATTAATTTGGCATATGAAGAGCTGACATGCATTTCTGGGCCTGCTGAGTAGTGAAGGATTTTCAAGAAATAATAGCGACTATACAATGATTGCAAATAGAATCCATAAAACAAGACCCCATCTGGTTGTCTGTGATGAAGCTGTGCAGCTGGGAGGCAGATGTGCTGGGTTTGCCTTTCTAGTGGCGCAGAGATCGTCAGAGCACTGAACGCTCGGGGCATTTTGACTTCACATCTGATTTTCTGCCTTTGGATAGATCCAGACCCTCATTGCTGAACATCTCAGAAGGGGCTATTTGTTCCCAAGTGCTGAGGCAGTTGGTGGGACAATTCCTGACAAAGAGAAAGCCCCATGTTAAAGGTTGGCTCAGAATGTGGGTCTTGGTTTATGTAGACATGTAAGTGCTGACTGTGAGTGCAAAGTCCATGGCTGTGCCCATTTTTTATCCTTAGGTTAGGAGGAAATTGCCAGTGTTTCTTTTTTCATGGGACTTGAGGACTGTATTCTTCCCTGCCTTCCTTCCCTCATTTCATCCTTCCTTCCTTCCTTCCTTCCTTCCTTCCTTCCTTCCTTCCTTCCTTCATCCCTCATTTCCTTCCTCCTCCTACCTGCCTTTTTCTTTCGTTTACTTTTTACCATAAACTTTTAAATTTATATACTAATGTCAATCCTATATAATAAAAGGCTAATATGGAAATTGTCCCTACTGGTGGGAGTTCAACTGACCCAGGAGTTAGACATGTGCTGACCACCAGGGGGTGGTGTGGAATATGGTGGGCATTGGTGATGCAGCACTGGCAGCGGGTGGCAGTGGAGGTGCTGCTGCCTGCTGGGGTCTGACGAAAGCGGGACTGGGATGGGTTGGTGGACCGGGTAAGCGGGTGGGGCCAGGCCGAGGAAGGTGGATGCAAAGGGAGGCCCTGGTTGGCAGCCAGCAACTGGCAGCCGCTAGGGACCCTACCCATGCACAATTTTGTGCCCTGGGCCTCTAGTACTAAATGACATCCCTACATTCCTATCACTGGATTCAATTTTCAACATTTTGGTCAGCTTCTGTATGACCTTCAGATCACATGATTTCTAAGGTCCCTTATAGCTCTAATAAGAGTTTTTCTTCATCTCATTTGTTCATGAACTAAGTGTTGTTTCTCCATTATAAAAAATATACAAGGGGGTGCCCAAATGGAGTGGCTCAGTTCATTGAGCATCGTCCCATGAAACAAAGGGTTACTGATTTGATTCCTAGTCAGGGCACATGCCAAGGTTGAGGGTTTGATTCCCAACAGGGGTCATATAGGAGGCAGCAAATTAATGTTTCTCACATCAATGTTTCTTTCTCACATGGATATTTCTCTCTTCCTCTCCCTTTCTCTGTAAAATGAATAAAAACATTTTTAAAAGTATATAAGGGGGTAGGAACATGGATATAAACTATAGTGGCAGATCTAAAGGGGGAGCTGTGACAGAGGCTATCTTCCCTCAATTACTATCCATGCTTCAAGTCCACCCAAATAAAGATACAGTCTGAGGCAATGGTCGGCAAACTCATTAGTCAACAGAGCTAAATATCAACAGTACAATTGAAATTTCTTTTGAGAGCCAAATTTTTAAAACTTAAACTTCTTCTAACGCCACTTCTTCAAAATAGACTTGCCCAGGCTGAAAACCAACTTCTGTGCATGGGCCACAATGTTTCAATCGCACTGTCCGTGCACGCCCACACGTGGTATTTTGTGGAAGAGCCACACTCAAGGGGCCAAAGAGCCACATGTGGTTCGCAAGCTGTGGTTTGCCGACCACTGATCTAAGGTGAAAGAGTACACTTGCTATGCAGATGTAGCTTCTTACTCACCCACTCCTAGACAAGCTTCTAGCTGTTTCTCCCAGCAGAACAGCAACTCCTAAGCCACTTTTATGTAGAAATTCTTCTGTTGCCACTAATAGTGGCAACATCCAGGTCCAGCTTCTGGAAGCCAGATGTCACAGTCACTTCAGCTTCAAGAGTGGATCCTTTCCCTTCATTTTTTTTTTATCCATCTGATGCTTTCTCATGAGATACCACTTTAGTTGCCTTCGTGCACAAAGCAGACTACTTAACCTTTTTTCATGTTTCCTCTTCTTTTGTTTTATTTTCCTCTCTCTTGTCTTTTCTTTGGTCAAAGCAGCTATTGTTGAACATTTGCCACACTTAGTATTATATTAAGCAATTGAAGTTCTCTAACGTACTGGTAGTCTTCAGAAAAATGACGATATTTGGCCTTTGCAGTTTCCAGCCATCTGCATAGTTAAAATGTCTCTGCCTAAGCAACTCAGCATTTTTCATATTATGATAGCTCAGAATTTTTATAAATAATGTCAGTGTTCCTTGGAGAACTTGAAGAAAGGTAGGTGGAAGGTAATGCTTTGTTTATCTTTGTAGCTGTGACTTCTAGTTGCACCTTCAGGTATAAGTAGAGATGCATAATACATACGCATTTGAGATGTGTACACACTGAAAGTTTGCATGCCTGCACATAATAAAGCACAAGTACTTGCTATTCAATTCTAAAAAATGTTGGAAGGTTTTTTCTTCTCAAATTAGCGTTACTTGGGGGAGCTGTATGACATACCATTTAATGTGTATACCTTTTTTTTTTTTAACAGTTCTGTCTTTTTCCCCCTCAGAGCTTTGAAGCAAAATGTCAAGTCCTCTGCAGCCAGTCACTTTCCATAATTTTCCTGATTATTCCAATGAGTGCTATTCACTCTGTTCTCATGGCAGGTGCATACCAATGTACCATATGGCAGCCTCCTGTCTCAGCCCTGTCACCAAGCCCTCTAGGAAATGAGGCCCCATATTGTTCTCAGGACACAAGCATCCCACAGACAGGCAGAAACCATTGCCTGTTTCCAAATTTCTGTCTGCCACACATCAAAGAAGTTCACCAAAAATTTAATACTGGCAAGAATTGGGTAATATTTTTGAGCCTTATGATAGGGCCACGGGCCGCCATTCACTAATTTATTTCACTAGTATTTACTGAGACCTTACTTTGTGCCAGGAACTATTCTAGGTAAAGGAAATCTAACAGTCAAAAAGATAAAAATTATAAGAAAGAAAATAAGTAAATAAATAAGGTAGATACTTTTGATAGAGGTAGGCTAAGGAGATGTGGGGAGAGGCTGAACGTCCAGTTTAGAGAAGGGTTTGGAAATGACCAATCTGAAGAAAAGGTACTAAAGTTGAAGACTGAATGTCAAGAAATAACATATCAGGAAGGAGAGAATTCAAGCATAGGGCATAGCATGTGCAAAGGTCCAAAGGCAAGAAGGGGCCTGATATGTTTGAGAAACAGAGGGAGGCAGTGTGTTTGGAAGGATGAGTGAGATACAACATATAACTAGAGGAAGATTATAGAGGGCTTTACAAAGCCAAGGAGAGAAGTTTAAATTTTATTCTCAGGGAAATAAAAACAAAAAGATTGGAAAATAGGATGTGACTCCTTGTTTATGCTTACGGTTGGCCATGAGGTAGGAAATAGGCCATTGAGAAGAAGAGTTGGAGCATGACACATTAGGCTACGGTGATAAGCAGGCCAGATGAGAGAAGGGGGTCAGTTTTGGAAATAAATTTAAAGAACAGATGCTGATGCATTTTTATGTGGGAATTCAGAGGAAGAGAGGGATCAAGGATAACTTCCAGATTTGGGGCTGAGGCAGTTGGTGAAGCAAGGAAGCAGACAGATAAAAGCTGATGTGTTGTGAGGTGGAAGTTGTAGGATAGGTTGTCTTTTAGATACCCAAGTAGACATATGGTGGAGGTATCCCCACTCCAGGAGAGAGTCCAAAGATGTAGATCCAGGGTCATTGCCATATCGGTTTATTTCAAGCTATGTGTCAAGATGATGTCAGTTAGTAAGTGCATAGGAAAAGAAACCCAAGATTAAATTCTGGGGCATTCCAACATTTAGAGACCCATCAGTGGAACAAGAAACAGTAAAAGTTCAGATACTTAGGTAGGAGGAAAGTCAGGGGCCTGTGATCTCACCAAAGATGAGAGAAAAAAACCCATCAGGACATTCTAACGCTGTTGGAGTTCTTAATACTTAACTTCCCCACCAGCCAAATCTTCAGCTTGCACCCCCAAAAGGAGGCAGGTTTCTATTCTCTCTTGCTTACGACTCAGGTTCTCTTTGATTAATGTTTATTTCTCCGTTCTAGAAATAATCATTCATTTTCTTCAGGCTTAAGCAAGATAGCTCTTGCCTTGTATCTGGCTCCTGACCCAGCCATCTCCCAGGTGCAACTTCTCTGCAGCAAGCACTCCCACCCAGCTAGTCCTTGTCCCCTGAGAAGCACCTGGCAGTTGAGAGGGAGAGCTCAAGGGAAGAGGAGGAGAGTGCAGATAAGCACAGGAAGAATGAGCACATTCAGGAATAACACACGGCACTGGGACAATACCTTTTCCCAGAGATCTGAGGGCTGGAACTTGCACATACAATTATCTTCCTGCTATTTCTTAGAGGTAGACATTGAAATAACTCCAGGAAGAATAAAGAGAAACTCACCATTTCTTTGGGAAAAAATGTGTGTTCAGAGCAAATTGATTCTGCAACCCATAATTAAGCATGAGAGGAATGAAAGGTAATGGACTTGTATGCCTCACTAAAGCTAGAAAAACATCTTATATTCTAACTCTATTTGTTATTGTTTGCTGCATAATATATTACCTGCAAAGCTTAGCGGCTTAATGCAATGCATATTTATTATCTCTCAGTTTCTGTGTCAGAAATTGGGGAGTAGGTGAGTAAGCAGAAAATACCCAACCCCATCCTTCACTCTTTCAACAGAAGCAAGTGTGCAAAAAGCCATTCCTGAGATGAATAAGAACACTATGCTTTCCACCAGACATTAGCCTATCAGAAAGAGTATCAAACAATATGGGGAATTAGTGAACTGACAAGCCTAAAATATGGCCAATAGGAATAAAAGTTACCCAGAAGAAGCCCAGGATTTGAACTCTGCAGCAAATGACAGTTCTAATCTCTCCTCCCCCTCTCTTTACAATGTAATACTTGGCAAGAGAAAGGTCACTTGACAATATTTATTAGCTCATTAACTGTAAGTATCTTTGCTGCCATGGGAAATATTTTTTATATCAATTCAATTCTGTTCTACAAGCTACGCTGCAGGTGTCTCTTCATTGTGTAAATGAAATGGTGAGCACTAACTCTCTCCTGGCATTCGAGATCCATAACTAAATATTATTCTTTTCCCAGCTGTGAAAAAGAACATGATCAGACTGAGTTGGGCTTGGCTGACATGCATGAGATCAACGAGGCACATGTCTGTGTTGCCTGGTCATGGGCAGTACTTTCAAGATGAGGAGCTTGGCTATCTCACTTCCCCTGTTGCTCCCCTACCCCCATCCCCATTCCCAAGGAAAGGAAAAGGGAACAGAATTAACATGTACTCAGTGCCAGATACTATATTAGGTTCTTTTTATACACTATTTAATTTAATTCTCCCAACAGCTCTCATAAGTAGGAAAGGAATTGTTGCCACAAATACAATAGATGAGGAAACTGAGTCTCAGAAAACTTAATTTGTTACACAGCTGTTAATGTGGAGAAGCTGGAATCTATTTTTTTTTCAAACACATACTATTCTATGAAAAAACAGTCTTTTCAAACATTGGCAATTTCCCATTTGCTTTTCAGAAAAATTTGGGCATGGTTGCAGATGATTCAGTAGCAGCAATAGAATAAAATATCATTGGACTTCTGATTCAAAAAGATTTGCCTTTTTAGAATTAGGTGCACTGATTCTTTAAATAAACTGAAATGTGTTTTTCTAATTGATTGTTTTAAAATAGAAATCTGATCACAGCTTAGCTATTATTTATATATATTTTTTGGGGAGGAAGGAATCTATAAGTTCACCAGCTCTATTGGTAGGGATATGATACCCATTGACTAGAAGATACCAAAAATATCATTCATTCATTTACTTATTCCTTGCATTTGCGCAGGTTCTTCTTTTGGCCCTCTCCTCCACCCTTGGTTTGACTATCTCTTCGTTGTCCTTCAAAACTCATCTCAAGGCCAACTCTTCTGAGAAAGTTACCTTTCCTCTTGTAGTACCATGTACAATTTTCATAGTTTTATACAACTCCCCCTGCATTTTTTATTTAATTATTTTCCCCCTCAAACTGCTATAGAATTAATTGAGGTCAAAGGTCTTGGCTCACTCATCTCTGTTCTCAGTGCTTAATAGCTGTCATTTAGGGATTCTCAAGTTAGTTGTTAAATGAATGCGTGAATAAGTGAATCACTAGTTAATATGATGACATTATTTATTAGGCACCTACAACTTGTAACAATATTTCACATGGAGTCTAATGTTGTGTGCCACTGCTTCGGTGATATTTGAATTCAAAAACATACTGTCAACTGTAGAACACTGTGGGGTGGTGAACCATTCTCTCTCTCTCTCTCTCTCTCTCTCTCTCTCTCACACACACACACACACACACACACACACGCACGCACACACGCACACACGCACACGCACACACGCACCCACACACCTTTTCTCAGGTCAGGGGATTAGTAAAGCATCCCATAGCTTTGAGATAAATTATTTTTGAGGTTCATTTATGTAGGTCTTATTTGAGGAGGACTCTGTCTCTACATGATTTCTATCTATAATGGGGCCCTGGTAAGCTTTTAAAGAAAATGCTGTTTATTGGAAAAGAGATTTCCCAGCATTTGAGAACTATCCTATACGACCTGGAGCTCAGAACTCATATTCTGTGAGTGGAGCAGAAAGTGTTTGGTAGGAAAGTGACTGACCACAACAGGCCAATTGGTTTAGCTTTTCAACATTTTGAGCTTCAAAGTTAATACCTATTTAAAATAAACTCAGTCATTCCAGAATGTGAGAATGCAATATACACTGAGTGGCCAGATTATTATGATCTCTGAACACATAATAATCTGGCCACTCAGTGTGTGTGTGTGTGTGTGTGTGTGTGTGTGTGTGTGTGTGTTAAAGGTCTGGTGCATGAATTCGTGCCTGGCCAGAGGGAGGAGACATGGGTGGTTGGCTGGCCTGCCTACTGATCGAACTCCTGGTTGAGGAGAAAATTTGCATATTAGCCTTTTATTATATAGGATATATACCGAGTGGTCAGATTATCATGTGTTCAGAGATCATAATAATCTGGCCACTCAGTGTATTTAAAGAGAATCATCACAGAATGTTAACACAGAAAGCATGTCCAGAGTTTTTTAAAAAACTTGATTTTATGTGATAATTGATTTCCCCACTTACCCTGTTCATATAGATGAAAATGCTGTGAAATTACTTTTGAAAAAAAAGAATGAAAACATTATGGATTTTTCATCTAACTTTACTAATGGGGCCTCAGAAAAGGATGTCTCTGCTTTGCTTTATCCTCTCTTTATGATCAAAGAGGAACGTAGGAGCCCAGTGGAACAGACCGGAAAATGGCTTGTGATTCGGAGCCAGCCCCGAGGTTGGTGGAATTGGCAGTAAAGGGGAGAGAAAATGGGGTGCTAATGATATTAGAGTGACTATTCAGGAGAAAGCATTTATTTTACAGGTTTCAAGCGAATTTATGAGATAATTAATATTGACAGTCATGTTCATTTTGTGCAGGGAGTACTTTAAGCAGCAACTGACTAGATGCCAACAGATGTGAAAGTAATAGTCCAGGATGTAAAAAACTGTCTACATTTACACGAGGGAGAATCAGGAGAGTTCTTACTCCGTGCATTTTCAGTACCAGCAGCTACAATTTTATAAATTACCAGCCTTTTTTTCTCCCTCCTCCAGAGTGTTCCTTTCTGAAGCAATGTGCTCTGTAGCCAGAACAACTGTATGTCCTGGGACTTTTAGAACAGCTCTGATTTAAAATAATCTATCCTGTCGGACACCCGTCACATGTTAGATGGTGTGACAGTTTGGGGTTCAGAAAGCATGGTCACCATAGAGTCAGTGCTTCCAGATGAGCACTTGCATTCCATCAACTCTCAGACGATTTGATCATCCAGTGCTTGCTACAGTCCCCCCTCCGGCTTGGACCCCATGCACTGTTGTTCCCAAGTAGAAGAAAAAGGAGGAAAAGAAGGGCATGGCACCCTCATGCTATTATAGAAATATTATTCTATAAAAATGTTAAAGTCAGGCAAAAGTGGTTTTTTTTTAAATCACACAATGTATATTGTAGGAAAATTAAAAATATAATCAAGCAAACTAAGGAAAACACTTCCATCCTACAACTGCATAGATTATTGTCTAATATTTATTATACATAAAAACAGTTGTGGATCATCCTTTTTTCTTAGCAAAAAATGTGGTCCCAATACTCATGACCAGGTTTGTCACAGTGTTTCTTATTTAGCAATATATCACAAACATCTTTCTACATCATTACATACATATTTACATCATTCTTTTAATCACTGCTTAGTACTCTATAATAAAGACATGCAATAAATTACTTAAAGCCCCTTGGATATTGTTAGTTTGATGTTTTATTAGTACATACAATGCTGAGAAAAGGCATAATTTTCTTCGCATGCAGTATTTGGTGGTGACATGGGACTTTATTCCTAAGCAAGTCTGCAAATCTCCCTGGAAGCTGCCAGGAATGATAGTTTTCGGTAATATGCAAGAGTCTAGCCATTCTATGCCCACACATCAATGGAGCACTGGGGAATCCCACTTTAATCTTCATTATCATTTGCCATTGGCTTCTTTTGTGTCTCTCAAGGATTCCCTGGTGTCCAGTCCAACTTTCTTGATCATCTCGTTGCCATTATTTTTTTGGCTGGATGTCGCAAGCATTATTCTGAGGTCAGTCTATGGTTGAGTCTGTCTGGATCGCATTTTCGGGTGGTGCATCACACACCATGTCTGCTCCCTGGCTCCACCAACAAGACTTGAAAGAGATTTTTAAAAAAAAAGGCTCAGAAAGGTTTTTGGATATCAAACAGCTTTTACAAAAATAACATTTTTATGACTTAAAATGTAAATGAATCAGAAACATATGGATTAAATTTCCTTTGAAATACCCCAGGGTTTAAAAACTGAAGGGATGAGCGCTTGCAAAATGAGTTAAATCGAGTTTTGCCAAAAATCAAACATTTGAAAAATTGCTGGGGATGTTTTGCTGATCCCTAGGTGCTCGTACTTAGGGGCTCTTCATTCTCCATTTCAAAAGCACTGAGATTGTAAAATGTGGGTCACTCCATAGAACATACTTAGGACTCATTCTGTGGGCATTTGGCTCTGGAGTTAAAGAGTTGATTTCAAAAAGTCAATTTTAGAATGAACTTGAGTTACGCCTTACTTCGTCAGTATGTTGCAGTCCACTCCTCCAACTGTGATCCTGCCATCCTGTGTGGAGGGTGCTCCAAGGAAACCCAGACTCTGTGGGAAAAGCCTGACCTATCCACCAAACACGCCCAAATTGGTACTCCTCTCTTATGGAACTTATCTCCGGTATTTCCCTACTCCTGAATTTTAGGTCAAGATGCATAGAAGCAGGGCCTAAGAAAGGGATTCTTGCATCAGTGATTTATCGAGGAAGAACTCTTGGGAGAAATCTGTAAGGAAGTGAGGGAATCAGGTAAGGCAGGGGCAGAAGCTAAGCAAAGATGTGGTTTCAGCTGAAAACTATTCTCCGTCTGATCCTACAGAGAGGCTCTGAAGCATAATAGCACCTCGGAGCTGTCCCACCTTGAAACATGACCCCTATCAATCAGTCCTTGGCTGTCAGCTGCCCCTGGGAGGGAGAACCAACCGCTCTGCCTGTTGGGAGATGGGCAGCTCCAGTCTCTCTGCTGAGGACAATCCTTAGCGCATTTCTACAGACAAGAGCGTAAGTGTGAGTCTGAGCCAATAACACCCACAGCAGTTGAGGACAGAGGCAATGGATCTGGCAAGTTATTAACAGTGTTCACTCTATCCCGCTTTCTCAAAGCCTTGAAGACACTTTTAATTCCTCCCCCCTCTCTCTAATGCTTTCCCATATTCAATCAAATTCTTTCCATTTTTTTTATTGTATCTTTTTTATTGCCTTTATCTTATTTGAAGACTTCCTACTGCAGCCATGTTAGTGTAGGCTTATCGTGAAATATCTGGATCGCCCTACCCATGTCTCAGTTGAATCTCTGCTTTAGAAATCTCCTTCCCAGGTTATCCCATGCATTGCTAAATTACTATTCTGCAACAAACATCATTTTCAAATGTTTAAGAATCAATTCTAGTTCTTAAATATTCACAGGAACATTTTACAAAAATTGTAAGGTGAAGAATACATTAAAATCATAGGGTTCTTTGGAGTTCCATTAAATGCTCACATATAGTCTTAAAATGATTCAAGTATTGTTTGTTATATCTGGTTTTAGACTAAAATAACAGACTATAATGCAGAAAAGTAAAGCATAAGAAAATTAATTTGATGAGTATTGATAGAATCTATCAATTAGCTAAGCTTAAGTATTACTTAAATGGAATCCTATATAATAAAAGGCTAGTATGCAAATTGACTGAACAGAACAACCGGTTGCTATGACACACACTGACCACCAGGGGGCAGACGCTCAATGCAGGAGCTGCCCTCTGGTGGTCAGTGGGCTCCCACAGGGAGAGTGCCGCTCAGCCAGAGCCGGGCTCATGCTGGCAAGTGCAGTGGCAGTTGTGGGAGCCTCTCCCACCTCTGCAGCAGTGCTAAGGATGTCCGACTGATGGCTTAGGCCCGCTCTTAGGTCAGTCATCCCCCAAGGGCTCTAGGACTGTGAGAGGGCACAGGTCAGGCTGAGGAACCCTGCCAAGTGCACAAATTTCATGCACTGGGCCTCTGGTAATATATAAAACACTTAGACCAGTGCCTGCTAAGGGTAAGTGTTCAACAAATAGTCTATCTAATAAAGAGGGAATATACCAATTGAATGTCATGCTGTAACAAGACAGCTGCACCCACAACGGAGGCAGAGGATCCATAACACAAGATGGCTACATCCACAGCAGAGGTGGGATCCCATAACCCAAAGTGGCTGCACTCACAGTGGAAGACGAGTTCCTGTAATGAGCCTTAATGAGCAATCAGTAAGAATCTGAGGCTGTGTGGCACTGGTCCAGGGCAGGGGACCTGAGGCTGCATCCTCTGCCTGGTGTGGCTTGACAGGGGACTCAGGCTGCACACCCCGCCCCAGTGCCAGGCCAGGGGATCTGAGGCAGTGCCTCCTACGCTGGTATCAGGATGGGGACTTGAGGCTGCACCCCTCATCTGGCAGGTCTTAATGTGGTCCTGAGGCTGTGCCCTGGACCTCAAGGCAGGTCCCCTGGCCCAGCGCCAGGCCAGGTGACCTGAGACCATGGCCCCCACCCAGCGGGGCTTAATGGGGTGGGGCCAGCCAGGTCTGGATCTAGCACAATGGGGGTGGGGTAGGCTGGGTCTGGGTCTCGTGCGATTTTGAGGCACACATGGGTAGGCAGGGACTTGACTGGTTCCCGTGGCGTGCCCCAGACTCTGACAGGAGGAAGATTTTCATACACATTTTACTAATTTTCTTTTATCTCTGATACTTCTATTATAGAGAAAGGGCAAATAGCAATATTAAATTATTTCTTCTAATTAATTCCCCTTTAATGTGCACGAATTTCATGCACCAGGTTGGCTAATATTATCACTGTTGTTTCAGTGTCCTCACAACTGGTCTCTCTGATTACACTGTTGTCATTTTCCAAGAGTTGTTTTATACAGAAACTAGAACAATCATGTTTAAATTGAAATCATATGATTATATTACAGTTTTGCTTATATTTCTTCCCATTATATTTACAATGAAACTTCATCTTTATGTTGATCTGTAAGACAGATCAACCGTTCCCTGCCCATGTCTCCAACTTCAGCTCTAGTCACTGCCAAGACATGCTTCCAGCACATGGGCTACCTTAAGTTCCTTCTCTGTCAATCTCTTTCCTGCCTCAGAGTTTTTGCACCTGTTAAAACCCTCCTCCCACCCCCTCTTCGTGCATGACTAGATCCACCTTTAGGTCTCAGTTTAAATGTTTTGTTCTCAAAAAGTCTTTTCCCGACTGCCTCATTTGTTCTTTCAATCAATAAGTATTTGTTGAGCACTTACTCTGACCCAGGCATTATTATATTCCCAGAAGAAAGAGTAAAAAAAAATCACAATTAAAAGGCAGTGCTTGTCCTCTGAGAACTTACATATAATTAGAGAAACAGAAAAAATAAATAGGGCTCTGGCTGGGTAGCTCAGGATTAGTTAGTTGGAGCATCATCCTAACACACCAAGGTTGTGGATTTGATCCCTGGTCAGGGTCTTTCTCTTTCTCTCTCTTTCTCTCTTCCTCTCTTTCTCTCTCTCTCTCTCTCTCTCTCTCTCTCTCTCTCTCTCTCTTTCTCATAAATCAATAAACAACAATAAAAAAAAGTCAGAATAAGTAAGTAAATTAAATGTGTATATGAGAAAATAAAGGTGAGAGAGAAATGAGAAATGCTGGACTTAAATGATTGCAATTTCTGACAGGCCAGAAAAGATCTCTTTAAGAAAGAGATCTGTATTTGAGCCAAGACCTGAAATAGATCCAATAGTTCCATTCCACTACATATTTTGCATTTTGGTCTTTTGTGTTGAAAGAGATCTTTATTTGAGCAAAGACCTGAAATAGATCCAGCTATACCATTTCACTATATATTTTGCATTTCATTCTTTTGCATTTTTTCCTTCTTAAAGGTACTTACTAAAATTTAAAATTATATTTTTTCCTTATTTTGTCTGTTTTTGCCACTAGGTTGTAAAGTATTAATGGGAACAGAATCATATTTGTCTTGTTTACTATTATACTTCCAGTATATAACACTGTACTGATGCAAAAATTATTAATATATATTTATTCAATAAATAAGTGAAGTTATTTATTATTACTGAACCAAATATCAGAAATCAGAATAACCCCTGAATGCAACTTATCATGTTAGAGTGAAATGAAATGCCTTGTGTAGAAGTACATTTCATAGAAGAGCAAAGTGAATTGTAATTGATTGACTATAATGCTGTCTCATACTTTTTGGATAGACATGGAGCATAAATAAAAGAGAAATACTTTGGCTACCACCTTAGCACTCTATCATACTGTAAGAGAGAGCAAAAGCAGAGCCATACTCCACTTTCTGAACCTCTGATTTCTGTATCTTTCCTGCCCTCTCCTTCCTAACATAAAAAAAGAATAGGAGCACTCGCCAAATTTTCCCGGTCTATCTCACTTTCTCCAATGAATGCCTAAGGAACTGAGAGGATTAAGACTGAACCATGAAGCCTATTAAAAAATTGGAAACCTAAAAGGTAGGCCTATTATTTTTTTCAAATATATTTTTTTGATTTCAGAGAGTAAGGGAAAGGGAGAGAGAGATAGAAACATCAATGATAAGAGAGAATCATTGATTGGCTGCTTCCTGCATGTCCCACAACCCAGACATGTGCCCAGACTCATAATTGAACTGTGCCCTCCTGGTTCATAGGTCGAAGCTCAACCACTGAACCATGCCAGCGGGGCCCTATTTTTGCACTATAGGCCTGTAGCTGGAGAACACCAGCCATGACTAGACTCCTGACAGTGTTATTCTAAGAAAGGCCAAGAAGACAAATTAGGAAGTCTTAGCCCAAGAAGTCAAGGGAAGTACAGTGTCTTGTAAATTATTCTAATGGATGTATGCAGAAAGAATAGTTATAAATTCATTTAGATTACTGAGGAAAAATGATCTAGCAAATTGTATTCCAGGTGGAGTAGAAAGGTTCAAAGTTTGGTCAGAGCTCTGCTAGAGACTTGAGATATGTGCAGTATTGTTTTACTTCATGTTCTCTGATAATTAAGGATATTACATATCTCATAAGGCCTATTTACTGACCATGTGTATTTTTCTTTGGGTAAATTCTCTGTCAAAATTTTTGCTTGTTATATTAGGGGTTTAGAGTGTTTATTTTTATTTTTATTTTTAAATATATTTTATTGATTTTTTACAGAGAGGAAGGTAGAGAGATAGAGAGCTAGAAACATCGATGAGAGAAAGACATCGATCAGCTGCCTCTTGCACGCCCCACTGGGGATATGCCCACAACCAAGATATATGCCCTTAACTGGAATAGAACCTGGGACCTTTCAGTCTGCAGACTGATACTCTATCCACTGAGCTAAACCGGTTTTGGCTAGAGTGTTTTTTATTTATTTGAATTTTTAAAATGTTTTAATTTATTTTTCCCTTTATTGATATATGTGTCCTTATCCTCCCCATTGCCCCCCCACTGATGCCCTCACCCCCCTGGTATCTGTATATGCAGAGGTTTTACACATGATCAATCTATAATATAAATTTTAGGGGATTGTGGTTTATCTTATATAAAGTCTACACATTAATTAGAACAAAAATAAACCGTAGCAAAATTTGGTCTACTATATAGGCATATGTCATGCAGCTACATTTCTTTTAAAAAAATTCTTTATTTTGAAATAATTATGAATGCACATTTAATATAAGAGTAATACAGAGAGATTGTGTGCATCAATAACCCAATTTTTCCAATGGTTAGCATCTTACGAAACCATAGTACAGCCTGGATGGTATGGCTCAGTGTTTGAGCATCAGCCTATGGAACAAGAGATCACTGGATCATTTCCTGGTCAGGGCACATGCCTGGGATATGGGCTCAATCCCCAGTAGGGGATATGCAGGAGGAAGCCAATTTATATTTTTATCTCTCTCCCTCTCCCTTCCCCTCTCTCTAAAATCAATAAAAAAGTATAATATCACATAGGACATTGACCTTGATGCAGTCAAGGTGTAGAACATTTTCATCACCATGCAGACCCCTCAGGTTGCCCTTTTATATCCACCATCCCTCTCTTCCAGTCATAGCTCTTCCGTCAACCCGAATAACCACTAACCTGTTGTTCATATCTATAATTTTGTCATTTCAAGAATGTTATAAATAGAGTTACATAGTATATAACCATTTTGAGATTGCCTTATTTCATACAACATATTTTTTGAAGATTTATTCAAGTTGTTCTGTGTATTAATAGTTTATTATTAAAAAACTAGTAGCCCGGTGCATGAAAATTTGTGCACAGAGGGTGGGAGGAAGGGGGCGTCTGCCAGCCCAGCCTGCCCTCTCTCACAGTTCAGGAACCCTCAGGGGATGTCCTACTAACTGCTTAGGTCCGCTCCCCCTAGATGGTGAGATGGGCAGCCCTTGCCCTGGAGCCCTCCCCCCGGGGAGCAGGCCTAAGCTGCAGTCTGGCCTCCCTCTGTGGGAGACGACATGGCTGACCAGGGGAAGGTGATGCCCCCATAACCCCACTGCTGCTGCAACTGCTAACTATGGTGGCTGTGAAGCCTGAGCCCCAGACCTTGTCCACGGCTGCCATGCGCTTCGGGCCTTCAGCTGCCAGGGCTCAAGGCTGCCTGAGCCCATGACTGCCTGAGCCCCAGGCCTCCCGGCCTCTGTGGCTTTGTCTGGATGGACGTCTGGAAGATGTCTGCCCTAATTAGCATATTACCCTTTTGTTACTATAAATTTTTTTCTGGTTAGATAATTATGCATTTTCCTTTCCTACCTTGCACTAAGTAGACCTTCCAGGACTATTCTATATAATAAATATGCTGTGTCCTACCATTCGTTTGACCATTCAATGCACTGACCACCAGGGGGCAGACACTCTGACTGGTAGGTTTGCTTGCTGTTGGGGTCCAGCTGATTGGGACTGGGTGAGATGGGCAGCCCATGCCCTGGAACCCTCCCACCATCCCTCCCCAGTCTGGTAGTGCATTGGTGTGAGGGACCCCACCAGTGCATGAATCTGTGCAAGAATCTGTGGATTTCTGAACTCAGGAAAGCATTTAAGGATAATGTTAGCTTTAAGTTTTTATAAGTCCTATGTATCAAGTTGAGGAAGTTTACCTATATTCCTATTTTAAAATTATACTTACTTATTTTTAAATTTATTTTTCAATATGGTTGATGTACAATATTATATTAATTTCAAGAGTATAGCATAGTGATTAAACATTACATATCTTATGAAGTGATAACCTTAGTTATCAATAAATCTAGTACCCATAATTATTATAATATTATTGACTACATTTTTCTGTACTGTAGTTTATAGCCCAAAATTATTTTATAACTGGCAATTTGTGCTTCTTAATCCCTTTCCTCTTTCCTCCTTGTTACCCAATGTCTTTCCATCTGGCGACCATCGGTTTGTTCTTTGTATTAATGAGTTTGTTTCTGCTTTATTTTGTTTTATAGATTCCATGTATAAGTATGGTATTTATCTTTGTGTGACTTATTTCAGTTAGCATAATACCTTTTAGGTTCATGTCTCTCTTCCTATTTTTCTGAGAGTTTTTATCATAAACACAGTTCAATATAATGAATTCACCTATGAATTCATGCATGGGTGGGGTATGGCCTGCCAGGGGGAGGGGATGCAGGAGGTTGGTTGCTGGCCCTGCTACTGATTGGGATAGCGGGGGCCAATTGGGAGCTGGACCAACTGGGGGCAGGGACACAGGAGTTTGGCTGGCTGGCTCTGCCCTTATAGGGCTGGTTGGCCAGCTTCAGTGCATGACAATGACTAGTCGCTTGGCTTTTATATATATAGATGAGTGTGGAATTTTGTCAAAATCTTTTTCTGCATTGATTAAAATGATCATATGATGTTGTTGAGTTCTTCCATAACCTTACTGTTTTTTCTCAATCATTCAATCAGTTGTTGAGTGAGGAGTAATGAAGTTTCCATTTATAATGAGTGGATTTCTATTTGTAATTTCGTATCTAGCAGTTTTGCTTCAGTGATTTCCCAACTCTGTTTTTTGCTGCACACTAATTTATGATTGCTGTGTCTTCTGAACAGATCAACACTTTTACTATTATATAATGTGCTTCTCTGTTTCTGATAATTGTCTTTGTTCTGACGTTTAATATTAATAGAAGCTTTCCTGTTTTATTTTGATTAATATTTTCATGATATCTTTTTTTTCTTTTAGCTTCAACCTGACTATATCATTATCTTTGAAGTAAGTTTCTTTTAAACATCATATAGTACATCATGGTTTTTAATTCACTCTGCCAATCCCTGTCTTTTATGTAATCACTTCAGTTATTACATTTTATGTACATAATTTATCATAGTCTACTCATGTGCCATTTTACTGGATATCTCATGTTCTTTTACCCTCCCTCATTTGTGATAAAATTGTCTTAAATCTTACTTCTTTCTACACACACTTAGAACCACACCAGGCAGTGCTGTAATTTTTGTTTTGAATCAGTCATCCTTTAGAAAATTCAAGAAAAGAAGTTAAGTCTTTTGTATTTTCCCAAATTTTGCTTACCACCTTCTTTTGTTTTAGTGAAATTCCAAGATTCCTTCTATTGTCATTTCTTTTGTATTTGGAGAATTTTAATTAGCAATTCTCTTAGGATAGGGATGTTGGTGACAAATTCTCAATTTTCTTTTATCTGTGAATGTTGTTTTATTTTCCTTTTATTCTTGAAGGATACTTTCACTGGGAATAGGATTTTGTACTGACAGTTGATTTCTTTCAGCACTTAAAAAATACAGTATCACTTCCTTGTCATTGTCCTGGTTCCTGATGAAAAATCTACTGTCATTTAAATTGTTTCCCCCTTTGAAATATATTTTTTATTGATTTCATAGAGGAAGGCAGAGGGAGAGATAGAAACATCAATGATGAGAATTACTGATCAACTGCCTCCCCCACACCCCTAAATGGGAATTGAGCCTGCAACCAGGCATGTGCCCTTGACCAGAATTGAACCCAGGACTCTTCAGTCCCTAGGCTGATGCTTTATCCACTGAGCCAAATCAGCCAGAGCTGTTTATTCCTGTAGGTAGTACATATTTTTCTCTGCTGCTTTCATACTTTTTATTTTATTTAGTGTTCTGAAGTTTAATTATGATACATCTTGATGAGAACTTATTTGCTTTATCCTATTTGCGATTTGACCAGTTTCTTGAATCTGTAGGTTTAAGTCTCTTAAAAAATGTGAAAAGTTTTCAATCATTATTTTTTTGAATAGTTTTTCAACTTCTCCTCTTTTCTTTTCTTTTTCTAGTAATCCAATGATATGAATATTAGACTTTTTATTAAATTCCATAGACTCAGGTCTCTTTTCATGTTTCCAGACTATTTTCACTCTGTTTTTTCAGCTTGAGTAATTTCTACTATATTCAAGAATGTTCATAATTGCTTGCTGTAGCATTTTTATCATGGCTACATTAAAGCTTTGTCAGATAATTTTAACATGTTTGTCATTTCAGTATTGATTGTCTTTTTTATTCAGTTTGAAAACGTTCTCATTCACAGTTTGACTAGTAATTTTTTATTTAACCATGGACATTTTGTATCATGGGACTTTGATTTTTACTTAAACATTTATTTTCACTAGCTTTATCAAATATTGCTCTAGCAGAAGATGGTGAAGCAGCTCTTATTACTATGATGTGGAGCTGGTATCCAGGTCTCCCTTCAGCCTTACTTGCACCCAAGATGGTGGACTCCCTGTTATTGCTGGGTAGGTTTCACATCCAGTTCTTCTCATTGTCTCCAATGACACCACAGCAGAGGTGGCCTCATTACTAAAAGGTGATTGTGAGTGTCCTCACTTTCGGTTAGGCTTATTCTAACACCATCAATAAAGAGGAAAAGAGGCGATTCATTAATGCTGGGTAGGTACTGAAGTCCAGACTTTCTAGGTGGTCTGGCCTCACACTGAAGGTAGGGCCTCTTTACATCTCTATGGGGACAAAAGTTCAGATTCCTTATTTGACACCTCTTCTCTAGAGGTCTTGGGGCACTTTGTAGCAACCTTTTGGAGTAAAAGTCCAGACTTTCCAATTAGTCTTTACTGACACGAGTGGAGCCATTATTTTGTTGTGATTGGCTGGAGTAAATTATTTAAAATTCTTCACTTTCCAGGTTGCCCCTATTCTGAAATTGGGCTACAGATAGCAGACCTTTGTTTGGGATGCATTTTTTATTTTATTTTGCACTTGGCATTCCCTGGGTGCCAGCTTCTTTAGCTCCAAGAGTGGCATATAAGCCGAAACCGGTTTGGCTCAGTGGATAGAGCGTCGGTCTGCGGACTGAAAGGTCCCAGGTTCGATTCCAGTCAAGGGCATGTATCCTGGTTGCAGGCACAACTCCAGTAGGGGGCGTGCAGGAGGCAGCTGACTGATGTCTCTCTCTCATCGATGTTTCTAACTCTCCTTCTCCCTTCCTCTCTGTAAAAAATCAATAAAATATATTTTTTAAAAAAGAGAGGCATATAAGAGGCAAAAGCAAACTAAAACCCTCCATTACTATAACTCATATTCTTCATCAGGTCTTGAGATCTTGAGTTTATCTGCCTTCTTTCTGTCTTTCAGAGTCATCCTATGTATGTTTTGTATATCATGTCCAGGATTTTTAGTTATAATTAGAAAAAGAAATAGGAAGAAGTACATCTGCTTAATAGTCTCAGAAGTGGAAGTCCTTAAATCTTCTTTCATTTCTTTTAGTAGGTATTCTATTTTTATGTTATAGGTGCCACATTGTTTTCATGCTCATTTAAAATATAATATATATATACATGTATATACATATATACACACATACACACACACACACACTAGCATATTATTTATTTCAGAGAGGGAGAGGGAGAGAGATAGAAGCATCAATGATAAGAGAGAATCATTGATTCATTGCCTTCTGCATGCCTCCCGCTGGGACTCGAGCCCACAACCCGGGCATGTGTCCCACCTGGGAATCAAACCAAGACCTCCTGGTTCACAGGTCAACACTCAATCAGTGGGCCATGCAATCCGGGCTTGTTATGCTCATTTTTAAGCTTATAGTTATGTATATAGTTGTTATTTCTAAGTTGAGTCTCTGTAGGATATAGAACATTTGAATCATCCACTAGTTCTTAATTTCTCTGGAATTGCAGGGCGAGAAACACATCCAATATAATAAAAGCCTAAGGTGCAAATTGTCCCTTTGGGCGGTCATTCTACCAGGAGTTCGACTGCTCACTATGATGTGCTCTGACCACCAGGGAGCAGAACAGAACATAGTGGGCGTCATGGATGCGGTGCTGGCAGAGAACAGCAGTGGAGGTGCTGCTGGCCCTGATGGGCCCCCATGAGAGTGAGACTGTGGTGGGGTGGTGGAGCAGGTGAATGGGTGGCACCAGGCCAAGGCAGGTGCAAGTGGGCACGTGCCCTTCTACACCAAACACTTGTACTTTGATTGCCAGCCAGGCCTAGGGACAGCACCCATGCATGGATTTTGTGCACCGAGCCTCTAGTATATGTATAAAAAACATTTCAGATAGAATCACATTTTCTTACTAACTGGAACTTTCAGTTCACAGCCCTATATAACATGCTATTCTGGTGAATTGGCTTGAATGCAAGTGGATTTTAAAAATAGTGGTTGCCTAATTTGCCTACTCATGGCTTCAGTAACTGTAGGGTAAAAACAGAGACCCTGGAATCAGACAACCTGGCTTTTCCATTTTTGTCTGGGTGACCATGCATGTTTCAGTGACTCCATTTATCCACCTATAAATGGAGATACATGAGTACTACCTAAATAGAAATCTGCTGTCATTCAAATTATTTTTCTCAATAGGTAAGGTGTCAATTTTCTCTGGTTGCCATCCAGATATTAAACGTGGGGGTTCTCAGTTTTCAGAATTTTATAGGTTTAAGTCTACAGTAGAATTACATGTGTTAATATGCAAAAACACTTATAATATAAAAAACATTTATAAAACTGTCTCATAAGAGCCATATAAATGTTAGCCATTAATATTATTAGTACCTCCTTCCTCAAGGTAAAAACTAAGAACATAGGGATAGAAAATTGGCTTTAGTTAATAATAATATATCAGTGTTAGTTCATTAACTGCAACTAATGTACCATACTAAGGTAAAATGTCAGTAATAGAAAAAACTGGCTATATGGGAACTCTATGTATTTGCTTTGCATTTTTTTTCTGTAAATCTAAAATAAAAAGTTTAGTTTAAAAAATGCTCAGGGTATAAATCAATGAATAAAAGGAACAGTAAAAAAATAAGAAATAATGCCCTATCTGTTTTGGTTCAATGGATGGAGCATTGGCCCAGGGACTGAAGGGTTCCAGGTTTGGTTCTGGTCAAGGACATGTGCCTCAGTTGCAGGCTTGATCTTTGGCCCTGGTTGGGGTGCATGAGGGAGGCAACCAATTGATGTGTCTTTCTCACATCTATGTTTCTCTCTCTCTGTCTCTCCCCTCCTTTCCACTCTCTCTAAAAACTAATGGAAAAATATTCTCAGGGGAGGATTAACAATAACAAAAAAGGAAAAGAGGATAATAGAGATTTTAAAAATTAGTACAATGAAGAGAATTTTGTGAAAAATTACATATTTTGTTAGTTTTAAAATATAGACTGGAATAATTTATTCTTTTCTTTTTCATTGCAAAAATATATGCAAGGAGGAATCAAAAAATGTGGACACTGTAAGTGAGCACATGGCCAATAGCATTGATTTCAGTTAATTACTTATAATAATCAGTCTTGGGCCAATGAGCCAAACTATTGGAATTATTTTCCCAATAGAATAATTGCCTTAATTCAGACCTGGAAAATATTTTTGGGTGATGTATTGGGTTAGAGGAATAAATAGACCCACTGAAATTATTAATTAGTTTATACTGCTATGACCCAAAACCACTGGCTCAAAAGAGGGAAATTAAAAAAAAAATAGAATATCTAGTTTTCAAAATTGTGTTGATTTAATTACTGAAAGGTATATTTTAAATTCATTTTACTATAAAATCATCATAAAGCAATGCATGTCATATAATTGTTAGTTGTTTTTCCTAATGCAGTATAATAATATCAACTTTTTACATCTGTAAATATTTCCCGGTAATCTGATGATGATATGCTAGTTTGCATTGTTTCTTTCATTTAAAGGTATTTTTTTTATATATCTAACTGGTTCATTTTTTGCCAAGTGAAATAAAAGTTTATTTTCCCTTCCTTAAAATTGACTATATTTATTATGAAAATGAAAAAAAAACATATAGAAATTTAAAAAGCTATCCATAATTCTATTATGTTAACTTTAAAAGTATATTTTCTATTAAGCTTTCTCATTTTTTTAAATTTTCATCTATAATTATGACTATATGTATATTTGTTTGTGTCCTACTTAACTTACATAAGGATTTTCAGATGCTATTTAAAAATTTTAACAATCACTATTTTAAGTACTATGAAACATTAAATCAGTTGTTATGACTTACTAATTTGTTAATCTTTCGGATATTTAGGATTTTCTCCAGTGCTATTTTATTTACCCATAAATGTTCTAATTCCAGAAAACAAGAACAAGCTTACTGGTGTTTTTGTTTTTGTTTTTGTTTTTGTTTTTGGTGTGTGTCTTTGTATGTGATGTGACTCTAGCAGTCTTACATTTGAAATTCAGGAAAGAAACAATGAAGCCAAACACTCAAATATAAAGGTCTAAAATATAAAGATACTTAAAAAAATATATATGTTTATTGATTTCAGAGAGGAAGGAAGAGGTAGAGAGAGATAGAAACATCCATGATGAGAAAGGAATCATGGATCAGCTGCCTTCTGCAAGTCTCCTACTGGGGATCAAGCCCACAACCCAGTCATGTACTGTTGATCAGAATCGAACCTGGGACCCTTCAGTTCGCAGGCCAATGCTCTGTCCACTGAGCCAAACCAGCTAGAGCTAAAGGTATTTTTTTTTTTACCACCCATTTATTCACAAAGATTAAGTACATGTCTGGTTAGCTATATAATCAGCCCTCTGTATCTGCAGGTTCCAGATACTCTACCAACCACAGATGGAAAATATTTGAAAAAAAAAAGTTACATGGCTGCTGATTGTGTACTATGTACTTAGGCATCTGTACTGAACATGTACAGACTTTTTTGGGGTCATTATTGTCTCAATAATACAGTATAACAATTATTTACAAAGCATTTATGTTGCATTAGTATTATAAGTAATCTAGAGATGATTTAAAGTATACGAAAATAAGTGCAGAGGTTTATATGCAAATGTTAGTCCATTTTATATAAGGGACTACTTGAGCACCCATGGATTTTGGTATCTACAGGGGTCCTGCAACCAATCCCCCACAAATACTGAGGGTCGGCTGTGTAACAAAGTAGCAAAAACACTGTCCTGAACATCACAAACAGTTGCCTATAAGACAAGACCTCAGACCTCAGCCCTCAGCCTCATTCTCTCACAGGGTCTCATTCTCAGTTCTCAACCTGTGGGTTGCGACCGCTAGCAGGGTCGCCTAAGAACCTTTGGAAAACACAGATACGATTCATAACAGTAGCAAAATTACAGTTATGAAGTAGCAACAAAAATAATTTTATGGCTGGGGTCACCACAACATGAGGAACTGTATTAAAGGGCCATGACATTAGAAAGGTTGAGAACCACTGCTCTAAGCCATGCTCATATTGAACATCTGAAATTAAGTCCATGATAACATTTGATGGGGCAAGAGCAGGCATGGTAACAAATTCCAAGTCTGCAGCACCAGTTAGTTTCCTACCATGCCAATGGCTAGGCTTCCCAAAGCTGTAGTTACTTCTGGCAGAAATCGAATATTACTAAAGACTGCTTTTATTGGAAGACAGTAGATCTTGCCTTAATTTTCCAGTTCTTACTCTCCACTCTATTGCCATGCAATAACGATGGGGATGTTTTTACATACACCTACCAGCTCTCTATTCTAACTTTTGTCTGGAGGGCAATAAGAATGTCATTTGGAAGCCCAGCAAACATTGTATGAGGAATTCAAAAGAAAGCTTAGAAGAAAAGAGAACAGATTTTGTCCAAGAAGACAAAAACTAGAGGAAAAAGAAAAAAAAAAGGACTAAAGTATAGAATAGAGCTAGAACATATTAACTTGTAGTCCTTGAAAAGTTACTCTCTCATCACAACCTTGAAGCTATTACGTGGACAATTTACCACAGTTGTGTTGAAAGAATAACAGGAAAAGAACAAGTTGTAAAAGGGAGCTTGGGAGAAGTTAGAAAAATATGGAGCTTCATATATTCATCTGTCATTAAACACTAGAGTTTGGTTAGAATGAACTAAGATGAATTGTGAACTTGGTTAAATTAAAAGAAATAAAATAAGAATGGCTTGCTATCTGGTTGCAAGTTTGCCTGTGGAGTTTTGCCAAACTATATACATGCATTACCAATGTAATGCTCCCCTACCAGAATATTGGAAGACTGTGGATTTGTGCTCGCTGACATGGTTTGGCTCTCTCCCTCCATTATTTATATTTTAAAACATCAAGAGATGTTTTTGTTATGTGCTAGATGTTTTTTTTATTTTTTCAATTTCCCTTAAAATTTGAAATGAAAAACTATAAGGCATAAATAAATGATTTCTTCTGAGTTATAGCAACTGTCTGGCTTGCTGATCGAAATGTGCATCCCAAAAGTGTTAAGGAGTACTCTGGAAAGATCTATTCCTGTAAAACATTGAGTTGGACAAAAATCTGACTTCCCACTAAAGGAGGCAGCTTTTTAACAGTGATCTCAAACTGGCAAAGATGGGAGTACTCGCCTGGCTCATCAGCATCATGTGGCTCCAAATACTAGCTGGGCATGAAGAGTGATGTAATCTCTAGTAAGATCTGAAACAAGTGTTTTTCTGGATCCTTAAGTCCTCACTGTGACCTGGATATCTCTCTCTCTCTCTCTCTCTCTCTCTCTCTCTCTCTCTCTCTCTCT
>JAAGEH010000046.1:4850485-5050325 GCA_011751065.1 Lasiurus cinereus
TCTCTCTCTCTCTCTCTCTCTCTCTCTCTCTCTCTCTCTCTCTCTCTCTCTCTCATACACACACACACACACACACACACACACACACACACGCACACATTTTCCAATGACATCAGTAGAAACTTCCTGTGAGCAATTGGGAAAGAGACTTGGCCCAGAATTCCAAGAAACTCAAACTGAGGTTTTAAACCATACTCATTCCCAGTGCTTTGCAACTGATTCAGCTTCCAGTGAAATTATCATCATCCCTGGTTCCAAAAGCAAACTGAAGGGAGAATTCAATTAGGAAGGAGAAACATTTTGTTTAAAAAAAAGTGATATGACTCTGTGAGAACATTTCAGAAGGGCCCAAAGGACATGGAATCCGAAGGTGCAATTCCCAAGATCTGTCAGGTTACCTGGAAACAGATGTTGCATGGAGCTAAGGTAGTGACTGAAAATGAGCAGGGGTCTGGGGATGGAAACGAAGAAACACCAACACCTCCACTTTCCTTCAGTCTCATGTTTTCCCCGGAAACCAAAGCTTGATATGCTATTTGGCTCAAGAAGCAGAAGAGGACAGAGGAAGTCAAAGTGCATTTCCATTTCTTGTCGAGTCTCTAGTCCCATGTCAGTAGAGCTGAACCTTGGATGGCCTAGCAACATCCCTACAGAGGTCTGCTTGGCAGAGGGAGGGAAAGAACTCCTGTTGGGGGACAGCCCTCCACGGCTCTCAGCCCACATGCTGTCCATCCTCTCTGACCCCTGCCAGCACTACAAAGGAGAAAACAAGATGAAGAACACTCCCCTTCTTGTAAAAAAGACAAGATTTTTACCTACAGCAGGCACTAGACAGTGCCTCCTTGGCTAATGGCCAGGCTAGCTTCAGAGATTTGTCTGCAACAACAACAACAAAAAGCTGCCCTTTGACTTAAATAGTGTGGGTGGGCTAAGTCCACATACACAACTTCTCCATGACTGACAAATGTCATAATTAGTGCATTATTGGGAGAGTTATATGAAAATATATTTTAAAGATAACGTGGTTTAGAATTGCCATCACTGGCATGTCAGAACGCTTTTATCTACTAGACTTTAGACTGCATTGCAATGTAAAGCTGTTTAATTGCCAAAATGTATGTACTTTATGAAAATACGTTTCTGAATCATAGGTGCTAAGAGAATTGTTTGTGGTAATGGTTTGCCAGCTGTTTTTAAGTTAAGAGATCTCCTGCTGGTGATTTCAGCCTTAATGATTGATCTTTGGTAGACACTGTGCTTGCATTGGATTGCACACAAGTTGGCATGCAGTCCAGAAAAGTTTTGAACAGATTGTCCCCAGGTTTTTTATGTTCTCAAGTAAAAATTCAACTGAATGTCTTTTATTAACAAGTAAGAGACATATGTCAGGGGAGTTAAGTTCCTCAAGTTATAGAGCAATCTATAGATATACCCAGGCCTGCCACCACATTCAGACAGCCTTGTGTGAAGGCTCCATTTTTTACTGAGGTGGTTTGGAAGTCTAATCTGGGATACCACCTAAGTAAACCTTTCAATCTGTAGAATTCTGGGCTTGCAAAGAATGTCTATAGTAGCTTGAAAAGTCTGCTTTCCAACTGAACTCTCCCATCATTTCTTGGAGTTCTGAACTTTATTTTAACAAAGCACAAGGCAAAGAGCATAAGAAATAAAATGAGGAAGGAGAAGCTATAGAGCATTTTGAAAATGACATATTTAAATCTTGGTACAATGGAAATATTTAAAGTAGAAGACACATAGAATGCAGTTCAAATGGGACCTGGAGTAGGGATTGTATGAGGCCAAATAAATAAATTAATTAATGCATATGAAGGAGGTAACATCACTTTGTGGTGACAACTGCAGATTCTGAAGTTAGACTGACATAATTTGGAGTCCCAGTCCTGTCATTTATCAAATGTGTAGTCTCAGGACCTATTTGCCCAGGTTTTTCATTTATTAAAAGAAGAGACACACAACCAATCTCATAGATGCTCATAAAGTCTTTCAATGAAATTGTGTCTGTGTATAACCAGGAATGATGCCTGGAACAGGTTAAGGACTTAATAAATCTTGGTGAAAGTTATGTTGAAATAAACTAGCCAGAGTTTGTAGGAAGGTTTCTTTCAATTGATCTTGGTTTCCATACCATAATTTCTAACCTAATTATTACCAAGTCCACTCTCCATTATCTATTTCTTTTGTAGGTTTGTGTTGGAATGTTTTAACAGTTCTATCCGAGGATGCTTAAGTGAAAGGAGGGATTAACTCCACCTAAAACATGAAAAGAAAACCCTTCAATCTGTGTTTTCTGATGGTCTTAAGCTCTACAGCAGCGGTTCTCAACTTGTGGGTCACGACCCACAGGTTGAAAACTGCTAGCAAGGTCGCCTAAGACCATCGGAAAACAGATATTTACATTATGATTCATTAACAGTAGCAAGATGACAGTTATGAAGTAGCAACGAAAATAATTTTATGATTGGGGGTCACCATAACATGAGGAACTGTATTAAAAGGTCACAGCATTAAAAAGGGTTGAGAACCACTGCTTCAATGGATTACTCTTTTGCCGACCTCATTCATTCCTTCAGTAGTTCTTCAATTTGAAGATGTCTATCACATTGACCATTCCCTGTTCTTTCAATCTGTCTGTGACCTTTTTGTTTCCATTTTTCAATCTAGATAGGACCAGATCATTACTTCAAACTCTTTCTTCTTGTATCCCTTAGTTGTTTTATTCTCTTGTATGTCTGCTCAGTAAAACCCAGATGAACGCCTCCAAGTCCAGGGAAAGAGAGAGGAAAAAAAATAGAAACATGGAAAAATAATTAGACACAGGCTAGACTAGAAATAACATGTTCATCCTGATGATTTGCTTATAATCTAGTGAAGAAATGAGGAGAGTCTAAACTATAGCAGTGGGACATAAAGCACAAGGAACAGAGTCTAGGGACATCAAAAAGGTGGAATTATAAAACTTCCCTTCTGGCTTTTGCAGGTGGATAGTGAGAAGCCATTCACTAAAATCAGTAATAGATAAAGAGTATACTGTGGTAAAAAGGATAGAATTCAGTTGAATAATTTGAAGTCCTTATGAAGATTCCAAATAGAGCTTTTCAAGAGTTTAGGAGAGAGATGTAGGAAACACAGGCGACTGGAGAATCATCAACATGTAAGCATTAATTGGAGCCAGGGGGTTTAATTAACCCACAAAAAAAAATTGAGTTCTTTTTTCCAGAGCCACCAACTCAGATGCGGAGACCTCACCATCTTGAAGGGAAAGTGGATATTTACGGAAGCTGAAAAGCTACAACTGCAGACACCCACCAAACAGCTGTAAGCCCCAGAACACCAGTCCCCAATTGGGGCAAACACTCGGATTCAGAGGAGCTCTACACGGCACATGGAAAGATCAGATTTCACCTGGGATAAGTGCCTTGTGTGTTGTACCTGGCTGTGTTGTATTTTGTGCCTTTAAATCAACTCATAACCAGACACCCAGAGAAGAGAGACCATGGGCAGACAAAGAAACAACTTGCATATGAAAGAAAAGACGACATCACCAGAAAAGGAAGTAAACGAAATGGAGGTAAGTAACTTGCCAGAGAAAGACTTCAGAGAAAAGGTCATAAGGTGGCTGAAAAGAATGAAAGACAAATTCAACAATATAGACCAAGAGGAAATGAAGAAGAACCAAGAAGAAATGAAAAATGACATCGCTATTGTAAAGAACTCAATAGAAAGCATCAGAAGTAGACTAGAAGAAGCAGAGGACCACATTAGTGAGCTAGAAGAAAAGATAGGAAAAAATACCCAAGTAGAGCAGCTTCTAGAAAAATAATTAAAAAGCAAGAGGAAAGCCTAAAGGAACTTTGCAACAACTCAAAACAAAATAACATATGCATAATAGAGGTACCAGAAAGAGAGGAAACTGAGTAAGGAATAAAAAACCTCTTTGAAGAAATATTGGCAGAAAACTTCCCTGATATAGAGAAGAAAAAAATCACACAAATCCAAGAAACTCACAGAGTTCCAAGCAAAATTAACCCCAAAAGACTGACACCAAGGCACATTATAATTAAATTGGCAAACACCAACGACAAAGTAAGAATCTTAAAAGTGGCCAGAGAGATACAGAAAGTTATCTACAAAGGAACTCCCATAAAACTAGTGACTGATTTCTCAACAGAAACACATCAGGCCAGAAGGGAATGGAATGAAATATACAAAGTCATGCAAAGGAAGGGTCTGACTCCTAGAATACTGTACCCAGCAAGGCTTTCAACCAAAATTGAAGGTTGAATCAGGAGCATCACAGACAAAAAAGGACTAAAGGAATATATTACCACCAAACCAGCAATGCAAGAAATGTTAAGGATCTGCTGTAAAAAAAAAAAAAAGAAAAAAAAAGAAATAGGAAGCAAAGAAGGAACTTGGGGGTAAAGACTAAAAATGGTGACAGATAAGTACCTATCAATAATAACTTTAAATGTAAATGGAGTAAGTGCTCCAATAAAAAGATATAGGGTAATGGATTGGGTAAGAAAACATGACCCATATATCTGCTGTCTATAAGAAACGCATCTCAGAAAAAAAGACACACACAGATTGAGGGTGAAAGGATGGAAAATGGTTTTTCAGGCAAATAGAAATGAAAAAAAAAAGCAGGGGTAGCAATACTTATATCTGACAAATTGGATCTCAAAGTGAAGAACATAACAAGAGATAAGGAAGGTCACTTTATAATGCTAAGGGGAGCAATCCAACAAGAAGAGATAACTCTGGTAAACATATACACACCCAATACAGGAGCACCCAAATACATAAAAAAAAACTCCTGAAGGATATCAAGGGAGAGATTGACAGCAATACAATCATAGTAGGAGACTTTTTAAAAATATATATTTTTTATTGATTTTTTAACAGAGAGGAAGGGAGAGGGATAGAGAGTTAGAAACATCGATGAGAGAGAAATATCTATTAGCTGCCTCCTGCACATCTTCTACTGGGGATGTGCCCACAACCAAGGTATGTGTCCTTGAGCAGAATCAAACCTGGGATCTTTCAATCCACAAGCTGATGCTCTGTCCACTAAGCCAAACCAATTTTGGCCAGAGTAGGAGATTTTAATACCCCACTGTAAGCATTGGACAAATCCTCTAAACAAAAAAATCAGCAAAAAAACATCAATCCTAAATGACTCACTAGACCAAATGGAATTAATTGACATCTTCAGAACATTTCACCCAAAGCCACAGAATATACATTCTTCTCAAGTGCACATGGGTCATTTTCAAAGATAGACCATATGTTGGAACATAGGCAAAGTCTTTTCAAATTCAAGCATCTTCTCAGATCACAGTGGCATAAAACTGTAAATCAACTACAATAAAACCAATCCAAAGAATTCAAACACATGGAGACTAGACAGCATGCTATTAAACAATGACTGGGTAATCAGAGAGATCAAGGAAGAAATAAAAAACATCATGGCAACAAGTGACAATGAAAACACAAAAATCCAAAATTTATGGAACACAGTGGAAGCAGTTTTGAGAGGGGAAGTTCATAGCTATACAAGCCTACTGTAAAAAAATAAGAAACAATGGTAATAAATTACATAATCCTACAACTCAAAGAGCTAGAAAGAGCACAACAAGAAAAGCCAGTGTAAGCAGAAGGAAGGAAATAGTAAAGATTAGAGTGAAGATAGACAACATAGAGACCAAAGAAACAATACAAAAGATCAACAAAACTAAGAGCTGGTTCTTTGAAAGGATAAACAAGATTGATAAACCTCTAGCTAGGCTCACCAAGATGCAAAGAGAGAGGATCCAAATAAACAAAATCAGAAATGAAAGAGGTGAAATAACAACAGACCCCCCGAAATACAAAGGATTGTTAAAAAATACTATGAACAACTCTATTCCAACAAAATGGACAACCTGGAGGAAATGGACTTATTCCTAGAAAAATATAACCCTCCAAAACTCAATCAGGAAGAATCTAAACATCTTAATAGTCCAATAACTATGGAATAAATTGAAGCAGTCATCAAAAAGCTTCCAGCAAACAAAAGCCTGAAGACAGACGGCTACACAGGGGAGTTTTACCAAACATTCAAGGAAGATTCAAAACCTATCCTTCTCAGACTATTCCAAAATATTCAAGAAGAAGGAACACTTCCAAACACCTTCTATGAAGCCAGCATTACCCTACTACCAAAACCAGATAATGACAACACAATGAAATAGAATTATAGGCCAATATCCCTCATGAACATAGTTGCCAAAATCCTCAACAAAATTCTAGTAAATCAGATCCTGCAGTACATCAGAAAGATCATATACCATGACAAGTAGGATTTATTCCAGAAATGCAAGGATGGTACAATATCCGCAAATCAATAAACGTGATACATCCCATAAACAAATTGAGAGATATAAATCACATAGACATATCAATTGTGCAGAAAAGGCATTTGACAAAATCCAAAACCCTTTCTTGATAAAAACTCTCAGAAAGGTGGAAATAGAAGGATCATACCTCAACATAATAAAAGCCATATATGATAAACCCACAGCCAACATCATACTCAATAGGCAAAAACTAAAACCATTTCTCCTAAAAATAGGAACAAGACAGGGATGCCCACTCTCACCACTCCTGTTCGACATAGTACTGGAAGTATTAGCCATTGCAATTAGACAAGAAGAAGAAATAAAAGGCATCCAAATTGGAAAAGAGGAAGTAAAGCTGTCCTTATTTACAGATGACATGAAACTGTACATAAAAACCCAAAGGATTCCATCCAAAAACTAATAGACTTAATAAATGAATTTGGCAATGTAGCAGGATACAAAATTAATGCCAAGAAATCTATGGCATTCCTATACACTAATAGTGAAATTACAGAAAGAGAGACTAAACAAGCAATGCCATTTACCATCACACCAAAAAAATTACGGTATCTAGGAATAAACTTAACTAAGGAGGTAAAAGACCTATATGTGGAAAACTACAGAACACTGAAAAAAGAACTAGAGGAAGATGTAAACAGATGGAGGAGTATACCATGCTCATGGATTGGGAGAATCCACATCATTAAAATGTCCATACTACCCAAAGCAATCTAGAGATTCAATGCACTACCCATTAAAATACCAATGGCATATTTCACAGACCTAGAAAGAACTCTCCAAAATTCATTTGGAATTACAAAAAAAAAAAGACCCCGATTAGTCACAGCAACATTGAGAAAGAAGAATAAAGTAGGTGGGATCTCAATACCTGATTTCAAGCTGTATTACAAAGCCACTGTTCTCAAAATAGCCTGGTACTGGCACAAGAACAGACATATAGACAAATGGGATAAAATAGAGAATCCAGATATTGACCCAAACCACTATACTCAATTGATATTTGACAAAGGAGGCATGAACATACAATGGAGTCAAGACAGTCTCTTCAATAAATGGTGTTGGGAAAATTGGACAGATACATGCAAAAAAAATGAAACTAGACCATCAACTTACACCATACACAAAAATAAACTCAAAATGGATATAGGACTTAAACGTCAGTTGGGAAACCATAAAAATAATAGAGGAATCCACAGGCAGAGAAATCTCAGACATATGCCTAAGAAACTTCTCCACTGTTACTGCTCCTAGGACAATGGAAGCTAAAGAGAAAATAAACAAATGGAACTACATCAAAATAAAAAGCTTTTTCACAACAAAAGAAACCATCAACAAAACAATAAGAAAGCCCACTGTATGAGAGAACATATTTGCAAATGTTATCACTGATAATGGTTTAATCTCCAACATCTACAGGCAATTTATACAACTTAATAAAAGGAAGATAAATTATCCAATTAAAAAATGGGGAAAGGATCTAAATAGAATCTTTTCAAAAGAAGACAGAAGGAAGGCCAAGAGACAAATGAAAACATACTCAAAATCACTAATTATCCGGGAGATACAAATCAAAACGACAATGTGATACCATTTCACACCTATCAGCATGGCAATCATCAACAAATCAACAAATGATAATTGTTGGTGAGGATGCAGAGAAAAAGGAACCCTCGTGCACTGCTGGTGGGAATGCAGACTGGTGCAGCCACTGTGGAGAACATTGTGGAGTTTCCTCAAAAAACTAAAAATGGCCAAGACTGGTTTGGCTCAGCGGATAGAGCATTGGCCTGCGGACTGAAAGGTCCCAGGTTCGATTCCAATCAAGAGCATGTATCTTGGTTTTGGGCACATCCCCAGTAGCGGGCATGCAGGAGGCGGCTGATAGATGTCTCTCTCTCATTGATGTTTCTAACTCTCTATCCCTCTCCCTTCCTTTCTGTAAAAAAAATCAATAAAATACATTTAAAGAAAAAAAAAACACACTAAAAATGGAACTCCCATTTGACCCAGTAATCCCACTCCTAGGAATATATCCTAAGAAACTAGCAACACTCCTAAGTTCATAGCAACACAATTTACAATAGCTAAGATCTGGAAACAGCCTAGATGCCTGTCAGCAAATGAGTGGATCAGAAAACTATGGTACATCTACATAATAGAACACTATGCTGCCATAAAAAAGAAGGAATTCTTACCATTTGCAGCCACCTGGATGGAACTGGAGAGCATTATGCTAAGTGAAATAAGCCATTCCATCAAAGAAAAATAGCACATGATCTCACTCATTTATGGATAATAAAGAACATTATAAACTGATGAACAAAAAGATACATACAATGACAGTAAAGCATCCAACAGACTGTCAAATTACAGTAGGATGGTTTGGGAGAGGTGGGGTAGATAAGAGATCAACTGAAGGACTTGTATGCATGCATATAAGCATAACCAATGGATGCAAGACATTGGGGGGTGAGGGCATGCTGGGAGTGGGGTGAGGGAGACAATGGGAAGATATGTACACATGTAATACATTAATAAAAAATATTTTTCTAAAAAAAGAAAAATGTGTTGAGAAGGAGAAGGAGGTACTCAAGTATCAGAATAGAAGACTCCATTAAGGAAATGTGTGAAGAAACCAAGAAAAAAGAGAAAATAAAAACTGAGTAATGAGCAGAAGCAAATGCTGCAGAGAGGTCAAGAAAGACAATAATAGAAAATGTCATCTTGTGTTTATGTATATTAAAATTTTATGAGAGTTTGAGCAAAATGAGGACATATGCCTGGGAGCAAGATCTCAAATACTCTGGAGAATAACAGTTTTGCAGCTTCTTTATGCATTTGAGATTAAGAAGGAAATTTAGGGGAGATTACATGGAGGTGGGAGAGAGCAAGGTAGGGATTGCATTTCAGGGTAGTTAACAAGATTATGTACTCTCTGGAGGGTGGTAGTTGTAGAATATCTTTTGGATTAATTGTTGACTCAGGAAGAATATGCACTCATATTAAGGGCTGGAAGCCAGGTATGCAATAGTTCGAAAAGTGCATATAATATGGTAAAATGGATGAATTTTAGAAATTGCTGTTCAATAAGTTTGGCCACAGAAGAAGAGAGGACAGTGAATGGATAAAGTGGTATTTCAAAGTTGGCAACAATTTGAGTATGTTTAGATGTTCATGGGAAAGACCTTGAAGAGAAGGAGAGATAGAAAATTTAGAAGAAGTAGATGATGTGAGGACTCTAAGAGGAAAGTGGGGATGAGAGCCAGGAAACAAGCAGTGAAGTTAAGACTGAGAAATATTTGTTTCTTTGATTTGAAAGGTAAGGAGTAACGATAAAAACAGTTATAGGCAAGTAAGCTGGTAGGGTCTGGATTGGAAATAGGGAGCTGTTGGAATTTCTTCCCAATGACATCTATTTCTACCATCAGTTATTTTAATGACGTGAAAGGAGAAAGTTGAGGTCAACAGCTAAGAGAGACTAGGGCAGAGGAGAAGGAGAAGGAAGATGAGGACCCAGCAAAGACTGGCAACCATAGATGTGTAATTTCAGATTCTCAACCCTGCTACCATAATAGAATCAGTTGGGAAACTTAAAAATGCACATATTCCCAATTTCCAACCCAAGAAATGCTGATTCTTTGTATAACCAGAGTTCATAAAGTACTTCTCTGATCTCTGATCCCTTTGCTTTTGTGGGTTTTGCCCCAGCAGGGTTCACTAGTCCATCAGAGAGAGCTGATGGTTACATTGATAGGAGTTAGAGTTTTGCTGGGCAAAAGAAAGGACAAGGATAAAATATAGAAGGGAATGATTGACTGAGATGAGAAAATGGAGACGTGAGGTAAAAAAAAGACTAATAGAAAATAGAGTAGTCAGAGAGTGGTGAATACATGTGGAAAGAACAAAGGGTGATTGAACTGGATTCAGTGAAGAAAGTAACATTTCTTTTACCTTTTCTGTATGCTCATTAAGGAACGTGGCCTCCAAATAACTGTTTAGTGCAAAACTATAAAAGCAAGAGAAAATAAAATTTATAAAGAAGAACTAGTGATTAGGTCAGTGCTTAATGATGGAGGAGCAGAAAGCACAAATGGTGGGGAAGAATTCCACATTAAAAAAAAAATATATATATATATATTTGTATGGCCTCTTAATTCTCAGGTATCATTCTAAATTGATTAGTAACTAAGAATATTTAACAACTAAGAAAGTAATTGGAGTCTTCAATTTTAGAGAGTCATGATTTTGAGATAATTCCTCCGCTGGGAATAGAGATATGATAAATACTTTTCTTTAGAGAAAGAATGTGATTAATGGAATTTAGAGACCCTGGCTATATTATTATTAAGCTATTTGAATGATCTTAAGTCATCTGCATTTACTATAAGGTTTTAAATAATGGAGGCCCCAGAATGAGATGAATGATAAGGCACAAATAGACCTCAGGACAAAACCCATTTATTCAATATTTCTATAAGATTCTAGGGGGAAAAAATGTGAGCTATTCTTAATAGATAAAGTGACATTAAGATGAAGAGAATGCAGCAGAGGCCTTCAGATCCTGCAGCAACCCAAAACGAAGTCTCAGGAACAGCCCGAGAGAAAGACAAGTTTAAATGACATTCATTGGAAGTTTTCCCCTTTGTTCTCACTCATTAAAACTGGCCCTGCTTTGTCTTCCTCTGAGACTGTTTGAATTGTAGATTCTGATGTCCTTTGAACTTTATTCTCTGATAAACGTTGGGCAAAAAACACATGCCACATACTACTGTGGACCTGAGATTTGAGACTGGTGATAGTTCTCGGAGAAACTTCCTGCCCCATGCTGCAAAAGGAAGACAACTGTTCAAACTGACCAGCAGGCGAAATAGTTCCATGGTTAGTCATTAATTTTGACTAAGAGACATCAATGAACTGCAAGCTTTTTTAGATTCGAGGAATTTTGTAACAAATCCTGTTTACCTTCTCCATCAGGCTGACAGGGCACAGGGAAACATCTCGTAGGTTTGGTTTCCATCAGCACACTTCCACCAGAGTGGAAAAGGGCAGTGTTTCTGTATGTGCTTCCTCAAAAGTTGCTGCCTTTTGAAAAGACTACAAAGCAACCATATGTCAAATTAGTGAATATGTAGAAGTTTGCTTTTCTTCACCCTACATTTCCCTCTGTGACTTTTTCTTCCTTCCTGCAAATGAGGGACTGTGAATGTAGGCATTTATGATGTAGGGTTTTCTTTAGTTTGAACACTTTTATAACGGTGGCAGTTTAAAATGGTTGAGGTCTGTATTCCTTTTTTCTGCTTCCCCATAGACACTTTCTCTGTGTCGTAGCAAATTTATGGTGCTGCTCTATTCCAACTGGCTGGCTTGTGTTGCAGTCATGTTACCCAGAGTGCTCTTCCTCATCATTGAAATACACAAAAGCTAAAATATGGCTCAGGAAATCTCAGTTAGACCCCATATATTTGAAGGGAATTTTTGAGCACAGAATGCAAAGTCTTTCATATTCTTAGGGGTCTGGTGACACAGAAAACCAGATCTGAAAGTAATAATGGTTCATGCTTCTAACACTATACAAGCAGGGGAGCTGACACATGAGCTCCATTTGGAGGGAAGACCTAGGTTGGGATCCAGGATCATATGCCTCCTTGTATCCCAGCACAGGAAGTGAAGTAATGATGAGGCAATACATAATAACAGGAAGTCAGGGAGAGTAATCTGCATAACTGGGACTCCCCAGGGGAGTGAACAGAATTCTCCCTTCCATACTTCAGACAGGTCACACATACTGAGAAAAGATATGTTGGATTGATCAAATATTAATATACCCAACAAGCAGGCACAAAAGTAAGAGGATAGAATGTTTTGTTTCTAGATAGCTGTCAGAAAAACTTTTCAGTATACTCACCTCCTTATTCAATTAATTTAATAATTGGCAACTTTGTTGGTTTTGCTAGAAAAAAACATTATTTTAATAAGGAACCCAACCAGTCCAATCAAAAGTTGCTATTTTTCAAATGCCCATATCATTCTTGAACTTTTATCCTCTTAGGGTTGTAAGTTGTTGAGTCACATGGCAATAGGGACATGAACCACACAACTGTGTGCAGATGTTTTAGTGGCAGGAACCAAATGATACATTATATTATTTAAAAGTGAGAACAACTACGCATCTATTAGAGCAGCTAAAATGAAAAACAGTGACAATACCAAATGCTGGCAAGAATGCAAAGCAAGTCTATCTCTCATACACATTCCTGGAGGGAATGTAATATTGTACAGCCACCCTGAAAAGTAGTTTGGCAGTTCCTGAAAAAAAAAAATTGAACATACAGGATCCATATGACTCAGCCAGTCACATGCCTGGGTATTTATTTCAGAGAAATGAAAATGTATATCCACACTAAGACCTATATACACATGTTCACAGTAGTTTTATTGGCAATAGGCAAAAACTGGAAGTAATCAGATGTCCTTCAATGTAAGAATAGCTGAACACACTATAGCATATCTATAATATTGAGTACTATTTAGCAATAAAAAGAAACAAATTATTAACACACACCACAACTTGGATAGAACTCAAGGGAATTGTTAAATGGAAAAACCAATCTCAAAAGGTCACTTACTGTGTGATTCCATTGACAGAATATCCTAAAAATAACAAAATGATAGCGACTGGGAGAAGGTTAGTGATTGCCAAGTTAAAGATGGCACGGAGTGGGGGAACGTGGACGTGATTATAAAAAGGTAACACAAGGGAAATATTTTGTTGTGATAGAATAGTGATGTCTTGATTGGGGTGGTGCCTACATGAATCTACACCTGTGATAAAATTGCATAGAACTATACACATGTACACACAGGTGTGTACGGATAAAACTGGTGAGCTTTAAATAAGACATTGAATTGTATCAATGTCAATTTCCTAGTTTTGATAATGTGCTATAGTTGATGTGAAATGTCACCATTGGGGAAAATTAGTGAAAAGTACATGGAACCACTCTAATATTTTTGCAACTTTCTGTGAACCTACAAAAACTATTTTTAAAATGAAGTATATCATGAAAATGGAGCCACCCTTTGAAAAACTGTCTGGAAAATATGACCAACTTTATTTTGTAGAGATAACAAAGCCAATGTGTCTGCTTGTGGATATATGATGGGTATAAAAGTAGAAATTCTTTCCAAACATGAACTAATTCTTTTGTATGCAGACTCTGTTTCATGTTTCTGGAAGCTAAATAACTTGATTCAATGTGTTTACTGATACTTCCTTCAAATTGTGAAATATCTGTTTTTCTTAATGAAACATGTTCCAGAAAACCAAGCAATGATATATATTGCTGCACAACTTCAAGATGCAATTGTTTGCTTTGTACCTTTGCCACATCTACTTTCTAAAGACATGCAGCAGTTGATAACAGCCACTGGGGGGCAGACCTCCACAGGGCACCTACTAACCATGTGATTTCATACCCAGTCAAACTGCAGAAGCCCAGATCTGTAGATTAATGGAACTCAAACCTTCCTTCCTACTTGCAAGAGATCACCGAAGCAGACAGAAATATTTATGTTGATGATAATTACCCAGCTCAGAGCACAAACATATCCAGGGATCCTAGAAGAGACACCAGAGTAGTTTTATATACACCCTTGTCAAATCCATCATAGTTAATGAGGAATTCAACCGAAGGCTAATGTTTTCTCTAACCTCTGGATGAGATGTAATCTTCCTTTTTACAACCTGCTCAAGAGGAGCCTCTGCCCTGGGCCCCTCACTGTAGAAGCCTCTCGCTGATCCCCATCCAGCCATGTCACTCACCATGAGACAAGAAACCAATTCTTTTTCAAATGGCTAAAATACCCTCAATATCTTCCCAACATTTAAATATCACAGAGTGAAATTTTGAGCAATGATGACCAGAAGACAGTTCTAAAAAAGGCCCTAACAGAAGAGAGATATTAGTTTCCTAGGGCTATGGATGATGGAATGAATTTTAAAAGTGGGATTATTATGAATCACAGAAGATAAAAGAAAGGAGAAATAAACCAGGATTTGTACTGACAGATTCTAGAAATTGGTTTTGAATTTTTCCAGTTTGAACAATGCATCCCTAAATCTGGTTGATAGGGCATGACACAAAAATGCCAATGGTTGAGCTTCTGCAATATGATGCATGGCATGTGGAAGCTCCAAACACCAATACTGAGCACTCAGATCCTCAATAGAGGCTAGTTCTCCCCAGTGGTGCTGTCCTTGCCTCCATCTGTTCCTGTGAAGGTCAGGGTGGGTGAGTTAAAGGGGACTTATTGTGTTGCTGCCTTTAGAGAACCAATTATTCAAGGACCCTCACACAGGGGCTAGAGAAGAAATTCTCAAGTAGTCAACTTCACAGATTAGGCAGTACTTGGTCTAGAGCAGTGGTTCTCAACCTGTGGGTCGTGACCCCATTAGGGGTCAAACAACATTTTCACAGGGGTTGCCTAAGACCATTGGAAAACACAGATACGATTCATAACAGTTGCAAAATTACAGTTATGAAGTAGCAACAAAAATAATTTTAAGGCTGGGGGTCGCCACAACATGAGGAACTGTATTAAAGGCTCACGGCATTAGAAAGGTTGAGAACCACTGGTCTAGAGGCTTCAACAATTGCATCTCTTTCCCCTATAGATTTCTACAATTAGAGGCTGGATTACAATGACTACCTGATGTTTGTAGGCAAATTAGCTGTAGACTGCATTGTATGGGATATGGAAGCTGAAGGCCTGTTTGAACACCGTTGCTGCCTGCAGTTACCAAGATAAAACATCTCCAATTCACACAGGAACACAAGGATTGGACAGCTGAGCATTGGGAAAAAGTCATGTGGTCCGATGAATCACATTTCCAGTTGCATCATGCAGATGGCAGAGTGAGAATTTCACGGAAACAGCATGAAAGTATGCACCCCACATGCATGAGTACAACCTTTAAGCTGGTGGGGGCAGTGTTATGGTTTGAAGCATGTTTTCCTGGCATGATTTGAGCCCTTTAATTCATGTGGAACAATGTCTGAATAGCATAACATAACTAAGTATCGTTGTTGATCAAGTTCATCCTAACATGTTGGATGGCGTATCCCAATGGAGATGGCTTCTTCCAACAAGACAATGCATCATGCCACGGTGCTTGTATTGTGCAGGAGTGGTTTCAAGAACATGAGAGTGACTTTACTTTGCTTAGGTGACCCCCACAATCACCAGATATCAATCCAATTGAGCATTTGTAGGACGAAGTTGAAAGAGCCATCAGGCAGCTGGTTCTACAACCATCAAATCTCACAGAACTGGACAGTGCTATCCATCAGGCCTGGTGTCAGATTGCTCACATCACCTTTCAACATCTCGTGGAGTCAATGCCAAGAAGAATCGCCATAGTATTGAAAGCAAAAGGTGGCCCAATGAAGTACTGATGGGTGGTTATAATAATCTGCACTCAGTGTGAATAGTATTTAGACTCTGGGACATACATGTAATAGGAATGGTGCCAGAGACTCATACCATCTGTCCTCACACGTTGACTAATTTACTTTCCCTAGTGTCTCCTTTGCAGCCTTCATATTCTCACTTTGCAAGGTGCATTGTGATGTCATTATTTAGGAGTGAAGAGTGCTAAGCTAACAGTCCATCATGGATGAAAAGAATTTCTCTGAGATCATTGCCTTGGAAACCCGAGTGGCAAGATACATGGCTTGCATCAAATGGCAGTAAATATGGTCGTGCTCTAAGTGAAGCAATAACAATTAAACCCATCAACTTTCACTGAGGTTGAGAAAACAAAAGAGGTTCCAGTTTACAGTGGCCCCACGCCAGGAGACTGCCGAGACTGGAGGAAAATCAGACTGCAGACTGAAGAATGCTATCTTCTGAGAAGAATGTGCTAATGAAAAATTTCAGGAACAGCAGCTTCCTCAAGGTTTCTTCCAGAGTGTTAATCAGCCAGGACTTCAAAGTGTAACTGGTCAGGTACACATTCTCTGGCAGGTGCAAGGCAGAGGAAAACAAAATATCCCCTGAGCCAATTTAGAGAGAATGAGATACGATCTTATATGCTTGCTGTTAACTTTTTCAGTAGCTGTAAATTAGCTTGTTATTGATGAAGGACTGAAATATCACCTAGACCTTTGAGGCTATGAGTATAGCTTATGGAGGTGGCAAAGGCAAAAAGAAAGAAAAATGCTGTCTTGAAAATGAACTTAAGAGTTTTCTGACCTATTACAAGATTCAATAAATGTCCCTTGCCGTTGGCAAAAACGTTAATTTTAAGTCTCAGGTTCAATGAGTTCACATCAATCTCCTCTAAAGTTATGTCTTTTGAGCAAAGTTCCAGCTCTAAAAGTTCTTATGAGAGTTCAGGTAAAAGATTATGATTCTCAGTAACATGTTTTTGCAGCAATGATTCCGGAAGTTCTCAGCTACATAAGCAAGTATGATGGAGTCAAACGCACATGTAGCAGGAAGAGTAAATACCCACTTGGTCAAAACCTACTCTATTTGAAGTCAAACACTAATGTTTTTATATCCACTTGCAAACAGAGAGGTAAACACTTCAATTTCTGACACAAAGTCCCCTATCTTGGGTTAACAGTTGTTCAGTATCTCTGAGGTGGCCAGGAAGTTGCTGGAATGTGGCAAAACGGTGTAGGGTAGTGAATTAAAGCAGGGGTTTTTCTTCCAGAACGACTGACTGTTATTCCTGCTGCTACTACTTGACATCAGGCACAGGTTACTCAGACTCTGACACGCAGTTCAAAGCTGTAAATGAAAAGACTCAGACCTATTCCATAGGGTTTTTATGAAAATTAGCCAAAACATAAGGCTTGCACATCTTAGGTGTTCTATATGGATGTTCTATTATTGCCTGAGGACATTGAATATGCACACCTGAATAGTGATCTAGCTTGAACATTTATTCTGGGAAATTATACTAGGGAACATCTCAGGTCATAAACTGATTCTGAGAAGCATTTCTAAAACCTCAAAGTCCTTGTGATCCCATTTTTTTTTCTTGGTAGGGTTTTCACTGAACTCTCGCCAGGAGTATGCGTTTCTTTTTTAAGAAGAGCTATTTTATCTTCTGCAGTGACTAGTTCAGAGGCATCAGAAAGCAGGCAGCAAGCAGAAGCTGAAATTAAAGTCATTGGAGATTACTTTTAATATACGAGCTTACAATATTCATTCATTTTTAGACTACACATACATGCTTATCACAGAGACTGTGGCTGGTTGTCTTATCTGCTTCTTTCTAACATGACTATTCTCTCCTTCCTACCACCCTAGAAACCAATGTGACCTTGAAACGGTTTTGTGCCGTTTCTCTTCTGGTCCGATGTCTCTGTGGAGAATTAGAGGTAACTCTAATTCATCTTTCATTCCTTACTTTGTGTCCTCCAGACTTGATAACTGTTTCCTTCCTAGGAAAGATAACATTCCAGGGCTCTTGTCCCATTGAACTTCATTCTCCTTTCACTTCTGAGTAGTGAACCACCTCATAATTATTATTCTTCACATGAAACTCTCCTAGTGGACTTTCTGTTCTTTTGTTTGTTCTTATGGATAAGAAGATGAAATGTGAGTTGGGAGATAATATTGTAAACTCCATTTTCATCTGAATGAACAAGGCACCAAGAAAGTTCTCATGAAGGCTGCAGGATCAGGCTTGGGGGAAATGAATATCTATAATGATAATAGACTGGTTGTCCTCCTGGACGAGCTTCTGAACAATGCCAGGGCTGCAAGGGAAGCCCGGTCCCAAGTGCCATAGGGAAGCCAGTGCTGGCAGCTTGGGGAAGGAAGACTTACTCTTGCATGAAATTCAAGCATCAGGCCTCTAGTAGATGGTAGATAGATGATAGGTAGGTAGGTAGGTAGATAGATAGATAGATAGATAGATAGATAGATAGATAGATAGATAAATGGATAGATATCTTCAGTAGGGACCACGTGATTCTGGCCTTAATCTTATCTTATTTAGAATATTTAAATGGACATAGAGGAGATGTCAAATTTTGTGATGAGCCAAATGTGGATGATAATTAAAATGAAAACTGAAAGAGGAAAAAGCTAGATTATTTCAACATATTAGAGTTATGGACTAATGCCAGTAGGACAGAACTTAATAGGAATGAGATGGTGATATGTCAAAGAACATCAAACCTAACTGAAGGCTCCCAATGGCCAAAGATGGAATAATTTGAGCAACATGATAAATAAATAGTATCAGATTATAACCCAAAGTGTAAAATAAATATCCATGAATTCATACTAATATAAATAAATGTTTGAATAAGTTAAAATAGTTTATTATTATAAATTGAATGATAGAGAAATCTCTGAAGAAGATTACAAATAATTTATGTAGATACTCTGCTCTCAAGGAGGTGGAGTAACAGCTCTCTGCTGTTCAAGTGTGGTCTGTGCAGAGTGACTTCTTCCCAGAGTACAATGTGGAAAGGCCTCCAATAGTGACATGGCCTCCAAAGAGTACATTACAGAGTACTTTCACTTCCCTAAACGCCTCTCTGCTCCACCCAGTCATCTCTCCCCTGTACCCCACTTCTAGCAACCAGTGATCTTCCCACTGCCTCCATAGTTTTACCTTTTCTAGAATATCATATGGTTGAAATCATACTGTCTATAGCTTTTTCAAATTGATTTCATTCATCTAGGAATATGCATTTTAGTTTTCTACGTATCTTTTCATGGCTTAGTAGCTCATTTGTTTTATGATTATACTTTCATTTTTGGTTTTGTTACAGCAGCGAGCATTACCTTAACTATTACAACAAACCAAGTTATAAATTATACTAGAGGCTTGGTGCATGAAATTTGTGCAGGGAGGGGTCGCCTCAGCCCAGGCTGCACCCTCTCCAATCTGAGACCCCTTGGGGGATGTCCGACTGCAGGTTTAGGGTCGGGCCTAAAGTGCGGCAGTTGGACATCCCTCTCACAATCCTGGACTGCTAGCTCCTAATCACTCACCTGCCTGTCTGCCTAGTTGCCCCTAACTGCCCCCTCCTGCTGGCCTGATCGCCCCTCACTGCCTCTGTGTGCTGACCAAGCTGCCCCCAACTGCCACCCTGCCCAACCTGGTTGCCTCCAACTGCTCTCCCCCCCTACTGGCCTGGTCACCCCTCACTGTCCCCCTGCCAGTCTAATTGCCCTCAATTGCCTACCTCCCCACCACTGACCTGGTCATCCCTAATTGTCCCCCTGCTGGCCTGGTTGCCTCTTACTGTGTGCCCCCCCCGATCCTGCTGGCCTGGTTGCCCCAGCTGCCCTGCCTGCCAGCCTGGTCACCCATCACAGCCCCCCTGCTGGGCTGGTCCCCCCAAACAGCCTGTTCAGTTGTTTGGTCGCCCTTCACTAATCCCGTTGGCCTGGTTGTAGGCAGCCATCTTGTGAGGGCATAAGGGTTAATTTGCATATTACCTCTTTATTATATAGACTGTTGGAAAGAATGATTTATGCTTTTATAGTTCTTAAACACATAGCAGCCTCTTTTAGAATCTATATAAATATCTAATAAAAGATTCCTGCTATTTACAATAAAATAATATTGCCTTTTGTGAAAAATCTAATCCATAGGGTATTATGCTTTTATTGTCATATATTTTCTTACTATAGTCCCCCTCTTAGGTTTATAATCCACTCATCTCCATCTCAATAGCTTTTGCCTGATGTTTTCCTTTCCTCCCAACCTTCATTCCACTGTGCAGGGGAGAGTCTATGTTTTTCCTCCAGCACTCATTGTCCACTTGAATCATAGCACCAGGATCCTTGATTTTAAGCTATATATAGGACCACAAAATTAAATATTGTGTTGTGCAGCATATGTTGTAGCTAGGTATAAATATTTGATTTGGCTAGGTTCGATTTGTGCAACTTCCAGGAAGTATCCTCTTTCCTAATTGCTGGAATGTGGAAGTAATTGCTAGAGTTCCAGCAGGCTTACTGGACCTAGAGGTGACCTTGGGGATGGAAGCTAGGCATGGCAGAAATAGAAGATAAAAAGAGACTCAGCTCTTGTCACTAAGGAATACCAAGTCAGCCCTGAATGGACTGCCTACGATTCCCGCACCCCCAAGGGATATCACGTTTATTTTTCTGTAACTTAATTTATATCTAGCATTCACATTCTTCCCAGCAGAGGAAAATTTAATTAATTCAGAGAAAACTCAGGCAGAATCACATATATATTAGGCTGCTTGAAATTGTAACAGAGCTCATTAAAACGGTTTAATTTTCTCAGTCTTTTTTCCTATCATTTTAAGTAGTTTTTATTTCTCTATCTTTTTGCTCATTAATCTTTTTGTCTATGGGCAGAATCTGCTTTCCATACAATTGGAGCATTGATTTTTTTTTTTAAATCCTTAGACATTGTATTTTTCATTTCTAGAAGCTTTATTTAGGTCTTTAAAAATATTTTCTATGTCTCTACTTAATATGCTCGAGCATTCTCTACTTGATTGAATATCTATAGTTGTAATAACTTTTAATGTTCTCATCTACTAATTCTGTCATATAGATAATTAAGAATCTGTTTCTATTGGTATTTCTCCTCATTAAGAGTCGTACTGTACTGCATTTTTGTATGACTGTAAGTTTTTTATTGGATGCCAGACATGATGAATTTTACTAAATACTGTATATTTTGTATCCCTATACATGTTGTTCAGTTTCTTGTCCCTTGAATGTGGTTAGGTTACTTGAAAATAGTTTTATCTTTTTGAGATTTGCTTTTAATACTTGTAAGGTGGGACCAGAACAGCCTTGTTATCTGGGCTAATTTTGCCCACGACGGAGATGATACTCTGCTGAGTACTTTATTCAGTGCCCCAAGAATTAACAGCTTTTTCTTTTTTTTCTGAAGGGAACACAAACTGTTCTGGTGTAAGTTCCAGAGATTGTTCCCTCTTCTCCTTACAGGGGGGTCTTTCTGCACCCTTGGCTGTTTTCCTCACAAAACACTGAACGATGCTCAGCAGATCTGTGGGGAATTCTGCCTCTGTGCACTCTCTCCTCTCTGGTATTTGCCCTGGGAATTCTTGCCGGGATAGCCTGTCTGGATGCCTAACTCTGCTGGATTGCTGGGCCCCACCTGGGGTCCCCACCTGCGCTGTGGCCAGGAGACTATCCAAGCAGTAAGCTGAGGCATCTTGCTTGTTTCCGCTCTTGCAGGAAAGACTGTCCTGTGTGGCCTGGTATCAAGTCTGAAAACCATTGTTTCAGATATTGTGTCTATTTTTTTTTAATTGTTTCAGATAGAAAGGTATACCTGGTCCCTATTACGACATTTAATCAGAGGAAGATCTTGCATTCTTTTTAAATAAGAGAAATAAATGCATCTCCCGGTGTAGTTGCTCTTGACAAAATTCTAATAATAACCTTAATTAAACGGACAGGCTACTAAATTTCGGTTGGATGCCAATGGTTCCAAATAATTTTTTCAGAAATCAATACAGTTGATGAATATATTTTTCCTGGGTGAAGGAAAACAGTCCTTTGTGTATTTCTTGTGGTGCTGTAAGGCTATGAAATCACCACAGAGGAAACAGGTCTTATTTGAGGACTGATTAACTAAGGATCAGTTCCTTTCCCAGAGCTTGGCTCTTCAGTAATGAATAGGTTTAATTAGTAATCTGCTTCTTAGATATGGATGCTAACCTCAAACTCTAGCTACACACACAAACACCCAGAGTAAAACACAGTTTCAGCAACTGGAGGGCGGACTTTCCAAGCATGTACACGCAACGCATGTATCGTCCAGGCACTCTGGCTCTGCTATCTTGCTCTACACCCTATCTCTAACCTTCTGCAGGCAGTTCCGTGGGAGGCTTGTTATGTCTGTCTTTAACATGTTCTATTTTCACATCTTTTTTACTCACTGGAGTCCAAGCTTCAAAGATGATGTAATAAAAGGAACATTGAAATAAGACAGATCTGAGTTTACCAACAGTTGGTCACTGTACATACTTCATATTTCATTCATTATTCATTATTTACCTTAGTTTCTTTCAGATAGGTAATATTCCATCTTCTATATGGAGGAAACTAATGAATAAGTGTTGAAAGAACTAAATGAGATAATTTGGTGCACTTAGAAGCAGGCACTAAAGTGTTTCATAGGGTGTATGTGTTAAATAAATGTTGATGGATTTCCTTCTTTTCCATTCGACATTCTTCTTTCTCTTTTACTCTCCGTGTTGTTTTTTAAAGAACCATCCTAATAAAATATTTAAAATAAAGAAAAATTAGTAAGGGTCATTTTAGTACTTGAAGTGTTATCTATAAGGATGCTGTAAATATATTGTTATCCACCTTTTATCTCAAGTGCAAATATAATTTGACTACAACTATCAGATAAAATAATCCCCAGAAAATACTAATTCAGGAAGAAACAACTGTGGCCTCTGAAATAAGCATGCCAGTGTCTAAGAAGTCACTTTAAAAACACTTCTGGCTGCTAGTGAATCTCTACCCAGTACTAACATTGGCTTGCATTTAATGCAGGAGGTAACGGGAAGTCCTTTGAGTTGTCTGGAAGCATCTAAGAACTTTTATTGCTGTTCTCAGAGTAGAGCCAAGGACTTAATCCTCATCTATAAAATGAGAACATTTGATTAGATAACTTACAGCTATAAACATTGTATGATTGGCTAATTATTTATTATGGAAGTTTAGCTCTTTAAGTGTATCTCACATGAATCAACTTATGTCAATTCAAGCCCGGTGGAACCAAGTCACAAAGAAAAATATTTGTTTTGCATTATCTTGGCTTGCACATAGTGGACTGCAAAATAATAATAATAATAATAATAATAATAATAATAATATTTTATCCTGAAGATAATTTTAAAATTTATACAGCTGTCAAGTAGCTTCCCCTAAGAGGTGTGGAGAGGGGGAATAAAAATAATAGAAGAGAGAAGGCTCAGAATTTTCTTCTGCCATTATTCAGCACCATCTTCTTTCTGCTGGAAATGACAAACATAAGACTTTCCCCCTCTCATGGTAGCCTCTTGTCAGACAAGAACTAACCCCTTATCTTTGGATGGATTTCCCCCAGCACTGAGCATTTTCACCCAATATGTTCTACTAAGTGGAGGAAGAAGGAAGAGCAGGTAGAGAATCTCTCTCCCAACATTCTGACACAATTTTTAGCATTTGTTCAGAAGCATACTGGAAGTGTCTTTGTCCTGAATACCTCTTCAGTCTTCATCTCCAATAAAAACAATACTTTCTACCATGGACATCTGAAAGACATAGGAGGGGACACATTAGGAAAAACGTTTCTTCAGTAGCCATTACCTTTTTTACCCCCTCCTCGCTTCCATTACCTTTCTAGAATAGAATTGCAGCGCTGCTGTTTCCTGTGATTAGCAATTCTATTTTTACAGCACTCACTCTAGGCAAGTTTGGCACCTGGTAATGCAACCATGCTCCACTGAACAGCCGTCAGCATTCAATCTACCATTTGCAAACTCTTAAAGGCAAATGAAAAGATGACCTTAATTGAAAATCAGCATAATCTTCTCCTATGGGGAAAGGCTCTTACACTTTTATCTAAATGTGTAAAGACCATCTCATGACAATTAATCTAATTATGGCCCCAGAAGTTAATACAGATCGGGTCTATCTTATCATGAATGGTTCCTCATTAACCAGCTCACTTGTCAATGCACAGGAAGGATCCCGTTAGAAAGACATTAGAAAAGAGAAGTTCAAATATTTCTCAAATGTTTTGTGTATACGATTGCGTGTGACCATCTCACCATTGAATCAATCAATCTTAATAATATTTTATGACAATAAGCTTGCTGTTGGGATGCATAATCAGTCAACCAATCAATAACTTTTATCTTGACACAAAGCCGAACTCTGAATAGAATTGTGCTATACTCTTGGGTAGGTCTGTCAGTTCAAAATACGTTTCGGCTGGGATTAAAATATATGACAAAATTGAAGGCTGCTTGAATGTACACTTCATTCTTTCATCCAACAAATATGTATCAAGTAATAACTATGTTTTAAAACTTTTCTTAGAAGATTGCACTGTGGTGAAACAAAGAAACAGACAGAAATAGACAAAAAACTTTGCCCTTTAAATCCCCCCTGTAAAATAAAGTGGGAGCAACAGACTTTAGATATTTAAAAACCCAAATAAATATCTCTATATGTAAAAGCCTAAGCTACTGGCCCACTGTTCAACCGGCTGAGTGTTCAACTGGCCAACCGTCAGACCGGTAGCTATAATGTGCACTGATCACCATAGGGCAGATGCTCAACACACAGTCATGGAAACATGGGACAGACCGATGAATTTCAGAGGGAAGAGGGAAGGGGACAGGTGGAAAGAGATTAGCTAAAGATCTTATATGCATACTAGAGGCCTAGTGCATGCATTAGTGCACCAGTGGGGTCTCTTGGCCTGGCCTGTGGGGATCAGTCTGAATCTGTGCACCAGGCATCCAACATCTCCCAAGGGGTCCCAGATTGTGAGAGGGCACAGGCCTGGCTGAACGTGCACTGGACAACTAGTATAATTATAAAAGACTAGTGGCCTGGAGCATGGAATTTGTGCACAGGAGTGGGGGGTGTCCCTCAGCCTGGACTGCACCCTCTCCAATCTGGGACCCCTTGAAGGATATCCTACTGCTGGTTTACAGGAATAGGGTCTAAACCAACAGTCAGACATCCCTTTCAAAATCTGGGACTGCTGGCTCCTAACTGCTCATGTGCCTGCTGGCCTGATTGCCCCTAACCACTTTGCCTGCTGGCCTGCTTTCCCCCAACTCCCACCCATGCTAGTGTGCTCACCCCCAACTGCCCTCCTGCTGGCCTTCTCACTCCAAACTACCCCCCCCCCCGCACTGTCCTGATCATCTACAACTGACTCCACTGATGGCCTGCTCACCCCCAACTGGCCTCCCTGCTGTTGCCCCACTGCCCCCCACCCCTGCCAGCCTGATCACCCAAAACTGTTATCCCATCCTGGCCCGATCACTCACAAATGCTCTCCCCTCTTGGCCTCTAACCACCTCTACCTCGGCCCTGCCACCATGGCTTTGTCCACAAGAACGTCCTGAAGGTCTCCCAGTCTAATAAACATATTTCCATTTTATTAGTATAGATAGAGGCCTGGTGCATGGATGGGGGCTGGCTGGTTTGCCCTGAAGGGTGTCTGTATCAGGGTGGGGTTCCCTTGGGGTATAGGGCAGCCTGGGTGAGGGGCCTGTGGTGGTTTTCAGGCCTGCCACACCCCCAGGAGGTGAGGGTCCCTGCTGGGAGGGCATGGCCAACCTGGGTGAGGGGCTGAGGGCTGTTTTCAAGCTGGTCACACTCCTTTCAGGGTGGGGGTCCTTGCTGGGGTGCCTCGCTAGCCTGGGTGAAGGGCTGATGGCTGTTTGCAGGCTGGCCACGCCTCCATAGTAAGAACTCTTACTCCAAGGGGGTGTGGCCAGGCTGGGTGAGGGATTGAGAGTCATTTTGCAGGCTGGTCACAGCCCCTTCAGGGTGGTGGGTGCCACTGGGGTCAGCCTGGGTGAGGGGCTGAGGGCTATTTGCAGGCTGGCCAAGACCCCCAGTGGTGACCCTCACCCCATGGGGGTGTGGCCAGCTGGGGTAAGGGGCTAAGGGTCATTTTCGGCTGGCCATGCTCCCTGGCCACCCAGGCTTCCAGCCCCTCCTTTTTATTTTTCCAGTGCCTCCTTGAGCGGAGACCAGGCCGGGCTGGAAACTTGGGTTGCTCCTGGCAACCCAGGCCCCCAGTCACTCCTTGAGCGAGGCCAGGGTCGGCTGGAAGCCTGGGTTTCCCCCAGTGATCCAAACCCCCAGCCCCTCTTTCTTTTTCTTTTTCCAGTGCCTCCTTCAGCAGCAGCCAGGGCAGGCAGGAAGCTTGGCTTCCTCTATCACCAGGGGCAACCCAAGCCTCCTCCTCTTTCCAGCTCCATGGCCACTGCCATCTTCATTGGGTTAATTTGATACTCGCTCTTGATTGGCTGGTGGGTGTAGCAGAGGGATGGTCAGTTTGCATATTTCTCTTTTATTAGTGTTGATTAGGTTGCTGTGAAATAAAACAAAGGTAGTTCTCTAAATTAAGTTGCTTTGGGATGGGGGAGAAGGTTTTCTCTAGAAACATTTAAGTTGAAACCTCAAGGATGAGTAGGATTCAACCAAGAGGAATGTTTAAAGGAAAAGTTTCAGGCAGAGGAAATATCAGCACCATCCAGTAGTGCTCAGAGATTCAAGTTTCACCAACAGAATCAACCGTGAGGTGAAATAATTGCTGTATCGTGTTTCTAAAAATTGGGAATTTCCTGGGTGACGACATGGAGTTGGATTATTCTTGTGTATAGAATCTATAATGAAACACTCCAGTGATTTTCTTGACTGGATACAATTTCACATTTATAATGGCTAAAAATAAACTCTAGCTAGTAAGATTTGTCCACCTAATTTCACCAAAATTAAAGTAGCAGCTTCTATTTAAGATTATATTGTCAAACACACAGATCTTGACAATAAGGTCATAAAACCTTAGGATTTATGCAATTAAATATGTAGAGATGATTTCAGATGCAAGGTAAGACCTGCGGATTGATATGCTTCTTTATAGGAGGAAAACTGTACCATTCAAAATCTAGTTTAAAATACTCAGAGGGTTTATGACCTTAAATAAGCATGTTACTTATTCTGATAAAGCCTGGTGGTTGTGCTATTCTCATAAGTTCAATAGCATTCAGAAACACTGCATTATTTGCAGAAGAATTCATGTATAGACCAAAGTCTATGAAGTTATATCTTAAAGTTCCGCAAAAGACAGAAATTTCTGGTCTGTATTATGTATATAACAACAGAACTGTCTTTCCCTCAGTGAAGTTGAAGAATGTGTTGACATTGTCTTAATTAACTTCATTACCCTTCTTAGAAAACCATTTTCCAAAGTGTATTCCATGGAACACTAGATTCAAAGGACACTAATAGATGTTACTTAAAGAAGGAGATTTAAAAAAAAATAGAGTATGTGGAAATGCCAAATTAAACAAAATAGAAAGAGTTATTGCCTAACTCTTAAGAACCCTTAAATTACTAATAATGTTCATTAAAAATATCAAAAAAGAGGATTTACTGTATAGTTAGTCTTTGCTAGATGCATGTATCTAAGGAATCTTTTCCCTTAAGTCATTGATGAAAATCAGCATGCTGTAGAGCATTCTTTGAATATGCTTTCCTAAAAACTTTTTTAAAAATTGAATTAATTAGATGAGTGGGACAGATATCTCCAGATCATTTTACATGGAATTTTATAAAATATTAGTTAATAAAACCCCTGCAAGTGTTATTATTTCAAATATAACATTAACAAATTGATACCAATAAAAACTAATAGTGAATATTAATGTTATCTTAATATTTGCTCCAGCAGAGTTCTTGCAGACTTAAGGACCTATGAGACCAGTGCAACCTGTGAAGACTGTGATGCACCTACTTTTCAATCATAACGAAGTCCAGCCCTTGTTAGAAGCTATTAACTAGGCTAATTTGTTTTGTCATTAATATGACATAACTTTAGTTATGTCATAAGACCTAAAGGGCACATTGACAGATAGCACTTACATGTTTATCAGTCTTTGTGTTTCTTCTAATGTTAGTAGACAAGAACATGCTCAAAGCTTAATATCTACTCTAGAAATATCTGGCATTAATTTGTCAACTTTGCTTTCCGAAAGCTTTCAAAATGCAGGCAAAGGAGTTTCATTTCCAGTAAGGATGTAGAAGTTTCTGATAAACCATTTCTCCCGTGAGAATAATTAGAAAAACCTAGATAATTTGGAGGATTGTGGATGCAAACAAGTTAAAAGAACTAAATTCCAGAGAAGGAAAAACACTTTTCAGGTGAGCAGATTGGCAGCTCTTACCTATTGCCTTCTCACCCGCAGAGGAGAAATAAAGTTTCCATATCTGGGTATAACCAGAAAATTGAGCTTGCCATACCTGATGGATTCTTATAGGAGAAAAAGAAACCACCATAGCTTTTAAGAGCAGTGCAGATTGCAAATGTCAAATTGGAATTCGGAGATGCCTCAACCACACAGCTGATTTCCACCACATGCTGATTTTCCCTCCATAGGACTTCTGTTGAGTATTAGGAATCATAGGAGTCTGGGACTGAGCTAGAAGGACAGAGAGAAGTCTGCAGTTTCATAATACTTAGAAGTCAAAGTCCTGCTTGAGGGAAGGTCATGCAATAATTTCAAGACAGGTGCCATTTTCTTGAAGTAAAAAGTAAACTAAAACATGAAATCTGCAATCCAGTTCTTACTGGCACAACATGATCAACCCCACAAAGGAAAGGACATGTATTTTTTGAGAGGCAAATGACGACACCTTTCAGGACTTAGAATTTTATTATACTAGTACATATTGTTTGGCATATAATAAAAATATGAAGTAGGAAAATATGACACATACTCAAAAGATTAATTAGCCAATAGAAGGGAAACCCACAAATGACCCAGATATTAGAATTCGTAGACAAATATTTTCAGTACAATCATAAATATGTCAAAGTAAATAGAAGAAAGATGGACAAAAGGCAAAAAAAAAACAGATGAATAATTTCAAAAGGGAAATTAGATCTTTAAAAAAGAACTAAAGAACTAATTATACATTATAGAACTTATTGATAGAACATCATACCAAAATTAAGAACACATTAGATGGGTATAACAATACCAGTGGAAGCAAGAATCAGTAAGACAGAAGACAGGACTATATAAATAATGCAACTTGAAGTACAGAGTGAGAAAAACCTTTAATAATAACAGCAGAACAAAGCATAAGAGACATATAGAATACTATCACAGTAGGAATTCTAGGTGAGAAGGAAGAAAAGAGTTCAGAAGCAGTAGTTGAAGAGATAATGGTCAAGGCTTTCTCCAAACTGATGAAAACTATCAAACCACAGATTTATGAATATGAAAAATTCGGTTTCTGTTAAAAGGAAAAAGCGGAGAAATGATACTGGCTAGCTTCCAGTTTTCATTCCTTTGGTAAGAGAAAGTTTTATGTCTGAGGACTTGAGCTGAGCTTTGCAAATAACATTGGAATTAGACATCTGGAGAGAAGGCGGGGATTTAAAGTTTTGTGAGTCCCGATATAGAAAGTCTCACTTTGTGTTAAATGAGAATACAATATACATTGAGAAGAGAATGACTAACCAACTGTTTGAATGGAGGTATTTTGTAAAGGAGCAAGGGAATCCTAAGAGAGATAGGCTGAGATTACTCAGTGAGAGGCCTTATATACCACGCTAAAGTTCTTGGATTTTATTCCCAAAGCTTAATTGAACTATTGAAGATTTTAAAGCAGGGAACTAACATGAGGAATCTGTAACTTGAGGAAGATTAATTTGGCAGTAAGTAGAATGAACTGGGAAAGGAAGAGAGTAAAGATGGGGAAGGGAGAAGTGCTCTGAATGTTGAAGTATAACCTGTCTTAGTTAGCATCAGGATATAATTCCTGAATTCAAATTGTGGCAGTGAAGGTAAGTAAAGTGGACAGGGCCAGGGAGGGCTGATCACTTAGCCACAAAATTCATATGCCATTTTAAGCCACTCTAATTCATTCTTCTTATTATAGAGTCTAAGTTTTCAGACATAATGCTGTACAATTAAAATACTTCTAAAATCTCAGCAAAAAAGCTCTCATATTCAGCAATATTACACAATTATGTGTCTACAGTGACCATAAGTTTACATCTCTAAAATGTAATGACAAATCCAAACCTATAGAAATATTTGAAAATTAAAAATGCATTGCCACATCTAATGTTCCAATTCCTACAATTTGAATTCTAATTTTATTCCAGATGGTACTGCACAAAGAACAAAGTTAATAATCCATATACTTTCAATTGTGAGACTGAGCTTAATGTGAAGCTTGGGGAAGTGTATGAATGGTTTTAAAAGATAGTCATTTTACTGTGACTTCATTCAGTTGAGACAGTCTGATTTTGATTTGACTTGATTTCTAAAAAACATGGATTGAAATCCATGGCAGACATGTTATTTATGGAAAATTTAATATCTTAAAGAAGCAAGATATTCTGGGTCTATGGAAATGGTTCAGTGAATGCTTTTTTAACCTCTTATTTTAAAATTTACTACTTTAAACACTACTTCACTATTTTTTTTCTCCTAAATTGTGATACCTGATTCTGGAACAATAGAGTCTATGGTTCAAACACAGCCATCGAGCACAAAAGTTAGTAAAATACCAACGTTATTGTAATTTTTAACACATTTGCTAATACTTTCCTTCTGCTGCATGTTTATATTTTCTTCTTGCACAGCCCCTCACTTTAATTTTGAGAGCCTGCATTTTCTTTTCTCTGGTTCAAGCTTTACACCAGCAAGGGCAGGATCTGTTTTGAAGTTCCATGCAGCATACTACATGGATGTGAACAACCTATTTGATGAACATATAAGATGTGCTTAAAATGATGAATACCTGCTTTTATCCATCTTCTAGAAGTCCAATTTTACACCTTTAATTACAAGTAGTTAAACAGTAAAAACTAATGTGAAAATGTGAGAAAATATTTAGATAATTTCCTCAGAGAGAATAATCCTGCTGCTAAAAGCAGCTCTCTCCAAGATGGCGTGTCTTTTTTTAAACATTACTATGTTTAACAGTGCTTGATGATGTTTTAACTATGTGATGATTTCCCAACTATAAGACTCTCCTTAGACTTCCAGTCAATCCTTATTAATTAACAGGGCACTTTCCCTGTGCCTCCCACTGTGCTGGCCACTGTTGCGCTCAAGCTATATAAGACATCTCCTTTTCATTAAGGGGATTATGGCCTAGTTAGGGAGACTGGCAAGGCTACTGCCTAAAAATAATGAGAGAACATTTCAGATGCTTTGCAATATGCTAAAGAAGAATGATGGTAATTGCTAGCACTTATTGAATGCTTGTTATGTGGCAGTCCCCGACTTAACCACTTTGGTGTGGGTTCCAATTACAAGGGCTATGGGCACTGCAGCAGCGATAGATTGGAATAGGCAAGACAAGGAGAGCATCACAATCACAATCATAGGTACAGTTCCTAAACTTTTGATGGGGTCTTCCTGAGAGAATCTGGATCTTCAGAGTAGTAAGGTCTGGTGTGGAGGTGATTGCAAAAAATACCCCCACATTTCACTCCTCTCTATATCCATGTGCTTTGCAAAATCATTTGCAGTTCATTTCATGGAGAGATCAACTCTACTTTCCACACCTTGAATACACGTTAGCCTTGTGACTTGCGTTGGCCAGTATAAAATGACAATATGGCAGTGTTGAAGTTCCAAACCTAGGCCTCAAGATGCCTGTGTATTATTTTGCTCTCTCTCTTACTCTCATGCTTTCTTGGACACATCCCTTTTGCTCTGAGAACATGCCTGACTTCCCCCCTCAATTACTAGAGACCATGTGGAGCAGAGCTAAATAGTCAAAGCCTAGGTTATTCCATAACAGCCAGCCCCTAGCTGACCTGCAGGTTCCTGAGTGAGCTTAGCTGTGATGACAGCAATAGCTAGCAGATATAAATGAAAAGCAATTGAATGTTGAAAGTAAGACCTGTTTACCAAGAGTTAGTTAAAATACTCTTTGATATATGGTCTTTACTTCGCCTTGCAAAACATCAAACACCCATTAATTTTTCTTGCCTTGCTTCTTCCTTCTCAATTTCTTTTGCTGGTACCTCATCTTCATGTTAGAGAGGTCAGAGCAGGCCCTTGGGCCTTCTCTCTAGCTATATCCAGTAGCTTATTAATTTTATCCAGCCTCTTAGTTTTCAATTCCATCTATGATCTGGGAACTCCAACTTTTATATGTTTAGCTGAGATCTCTCTCCCAAAGTCCTATCAACAATCTACTTGATATTTCACTCAGAAGTCCAAGAAGCACATTAAACTCATTGTATATTCAAACCTGAATTCCTGATCTTTCCTCTCATTCCTGCTCTACCACAGCCTTTACCATCACAGCTTATCAAGCAGTTGCTGCTTCTACCTTTGTCCCCCTGAAGTCTATTCTTAACTCAGAAGTCAGACAGATCCTTTTAAGAAATGTCACATCACAGCATATTTTAGCTCAAAAATTTTCAGTGGCTCTCCGTCTCCCTTTCACTCAGAGTGAAAACGGATGTGCTTGCTGTGGTCTCATGGGTCTCATGTGATCTAGCCCTTGTGAGCACCCTGAGCTTCTACTTCTCTGCTCCAGATGTTTTGTCCTCCTTGTTTTAACTCAAACATGCTATACATGACCGCACTTTAGAGCCTTTGCTCAAGGTGTCTCTTCCACCTGGAATTTTCTTTCTGAAACACATGCTTCTATCTTAGGGCTTTAATGAACTGCCTCTCCAGCTGACCATTCTTTCCCTGGTTATCTACATGACTGACTCCCCCACTGCATTCAAGTCTTTGCTCAAATGAGGCTTAATAGCCAGATAGAATATGTTTTGCAGAATATCCCGAGGGAAAAAAAATCAAACCTGTGCAGAGAATATTCTTGGTCACTTGTGTTTTCTCAATTCATGGAGTGGTCCTTCCCAACTGTCCTTCAACAAATATCGGTTAAACAAATGAAGGCAAGAAGATGTGATATTATTGTTTTTGGAAAATGGAAAAAAACACAAGTATGAGCTCAAAGCATGGCTCTTCTATTTGGTGGTGTGATCCTTTGGGCAAGATTTTTAACATCTCTATAAAATGGTAATAAGCTACTGCCTATTTTATGGAGCCATTATGAGGATTCAAAGAGTGAATTTATATAAAATGATTAGAGTAATGCCCAGCAGATTTTAAATATTAAATAAATATTGCATTTTATTAGTAGTAGTACCTACCTCATAGATTCAGTTGCAAGAACTGAATAAAATAAACTGTATAAAGTTCTTAACATAGTAAATGCTTAGCTGATAAACTAGTTTCTGTATTTCCAGGACACTGACTTCTCCTTCCCAAAAAGCTGTTAAAAATAGCATTCCACTCTTAGTGTACAATATGTTTTAAAAAGAGCCTTTCTGAAATTTTATTCTTCTTCCCACCTCTGTGCTATTTATTGATTCAGCTAAGGTCTTCCTGGGAATCTTCCTTGTTAAAGGTTGTTGGCTAGTATCTTTCTTTCCCTAATCTACTACCCCATGAATATCATGTTTTCTCCTATTAAGCCACCATTTGTTTCTTTTATTGTTGTTGTTGCTAATTCTCACCCAGGGATATTTCCCACCACATTGATTTTCACAGAGAATGGAAGGGTGGGAGAGAGACAGAGGGAGAAACATCAATGTGAGAGAAACATATTGATTGGTTGTCCCCCTTACATCCCTGACCAGGGCTGGGAATGCAGCCTGCAACTGAGATATGTGCCCTTAACTGGAATTGAACCCCTACTCTGCAACTGAGATATGTGCCCTTAACTGGAATCGAATCCCTACTCTCCAGCGCTCTATCCACTGAGCCAAATCAGCTAGGGCTCTTTCTTTTTTTTTTAATTAAAGAAGTTTAATGTTGACAGTATTACACAGAAAGGTTTTTTTTGTGTGCAACTGTAACATGACTAATAGAAACCTTGTATGTAATAAGTTCTTTACAAAAAATTGTTAGTATTCTTTCATTATGAAATAGTGTTTGGGATCCTAGAAATTGGCTTACATTGATGAAGGCAGAATAACTGACATTTTGTTAGTAACTTTTACTTATACTGCTTAGTAAGCACAGTGCCTTAGAATATATATTTGCTATCAGATCTTCTCCTGATAGAGAAGGAAGGAACTTATTATGCTGCTAACATTAATTATTTTAGACATAATGCCGAAAGAGAACAGAGAAGGCATTTGGAGAAATTTTTCTATAGGTCATTGAATCATCAGATTATTGTTCTGTGTTTCATTGATCACTATGGACTCTTATCTTTGTAGATATGAACAATTACTAAATTCAATGAAAATAAGATTAAAGCCTCACTAAGAACTAGAAAGATGATAATAGAAGATCTCATTTTGCTGGCCCTGGGAAGTTTCCCACTTACTGACTTGCCAACTCTTTCATGCATCCCTCTCCCCAAATCTATTGTGTGCTCTTCCCAGAAAAACTGAGTTCTATGATGTCTCAATTCCTGGAAATGATTCATCATGCCAGCATAACATTTACTACCAATGCATGATATTTAAGACACTCATTTTCCCAATTCCCTCATCAAATTGAACAGAGCTGATAACCTTTTTTGAAGGTGCATATTATCATATACTGAAGTGAATTCACCAAACTATTTCAATAAGTCATTATGTGGATTTGAGTAGGAGTTTGTTGAATTATTACATAAATTATTACATGAAGTGGCTGGAATCAATAGAACTGCACAGCTGAAGGGCGGTTGAGAGTTTCCTTCTGTAACTATCACCTTTGTTAGTGCATATTGAAACCACCACCTTAACCAGATGGTAGTGTGTGTGTGAATTTTGTGAAATACCTCACCACCACCCCCCCCCCCAAAAAAAATCAAACCTATTCATCTACATGATAGTGGATTTGGAGATCCTTGAATGGACTTTAACCATATTCTTTTTTCCAGGAGTGAAAACTCAATTCTACTATAAAAAGAGGCACATAATATATTGTGCAGTGAAAAAAGCATTAAACTAATCAGAAGGCCTAGGTTTATGATCTAGTGTTTTTTTTCACTTACAGGTGTGTGACCCAAAGCAAGTCACACTTTCTCTCTGGGATTTATGTCCATAGCAGTCAGACTTTTTGATTCATGGACTTCTTCCAGTGGTCACACAGGCAACCTAATTACCTTTGCAGGACACAATTTGGGGGAATTTTTTTTCTACATGCATAATCAATACGGGAATGGAAGTTTAATATGTATTAGGGTGTACAATATGCTAGTATTAGGCTGTTAATTCTTAGGTTTAGATTATCTAGAATTATACTCATTTATAGAAAATACCCAGATTTTTCTACATTTAGCTTTTATTAGAAAGATAAAATATGGCAAGACTATTCAGATCCATGCACTTTTCTTTAAATAACTATGATGTAGCATATTAGATTGGTTGTAATCTCCTCTCAACTGCCTCTTCCTTCATTCTTTCTGCACAATGATTACAAATGTTCAGAATGATGACCTCAAGTTATTGCAAGATCTTTAGGCATCAAAAAATTAAATTAAATAAACTATGCTAAAAATACCCTACCTGTTAGGGAGGAGTGTTATCGAACATTTTAACAAACGCATTGAAGGGCATGTTTCCAAGAAAAATAAAGATTACTTGGTGAAGCAATCAACCCACAGTTATTTATTGAACATGAATTTTTGTAGGTACTAAGGGGCATTAAGAAGTTTGAAATATGGTCTTACTCTCAAAATTTTTTTTTAAGGAAATATGAGCGTAGGAAAAAAAACTGTGATTAGTAGTAACATATGTGTTTATGGTTGCTATGGTAAGTTGATATTCACCTACCCTATATTGCTCATTGCTTCGAGTATGCTTTTCTGTGCTACAAAGTGTAGAGGTTAAAAACTACATTGCCGAGACTCTTTCAAAGCTAGAGTTCTGGACGCCAGGTAGATTCTTCCAATTAGAGGCATTGCATGAATCTTAGAAGACAGAGTGAGGCAGGAGCCTTTTGATTGCTGCTTTACTTGTTTTTGCTGGAAGCAAGGTTGTGGAGATGTTGTTTTTTTTTCTGCAGCCACATTGCAGCATCCAGTCACTCACTTTGTGGGTATAGAGAGGCAGTTGCAGAGGTGGTACCAGTGCCTTCCAAAAATCCTAATTTCAGCTGCACAAATAGCTATCACGACAAGTAGTTCCCCTGGCTTGCTGTGTTACGGATGTGGCGGAGGTGTTTTCGCTCTGGTAAGCCATTCAGTAAGTCTTGTGGAAAAACAACTACATGCTCAGCCTGCAGCCAATTCTGCTAACCCTTGCAATAGTTCTATGAGCACCCAGATCTCTGTATCAAATCCCTTTCCACTCAAAATAGCTGGGCTGATTCCTGTGGCCAGATGCAAATATTTGCTGTATGACAAATATTTGTAGACCAGCGATGCTGAAGAAGCTCAGAAAGGAGAGTAAACAGTGAGGACAAGAATTATAATGTAGAGTTTTGTGGGCTGGGTGACAAATGTACACCTTGAAGAAAAGATTATTGGACATCTGATAATTCTGTGAAGAGCTTGTACCAGATTTACATAGGGATTCATATTTATACTTTATATAGGTAATAATAATTTAGATTTTCCTCCAACCTACAAACTATAAGATCACAGAAGATCCTGAGGCTCACTGCATTTGGACATTTTGTTTTACTAACATCAACTTAAAAAGAGTTTCTTAATTTTCCAGGCTCCCATATACAAAATGACCCTCCAAAGAGCATTTTCTGTTGGTTTAGCCCCAGACCTTAAGAATAAATTATGAATGATTGAAAAAGTATTCCAGATATTTTATGGATAATGCTAAGCTAGCTAAAGCCAGAAAACTATAGACCAAAGGCTAAAAATTCTCCTGAGCCCATCCTTTTGTGCCAAAGTATTATAGGGATTTTAGTAGTGGTTTTGTGGCTTTAAGGTCTCATGTTTTGAAGGGTCACATTAGGAAGTGGTGCCGGGGGATTGCAGGAATGCTGCTGAAATGGACAGAAACCCCCATCATGTTAGGAAGCCCCAGTGTGTTACTTTCATGTTCATGTTGGAAAGTCCCTGACTCCCCAAGACCGACCACTCCAAAGCAGCCTGGTCCTCTGCTGGGCCTGGATCTCTTGTTAGAAAATGACATGTGTCCTTGGTGGCTTCTCCATGAGGATTAAAATGATAAGCAAACCTTCTTTACACTCATTCCTCTAAGTGATGGACCACTCCTGGCCTGGCCAAGTTAGTGCAAGTCTCCTCTGTAAATAAAGCCAGAAAGAACAGTATGCTGCTTATTTGCTTCTGAGAGCAGGGCTTATGGGCAGCTCTCCCTCTAAAGTGGATTGAGGAGAACTGCTACACATCAGTGACCACAGAGCACATCATTTTAGCTAAGAGCTGGACAAGACTAAAGTAACCAATCTTTCTATTTGCTTGGAACTTGATAATGGGTTGAGATGCAGAAAAGAATTTTCTTCAGAAGAGGAAGCACCAAAGAATCAAAGGATTTTCCTTTTTAGAAAACACAAGTGTCCATCCTTTGTCACTGTTGACCATGTGTATTATACCCCTTGATTACTAGAAGCATTATGAGATTGCAAATACAGTGCTAACCCTGTGAAATTGTTAATATGAATCTTCACACTCCAGATTGGTCAGTCCAGGGGCTTCCAGCTCTACATGGAACAGGAATGGGAGAAGCAGATGATATGGAAGTTGTCCTTTTTTTTGAAAATTAACTTTAGGAGAACTTTTAACGACCATGATAGGATCACACTACACAAAAGAAGCTACACCTATAGGATAGTAGCTTGCAACCTAAATGAAGTATCTTTAACATATTAGCTGGAACAGCCTTTGAATCCTGGCATTCCAGGGGGACTTCTTTTGCTTCTCAATGACTCTATCTTTCTCAACTTCTCACTCCCTCCAACCTTCTGAAATCTATGTGTTATCTATACTATAAAAGCATAATATGCTAATTAGATAGGAAGTCCTCTGGACATCCTTCCTTCTAGACAAAGCTGCAGCAGGGGGGTAGAGGGGGAGAGGGCCATGGCAGAAGTGGCAGAAGCCCCTGGCCACTGTGATGGTGGCAGGCAGGGGCCAGAGACCAGGGCCAAGGCCCTTGCATGAATTTTGTGCATTGGGCCTCTAGTATAGGAGGAAATAAATGGTCAGACCTTGAACCTTGTCTCTGTGGTGAAAAGAAGTCCAGATCTGGGCTGGCCTTATGCATAATTGTCAGAAAGAGCAATAAGAAGGCTCAATTCTCTGACAAATCACCCCACTGATGGCTATATTAGATATTCTCAGGAAAGGTCATTTCTTTAACACATAGCTCCCCACCCCCATTAAATACAAATGGATTTCCAGATAGTAAATGTTTTATGTTGTTACTATTTACAACCCAAGATAAATAACAAAATATAATTTTAAGTTCTTATTAAGGCTTCAGAGAAAGCATAGGGCACTAGGCACTTGCAGTTGAGAGATTGAAGGGATACTTGGAAAGGGATTGAGTACATTGAAAAGGCTGTTTTTTTAAAAATATATTTTTATTGATTTTTCACAGAGAGGAAGGGAAAGGGATAGAAAGCCAGAAACATCGATGAGAGAGAGACATCGATCAGCTGCCTCCTACACACCCCCTACTGGGGATGTGCCAGCAACCAATGTACATGTCCTTGACCGGAATCGAATCCGGGACCCCTCAGTCCCCAGGCCGACGCTCCATCCACTGAGCCAAACTGGTTTTGGCGAAAAGGCTGTTTTAAAAAATGCCTACTACCACCAAAAAATACCTCAGTCTGTGGAGCTTATATTGGCTCATTCAGCAATGTTTTAGAATTTGTTTTGTTTTCTGATGACCTATACAAGGAATCTTCCATTATTATGAACTACATGATCTCCAGAATGTAAGGAACCTTCTCTTTGTATCCTCCTTGCTAGAGATCAGTATTCACTGAATAAAATTTCTCCTATTGTATAATGACTAGAGGTCCAGTGCATGAAATTCATGCATGGAGAAGGGGGGTGTCCTTCAGCCCAACCTGCTTCCTCTCCAATCTAAGACCCCTTGAAGGCTGTCAGACTGCCCATTTAGGCCCAATCCTGCATTGGCAGTCACAATCCAGGAGTGCTGGCTCCCAACTGCTCACCTACCTGCCTTCCTGATCACCCCTAACCACTCCCCTGCCAGCCTGATTAATGCCTAACTGCTCCCCTGTCAGCCTGTTTGCCCCTTACTGCCCTCCCCTGTGGGCCTAGTCACCCCTAACTGACCTCCCCTGCAGGCCTGGGTCCCCCTCAACTGTCCTTCCCTGCAGGCCCACTCACTCCCAACCTCCCTCCTTTGCTGGTCTGGTCACTCCTAACTGCCCTCCCCGGCAGGTTTGATCACTCCCAACTGCCCTCTCTTGAAGGCCTGTCCCTCTTAACTGTCCTCCCCTGCTGGCCATCTTGTGGTGGCCATCTTGTGTCCATATGGGGGAAGGATCTTTTGACCACATGGAGGAAGTCATTTTGTGTGTTGGAGTGATGGTCAATCTGCATATTACTCTTATTAGATAGGACAAGGACAGGGAGTCTTAGTAGGAAAAGAAGATACAAGTGAAAACATCTTCACAGTTCCCCACAATCACAGTTCAGGAAATGAGAGTGGAAAAAAACAAAGGTCCTCTTAAAGATGAATATACACAGTGAAGCTGTGTAACTAGATTAAGGGAAATAAAAATATTTTGAGTTTATTGTCTTTTCTAAGCTTAAAATAACTGGTAGTAAACTTATTTTTTAAGAGTTAGGTTGATAACAATTTTCAAGAGCTTTCCTACAATATTTTCTCAAATAAATTTACTGCAAATAATAGTCTGTAATAATATGTGTTTATTGTGTAGTGATTTATAAGTCTTTCCCCATTACTTCAAAGATTTTTACATTGGAAGAAATTTATATTTCTAGAGCTTATTAGATTTGTCAGATATTATAACTTTGGTATTATTAAAGGTAATGCTGATTTTTGTGTGGGGTCTGGGAATTCTTTGAGGTGAAATATAAGTACCAGGAAATCCCAGAGATCACCATTGCAGGGAGAAACATTTCATGTTTGTTAAATTAAGAAATGGCATTTGACATGAGTTTTTCCTCCTTAACTCACAAGCTGCTGGGTTAATTCAAATCTGTACTTGTTGGGGGTTTTGTTTGGCTCGAAATTATAGGCTCTTAAAAAAAGGCACAAATGTTCATATATTACACACCACTCCTAATTATGAAATATAAATGACAGTACAAAATTGGCTCAATTTCCCATTTCAGATACCACATATGGTATTAAGTTCAATAAAGACAAAATGTATTGAAGGTACTGAAAATGGAAAGCTTTTCATTCTTCACATATGCTTCATACATTTCATCTTTGATTTTCTTATCATAGGTTTTTATGATGTGAAATAAAGCCAATTTCATATTTATCTATACGGCCAGAATGTGACCCTTTCTGAGCTTTGAGGACTTCTGGGATTTTGTGACTTTGAAAACCATAGCATTAACTGAATCATTTTATTCTATTAATATAGCTCCTTTGTAGAGAGGTTATTTAACTTGGTGATCATGTCCCTGCTAGAACTAAGAACTGGGAACTCAGAATCAGTCCCTTGCTCTTTAAAGAAAAGCATGAAAGGTACTTTTATCTACACTCTGAAGGATAGTTTGATCACCCACATACAGCACCAGGTATCCTGACCCTACTTAACTGGAATCAGAATTCTCTACTCTTGTGTTCTTATAGTGAACTGTGGAGACATGAGGAGAGAATAGCAGAACCAACAGGAGAATGATTAATTCTCAGCATCCCGTGTTCTCATCTGTTCTATGTTGTATGGTTTAAAATAAAGATGGGAGAGAATTTCACTGACAGGTGTACATTTATATGTCTGTATCTTATCCCTTTTCAGAAAACATTAAGTTACTGTCAAGAATACAAAGAAAGAGAAACTATAAGAAGACAGAATTGACTGGCATTTCACCATTTCTTGTCATTTGGAAAAGTCCAACTCTAAAAAGTCAAAGTTTGGGACTTGTCACATATTCCTCCTTTTATGAAGAGAAATTTGTCATTTTGATTATTATTTATCTCCACCTGACATTTTCTTTAGTTCAGGCTTATCTTCAGAAATTACAAATGTTGAATTTGTCTTTTTAATATGGCCCCATAGCTCTCTCCCTTTAATCTTGTCAAGGGTGTGAGTCCTAGATTTTAAGAATAAAGAGGGGTATTTGAAAACATCTAGTCCAGTCATTTCTTGTTTTACACGAGGAAACCTAGGCTTGAGTGTTCAAATACCAGTCCAAAGTTACTCAGATACTTGTAACAAAACCAAAACCAGATTTCACCCATCCCCAGTCTCATATCTCCTGTCTTGCTGCCTACCCTATGCTTATCTTTCAGTTCTTTACATTTCCCATACAATCCGTTTATTTCTTCTGGACATTGGTTTGCATGAATGGATGCTACCACCAGTCATGAATTCTAGTAGAGTTAATTCAAGCTTTATGGGAAATCCAGATATAATCTCAGTATTGTCAGGGACCTCACTCAGTTAATTTTTTTTCTGCATCATCTTTGATTATTAGACATCTGTCCTCTCTTCCAATTACTGTAATTCAGAGAATGCTTGAATTTCTGAGCTAAACCACTTTATGACTGATTAGAACTACTTACATGAAGAAATCTGCATTATTTTGAGCAAATATACCAACCTATAAATTCCACCAAATGGCCAAGGTTTGTTTCCCAATAAGGAAAACATTTCCCTATCCCAGTACAATAGAAGACTCTCTTGAGTGTAAGTACTTGAAGCTTTGAAATTGAAGAAGACATCGCCATGTCAGAGGACATTCCAAGAGAAATCTCAAATCCAAGACATCTCTTATGTTCCTGTAAGAATGACAGTTGCCATGAGAATGGGGAGAGGGGACGCTGTCCTTAGGCACTCCATGATTTCATTCCAGCTCAGCTTCTGCTGGGTCCTAAGTGCCTGCTGAGATTTTTATAGAGATCAATCAGCTGGACCTAGCAGAGGAAGTGCTGGGTCCCTCTGCACCAGAGTAAGGAAATATGATTTATTTAGGGCTTATCAAGCGGTTCTAATGTCCCTGCCTTGCCTCCCTCACAGAAAAACAAAGGAATTCTGATTTCATTATAACTTCAGGCTCTTATTTTCAGTCATAATTCTTGGGTGGATTTTAATAGTTTCTAATTAAAAGAAGAGAGCACTCTAATAAACCCTAAGCTGATCACCTATAGATCCACGGATGTATCCATAGTGCAAGTCAGATTCTAACTCTTTAGCTCTTGACTTTTCTGTAGCTGTAAATATGAGGAAGCAGCTCAGACTGGCTTCAACAGGATCTTCAGCGTGACTCACCCACTGTTGGGAATTTCAGTGGAAAATACAGTTAGTGCATCAGGCTATTTTGCAAACTAATGAGAAATCTGACTCTGTCCTTGGAGGGAGACACCACTCAGAAGACAACACAGCCATGTTTACATGGAGGGGAGACTGGGAGCCTGAAACAGGCAGCCAGGAGCCACCTAATGTGAAATCCAAGGCTGGATTTTTGTATTGATCTAGGAGTGGGACAAGAAAGAGCATTCCTTTATATGAAAGCCTTATCTCTGGAGAGTCTGAAGCATTCTAGGGAAGCCGCTGACCCATTCATCACCATTATTTTGTCAGGAAATAGGAAAATTGGATGTACATTAAGTCCTTAAATAGGTTTAGCAATATCTTTGCTAGCTTATAGGCAGAACACCAGTTTGCGTCATCAAAATCAGTGTCTTGCTTAGGTATTCCTGAATATATGGATGTGGTAAAAAAAGTAGACCATTTCTAAAACACTTCCCAAAGGCATTCTTACATAAAAAAACATAATTCCCTTCCAGAGTGGTAGTACTTAGAGTGCCCAGTTCAAAGCCACTTTTCTTGACTAATAGGCAGATTTATCTTAGAAGGCAGAAATATCCTGAAAACCAGTGTGCTACCAGCCAGGCCCTCACTATTATTCTGTTGCAGGAAGTCTGTGATGTGCTTGTCATATTATGAGTAGGGCTTTTAATACTTATAAGAACTTATTTAAGATACACAGAAAGATATACAAATCCAATGAAACTTTATGATTCATTATTCAGCAGAAGAAAAATAACGACACATCAATTGGAAGCCTCTCTATGCTACCCCCAATCTCATCTCCCCAGGCCCTTGTGTGGTTTTTCCTGAATTACATGCTTTTTATTCGCAAGCATTTAGTTGTAAAATTAGTGCATATAAGTGAATACTTATAAACTTTATATAAAAGATAATTTGTACATCTTTTATTACAATTTGCTTTTTTTCACAATATCTATGAAAATTCATTCACATTAATAATATAGCTTCAGTTCATTTTCATTTGTGATTAACATTTCATTTACTTTTTCAGATTCCAATGAACAGATATGTGGGTGGTTTTTATTTTTATTTTTTTAATTTATTTTTTTTCACTGGCCAAGGCAAATTTATTTTCATAAATTGGGCTGCCCTCCTATATTTCAATTGAATGTCTGTTTTTAAGCCTCCCTTCAACAATAAATGTCTCTCTATCATAGCTTCCAGAAGTCTATCTGAAATAAATTACAGTTTTATAATTTTTTGCATGGCTATCAAGAGAGTACAGCAATTTCTTAGTTTACTACACTGTCAAGAATATACATATCTGCTTGGTGCATTCAAAAGCAATCACTGAATTTTTCAATGTAAAGAAAGGAAAATAGATACCTATGCCAAAGTGAATGCGTGTAAACAGCCAACAGAGCTGACATTACAAAGGAAGCTAGAGATTTGTTTTGGGATGGTAGATTTGTTGCAGAAGATACATTGAAAGGGCCAGTAATAAAGCTCTGAGCTTGGTCTTGGATTTCCACAGTCTCTAAGGGGGAAGAAAGTCTGCCTAAGAACAGGATGTTAGTTGAGGGATTGTGTCAAATGAAAAAAACAAATGGATGGTCGGCCACCAAATTTTCCTCTGGCATAAGCATGCAGAAGGTGGCAATTCCAGCTGTGGCACCTGCCACCTCTATGCCCTCCTCATTTATTTCCACAAAAGACTTGTGGACAATTTTTTATATAAAAAGATCTCCAGCTCTTGACATGCCAGATAGATCAGCCTTGCTATTAAAGAGATCCTCTAGACCCAGGCTGGCCAGATGAGGGTTGAGGCTGTACTTCTCTTCCAGCTTGAACCTGGGCAGGTGGATGTTGACTTCAATGGAACTCAGATTTTCAGGTTTGCTCTACTTATGCAGTTTTTCCAAGGTCAATTGTTCTTTAATTTTCTTCAGACCTGTGGCCTCGTCCTCGATGTCATCTGGCAGCAGGATGACCATGCTGAGCTCCCTGTCCTGGTAAAGCAACTCCAGCACCCTGCACTTAAAGTCCTCAATGTAGCCAAGTGGGGATTTGCTCTTCTGATACATCATTTTCACTGTTTTCGTGTCTTTCTTATTCAATCTGAAAGGTGTATTGATTGTGGCCTTTTGACTGAATTCCTCCTGCTGGTTTCCTTTGAAATAGATGGCATTAACTAGCACAAGTTTAGTGCTATTATCAACCATGCCTGCAGCCAACAATTCTGGAATTTTCCCTTCAGTCTGTGCTTTTTTTAAAAAAAAATTAAATCTTTATTATTCAGATTATTACATTTGTTTCTCTTTTTTACCCTCCATAGCTCCCCTCCACCCAATACCCACCCTTCTCTCTGCCCTTCCCTCCCTCCCATTGACCTCATCCATAGGTGTATGATTTTTGTCCAGTCTCTCCCTGTATACCCCTCACCCCTTTCCCCCTGAGAATTATCAGTCCACTGTGCTCCTGATTCTATTATAATCACCAGTTTACCTTTGACCCACTCGTTTATCACCCTTCTTGCATCTTCAGAGTCTCGCTGAAAATCTACTCTGGCCAGTTCAGCTCCATACATTTTCTGGGTTGAAGCTAAGAACCCAGGGAGGAACTCATAAGTTTTCTTTCCATGTAACCTATTAGCAAGTTTCAGAATATAGGGAGCACCACGCTTGTTGATTATCAGCATTCAGACTCTGAAAACTGGAACGAATCTCCTCAACCACATCGAAGGGAAGAGTCTTGGACATCTGTGCCGTGGTAGTGCCTCTGGTCCCCAGAGAGACCATGGCTAGCACTGAGGAAATGCTTATGGGGGAGATGAAGATGTTCCCAGAGGTATTGTTGTCCTTCAGGGTGCGGAAGAGGTCCACTGCGAACTGGGTGTTGGCCAACCTCAGCTGCTCCATGATGAGGCAATCCTGACTTCTCTCAAAGCTTGTTTCCACAGAGATGGCAAGGAAGGAGAGTTGTGCTGGCTGTTTCCCCATTGCTGGCGGCTTGGGAGAGACTTGGGATCTGACAATCTGGTTTTTATTTTGGTTAAAAATGTATTCTTTCAACTTTACTAGATATTGTAAAGTTGTTCTTGAAAGTGGTTATACTAATATATAATCAAATGGGAGATGTATTAGAGTTCCTATTGCTTCCTATCTTCACTAACATTTGCTATTGTCAGCCTTTAAAAATTTTTGCCAATCTAATGGTATCTCATTATGGTTTTAATACCCATTTCTCTGATTTCTAGTGAGGTTAAGCAGGTTATTGCTAAAATTTACATATTTTATACTAAATTTATTTTCCCAATTTTTTTCTTCATTTCTTATTTTAAATATTGCCCTCCTTCTCTCTGTCTCTTTTTCTTTCACTCACACACACACACACACACAAACACCCCTCCCCCCAATGATGTTCACTGGTATGTGTATTAGGACCTCTCATTAAACAACAAACTTGGAAAGAAATTTTCTATTATGTCATATTGGTGAGAAAATAAGATTCTTATTTTTATTTCCATTTGGGGAGAAAATGAAATAAATAATTTCTTACTTTTTATTTATATTTGGGGAGACATTTGGGGGAGCCCCTAATATTTGAGCTGTTTTTGCATAAAATAAAACAAAAAAATTGGCCCTGTTTATGGATTTCTTTAAAATTCTTTATAAGTATAGATGTATACATTGTAGGTATCATGATATTTACTAGAATTAGGTAACTAAGTTATATATGTGTTTTTGTTAGGGGGTTTCCTCCCCCGATAATATGTTTTCATCCATGAAGTATTACTTGCAGAGACCACAAAAGCATATTCCAGATAATCTATGTCTGATCATGCCTGATTTTCTATACATTTCTTGGCTCTGGCTTGGATTCTATCCAAAGGTGAATATTGAAGGGATAAGTTGAACTCTATTCTATGTATTCCGTTTACTATAGTCATGGGGAGGGGGACGATGTTTTCCTATAGGAATTTTAGCAAAAGTGTTGGAGTTTAAATTTCTTGTGTGGTTTTTCCTTTATGAGGATTAGCTGCTGTGCAATCCTGAAAAGAAAATGCTAGGTAGAGCTAAAATTATAGATTGAGATAGTATAAAACCAAGGGTGGCTTTTGAGTCAAATTTAATAGGAATATAGAACGCTTTACACTTTCCAAGTTTTCCTCATTCTGTTGGGACTCTTAAACTGAAATAATAATCTCTTTTCTCCTTTAAATAATTCGTGTCCTACTTTTAAGATTACTAAGGGAATCAAATAAAACACATGCAGAACTTAACATCAGCATTACTAAAACATATGTGACAGTCTGCATAAACTCTACTAACCTTGTAAAAAATCAATTTAAGACCACAGATAAAATCACCTAAAATACAGATCAAAATGTATTTGAATAAAAAACATAGGTTTGGAGGGCAGGAAACACAAGATTTACTTTTGGCTTTGTCATTGCCAAAATCTGTGCCTTCTGAGTAATCCTTCTTATGTACCTGGATTTTATTCACCCTTCATACAGTTGGGTGATAGTTTTTTCTTGTCTGCCAGAGATATTGGGAATATTATGGTCACTTTCCCAATATTACTAGGCCAATATTACTAGTGTTGTGGCAAACACTAGTGTTATACAAGATGGTGTGGCTCTTACAGAGTCATGGAACTGGCATTAGATCTAAGGTCATTTACAAAACACAGAAGTGCGTGATTAGCTACTATTCTTCTTGGATCCATGTTTCCATGACCATATTCCCTTGAGTAGACCTAGATTGTTTAATTTTTACTTAACCGAGCACTATCTTCTTCATGTTTAACCAACAGTTTAAAAACATCAACTTCAATATGCAATAGATTTCTTTCTATCTTAATATCTAATGGATTCCCCTTATGAGAATCTAAGTGAGAGGTAAATGAGGTGCTACAAATCAATGAATTTTAAGATTTATTTCTATAATTCTGAGATCACTTTCTCAATTCTAATAGTTCCAAGCAACCAGTCTCTAGTCCTTGATCTTGACCTTTGGACTTGGGTCTATAGTCTTCGTAACTGGGAGTCAGCCCAAGTATAATTCTTATCTGGCTGCAGTCCAAAACTTTGGTAAAACTCCTAGCAACAAAATATCTATAAACAAAATTAACTAATCCATTACTTACATGTGATTTGAAATCACAGCCATTACTTTTAAAAAGTCATATAAAAGTATCTAAACACTTTATACTAGTATTTGCTAAAAGATGTTCTTCAGCAACATGACAGTTTTTAGGAACACAATGAATTAGGTTTTATGGAAACTTTTGTATTACTTCTCATTACACTTGGTCTGTAACTACTCTGGACAACTACACTGAGCACACATGTGGTCAGGGACACATTATGGGCATTCAACCTCTGCAGTCTCACAGAGCCCATGTTCAGAAGGGCACTGTGCTTGGGTGAAAGTTCTGTCATTGTCTTCTTGAAATTTTTAATTTTCTCTTTGAACTTGGGTTTTGCAATTGAAGTTTGCTAGGTAATGAAGCATGGGCATGAGAAAAAGAGATATCCACCCTCATTGTCTCCCTATTTGTGTATGGTGTTTACCATGAACACACAGTTCCAGGTGACCCACCATGTGTGGGAATTCACTACTAATAAAAATGAGTATAAGGTAAGTTTCTTTCATCCATGACTGAATAAGCAAGGTGATGACAGCCCCCAAAACTACATTCCATTAGAACTAAAATTGCTTTGAACTCAGAAAGAAGGCAACTCCATCTAAGAAACACTAATAACCAAAGAATCCTATTAATCCATTTTTATCTGTGCTGCTTCCCTGTATTAGCCAATGGCCTATGTTGAAAATGATGGAATGGTAGGACAGATGGAAGGAATGGTAGGACAACCCAGAGCTACTTCCCTCTCCCCCAGTCTTTTCTTATGCATCAGTAAACAAAATGTAGAGTCGATGCATATTAAGAAGTGAAATTGAAAAACAGAGTTGATTTTCTATACCATTTTTACTGTCCTGGCAAGAAAAAGTACACATATATGTGCAAACTGCAAAATACAGATTGTGTAAATTGTTGATTTCCCTATTGAAGAAACATGCTCTTATATTTTCAGGTTAAATTTGTATTGTATAATATAAAAAAATGAATGGTAACATGTTAATAATTCAAAAGAAAAGTGTGTGTGTTTTTTCAATTTTCACTTAGAATAACATTAAAAGCTAATAAAAAACTCTGTGGTATGCCCAGCTGGCATGGCTCAATGGTTGAGTGTCGATATATGAACCAGGAGATCACAGTTTGTTTCCCAGTCAGGGTACTTGCCTGGGTTGTGGGCTCCATCCCCAGAGTGGGCATGCAAGAGAAAGCTGATCAATGATTCTCTCTCGTCATTGGTGTTTCTATCTCGCTCTCTCCATATCCATTCCTCTCTGAAATCAATATATATAAAACTCCATGGTACACCAAGAGAAAAAAAAAACACAGAAAAAAGGAATACAAATTTAGTGCTTTTAATAGCAATTTCCCTGCCTGCTTTTTGAACAAGACTTATATTTTCATTTAGTATGGGCCCCTGAAAACTATATACTTATAGTAAGTTGTGGTAGGTATGAGCAGTGAAAAAAAAAGATTAAGAATATAATGCCTCAGATAAGAAAAAGAGTGAGGGAAGGGTATAATAGCATTTCAAGTGGAGAGAACGAACCCCCAAAGAGTTACGGGGCTCTGTGGCCTGGGTTGGTTAAACTGGCTCCAAAGCAGAGAGCAGGAGCCTTCATCGGCCTCCTGGTCCTGCTCTGGATAACTGTTCCAATGCTGGCCATCGTTCTTTTTTGTTTGTTTGTTTGCTTTTTTATTCCCCCACTTTCATTCTCTTGATCCCTAGTATGCTAAGGTTAATATAACAAATGTAAGTCAGGTAAAAAGGTGTCTGATAGCCAGATGCTTTAGCTGTTATCTGTTTCTAAGGCAGAACTCCATCAGCCCAGGAAAGATGGGTAAATAGTGATGTTAGGGTTTGGGACTGAAAGAAATTGTCAGTATCTACCTTTTCCCAAAAATATAACCTTAGAGGTCTTATAAGTTAAGTTTGTAAGTTTTATCTTATCTAATAATCTTTTATTCTCACCCTTCATCATTAATAATTTTACGCCTATTAATTCTCCTGCTTAAGCATTACATGGTTTTGCGCCTGGGGCTTTTCCTCTGAAACTTTGCTTTTCTTCTATTTTTGAAGTGTTAAATGTCTACTTTCATCACCTGTGTCAGTTCAGGTCCCCTTTTCCCTGCCACATTCTCATCTGGTATTTCTTTCTTTCCCCTATGATGCTGCTACTTTGGGAGAGCTATTTCTGGCCATCAGAACATGTGAAGACCACAGAAGACAGGCTCGAATCCAGGGGTAGAAGCTGTGTGAACAGTTTCAACAGTTGACAAGATGACAAAAAGGAATTAGTAGATACATATGTTAGTGTTCTTGCTTTTGGGTTGGGCAGCTTTGAGACATGGTGTCATCCAGAGGTCAGTGTGGCTCACAGTGATTGACTGATTATTACACCTTATATTGCCTTCATTCCTTCCTTCTGGAGTGGCCTCCCAAATAAACTGGCACTCAGATCCAATTCATGGTCTGCTTCTGAGGGAACCCAATATTAGAGAGATTTTTAACCAAGGTCTACCTGAATCCAAAGGATGAACTCGTAAGCACTATGCTATCCTGTTGCATCTCTTAAAATGTGGCCTGTGGAGCCCTAGGCTGGTTTGGATAGAGTGTTAACATGTGAACTGAAAGATCCCATTTCGACTCTGGTCAAGGACACCTGACTGGGTTGTGGGCTCTATCCTCAGAAAGAATTATTTCTCTCTCTCTCTCTCTCTCTCTCTCTCTCTCTCTCTCTCTCTCTCTCTCTCCCTCCCTCCCTCTCCCTCTCCCTCTCCATATATATATATATTTCTCTCTCTCCCTCTTCCTTCCTCTCTGAAATCAATAAAAATATATTTTAAAAAAACGTGGCCTATGGAATAATCACTTTAGGATTACCTATTCATAACTGTTAATAATGAAGACTCCCAGATAGATGGGTCTTAAACAGAGTTTGAGAATAAACTTTAATATTTGGGTCTTAGTTAAGATTTATAAGATTAAGATGTATTTTCTTTCTATATGTAATCATTACATACAATTTCAAATCACTTAGACTGGCCCTAAGTGATTTTCTATCTTCTCATTTTGTGTTTGTATATATATATGATGCTTATACTGTATGCTTATTCTTATGAACAGATTTCAGTATAGGTCAAGAACATTCAACCAGTTAAAATAAGAAAATGTTCTAATCACAGAAAAAAAAATCCAAGGAGCAGATAAAATGGTTCAAAGCTAAGAATTTTTGATCCTCCATCCTCTATCTACCAACCATTTCCCATGAGGCCTTGAAAAGGCCAGTTAACCTCTTAAGACCTATTCTTTCTTGTGTGTTAAATGGGGCTCATCCTTATGATGTAAGGGCACTAAGCAGATGAATTATTTAATGTTAGATGATCTATAATCTGTCACATGGTATTATTTTGAAGATGCCCATCCATTATTCATTGCTAAATGCACTTATCTTACATTATTAGAATATACAGTCTCTCACAAATTTCAGATATTATAAACACCTTTTTAATAGGTGGCAACAAGATACATGTGGTGGGATATTTTTAGCTAAAATGAATTAATCTAGGTGACGCAGAGTGAAATGTTTTAAGGCTCTATAAAACTACTGTATTTGTCTGTAATTCAGCAGACCCAGGGCATTGAAGGATGTAACATCACAGTTTGTCTTCTTTGTAAGCAACTTCAGAGATTTATGTCACACAGTAATGTGCAGTTGTGTGGTGGCATGAATTTGAATTGTGCCCACTGAGAGCATGATAAGTGGGAGCCCGTCACAATAGCACTGAGGGAAGCAGCTGGCTTCCCATGTGTGGCTCACCTTAGCTGTGTTCTCCTCTCTGATGCAGTAGCTGTTCGTAAGTGATAAAACCTTAGTATTTTTATGAAAAATGGCTCTTCAGGGAGAAATAAAGCATTGCTGGAGCTGGTAATGAAAATGAGGAAGTCTAAGAAGTACTTAGCCAGAAAAGATGGATTTTTAATAAATTAGAGTAGAATGTTGAACTTGGCAGATTTAAATCTTTGATATGACAAAATCCATCAAATGGGTATATGAAAACCAGAAAAATCACTTCATGAAATTATTTTAGCAAGTGTCCTCACCAAAAAATCAAAATTTTAGTCATTTGTTTTTACATTTTTGCTTTTTTAAAAAGAAATAGTTAACCTGAGGGTCAGAAGGAGTTTTCAATTTTCACTTTTGCTTTGTAGTATTTTATAAGAGAGGTTACATGTTACAGTAGCATGCTTTTGTATTCCTTTTATCTATTTTGATAGTTTGAGTTAACTCCTTTTTTTTTAGGAGGAAATCATATAATCTCTGAATGAAAATGTTACTTCCTCCTTTTTGATATTTGAACCATTAAACTCTCTATTGTTTTTGTATTTTATCAGCACTTCAGAAATAATGTTAAAATATAGTTCCTGACATGCTTCTATTGTTCTTAAATTTAACTGGAATATTTTGAATATTTCTCAAGGTGTACTTTATAGAATAGGTAGCCTCCTCAAAGAAAGGCTTTTATGATAAATTAAGCTTAGAAATTATTCATGCTCTGTTCCCAACTTAGAGTCAAAGAGTATATCTACTTTCTTGTTAAATATGCTGAGCAGCTCTATAGTTTAATATTCTATGGTTTAATTGTTATATAATCCTGGGATAAATAGTCCTCCAGAGGTTAAAAAAGAGGGAGCAATTTCTAATATCTTATAAAGCCAACATAACCTTGATATTATAATTAAGGAAAAATTGTATTTTTTACTGGTTTTTAATCTCATCCTTAAGTAAATAAGCAGGTATATCATCATTTATTCTCAGAGCAGCACTATAGGTCTCTGGCAGTCACTATAGAATGGATACAAAGCCCTCTAATTATTGAAATGAAGTCACAAATAAAAGCTTCCCATAGTAAACAATTACTGTGCTAGAGATTTTTGACCACTAAGTTTTGTTGAGTACTAAGACAAAATGAATCTACCTTTCCTTCTGTAGACTTCTGGATTAGTTTAATCTAAGAACATAGACAAAATATGTAAAACGTTGATCCATTTGCAACTAGTTTTCCTGCCGAACCAGGGAGCTTTCAATTCTCTGCTACGTGACTGCACTTATAATCTACGATTTTCCACCTCACATTGTCTTATTTATCAAAACAGCCTTGTTGTCCAATTTTTCCATAAAAAATTGACTACATACTAAACTTTACAGAGCAAAACTTACAAAATACATATAGAAATATAAGTTCCTTTTCTGTTTCATAACTTAGGACCATGTCTGTATAAAAGTTAGTTTAAAATGTTTGAAAGTTCTACAATGCTGTTTGTTTTGATTAATAGCATCTGTGTTCTTTGGTGAGATTTACTTAATGTTCTGCTTTGCTTGGTTCTTGGTCAAGTTTTGACATCATACATCCATTTTACCCCTATATTTTGAGACAGTCTATATATTTTAATTATCTGTCCTTAAAGATTTGAAGACTTCACCTATAGTCTGTACTATAGTAGTTTTGAATAATCTTACAATTTTTTTCCATTTCAGTCATGTTTATTAGTATATTTAGGCTTTCTGTAGTCTCTTTAATCAATATGGGTAATGTTACTTTTTCTTAAAAAGTATCATTTTTTAAATTTAGAAAATTTAAGATATATCTATTATTTATAGCTATAAGGAAATGTGCCCTATACCATTTTCTCTCATGTTTTCCTCATGTTGGAAAGGAAAAAGAGAAAGAAGAGAAAGACAGTGATAGTAATAAAAGCATATGTGGACTGAAAGAGACCCACTGTGGGAGAATGGAATATTAAAAGCTGCTTTTTTTTTTCTACAGACCTCTTTTATTTATTGAGGTAACATTAATTAAGAACAATTTCCAGCCAAAACTGGTTTGGCTCAGTGGATAGAGTGTTGGCCTGAGGACTGAAAGGTCCCAGTTCGATTCCTGTTAAGGACATGTATCCTGGTTGCGGGCACATCCCCAGTAGGGGGCGTGCAGAAGGCAGCTGATCAATGTTCTCTCTCATTGATGTTTCTAACTTTCTATCCCTCTCCCATCCTCTCTGTAAAAAATCAATAAAATATATTTTTTAAAAAAAGAACAATTTCCAGATGTACAACATTATAATTCCAAATATGAATACATTATAATGTGTTTATCACCAAAAGTCATCATATAATTGACACCCTTTACCCACTTAGCCCTCCAGTCACCACCCTTCTGGTAACCATCAGTCTGCTCTCTGTATCTATGGATTTGTCTTGTTGTTTGTTTCTTTTTTGTTTGAAAAATCATTTTGTTTTTGTCTTCTTTCATCTGACCTATTTCACCTGAGATACTACCATGTGATACAGCTATTCTTCTTTTGAATTTTATCCCAAGAATATGAAAGCACTAATCTGAAAGATATATACATTCCTATTATTTTTCATTTCATCTATTGTTTTGTTTCAATGGCAAATTTGATTTTTCTATTTTAACATAATTTCACTTATAGTTTTGTTACTATCCTGCTAGTAAAGTGAGTTTATATTTCCTGAAATTAATCTTTTTAGATATTCTACAAATGTCCATAACTTCCTCTTATGGATACAATCCTTTTGTGGTGGCAAATAATATTTTGATCAGTAAGAACATGAATTGAGAACCAAGAGGCAAAAATGGTGTACTTAATTGAAGCCCATTATGTTGAGCCCATGGAAATATAGTACAGCTCATTTAAACATCTATAGAAGTGCATTTCTCTAGAGAAAAATAACCAAATGAAATGCCCATTTTCCATGTTATGCACAGTCATCAATTTGCATAGCTAGAGGGAGTGTGGCGAAGGAGGAAATGCTAGTGGTACTGTAAAACTTTGTGGATTAATCTGCATATCAGATGCCCAAAACTGGGGATATTACATTTAAAATGACCTTCATGAATTATGAGTTTATTTTGGAAAGAATTTGAAAAGGAGGACTGTCTCATGAATGTAAAATATTTAGATACGCTGAAGCAACACAAGCATAATAATGTCTGTGCTATAGAGGTACAAATCTAATTTTCTCATATTCTCCTTCTTCCTTCCAGCTAACCCAATTTCTTAAGATAAAATGACTGAGATGGTTCAGCAAAGACCAAGAAAATCAGGTGAACAACTGTACAATATTGACCTACACCATGAGCCAGAAAGAATTACATGTCACTTGGGAAATAAACATTTTTATAGTATTTAGTTTACAAATCACCTTGAACACTGGAATCTTATATTCTTCTTATACTGGAAGTATTATTTTGATCACTTTCTGCTTTTTAAATAGAGTAAACGAATAGTTAGATGTTAAATGACTGATTCTTTGCTCCGCTACTAAGCACAGATTTGGGATATAAACCCAGATGGCCTGGCTCCAAAACCCATGCTTTCAAGAGATAACAATGTTGGGAAGGAATCCAAGATGGCGGCATAGGTAAACACCTATACTGCTGCCTCGCACAACAATTTCAAAACTACAACTAAAAGACAGAACGGACATCATCCAGAACCACTGGAAAGCTGGCTGAGTGGAAGTTCTACAACTAGAGGGAAAGAGAGGGGCTCACGGAGACCCAGAGGAGCTGCAAAAAGCTGAGGTACGGAGACGCGCGCTGAGAGAGCGGTGCTGGAGTACCAGGCTGGCTTTCTCTGGCGGGAGGGAAACGGAGACTCCCAACGGCATTGAACCCCTTCTCTTACGACACTAAACCTCAGATCCAGCCGAAACTCATACGGGGGGAGTTTGGACTGTGAAAAGGGAGAAGTGCACGGAAATTTAGGGGAGTTGCAAAGGCTCGGAGGTCTAGTCGCGCAGGGCACCACGCGGAGGACGGATTGCTGATTGTGCCGCTGGCATTCTCGAGTGGGCGGGAGACAGACCCTCCCAACTGCGCCGCTTCTGAGTCCACTGGGCCCCTGTTTTGGGCGAAACCCTGGGGACCTAGACTCGTGAGGTCCTGGTTCGCAGGGGAGCCGGAAAAGCAGCGGTTGGAGGCGCTGCGGGTGCGCGCGAACAAGGACCGCTCCAGCCATTACCCAGTCACGTGAGACTCAGGGGCCGTGGAGGGCGGGGCCGACTGGAAGCAAGGCGGTCCCTTAAGCCCTGAGACTCCACCCTCCCAAGCTCAGCAGAGGCTTCTGCGGCTGAATCCAGCACAGAAGTTTCCCCGGCACAGTGAAAATGCCGAGACAAGGGAAGGGATTACAAGCAAAAGAAATGGAGGAAAAAAAAACGACTGGATATAGAGTTCAAAACCACGCTTATAAGGTTTTGCAAGAATATGCTAGAAAAGATGGATAAATTTAGTGAGACCCAAGAGAAGATAATAAATACACTGACTGAAATGAATACTATTACGCAGAGTACTAACAGCAGACTAGAGAAAGGCAAGGATCAAGTCAAAAATTTGAAATATAAAGAAGCAGAAAACATTCAACTGGAAAAGCAAGAAGAGAAAAGAATCCAAAAATGTGAAGATAATGTAAGGAGCCTCTGGGACAGCTTCAAGCGTACCAACATCAGAATTGTGGGGGTGCCAGAAGAAGAGAGAGAGCAAGATACTGAAAACCTGTTTAAAGAAATCATGACTGAAAACTTCCCACATCTGGTAAAAGAAATAGACTTACAAGTCGAGGAAGCACACAGAACCCCAAAGAAAAGGAACCCAAAGAGGACTACACCAAGACACATCATAATTAAAATGCCAAGAGCAAAAGAGAAAGAGAGAATATTAAAAGCAGCAAGAGAAAAACAGTTTATTACCTACAAGGGAGCACCCATACGACTGTCAGCTGATTTCTCAACAGAAACGATGCAGGCCAGACGGGAGTGGCAAGAAATATTCAACGTGATGAACAACAAGAACCTACAACCAAGAATAATCTATCCAGCAAAGCTATCATTCAGAATTGAAGGGCAGATAAAGACCTTCACAGAGAAGAAAAAGCTAAAGGAGTTCATCAACTCCAAACCAGTATTATATGAAATGCTGAAAGATACCCTTTTAGAAGAGGAAGAAAAGGTAAAAGACAAAAAATTATGAACAACAAATACACATCTGTCAACAAGTGAATCTAAAAATTAAGTGAATTAAAAATCTGATCAACAGAATAAACTGGTGAATATAATAGAATCAGGAGCACAGAAAGGGAGTAGACTGATAATTCTCAGGAGGACAAAAATCATAAAGCATCAAACAGACTGAAATTATAGCAGAAAGATTAAAGTTAGGTGAGGTAAATAAGTGATCAATCAAAGGACTTGTATGCATGCTTATAAACATAACCAATGATCACAGACACTGGGGGGTCGGGGTACGCCTGGGAGGGAGGGGGGGCAATGGGGAGATATGTATAAAAAATTAATAAAAATTAATTAAAAAAAAAAAAAAGAGATAACAATGTTGGGGGAGGTATGTCTCACCCATAAAAAAAAATAGAGAATTAAACAGACCATATAAAAGAAACGCAGGGTGAGTGTCCTCACCCGACTGGCAAAGTGAAGCTGGTGGATCCAGACCGCATGTATGACTATCAGTAGTTTACTCTGAAGCATCTCAGACTAGCTTGAAGGACTAGTTTAATGACCTTTTATAGTGGTATACCCACGTGAATAATACTATTACATGTTTGTAAAACATGTATTGATTCAATCTGCAAGCAATGCTTGGATTCCCATCTCATTTGTTGTTGACATATGTACCTGTATGGATAAAGATTCTTCAGGCTCCTTTGGTCCTAGCTATTCTCTATCTCAAAAGATGAACAAAACCTTACTACCCTCTCTTTCTCATGTTCACCTAGTGTATTATTAAAATGCTTGAAAGTTAGAGTATTCAGAAGAGTGCCTCTGTGTTGGAGAACTTTACTGAGTATTCTCGGAACTTGGGATGTAGACTTTCAAAGACTCTGACCATTTCTTATAACATCATTGTTCTTTCATAAATTTTCCTGAAAGGTATAGAAAATCATCCTAAAATTCAGATAACCAAAAAGGATGAATACGTTTTCTAGGTGACTCCTTTAGCCTGTACCAAATTGCTTTTTAGGGGAGGACATGAGATTCTTCTCTCTCTCCTATTAAATGCCAGCTATTGAATCATTGTTTCTAAAGCATCATGAGAGCTGACCTGAGAGCCTAATGCCAGGTTTCCTTGGTTTTCTGCATTAGAATATAGTTACCTGGTTTCTTTGCTCCAAGAAAAAGCCCTGAGACAACTTGGCTGTCAAAAATGTTTTTCCTTAAGTGGGAGGTCAACAGCATCACTATATCCTTGGCCGGGAAGAAGAAATGAGATGCCAAGTGTGACGTCCACTCATCATCTCCCTTTCAGGGCTTGATTGGGCAATTTTCTCTGAGGATGAAAAAGCTGACAGAAATGCTTTCAAGATGGAAAGGGGGCTTGTAAACCTGCCTGACTTATTATTTTCTGCCTGAAAGCAATAAACATCTGTTTTCTTGATAAAGTAACCAGGTTCGTATTTGAGGGAACAAGGCTATTTAGTTGGTCTCCAATCATTGATTCTTGAGAACATTACCCTGAGGGCTCTGTGCAACCCTGAATATTATCCCACACCCGCTAGATTCCTTTACTCTGTCAATAGCCCAAATACCATGCCTCAAGACATATTTTGTTTTACTATAAAATGTTGGCAAATCTGTTAGCATAGAAAGTAGGTAATAGCTGTTCACTTTGATTGAGATATTAGAATAGACAAAAGCTAAGGGAAGAAAATATTTTCCACATATCAGAAAGTTCCACTAGCTAGTAGAGAGAAGTAATTTCTTTGGATTTATATAAGCAAATTGGTCTAGAAAGAGATAGAACTCTCGTCTTTTGCATCTGTTATGTCTGAGTGTTTATTACCATATTTATACAACACTAATACTTTTGGTTCTTGACTAATAAAAGTTTATTCTATTATCTATAATTTTAAAACATGACAAAAACTATTCATTTATTTATTCAGCAAAACTTTTTGAGTATCTCTATGTACCAGACAGTCTTTTAGGTACTTTTAAAAAAAGGTTAGGATACAAAAGATAATAACCCCTCTTTTCTTGGAAACATTTATTCCAGGAAATAAGTAACAAGCACGGTAACTAAGGAGATTTCATATTATGGGAAAATAAAAATAAATGAAGAGTAATGGAAATCAGGAATGCCAGAGAGAGGTAGAGAGCGGAGGATGACAGTTGCAATTAAAAAAAAAAAGTGATCAGGATTAGAACTCTTTAAGAAGGTGACATTTGAGCAAAGGCTTGATGGAGAACTTCATATACAGATACTCAAGAAAGGACATTTGAGAGAGAAGGGAAATCCCATGCAAGAACAAGAAAGCAAGAACATAGCTGGGAAGTTCAAACAGTATCAAGAAAGTCAATATACCTGGAGAGAAGTGCTTGAGCAGAAAAGTAGCAGGATATGATGTCAAAGAGGTAATACTGGGTGGGCAGGAAGGTGGATGGATTACACATACACTTTTGACTGTAGTGAAAACTTTGGCTTTTACTCTGAGTGAAATGAAGTCTATTATAGGGTATTGAGAAATGAAGCCATGTGATCGGACTTGCATTCTAAAAGGACCACTCTGCTTTGTTAAAAGAGATGTGAATGTCAGGTAGCAAGTATAGAATGAAGGAGCTGTTCCTGGAGGTTATTGTAATAGTCTAAGTAAGAGGGTCAGAAAAGGGCAGAGTGGTAGAAGTAGTGAAAAATATAGGACTCTTAATGTATTTTGAAGAACAATAGGGTTTTATGTTATGTTGGATGTGAGGTGTGAAAGAGTCAAGGGTGATCTCAAGATTTCTGGCCCTAGCAAGTGGAAGGTTAGAAATGGGTCAAGATGGGGAAAACTGGGTGAAATCAGCTTGGGGAAATAATATAATAAATTCAATCTTGAATATGTTATGTTTGAAATGTCTATTTGATAATCGAATGGAGATGCTACATAGGCAGTTGGATTTACAAGTGTAGATTTCATATGAAAGCTTGAGTGAAAGTATGAATTTAGTCTAAATTTTTGATGTATGGTTAATTTTTTGGTATAAATTCTAAATATCTAATATCTGTGGTACTTAAAGTCATACTGGGGAATATCACTAAAGGAGTAAATATAGGCATAGAACAAAAGATTGATCCTTGAGCATGCTAAAGTTAAGAGGTCAGAGATAAGAAGCAACAGCTAGAAAGAAAAAAGGCAACAGTGTGGTATTCTAACCTGTAACATGGAAGAGACAGTTAATAAATGAGTGAAGCCAAAAAAAGTAAGGGGGAGACTGAAATTGACCATTGGAGGTAGCAATGTAAATCTCATTGGTGACCTTCATAAAAGCTAAGAATAACAAGAATACTGTTGGTGATAACAGATGTGGAACACTTGTATAATTTCTTTGTAAATACATACAAAAATCGGAGTGAAAGTTGATGGGGAGGATGGAATCAAAATAAGGGTTTTGTGTTTTAAGATAAGAGAAATAATGATGTTTGTATGTCATGCTGATGGAAACAGTCCAGTACAGAGGAAAAGTAATGCTGCAGCAGAGAGGAGAATATTCCTGAAGCAATGCCCTTGGGTGAACAAGAGCAGGAGGGATGTGATTGGTTTTGAATGGGAGCATAGATATTCCACCTGTGGTTACACGTGGAAGACAAAGTAGAGGCAGATGGGATACGTAGCTGGATGTAATTATGTGAGTCTTTTGAATGCTTTTGTTTTCTTAGTGTGGTGAGAAGCAAAGTCATCAGTGAAAATGACAAGGACAGGAGAGGAATTTGTGAAGGTTTGAAGAACGGAGAGGGTGGGAAATAGTTGCTTATGCCCTTAATACTCAAAGTGAGACTCTTGGACCAGCAGCATTGGCATTACCTGGAAGGTCTTTGAATGCAACACCTCAGGCCCCAGAACTCCTGGATCAAAGACTGCACTTTAACAAGTTCCCCAAATGTTTCCTATGCACATGAAAGTTTGAGACACTCTGACCTTGATAGTACATCATAATGGAAAGAGCATAAAGGTCATGAACTTTTGAGCCAGATAATTTGAAATTCAAAATCTCTGCCTCTTAGAAATCATGTAATCATGTAATTTTCAGAATATTGCTTATCCTCTGTGTACAAGGTTCCTCAGCAGTTAGGCTGAGGACAAATATTAAATTATCATAGCATAAAAAAGGGTGGTGATGGTAGTAATTGTGGAAACAATAGGTGACAGGGTCTTTGCAGAAAACAGAATTCACTCAGACCCAGCCAGCATGGCTCAGTGCTTGAGCATCAACCTATAAACCAGGAGGTCATGGTTTGATTCCCAGTCAGGGCACACACCTGGGTGGCAGGTTAAATCCTCAGTGTTGGGCATGCCCGAGGCAGCTGATTAATGATTGTCTCTCATCACTAATGTTTCTCTCTTTTTTTTCTCTCTCTTCCTCTTAGAAATCAATATATATATATATATATATATAAAGATTTTATGCATTATTTTTCAAAGCTGGCTTCATTATCTGCAGAGCTCTTAAACAAGATGAGTGTCCAGGCACCCCTGCAGGCCTGACATATCAATCTCTAGGGGGTAGGGACCCAGGCATTGGTAGTTTTTAAAAGCTCCCTTGGTGATAATAATGTGCAAGAAGAGTTGAGAACCACTGATTTAAGCAAATTAATTTTAATGAAGGGACTAGTTAAGAGATTTGGGCAGAGTTAAGAAACAAATATGGGATTTTGAAGCACATAGGGACCAGTAACAGAGGGAAGGCATTATCCTTCCTGGACTGAAGGACAGAGGGAGCATACAAGGTCCCTGTAGCAGCAGAGAAAGGACCAAACCGTGGAGTTTAGTAATGGAGGGACTGGGTGACAGTAGGAGAACTAAGCAGAAGGACGCAGGAAGAAAATTTCCTATCATCTCTCTTCCTATCTTTTGGTTCCCTGATGCTTCCTTCCTCCATTTGGCTGACCCCAAGCCAAAGCTTGCTGGAGAGGGAATCTGGGTGATGTAGTTCTTTACAGAAGGAGGTCCCATTTCCTGGGAAGGGAGCTGGAGGAAAAAAAAAAAAGATGAGAAAATGAATAGTGAAGGGAGGGAGGTTGCTGAGGGGTCAGATGGAGAATAATCAGCATGCACTTAGAATGGGCCAGGCTCTCTTCCAAGTGCTTTACATGTATTCACATTGTAGTAAATGGCTTCATTCTTTTTCATTAAAATCCAGTACTTTTTTTTATTGAACAAGGATATGTGCCAGGTCAATTAATTACTGGAGACTGTTAAATATTTCAAGGTTTTCACATACACTACCACCAGAGGAGTGCTTCACATTGTTCTTCAGTGGTAAGGCGAGGGCCCAAGCTCAGCTTGCACATCCTCCAGGCCAGCTGTGCACACCTAGTGGATTCTGGATCATCTCCTGGCTGTAGGAATACAATCTGGGTGGTGAACCTACTTGTCTTTGTCCTAATAAGTCAGCTTGCTATTTTGTTTTCGGAAATCATGATAACAGAAGGCACAGTTGGCCCCACGTTGCAGATCCTGCCAGAGTACTAAGACCCAGTGCATGAACTACTGAAGAAGTCTACAAGACAGACTAGATTTGTAAGTTCTTGTGTTCTCTGTTGTAAGCTATGTCTTGATATAATTAATAACAGGAAGTATGAAAACAGAAGAGAACAACTGGCTGGAAAGGGACAAATAAAGAGTCCCACCCAGTAAGGATAGAGCACAAAAGATAATTTGGGTCACATTTTAGAGTTACTGATTAAAAATTAACCAATGACATTTTAAAAGATTTTCTACTCAGAAAGGGGACATTTTACTTATTTTGACCCTGAGCGAAGCTGAAATCAAACTTTCTGGATTCTTAGTTGAATCTGCTGGGCCATAGTAAATAGGATAAATAGCAACACTAGAACAGGGCCTATTTCATGCCAGGTTCATCTGTGGCACCAGCCAGTCTCCTCTGCAGTGATCCTGTTCCATGTATAAATCTAAAAGAAGTACCAGGAAAAGTGAGGACTGGAACAGGGCACTTGGCCTGGGGGCAGAGCTGAGCCATTGATCAGAGAGAGCACATGTACATTTTATAGAGGACATTTTCCAGGTCCTTCTCTCCAGCATTTTGCTTCCTCTGCTTCCATTTATCACTTTCTCACCATGGGTTAGATCAACATATTGTCTTTACATTTTGTTGTAAAGCATCGCTTTTGGAGAATATGCTCTGAGGGAGAGATGATGCTTCTTTACAATAACCTGCTTTGTATATCTGTCCAACATAGGGTTCCAGATGCCTAATGAGAATTTCATTCCAAGACTTAGATTTCAGATCACATTGAGCACATCCACTTAAAGCAGTGGTGCTCAAACTTTCTAATGCCACGGCCCTTTAATACAGTTCCTCATGTTGTGGTGACCCCCAACCATAAAATTATTTTCGTTGCTACTTCATAACTGTAATTTTGCTACTGTTAATGAATCATAATGTAGATATCTGTGTTTTACCATTCATATCAGTAGCAAACTGTAGTTATGAAGTAGCAATGAAAATAATTTTATGGTTGGGGGACATCACAACATGAGGAACAGTATTAAAGGGCCGTGGCATTAGAAAGGTTGAGAACCACTGACTTAAAGGCTTTACTTGGCACATCATTTTGTGAGTGGTTTCCAATGAAAAGGGAAAGTCTTCTAGACTCAATGACATTCTTTCCTGATACTAAGTTTGAGCACTGTGATAAGTCTGCAAGACAGACAAATTGTTCTCAGAGCCCACTATCCCCCAAACTGCTTCGACTGCTTTCCCACACCGATACTGTGCTGAAGAGTCTGTGAAGACTGTGTCTCAGGACTGGTGTTCTTTATTTAACATGCACTTCAACTCCAACTGACACTTCCTAATGAGTTTATTGCAGCTGTGGAGTTAAAGCTCCCTTTCTCAATAAGCATAAACTTGAGTGTCAAAAATGAAACATAGCCAGTCCTGTTGCTTAAATGGCTTGTATCGATTCCCTGGCGGTCTAACTGCTGTAGTCTGGTGCCAGTCCTTTAATTTGTGCCCTAAAGTGTACAGTCAAACTTGATTTAGATGTCAGACTAAGCCAGCACATCAGTTTGAGAAAGCAGTTGAAGCATTCTAGAGAGTTGGTCTGGATATCTTCGCTTTGCATTGTAAGAATCATTGCTCTCACATAAACAAGGGCTAAATAATATTATTCCCATAGCCTTTTTCTGAGTGTGTTTTATCAAAGGAAATGTCCTCAGAGTCAAAGCTTGCTCTGTTTTGTGCTTTATCTGTACAGCAAATTCCATTTAGAGAAATTTAATGCCAAAGCTGTAAGATCTACATTCCTAGAGAATGACTATTTGGGGCATTGTCTTTGAATATGAAGCAAACACATCCTCAGAATGTTTGTGTGACACTCTTTTGATGGCTAAGTTGTGCTCACTGGTCTTGTGAGTCAAAAGAACACAGACACCTGAAAGATGCTGACCATCGCATCTACTAAACACCACTGTGTTCATCGCTATGTTCTCTGCCTCAGAGAAGTCACCTACCATTTCTAGTGGAGTCAAAGAACTAGCAGCATTGAGGTCAAATTTCTACTTGATGCTGCAAAACACAAGAAAAGCTAATTGTCTCCTTCAAAATTAGAGTGAAAAATTCAAATACTTAGAATTATACCTAGACGTTATACACTTTTAAGAACTAGAAGAGTCTTAAAGATCAACTACTCTTTACAACAAAAGCGACAACAATTTAAAAAGAGTGAGGCAACTTGGCTCAGTTCTGCTCCAAGCCAATTTTCAAGATCTTGCCAAGAGGTATGGAAAGGCCTAGAATTCAAGCCCTATTTTCCAACACTTTTTTTCTAGTATGTCAACTTTTTGCTAGAATGGCCTAGATTTACTTTAATCTTGTAATTTCCAGGGAAAGAGTTTTCACTTTCTTTATGTTGAAGTTTGATATTGTTACAGGGACCACCTTGATGTTCTAAAAAATGTTGGTAGCAAATAGTTCTTCAGATCTCCTGTCCTTAGAAAGCACCCTTTCTCGAGTTTTTCAGTCTATGGGTCTCCTTCAATTCTCTTGAGACTATACACTCCTTAAATTTTCATTTTGATATAAGTTTCATTTACTATAAAGTATTTGATCATATACAGTGTCACACAAATGTGTAGTATTAGCTTTATCCTTGCTGTTTATCCAGAAAACATGTAACCAGAAACCCAAAGGCTGCTACAACTTTTGAGGCTGTTTCAAAATAGAATAATGATTCTTTTTTTAAAAATATATTTTATTGATTTTTTTACAGAGAGGAAGGAAGAAGGATAGAGAGTTAGAAATATTGATGAGAGAGAGACATCGATCAGCTGCCTCCTGCACACCCCCAATTGGAGATGTGCCCGCAACCAAGGTACATGCCCTTGACTGGAATCAAACCCAGAACCTTTCAGTCCACAGGCTGACGCTCTATCCACTGAGCCAAACCGGCTTCAGCAGAATAATGAGTATTAAAGTGGGATTTTTTTGGTTAAAGTAATGGCTAATCAACTAACATAAATAGGTGCCAGAAATGAGTTCTCCAAGATGAAATGGGTGACTTTCAAGATTTATAGATAGACTATAATATTTTAGAGATTCTCCACTTTTACAGGAAAAGGGTATAAGAATCTAAAATATTCTTCAAATTTACTCTTACTAATGGCACCTGACGCTGCATTCCTATATCAGTCTGTGTCCAGCTGAGAATCCAGAGGGTTGTGTCCCCCAGTATGTCAGCTGTAAGCTTGACTGCAATTTGCTTTAGAAATCTTTCATCAGCCTCCTGTAAATATATTTTTTTAGAGTGTGGCTAGGACAGCTAAAAGAAGAGAGGTTATCTAGGATGACCAACAGTCTTGATGTAGGGTTAGAGGTTTCCTGGACCAGTGACTTGGATGCTAAAATTGGAACAGTTCCCAGAAACTGGAACACTTGGTTGCCATACTTACTATGCCATCCATGAGTTGTTAGGTGCTTGTTTGCTAATAAATGATGATCTGTGTGTCAGAATTTGGTCTGACACTTGTTTTAATTTTACAAATTATCTGCTAAGAAGTTTTTTGTGGAAAAATCATATAGTGCTCACCTATTCCTAACCATAGGTACGTCACTATTTTTGAAAAACCTTATGCTTTTGTGGCCAAATTAATTTAAGTACCTATACAACACATGGAACAGGGTAGGAAACACGTGTGGTTTTTTTCATGGCTTACTGGTCTGATTCTTTGTGTACCTGTGTAGTTATATAAATATAAATCTAAACACTCAAATAAAAAAAACAAATGCCCCCCAAATCACACCATAAACAAAGAATATAAGCGGATGATGCACAAATACCAACCATGAATTATCTTATGATTTTGTGGATATAGACATCAAAACCTTAACTCTTTATTTTTTTTAAATCTGCAAAGGGAGAAAAACTTTAAGAATTCCTCCAAGCAAAGTTTTGAGAGTTGTTCAAAATGACTCAAAACAAAGAAAAGCAATAATTATATCTTGATTTCTTATAACACAAAGAACCTCCTTCTTATATTTAATGTAATGAAAAGATGTGATTTGCCTCTTTTCTTAAACAGTGATTACTTGTTTGATTTCTGTAGTTCCACAGGAATTATGGAAAAAGGCAAAAGCAGGTACTAAAGTAAGTGAGCCAATTTTGAAAAAAAAGAATGCTTCTCCTTAGGTTTCATTGGCTGAACCTGGGAAAGCTTGTCACTTTACACCCTAGACAATTTATGACCCAATGATGCAACCCCACTTACTAGCAACCTAACCAAGTGCCTACATTCAAATCCAACATGGTCTGACATGACCACTTTGGAGGGACTGAAGGTTTATCTAGTGGTCTAGAAGATTCATGTTTTTTTTTTTAATGTTTTTAATGTGTTTTTGTTGTTGTTGTTTGTTTGTTTGTTTTTACCTGGATCTTTTGCTAGTACAATATGGAGCAAGAAACACTTAGGCCCACCGAAGGTGCAGAAATTTTGCTTCAACTCATTGCTATTAAAATTATTAAGAGGAGGGATCATGTTGGCAGTCTCATATACACTAAAAAGCATAACAGCTGCAGCCACTCGACTTGTAAATTAAAATCCTAGCTGTGAATTTCAACAAATTAGATAACTTTAGCTAATTGTCTCTACAGTTCATTACTCATGAGTCATGCACTTAGCAAATATCTGGCATTTTCGGATTCAAGGTGATCTTTTAACAGGTACCTGCTGGGGTCAGACTGTTTTTTCAGACTGTTTTGCTGAGCAGGTCATGACAAGTTCTGGGTGGCCTTCCATTTAATACTGGGACTTTTTGTCCAGCTACACTCTGAATAGCAAAGTTAGTGCTCGAGTCACTCATTCCATTTTTTTTTTTCTTTTTAGGATTGTGAGATATATATCCCACACCAGCATTCTTAACCTCCCCACAAGATCATAATCTGAAATATGCACATTATCATCTCATTTCTTTTTATTTATGTAGTTGAGAAGAAAGGAAGAAAGGGTTTTGTGGTTTAAGATGCAGCTTATTAAGGTTTACTATCTCAGGTAAAGCAAGATAAGAAGTGAAATAACAAATTACGTATCAGTCACTGATTAAATTGGAAAGTTCATTTCAAGATGGAGGCATTCGGAGCTATTAAAGGTTTCTTACCCGTAGAACAGGAGTTTGGCTGTACTTTTAGGATGGTGTTTCAATGGCAAATCAGGGAAATAACCTTGGCATCTGTGGGACTCTCAGGTGGAGATTTGTGTGACATACACACACTCGGTGAGAGAAAAATGGCTCCAACAGGTATTATCTTATTTCCCTACCTCCCCAGTTCCCAGCAACAAAATGGAGCTAAGACTATCTGTTGCACAGTATGCTTCCTCCTCTTTCATATACAGTCTTCATGAGGTGTATTTTCTCCGTATCAGCCACTAGGGATATTCACTTTAACCAGATTTCACTGGGGTTTAAATCTGAGGTGAGTCATATCACTCAATTGATTTGCTTGGAGCTCCTTAATCCAGATATGACCCTGTTTGACTTCAGATTTTGTGAGAATGAAATGAGCCAGCCAGCACACATTTCCAGAAAGATTACTTTGTTCTCCATGTTTGCAAGTTACTAACACATATCAGGCAGACAATGAATCGCCCACCAACCAGAGAACTGCTTCTCATTAATTGGGTCAATCAACCCTAGAGGGCTTAGCTAAATTGAGAACTACATGGAAATAAATCACCAAGTAGAAGTCCTGAGGCCTATAATAATGCTCAATATCGTTTTGAACTGAAAAGTTCAGGGGTTTCTCTCACTTCAAGAATCAATTCTTTTTTCTTTTTTTTTTTTTTTTTAGCTTGGCAAGGAGTGCTTTTTTGGAAACGACATGCAAAGTATTAACAGTTCATCAATTATAATGAACTCAACCACACATCAGCAAAGCCACCTGCTTTAATACGCAGAGTGCTACATAGCATGATGACCTGCAAATCAGCCTTGTCACCTCTTTGGTGACCTCACCGGGCCTGGGATGCAGAAAACCTGACTCAATTTTCATTCCATGGTCTGACTCATTCTAACATGTTTATTTTCCCATATTTGAAGTAGAGAACACAGTGTCCCATCTCCATCCTTGAGACCAAGTGGGGCCAGCTGCTACATTAGATGTCCCATGGGTTGGGCTTTTATCTGTAAACCACTATAGATGGTCTAGGCTCTCGTACACAGCCTGGCATAGGAGGGGTTACCGCATTTTTCTTCAGAGGCCACTCACTCTATTTTCAAGTTCCCCAAAAGATGGGCATTGTGATATGCTAATTGTTTCTTCAGAGTTTGAGGAATATAAAATATGTGACGTAAGCTTCAGTCGCTTCTGAGCCCTGTATCAGCTCCAAAATATAAAGCCTTCTTTCTCAGTGACTGTCTTTCTCTGGTGACACCAAGGACAAGGTCCTGCACTGGCTGTACTAGAACATAAACTGCATCTGCCAAGCTGTTGATTTTTTTTCTCCACAGAAGAGACATGTTCCAGGGAAAGTAGGCATCAATTCATCTCAAGCTCCATCCTTTAATTTTTAAAAAATGCCAGGCATTGGCATTATATGATACTCTGCTCTGTGTTTGGATTTTTTTCGTTAAGCATATTAGAGGTGGAAGTGGGGTATCTCCAGACTCATTGTTAAATAAGGTGCTTGTGTTGTTGTTGTGATTGTTGTTAATCCTCACCTGAGGAATTTTTATTTCATTGATTTTTAGAGAGAGCGGAAGGGAGTGAAAGAGAGAGAGAGAGAGAGAAACATCAATATGAGATACATCAATTGGTTGACTGATTGCCTCCCACACTCGAGTACATGCCCTTGACCTGGAATCCAACCCATTACCCTTCGGTGATTAGACCAACACTCTATCTACTGACCCATACCAACCAAGGCAAAACTGTGTGTGTGTGTGTTTTAACTTTTCAAGAAAGTCTCTCCATAAGATCTTTTTATGTATCTAACTCTTCTATTGTAATTTTTTAAAGTTCCACTTTAAAAACTTCCATTTTTTATAAAGTGTTAAAGAAAAGGTCTGTTATTTATGTTTTGATATAACTGAAACATAAGTATCTCTAAACTTCATGGCCCAACCAAGTAATAGTACAATCAGAATAAAGCAGATGTAAAAAAAAAAAATCCTTCATTTCTGAATTCTATGCTCTTAGGTTCAACGTGACTCTCCTAGTATGGGGGAAGAACATAGATAAGCATTAAGGAATTAGTGAATTGGCAGGCAATGCCACAGAGGCCCACGGAATGGTGACTAAATGGAGCAAGAAGAGAAAAATCTCTTTTTAAGTGTCCTTGATAAGTTTGCTCTGGAATCCTGAATTTAAGCTTGGGCACATTGATGCCAGAACAAAATAGATGAACTCAAGGAAGTTAAAAGAACAGGAACTTATATGATTAGAAAGTGGGAGAGTGATTTATGGGCAAAGACCTACAGAACAAAATACTGTCCCTATTACTCAAACAGGAGGCCAGGCGTGCAAGTGACAGCTCAGTAATTGAAGAATGCAAGAGGGAGAAGAATCTTTTCAGGGGGTAGGCAAAAAGGTTAAGTAGGGGCAATGAAATGGAATAAAATGCCCTTGTTTATATATTTAAAAGACCCTCAGAGACAACCTTCTGAATTCCAAATTAGCTGAGTCATCACAGTGGTCCCTTAAACTTAAAAAGATCAAAATGCCTAGCCATAAACCCTTGAAATGATTGTATTTGCAGCTCAGAAAAGAAAAAAGTAGAGAATAAAAATTCTAGTTAGATGTCAGGAGAAATCTTTCCACGTCCAGATGGTGAGAAATATTAGATCATGAAGGAGGTCTCTGAGGGAATTGACAATCACTGTGAAGCTCTTAAAAATCAGACTCCCTAGAGCCACAGAAAAGGCAGCAGGGAGAGAAGGCGTCTATTAACAAAGAGATGAAAACAGACACAATAATATCCTCCTCTCTCATCTCCTCTAATCCGCCAGTCCTTTCGGTTCCTGTTAGTGGCACCACGGTTTCCCCAGACACCAGGTCCTTTGCTGCTTTCTCACAGGTCAGCAGTTGCCAGCTCCAGTTTCACATAGTGCATTTTATGTCATTTTCCTCTTTCCCATTTTGACCTTCTGCAGATCACCCATTACCTCTCACAGAGACGGCCCCACGGGAATTCGGAATTCTGCCTCTGTCCCCAGGATCTCACCTTCCTACCCATTTTTCATATCAATATCAGATTTCTTCTCCTAAAGCCCAATTTTTATTATGTCACCCCCTTATTTTAAAAAAAATGTTGTTAATAGAAGCATCCCAGCTAATAAATCATGAAGGTATGGTACAGCATTGCCACTTTGCAATTCTTAATGAAATAATGTATCTAGGCATTGATCATGGACCTAAAAGTATTAGATTAATAGCTGAAATGAAGCTTAATAATGAAAGTTTCAGGCTGACAACATCTGAACCCACTGGTCAATTTTAGAACCAAATATATCTAGAGAGACAAACAGTACACCCTGATGGGAATACTCAATTTAATTTACAAAGAATTCTTACAAATAAATAAAAATAAATCCATTTAAGTATCTAGCTCTCACTACTAGTTTACAAAAAATGGGTGGGGGAGCAGATAACTATGATAAAACACTTGAGGTACAAATTGGATGGATGATATAGCTCTTTTCACTGTTAGATGAAAAACAACAGAGTCTAATTCATTAGTAGTTTGTCTATCTGTGAGCTCAAATCAATTAATAATATCATGTCCACTGAAGAAAAGAAAACTTCTTTGAGATCCGGACAGTGAATTTTTATGTTTCATGTTTACTTTGAACTGTGGCTGAAACTATAAGTTCCCTTTTATGTGTAAGTCTATAATTCAGGAAGACCTTTAATTCTTATTTTTGAATATAAAATGTTTTCCTACTTCCAAAGGGTTTAATGACTTAAATTATAGTAAATTAAAGGAGTTGTACTCAATATTGATTCATAGAGATAACATTTCCAAAATAAAAAGAAAATTAGAAAATTGAACTTGTAAAATTTAAAATGTATTAGGCTTTTAAGAAACACAAATTTATAAGTACAATCATCTTAAGAATAGTTGATATAAGAACACAAATTCATGCAATTAAGGTAAGTACTTAATTTAATATGCAGATTTAAGAGAGAAAAAAATCAGCTATGTTTCCCCCCAAATTTAATCAGCATGGAATATAAGAGTACATTGTGCATACAAGAGTACATACAAGATTAAAGTTTGTTTTCTCATAAGGAAAGTCATTAATCTAAACTTACTAAATGTTTTATATTGGACTATCTATAAGAAAAAAAAACTAATGATACTCCTATATAGTACTTAAGATTTTGAAAATATTAATTTTTGTTTGATTAATTTGAACCTTAGTTCTAAAATGGTTTTTATATTGTAAGTAATCATATTTTATAATATATCAGTTTGAGCATAATCCAAGACCCTTATGTAATTTATTTATTTATTTGATTTGCTTTTTATTTTTATTTTTATTTTTTTATTTAATAAATCTTTATTGTTCAAATTATTACAATTGTTCTTTTTTCCCCCCATAGCTCCCCTCCACCCAGCTCCCACCCCTCCCTCTGCACTTACCTTCCCACCTACTGCATTGTCCTCATCCATAGGTATATGATTCTTGCCCAGTCTCTCCCTGCACCCCTTCATCCTTTTCCCCCTGAGAATTGTTAGTCCACCCCCTTTTTATGCCCCTGATTGTATTATATTCATCAGTTTATTCTGTTCATCAGATTTTTAATACACTTGATTTTTAGTTTCACTTGTTGATAGATATGTGTTTCTTATTCATAATTTTTATCTTTACCTTTTTCTTGTTCTTCCTCTTCTTAAAGAGTACCTTTCAGCATTTCATATAATACTAGTATGGTGCTGATGAACTCCTTTAGTCATTTCTTATCTGTGAAGCTCTTTATCTGCCCTTCAATTCTGAATGATAGCTTTGCTGGGTAGAGTAATCTTGGTTGTAGGTTCTTGCTATTAATCACTGAATATTTCTTGCCACTCCCCACTGGCCTGCATAGTTTCTGTTGAGAAATCAGCTGACAATCATATGGGTGCTCCCTTGTAGGTAATTAACTGTTTTTCTCTTGATGCTTTTAATATTCTCTTTGTCTTTTGCTCTTGGTATTTTAATTATGATGTGTCTTAGTGTGGTCCTCTTTGGATTCCTTTTGTTTGTGGTTCTGTGCACTTCCTGAACTTCCACCAGGTGGGGGAAGTTTTCAGTCATTATTTCTTCAAATAGGTTTTCAGTATCTTGCTCTCTCTTTTCTTCTGGCACCCCCATAATTCTGATGTTGGTATGCTTGAAGTTGTTCCACAGGCTCCTTACACTATCTTCACATTTTTGGATTCTTTTTCCTTTTTGCTTTTCCAGTTGAGTGTTTTCTGCTTCTTTGTATTTCAAATCTTTAACTTGATTCTTACATTCCTCTAGTCTGCTGTTAAGTCTCTGTATAATATTTTTTATTTCAGTCAGTGTATGTTTAATTTCTAGTTGGTCTTTTTTCATCTCTAGTTGGTTCTTTTTCATCTCCTCTTGGGTCTCACTAAATTTATCCATCTTGAAAGGCTTTATAACCGTAGTTTTGAACTCTATATACAGTTGTTTGTTTTCCTCCATTTCTTTTGTTTGTGATCTGTTCCTTTGTCTCTGCATTTTTGCTACTTCCCTGAGTTGGTAGAGTAGCTTTGTGTGCTAGGTGTCTTATATGGCCCAGTAGCTCTGCTTTCCCAGTTACCTGAGGTGGACTCACTTGCTGCACCCCTTTGTGAACTGTGTGCACAGCCTTGTTGTAGTTAAGTCTTGATTGTTGTTGGTATCACTGGGGGGAATTAATCTCCAAGCCAACTGGTTGTGAGGATCAGCTGTGTCTACACAGGGAGAACTTCTGTGCTAGAGTCAGCCTTATGATACAAGACTTGCATAATTGCAAAAGCCTGTGTGCTTAGCCTGGATGGGGTGGTGTCTCAGAACTGTGCAGACAGCCTTGGCTTCCTGTCAGCCCCACCCTACATGGCCCTTGATTCTCAGTGTCCCTCTGTAATGGCTACAGCCCTCTCCAAACTCACACTCAAGTGCCTCTAGACTTCTGCCTTTTCAGCTCCTCTAAGTTTCCATGCGCTTTGGGGACCCGTATGAGTCTGGGCCCTCAGGATCTCACTGGAAACGGGTTCAGTGCAGTCAAATCTGGATTTCAGCACAGTTAGGAGGTTATGTCTTCCTCCTGCTAGAGAAAGCCAGTGGCACAATCAGCAGTCAGCCCTCTGTATGTGCATTAGCACTTGCATGCCTCCAGAACTCTGCCTTTTGTGGATCCCCTAAGTTTCTGTGCAGTCCTCTCTTTTCACCACAGTCCAGACACCCCCCATATGAGTCTCGCCCGGAACTTGGGTTCAGTTCAGTCTGAACTGGGGTTCAGTGCAGTTGGGAGTTTCTCCCTCCCACTAGAGGAAGCCAACCAGGCACTCTGCCACCTGTCTTCTCCACAAGTGTGTCTCTGTACCTCAGCTTTTTGCAGCTCCTCTGAATTTCTGTGAGCCACTCTCTTTCCTTCTAGTTGTAGAATTTCCACTCAGCCGGCTTTCCTGTGGTTCTGGGTGATGTCCATTGTGTCTTTTAGCTGTAGTTTTGAAATTGTTGTGCGAGGCAGCAGTTTAGGTGTTCACCTATGCCACTATCTTGGTTTCTCTGACCCTTATGTAATTTAAAACTTGGACTAAAATTAAATTGAGTTATTTAATGACTAATAACTGGACACCTAGACAATTAGATGATTAAGCATAATTTTAAGTGTGCATACCCTTGCTTCTATGTTTATATGGTCTAGGATATCTATATTTCTGGGTCACATTAACAAACATGCCAGTTTTTTTACTGTAAGAATGTATAGAAGGGAAGTGGCTGTAGAAAGTTATGTTTTATTGTATGCATGAACTTTTGCTAACTTACTAAAATGCTTATATATGATATTCTTACTTATTTACCTCCCAGTTTTCTCTGTGACTATAAGTTGGTTACTTTGATAAATCTATCCTGGGAACAATGGTGGCACAGAAGTTTGATTATGGGGGCAAACTAATGCATTGTGTTTTTGTTTATCAAGATAAAAGAGTTTTGTCTTAAAGAATATGATTGTTCCAGAATTTAAAACCTGAAAAAGATAGGAAAGATAAACCATGCATGGATAAAAAAAGATGTAGAAGGTTTACAGAAAAAAAATACCTTTATTTCCCTTGGTTTATAATACCTGAATCTAAAGTGAAACAATAATATGTGCTAAGATTTCTTTACAGTTGCTTCAGTTTTAATGTACTTATCCATAAGAAAAATTTTCTTACTGTCAAATATTATCTTTGTGAAAAACTAGAATTTTATTTTATATTAAGATGATTAATTAGTTTTAGAGCTCTTCACAAGATATTATTCTTTGCTGTCTACATGATCTACCCAGATAGCATAGATTCCATATCTTACTGTGTAGTCTACTTTCAACATATTTTGATAAAAATTATTAGAAGATAAGCTTTATCTAAATTTTTTCCTCTTGTCTAGCTTTCATATTCAAATATCTTTGAGTAGGAAACAATACTAATTAAATAGAAAAGAAGAAATAAAAACAAGAGAAAATGATCACTTAGAAAACATAAGGCCAAAAGAGCCAGAGAAGTAGGAGCCATTTTTTCTCTCTCCTTTTTAGGATGAAGCTACAATGATTAGATTTGAATAAGATATATTGTAAAGAAAAGTAATTATTGCATATGAAGAGAATCTTCTTACATTTTGAAAGATAATTTAAAAACAATAATAGACAATAATACTATTTAATTCTTTATTTCTTAGTCTGCATATATGTCAATTTCACTTTTCCCTCAAATATTTATCCATACCATACAATGTCATGGAGAGTAAAGAGAGGAACCTTCCCAGTGTTTTCATGCTGTACTGCACTTCCTGCTGCAAGCTGAAAGCAAATTTATTTGTATATAAAGAAAAATAAATGAAAAAAAATATTTTCATCATGATTAAATAAAGGTAAAACAGATGTCCAAAACAAGCCCACCAGACTAATGGAGTATGGTATATCAATGTCATGTCTGCTACTAGAAACATTTATTCTGATAAACACAAGTTTTTCCACAATAATTTATTACACATTTGCCATACTGGGACCATGAAATGGTACATAAAGGACAAATGGTACATAAAGGTTTCTTTGAGAACTGAAGAGATCTCAAATATTCTCCACAATCACTCATTTTATAGAAAAGAAAAATGAGACAGAAAAAGTGGGTGACTTATCTATAGCAACATAGTTTTTGGAAACTCTAGGGTACAATTCATTTTATCTAGTCAAATATAGAAATGAAGGCTATGCAACTTTTGAAGACTGTTTAATCCAGAAACTCATTTTTTTCCTCTTGATAAATTAGAAAAATACAACTTGATATAACAATCATCTCTACTCTTTTTCTTCAGAATTAGCAACTGTCAACATTTCTCCTTAGTCTATATTTCTTTTATGCATTTAAATTTAATGAAACAAATATAATTTGTTTTTAGTCTATATTTCATTAATACTTTTTAAATTTTACTGAAACAAATATCATCTCAAGTACTACCTTCTTCCCTTTCCCCTACAAGTAAACAGTAGGCTGGGTCTGAGATGTAAACCTCTATAGCAATATCCACTAGAAAGACAGCCACATATGTAGTTTTAAATGTCTAATAGCCACACTTTAAAAAGTAAAACAAACAAACAAACAAACAAAAAACAGTTGATTTAATTTTAATAATACTAGAGGCCCAGTGTATGAATTTGTGCACTGGGGGGGGAGAGGGGGAAAGGGTGTCTCTCAGCCCAGCCTGCACCCTCTCATAATCTGGGACTGTTTGCCTGCCAGCCTGATCACCCCCAACTTCCCTCCCCTACTGGCCTGATTTCATTCCTAACTGCCTCCCCTGCCAGCCTGATCTCAAACCCAATCGCTCTTCCCTGCTGGTTGGATCTCACCCCCAACTGCTCTCCTCTGCTGGACTGATGGCCTCCAACTGCCTTGCCTTGCAGCCCTGGTCTCCCCCAACTGCTCTCCTCTGCCAGCCTGATCATCCCTAACTGCCCTCCTCTGCTGGCCAATTTGGTTCTGATTGGTCAGTTTCTATGCCAGTCAGCATTTCTAAGCCTATCAACAGGGCCTGATCAGAAAGGCAGGGTTGATCAGCAGTTCCCTTGGAGGCCTGGAGAGAAAATGGAAGCACTGTTAACCAGGCCCAGAGCTAAAGACAGAATTAAGTGCTGATCAACAGCTGCCACAGAGGCTACATATCAGATCCTCCTTCTCTCTCAGGCATCTCTCCGGGCCTGACTCACAGCCCCCTCAGCAGTCAGTGCTGGGTCACCATGCCTGCAGCTGTAGCAGTCAGTACTGGGTCGCCATGGCAACCAGCGCTGACTGCAGGACTGACTTATGGTTGGTCAAACTTTCTGCTTGTTGCGAATGTGATAGACCCAGAATTTTTACATAATAGGATATTTTAAATTATGAAATATATATAAAATATAATTTCAACAAATAACATCAAAACTGTTAATGGTATATTTTTACTTCCTTTCTTAATACCAAGTCTTTTAAATAAGTGTGTAGTTCATACTTAATAGCATATCTCAATTTGGATTAACTGCTTTCCAAGTATTAAATAGCCACGTGTGGCTAGAGACTAGCATATGCATGTATTTATATACATATATCCATTCAGTATATGTAGTATTGTTTCTGTATTATAAGTGATGCACTGCTGGTATCATTCTCTACTTTTCTTTCTTTAACATTATAAATTTCAGTTCTATTTGTGATGATGTATGTAAGTCAAATTAATGTATTTAAACAGCCCTGTTATATCCTATTGTGTGAATAGAAAGCATTTTTTTTATTCATTTCCCACTGACATACATTTCTAATCTTTTTCTTTTTATGGATAAATATGCAATGAACATCATTGTACCTGTCTACAACCTCTTAATTTTGCTGAGTAGGAGACAGTTTCTGAGGTAAATTAAATAACTTCCCCTAATGTCACAAAGGGATATGGCACATAACTGCTGACCTTAAGGAAATTACAGCATAAGAGATTTTTACTTGGGAGGTAAAGTAATCAAAATCACCTGAATAAGATTTTCAAATTATACAGCTCTGCCTTCTCATACCTTCCCATATCCGGAAAGCCCCACACCAGATGAGATCTACAGGAAGTGAGAGGGCAGAATGCTGAACTTTATTTGACAGTTAAGAAATTTCCCCACTGCTTTACACTCTGGAAATGGCTGACTACAAAGGACCACACTGTCCTTGCATATTCCAAGCTAAGGATATTCTCTCCCATGAAAATATAAGACTACCTGTCCATCAGGACTCTTTCATTTACTTATCCCTATAAACCCCAGATTTCCTGGCTCATTTTTGAGATGTTCCTCCTTAATGAGTGTTATCCCTGTGGCAATAGCCTAAATACAACCATCTCCTTGATTATACAGTGCATTTGTCTTTCACAGTTCAGGTGCAGTGTCTTAGATGGGCTCACACCCTGTTTCAGATCCTTCACCCACGACATGAGGCTCTGGGAGCTTCATTCCTGACTGAGGGCTCGGTCCCCAGCAATGAGTATGACTACACATGCCTGCCCGAACCTTGCCTATTGGCAGCATGGCAAAGCTTTTCCTTTGGTTCCTCCTTGTTATTCACTTGGATTCTGGTTCTGGCTTCTTTTGATTTCAAGGTCTGACCAATCTGTGATCTCTGTGAAGGGTTTACAGAGATCTTTCTCTGCAGTGTGAGACAAAAGAGAATCTGGCTCTTGTAGTAATCTTTTCTGTTTACGTGTCTGCCTGCCCATATCAAGTTCAAATAAATAAGAGATTCATGCCCCCTGTGAAGAGAACAGCTTTTTGAAGTGGACCAGGGAGTTTTGTAATTAGGTGTTTATGCTTGATGCAAGGATGTAATTTTAGAACTGAAGTTATAAGGTCTCTCCATGCCCCCATGATTATGAATCTAATTTGGAAAGGCTTTGCCTCTCATTGTATGAGTGTGTAATATTTCTTTACCTCAAGATGGTATTATTAAATTAGATTATAAAATTTCTTAAGGGAGTTCTATACTGATGGCTTAATGATAAATTAGCACTTACATAAATTGAATATTTCTATAATTCCCAGAAATTAAGGAAATTGAATCTTAAATACTTTATGTGTGCTAGACTTAAAAATTATGTTTATAGAAACTAATTTGGATATGTTTTAGAAAGTCAAATTCACATAATTTAGATGAAGCTTTGGCAGCAAGACTAGTTAATATTTTTGGTTTAATGAAAAACATGTCTCTAATTTATTAGGGTTAAGAATAATACACACATAGGTTTTTATTCTATTTAGGAATGCTCTTCATGAACTAACACAGGTTTACTGATTGATTAAGATAATATGTTTAAGACAATGTTTAAAATTATTAAAAAATATAAATTGTGTCTAACCAAATGAAGTTATTATAATAACAAATTTTACTTTAATAATAATATTTATAGTATGATAGCAGAAAGCCAATTCCTACGATCTTTAGGAAACATAAATCCTTAGATTTACTCTAGAGTCAACATTTTAATTGGTTATTTAAACACTAGAGGCTCAGTGCACAAATTTGTGCACCAGTGGGGTCCCTCGGCTTGGCCTGTGGGATCGGGCCAAAACTGGCTCTCTGACATCCTCTGAGGGGTTCTGGATTGCAAGAGGGTGCATGTTAGGACCAGGGGCCCCACCAGTGCATGATTAGAGCCAAGGAGGAACATGGGAGGTTAGCCAGCCAGAAAGGGATGGTGAGGGATGTGTTTTGGTAATGTCTAGCCCATCTCGCTCAGTCCTGATCAGCAGGACCCCAGCAGTAAGCTAACCTACCAGTTGAAGTGTATGCCTTCCTAGTGGTCAGTGCATGTCATAGCAACTGGTTGACCAGTTGACTGACTGCCCCAGCATGGTTGAGCAGCCTTAGCGTATCATTTGCATACTAAGCTTTGATTGGTTGAACAGATGACTGGATGATTGGACACTTAGCATATTAGGCTTTTATTATATAGGGTAAGATGAAATACTGAAACATTATTATATAAGCATGATTTTATGTACTTTTGCCTCTGATATTATATGTTATAGGGACTCAATATATATTTGAGTCAATGAACATGTTCATTTTTACCACTTTGAGAAGTTGTACTATCGGATTGTGTATTGCTATAGGAAGTTATAAAGTGTATATTCATGGAGCTCAACTTGCCTGTTAAAAAGATAGTTCACATTGATCTTCCTCTTAGTTTTCTCTGTGAGATGGGAGCTACTGCAGTCAAATCATGGGTGTGAGAGAGTCCCTACCAGGAGCAGTCGTAGCAGGGAGGTACAACTTTGCATGCAATATGTACAGGATGTGTTTTGGTAATGAAAAAGATAGCAATTTTTATCTAAAATGGAATGACTGGTAGGACAAATCCTGTAGGACAAACCCTGAATGGATATAGAAAGCTCATGGAAAGTGTATTTTATTTACTATGGTCAAAGCTAGCTAAGGATTGATAGGTTTATTACTAAGATTTTCAAAGAGTTTGTGATTACATATATCTGCTTTACCATAAAAATGTAAGAGGTGTTTTTAAACTTCTGAGTAATATGGTAGAAGGAAGAAGAATGTTATTCTTCTGAAACAAAAAGAGGGAATGACAATGTTGAACTTTATGCGCCACCCTTTATGCTCTAAAATGGCTGAGCACAAATGAGCACCCTGCCCTCCACCCTATCCTTCAATCCCATAAGGCTCATTTACTTGTCTCTATAAATCCCTGGTTCTCTTCCTCTTCTTGAGACCGTATTCATTAATGAATGCTCTCCTAGTGCTATGGTCTGAATCAAATCATCTCCTTAATCATCCAGTGTAGTTTGTCTCTCACAGGGCTACAATCTGTAAATTAGGTGACCTTGAAAATTTAATACATGTAGAAAGCAATGCATGCAAAAAGGGTAACAAAAAGGTCTGTTTTATGGAAACAAATGTTGGAAAAAGACATGAAGGTGAGGAAGGAAGGGGAAGTTTTGCCAACTGGAAACCCCCAAGGAAACCAACACTCTCTTAGACAGGTACCACCCCTAGGGGAGTAAAAATGAGCCAGAAACAAAGTAATTATTACTGAATTTCTAACACCAAATCAAACATTTTTCAAAATAGCTGAAACAGCTCTAATACAAGTCTTTCTACAACATGAGATGGAATTTTGGGGAAAAAATAAAAGGTTTTAAGCTCCAAATGGTTGACAGCCAGGGAGGACTCATAGTAGAGAACTTCATGAACCATAAGAAGGAACTATGAGCAATGATCCAAGAGGAGCAGTCTCCTGCCACCACGACACAAAGGTTCATCCAAAGCAGGCAGGAGCATAGGGGGTCAGGAATTCCTGGTTGGTGCCTTAGGATGAATCCACAACTGAAGAAGGATTGATGATGGAGACCTTAGGTCTTAGAAGAGAAGGCACATTGCCTGGCTTCTCAGGGTAGCCTGGGGAACTGCTGGCTTTGGAGAATACAGCCAAGTCTAAAGAAGCTGAAGGAAGCCCTTGGGAAACAGGGCGTCCATGTGAGCACCCCAGTGTGATGTGAAAAAGTCAGTGATGGGACTAAGAATTCCCCAGCCACCAAGAAAGAGCACAGAAATCCCTTTCTGTTGGGTTCAGGTGATGCAGAATGTCATCTGGGATCCGGCTGGCAAATGTAGCAAGGCCAGAAATAGATGCCCAAGACCAGGTGACATCCACTATACCTCCGTGATGGTCAAAGAGGACACATGTAGCAGGTGGGCCAGAAGGCCCTCAGCTGATCCCAGGACAAAAAGTCAAAATAAGTCAGCCACCTTGAAATGTTTATAACATCCAGGGACAAAGGTAGAAATGTAGAGAAACTTCAGGATTGATTCAGTAGGCACAGAAAGATACATTTTTTTAACTGGAAGTGAGTTAATGACTTTGAATTGATAAGATTAAGTTTTTGCTACCTGATGTATATGGGCACATAAAAGGTACATAGAGCTTGGCTTTAAAAAAAATCACATCTTTGCACACCTGCCTCTGTGAATGCAAAATGTTATACCTATTGTAAATTATAGATAGAGTGAAACCAGCAAAGTTTCAGGAAGGAGAGATTGGTGTTTGTTTTTTTTTTAATTTAAATAGATTTTCAAAGAGAAGAAGGGAGAAAGGAGAGAGAGAGAAACATAAATGAGAGAGAAACATCAATCATTGCCTCCTGCATGTCTCCTACTAGGAATCGAGCCTGCAACTCCAGGCATGTGCCCTGACTGGGAACAAGATTGATTACAGCATAGGAATGACTCTCAGGCTCTTCAGGAACATGATTCTTGATAAAGATCAAGGACAAAGGAATCTGATTTTAGGAATCAGCATGGTACAAGATTCATAGAACTCTTTTCCAGGAGAGAAAGCAGAGAATAAAAGACAGAAGTTAGATTGTATTCTCGGAGATAACATCTCTTTTACTCTGATTCCAGAATCACCAGGCACACACTTCTACTTATGGCATGCCTTCCTGAGGAGGTAATCTAGCTACAAGAATTATTCTAGGTGTAGGCTTGGCATTTTCCATATATTCTAGGGCAACAATCTGGACATCCGGACACATAGTTCCATAGATCTGAGTGTATTTGTAGGGAAAATGTAGCAGAATATTTGTATTTTAATATAATCCTTAACAATACAGGCTGTCTGATTATTAGACACACACACACAGATAACAGATTACAGCTCTCTGCTGAACACTCCTCCCTCTTAACATAAATAACAGAGCAATCTGGTTTACCTTAGTTTACATGAATTGTTTTCCTAAAAGTAATCATCCTTGAATTTGTGTAGGTTGCAAAATAAATTGGTTTTGTTTTGTATTGTTTTAGAAAATCTGATGCCACATAAACATGCACACAGGCACACACACTGCCCTTGTATGTAGTGGTGGCTTTTTCATTTACCTCAAGGCCCTCATTCTCACTGGATCTTGATGTATTTTACCTGCTCTTGGAAGAATTCTTCACACTGAAGTGCAAATTTCTATCAATTTTAAAGGCATATCTTTTAGGGAAGGAGCAACCCTTAACAGCATCAAAATCTGAAACTGAAAGAAGAAATGCTAATAATGAAATAGCAGGGTGTGCAAGTGCAGAAGAGAAATGTCTGGGAACTGCAACCCTTACCTGACCTCCCTGAAACCATACTACCTAATTGGTAACCTCATCTGTGTGTAACTTGACGTTGATAGGAGCAACAAACATTTGTCTGGTTAGGGATCAAAGTTAAGCTTGGGAACAAAGAAAGCATGGCAGTGCCTTTGACAGAAGGTTGGAAATGTATACCATAGGGTATATTAAAAAGTCAACTGGTATTCATGATTGTTTTGTGAACAGAAACAGAACCTTCAGAAATAGGTGTGGCTCAGTTGGTTGGGCATTGTCACGTGCACCAAAAGGTTGCAGGTTTGATTCCTATCAGGGTACATAAAAGAGGCAGCTGATCAATGTTTCTCTCTCACATTGATGTTTCTCTCTCCCCACATCTAAGATAAAAAAAAAGAAAAAGAAAATAAAGTGTTTTTTTTAATGCAAAAAAAGCAGGACGACCTGATGTAGCACATTTCTTGGTGCATCTCTGAAAGTCTGTTAATAGATGCTCCATGAGTAAAGTGCCTGAGTGCAGGCTAGACAGGTTCTTCTGACCAGTAAATTCCATAATCTATATTCTCTCGCCTAATGATGGCTTAGCTATCAGCATACAAACTTCTGTGAGAATCTCCATGTGAAGAACTTATAAATTACTGAAAGAGGGAAAAGATTCCGTTGCTTCATCAGCAACCCTGTGGCATAAGACAATAAAGTGACAGCCCTGGTTCTTTCCCAACAAAACAAAACATGCAAATGAAGTCCATGCCCCAGTCTCTTGCCAGGAGTTTTCATGGGATTAGGGAGCCGGACCCTGTCTTAGCTTCAGAACAGGATGTTAGTGACCGCATTGCTTTTACTCTAAGCCTTCTGCCCTCTTTCTTTTTTTCCTCTTTTAAAATTACTTCAGGAGCCCCTTTCCATTAAAACATACTCAACCTGAGCAGCCTCTGACAAAGATGAATAGGCTCTGCATGCAGGCTAATAATTTAACACCTCGAGCAGGCTAATACACTTGCCCCTTCAAACTTGGATTCTTGGATCATTTGTTCACATTTATTTGGAGGACAGGTAGAGAGCTGCCTGGGGGAAAGACAGAGAAGGACCTTCATATTCCCCTTCACAGGCAGTTCTGGGCCCAGACTTTACACACTCAGCCAAGCAAAATCCCTGACCAGTCCTTATTAAGCTGTCCAATAAACATTTTATGTATCTGTAGCATAACCCTGGGAGAGGAGGATCTCAAAAACTTTTCTAAGAGATCTCTGAAATATTTGTCCTAACACCTACCTTTCCACCATCTATATATATAAAAGCCCAGCAACCAGGATGGCAAAATGACCAATGGCTATGATGTGCACTGCATCAGCCAACCAGCCTGATCTGGGCCCTTATTGGCCCCTCCACACCCTTCCCCACTGCCAGCCTGGCCCAATGGGCATGAATTCATGTATCAGGCCTCTGGTATGAGATAAAACCTTTGCCACTTCCGAGCTGTGGATTTTGGACAGTTATTTAAAATCTCTGTGTCTCAGTTTCCTCAACTCTAAAATGGGAGTAATACTAGTACCTACATCATAAGGGTACTGAGAGTTTTAAAGAAGTTAATATAGTTAATGTATCTAGAACAGTGTGGGGCACCGATTGGGCTTCATATGAGTATTTTATTATTAGGGCATTAATTATTATTAAGAAGAGGAATTTGGGAAATTATAACTTTATGTTCAGAAATGTTCGATCTCCCCAGTAATGTTTGTTGCCCATATAGATTGGCATCCTAGACATCTCTTGGCAGGTCCATTCCTTAGTTGGCCTCTGAGTCCCTAGATAGCCATGCACAGTGTGATGTGAGAAATAAGTAATTAATTAGACAAGACAGAGGGTGTATTGTTTTCCTAGAGCAGGGAGCACTAACAAGGATATGCAAAGCCAGTAATTCTTTCATGGGTACAGGAGCATTGGGAGAAAATTAGCATGGGTGGTGGCAGGGTAAGCAAGAGCTAGAAGGTCAGGGCTTCTTAAGAGAAAATATACCTAAATATGCATATTTAAATACTGATTTAACATATGCATCTTGAGAGGCTATATTATTATTATTATTATTTTTAGTGATGCTGCTATATTTTAAAACATTTCTAGACACACAAATTTTCAGAAAGCCAAATTAGAATGTATAAATAAAAATAAATCACTGATCTGTTTTTTACCCTATCCTCTGTTGGGCAGTGAGACTGTCCACTGTATTCACTGGACTGACTTGGCTCTGGATATCTTCTGGTGATTTCTAAAATGCCAAAGGATGAGTGAATCACTTCTGCCACTGAGACTATCCAAATCTCAGTTCTGAAAGTGGCAGCAGCATGCAAACAAGGGTATTTAATTTGTATTTTAGATCATGATTCAGAATTTTTAGAATGTTCATCAAGAAAATTAACTGCATTATTTTGCAGTTATTTTTACCGGTCTTGAATATTATTAAATCACTGTACTTTCCAGGTAAATCTAACTTATGATCACTGCAGAGGAATATGAACAAAATGCAATTAACCATTCTTTTATTTCAAAACAGCAGTGTTTTAAAGAGAATATGTGTAAAATTTGCATTCACTTACTGCGTGAATGCAAATCATCAACATTAAAGTTAACAAATAACACAGCTTAACTGAGATGGAGGCAGTCAAGTTAAGGTTTTTAAGAAAAGTGTTTAAGGAGTTATTTCTATTCTCTTCCTTGTAGGAGCTAACTTATCGTTTTCTTCCCTTTAGGAATGGAAACTGACTACTCTGGGAATGCTGGCTGCATTATGGGTAAGTCATTTGTGACTGTTAAATGGCTTGCATGGTACAGGGCTGCTAGGTATCAGAATTGCATCTGCCCACACATTTCCACCACATGATTCTGCTCAATGGACTCTCATATTTATCATTACAGTCTTCATCTCGGATGAGGTAATTCAGCCATAGTTTGCCTTCAAATTCCAAATCATATGCATTTGTGGAAACATAACAAACATGACACAAATCTTGAGATGGCCAGCCTTAGGAAAATTACAAGAAAAAAATACAGCTTCTCATGCCCGATGTCTAGCTTCACTTTAGAAAGTGTTAAGAGCATGCATGCACCCAGATTGATGCATAAGAATCTGGTCGACCTCTGGAGTGGCTAAACACTAGCCAGAAAATAGGATACACTGTACAAAATTGCTACTTGGCTAATTTTAGACACTGGCCATCAGCAAGTTTTACCAGTGAATATTGTGTTATTTCTTTTTTATTTTATTAAGAAAAATTCTAATACCAAAGTCCTTAAACATAAGTATTTTATAAAGTGAATAGTCGTAATAAGACTCTCCCTTGCTAGAATATTGGGAAGACCATAAAAAAGCATAGGAGAATGTTTGTCTTAATCATAAACTGTTATTGCACACTTACTGTGTACCAGACATGATAATAGAACTTGAGAGACAAAAGTGAACTAAGACATGAATGCAATTCTTAAAAAGAAAGCTCTCTTACCTTTTGCAACAACGTAGATGGACCTGGATATTATTATGCTAAGCAAAATAAGCCAAAGAAAGATAAATATAACATGATCTCATTTATATGTAGAATCTAATGAATAAAATAAACTAAGAACAAAATAGATCCAGAGGCATGGATACATGGAATAGAATGACAGTTCTCAGAGGGGAGGGGGAAGGGAAGAGATTAAACAAAGAATTTATATGTATATACACTGAGTGGCCAGATTATTATGATCTCTGAATGCATAATAATCTGGTCATTCAGTGTATATCCTATGTAATAAAAGACTAATATGCAAATTGTCCCCTCTACCAAAAGTTTGACCAGAAGGCAGGCCGGCCAACTGCTGTGTTCCCTCCCCTTGGCCAGGCTGGCTGGACCCCACCCAAGCACGAATTCATGCACTGGGCCTTATATACACACACACACACACACACACACACACACACACACACACTGACACACTGAGTGGCCAGATTATTATGTGTTCAGAGATCATGCCACTCAGTGTATGTATACCTCATGGACACAGACAATAGTGTGGTGAAGGCCTGAGATGGGGTGGAGGTGTATAGGAGAAATGAGGGGACATCTGTAATACCATCAACAATAAAAATAAATAAATTAAAACACCAAAAATAAATAAAAAACAAAACCTGATATGAATATAACACTGGAAGGACTTACTGTTTCAAAAGAAGCCCATAAATTACAACCTCACAGGTAAGAGAGACTATATCAACAGTAAGAAACTCATTAGGTCTGAGGATGGTAGCCATCTACCTGGGGAATGAAAGAAGTCTTCACAAAAGGATTTACATTGGAGAGGGACTTAAGTGTTGACAATTCACTACAAAAATTAAGGGGAGAATCACAAATCTCAATAATTGGACCATTTTATTTTATTTTATTTATTTATTTATTTATTTATTTATTTATTTTTGGCAGCTCTGACTTTTTTTTTTATTGTGTTACATGTATACATATCTCCCTATTGCCCCCCCTCCCAGGCATAACCCAACCCCTCCCCAGTGTCTGTGTTCATTGGTTATGCTTATATGCATAGATACAAGTCCTTTGATTGATCTCTTATCTATCCCACCTCTCCTTAATCTTCCTGCTATAATTTGAGAGTCTATTTGATGCTTTACTGCCTCTGTATTTATCATTTTGTTTATCAGTTTACAATGTTCTTTATTATCCACAAATGAGTGAGATCATGTGGTGCTTCTCCTTCATTGACTGGCTTATTTCACTAAGCATAAGGTTCTCCAGTTCCAGCCAGGTTGCTGCAAATGGTAAGAGTTCCTTCTTTTTAATGGCAGCATAGAATTCCATTGTGTAGATGTATCACAGTTTTCTGATCCACTCATCTGCTGGCGGGCACCTAGGCTGTTCCCAAATTGTAGCTATTGTAAATTGTGCTGCTATGAACATAGCGGTGCATAAATCCTTTCTGATTGATGTTTGTAATTACTTAGGATAAATTCCTAAGAGTGGGATTGCTGGGTCAAATAGGAGATCCTAGAAAAAAATTCATTGGACCATTTTAAAATTCAGGATTAATAATATCTCTGACCCCAATGGGGATAAATAACCAATACAATTAAGTTTTGGCCAAAGTTCTTTGATTCTTTGGAGCTAAAGTGACAGACAAAAACTGAGAAACAATCATGCACATGTTAAATAAGTAAAGAGTACTTGTGTGACTATGTGTGTGCATGCTTGTCTACAAAATATGGCTATGGCTGGTTCCACATGATCAAATACAGTTGAATGACCATTCAGATGCAAGTCACTTGAAAAATCTATTTCAAAAGACTGACTTATGAAGGCTAAGATTCAAATTTCCAGTAAGTGACTACAATAGATTGGTGTTCCAATATTTTATCTATAAATTTCTTATAATTTTAACATAATTGAGCTTTTAATTGTAGAGGGTTAAGAGTGTTGGGTGGGAGCAATGTTACACAGTATTTTAAATGCACATTTTAATCCTGATTACATCATAACCATCTGGACATATGTTTGTCAGGGTAAAATCTAATTTCTTTAGTACAAAGGCCTTTATACTCCTAGTTTTGGCAGAAGGGGAAAAGCTACTATTTTTTTTTTTTTATTGAGTACCTGGTCCTGATCATATGCTAAGGCCAGAACTAGAGTCATTTTTAAGCCAGACTAACAGAAAGACTTTGATCTCTCTTTGGCATTGCACTGTCTTTTCAACTATGTATTAATAACATGAGGATATGAATGAAGAAGATAATTAGTATTTCTTGAGTACCTACTAGTACTAGACACTTTGGCATGGCTATCCCATTTAATTATCAATTATTATCTCTTTTTTATAAAACAGGATATTGAAATTCAAAGAAGTTTATTTTCTCTCTCTCTTTTATAAATTCTCATCTCAGGATATGTTTTTATTGGTTTTAGAGAGAGAGGAAGGAGAGAGAGAAAAAGGGAAATATTGATGTAAGAGAGAAACATCAATCAATTGCCTACTGTATGGACCACACTAGGGATTGAACCCACTACCTAGGTATGTATGTGCCCTGATCAGGAATGTAACCCTCAGCCTTTACTGGTGTGGGACGATGCTCCAACTAAGTGAGCTACCTGGCCAGGGCCAAATAAGTTCATTTTCTAAGTTAATTCATCTAATTACAATTCACATTTTCTGACTCCAAGTCCACTATACATAGGAGACTTCCTCCTCCATCCCCCTAAATTCAAGTTTAGTTTTCTCAACTTGTAAATGGTACCTTACTGTCTTAGATTGGATTATCTAAGATGCCGATCTTGGATCAAGAATTTGAGGGCATGTAGTTTATTGGGGAAGTAATTTTGGGAAGGATCCTTAGAGAAGTGGGGAAGTGAAACAGAGAAGGAAAGGAAGCCAGTAAAGGGTACATCGATGAGCAAATTACTACTGAGGACAACTGGAACTCAATCCATGGGGATTTCTGGGAAACAGCATAGAGCACATCTCAGAGGTTGGGTGAGCTAGCTGGGAGTCTGCGTTCTAACTCCCGTTAGTTATTAGTTGAAGGCTATTTCTAAGAGCCACCCAAAGCCCTCAAGCAAAGAGTTGAAGGTGCTTAAATTCTTAAGTCCTCGGGAATAGTGAGTTCTACAGTGATAAGGGTGAGTTGGAGAGATGCACAGTTTGCTAAAATTATTATCCTCATTTTATAAATAAGGCAAAAAGAAACTGACTCTTGCCCAGTTATTCAGGGATTGTGAACATGCTAACAGTGGACTTTACTAGACACTATCACTTATCCCAAAGAAATACGGTGGGGTTTTTTGTTTGTTTTTTATCCTCACCCAAGAATATTTTTCCATTGATTCTTAAAGAGAGTAGAAGAGAGAAGGGAAGAGAGAGAAATACTGATGTGAGAGAAACATGCCGATGGGTTGCCTCCTGCATGTACACTGACCACCAGGTCCTGGCTGGAGATGAGACTACAACTGGGATACGTGCCCTTTACCAGAATCGAACCCAGTACCCTTTGGTCTGTAGGCCAATGCTCTATCCACTGAGCCAAATTGACTAGGTCCCTATGAATACTTCCCCAACTTGTGAAAGTCAACTTGGTCTTCAACTTGGTCTTTTTGCATTCTCTCTGCCTTCTTATTATATTACCCTCCCCTCCCCCATTTAACTTAATCACCTCTGTAAAGACCCCATCTTCAAATAAGATTACATTTAAAAATACTGGGGGTTAACTCAACACATAAATTTGGGGGTGACATAATTCAACTTTATACATATATAAAGACATAAATTAGATCCACAGAACTGATTATTTATGTTAGGTTTAGGAATGATCTTCTTTTTTTTGGCATTTAAAATGATTGTCATATTTAAAAGAACTTGACATTTGAAATTCTCAAAGCTTAGCCTTTGGAGTAAAATGTAAAACATGTAACTAAATCAGTGATTTTAGACTTGGAATTTTAAGTTGAAAAGTATGGGTTTTGGCCTAAGTTTGCAAACAATATTATGTTTGAAGATTTTGAGATATTCTGTATTTTTAAAGTCTAATTTAATAGATTTACATGCAATGTCCAAGTTTCTGGGAAAGTTTTGCTTATTGAACATTTACTTAAAATATATAAAAATAAAATATATTAAATACTTTTATAAGAGAAGTTTAAGATTTTTAAAAGACTTTCATCAGGTTTGTAAATGGGGCAGAATATTTAGGAGAATGTAATAATATTAATCAAAGTTCCCTTGGAAGTGACTGTTAAATGTTACTAGATATACTAGTAACTATAATAACATTTTTTTAGGTTGACTTTAAGCTTAAGGGAAAACTTAGACTCCTCAATTTTTCACTTTAATAGATTGAATATTAAGTCTTAAAATGCAATCACCAATAGCATTTCTTGTGTACCAATCTGCCCTTATTATAATATCTCATATCAGTATTAAGCATATTATGTGAACAAGAGCTGCCTTTTAACTTAAAATTATATTTTTCTTATTACAAATGCAAACACATACAGATTCTAGAAGCATGTGAAACTTTCAAAAACATTTTCTAAAATATTATAAGGCATTCATAAGAAAAAGATAATGAAGAAAAAGTATATAAGAGATAATTACAACAGTAAATATCCTTGTAGTCAATGCCTGCATATGGCAGTGCTTCTCAACCTGTGGTTTGAAGACCAGCGGCAGCAGCAGCAGTGGGAGCCACTTATACAGGCAAACTCTCCCTCTTTCCCCCACCCCCGATGTGCAAGACATTTAAATAAGATTCTGGGAGTGGGAGTCATTCCTGGTGATTCTGTTGCATGCTAAAGTTTGAGAACCACTGACATATGTCATAATTGTTCTCACAGGCTAAGTACTTAGGAGTGATACTGCTTAGTCAAAGTGTTTGTTGTTGTTGTTGTGGTTTTTACTAAATCACAGACTTTATTTAGAGTACACCAATTTTTTTATTAGTTTGATGTTTTCCCCGCTTAGATTCCACATAAAGTGGTGCCATGTAGTATTTGACTTTCTCTGTCTGGCTCCTAAGTTTTTTTTGTTGGTTGGTTTGTTTATTCTTTCTTACTTTCTGGCACTACAAGAAACTCCAGGCTTCTTATCTTATATTTTTCATGCTCAGCCCTATAATCAATCATTTCTCCAAGGAACCTCGATTCCTTTAACTGGATAATTGTGTTTAGTAACCAAGATCTGGGCACCGAGTGTGCTGTTGCCACAACAGTGTTACTAATTCCAGGCTCTCTTGTGAGAGCTAAGAAATACGTATACTTTTAAGGATTTCAACATTTATTGCCAAATTTTCTTCTTACTTATTCTTTTCTAGTTTACATTTTACCACTAGTGTATGAAAAAGCTAATTTTCCTATATCAAAATGGATCTTTGTGATTTATTTTAACTTAAACAATTTAGTAAATTAAAAAATAGTATATCTAGGACATTTTTATTACTGTGCCAATTAATATTTTCCTTTTACAAACATTCCCCTTGTGATATTTGCTCATTCATTTTCCTAATACAGGTAATTTTCTTACTATAGTAAAAGAAATTATTTAACCTTATGGTATTCAAATATTAAGATGACAGAAAGTGAACATACTAATAGCCATGTCTCGTAAACCTCGTGGCTTCATTATATTTAGAGATGAAAGACAGCCATTTAGTTATCTTCTTGACCTGAAGCTTACCTGAAAAGACAATCATTAGAACAAACTCTAGGGCAGAATAAAATATTGAGACACTTCAGATTGACCTCCCATTGCACTGGTAGCTGACAGCAATCACCGATCTCCTATGAGTTTGCATGAAGTATGGGGTGCTTTTAAGTTCTTCTCCCCTCTTGAAGAAATGCTGTGATTTAGTTGGGCCTATGGCCTGATTTACAAGGCTTGTCAAGCTGTTCCAATTCCTCCCTCTGAACCTATATGGGGCACATGAAGTTTGGTAAACCTGCAGAGGAAGATTAAGATGGAATTTGACATTTTAACATGTGGCACAGAGGATTATAATTAGGACAGTTAATTTATACTATCATTACTTGGGTATAAGACATTCAAAAGCAGTTATATGAGTTAGCATGGGCTTGAACAAAGAAGATAATGGGCATACAAGGGACTGACTAGGTCCAGTGCCTAGAGTAGTTTGACAAGGGCCTCAAGCCATGAAAAAAAAAAAACCTGGCAATACCCTCCCTCTCATTTCATTAACGTCTTCTGCCATTCTTGGCTCTAGTCACACTGAGCTAATTGCTGCCCGGTGACCAGGCCAGGCATGCTTCTTTCTGCCTTAGAGCATTTGCACGGCTATCCCCTCTGCCTTGACCATACTTTCTCCACATATCCTCATGAGTCCCTTTCTTGCTATTACAAGCCTGCTCAGATGTTATCTTCTCAATAAGAACTTCCTGACCATGATGCTAAAAATGATAATCCCCCGCTCTCAAAAATCTTTTTTATTAAGATAGTAAGTACTAGCAGCTATGCAAGTTAAATCCCCAAATCTCAACGGCTTATCAAAATAAAAGTTTTATTCATTCAAAAGTCCAAGTGATAGAAGGTGGGAAGGCATGGTGGTTCTTTTCCACACAGTCATTCTGGGAGGCTCTGCTATCGTTAGCATGGGTAGTCTAAGCATGCCCTAGAAATCATGAAAGAAGAAAGTGAGAGGTAAAGCAGGAGCTATGTATGTGCCAAGAGAGAACTCAGTCAGTGTCACTCTACCAACCTTTCATTGGCCTGAACTCATTCACATGATTACATGTAACCTATAAGAGAGACTGAAAGATCTGATCTAGCTGTATACACAGGAGGAAAAGAAAAATGGTGTGATTAACAACTAACCACTCTCTTCCACACACTGTAGGCACTTGTTAAATATCTGTTGATGGACTGAATACATGAATACATCTGGGCTCTGGGTAATACATTCCATTCAGGTTAAGAAGGGTTTTGAGGGTTTCAATGAATGATAAGCATGATCTCAGATAGTTTCAAGGGATTTTCGTTTAAATGGAGAAGTAACATGTGCTCACTTGAGAAAGCAGCATACAAAGCAATAAAAGAGAAACAAATAGCACCTATAATCAGGACTTCAGGAATGCGAGAGAGGACCCAGCTCTGACTACTAAACTGGTCAGGGATGGTTTGAAGGAGGTAGGAATCTCTCAGGTTGGTTCTTTAAGGAAGGGTTAGGAATTCAGCAAGTGGAGAGGAAGGAACGCATAAGTAAGATAAGGAGAAAACAAAGAATAGGATGAGGACCACGGAACAGGAGGGATAGGCCAACTTACATATTTCATGTGGAGAAGCATATCAATCAAGATAGGCTACATTACCTTACAGTAAAACTGCACCAACATCTCAGTTTTAGAATAACAAGGGTTTATTTCTGGTTCCTATTATGTGTCAGTGAGGGTCAGCTGGGGCCTCTGTTCTATTTGCCAGTGTCTGCATCAGGGACCCAGGGTGATAGATCGGTCACCCTTGAGAACATTCTTGGTAACTAGGGCTAAAGAAAACACAGCCCTCTGGAGGGTCTTACCAGTTAACTGCTCTGCTTGCAAGTGACACGTGCCACTTTCATTTAAACTCATCAGCTAGACCACATTTCGTGGCCTCTCCCCAAATGGAGGGAATCTGAATACTTATGAAACAACACTCAACATCACTGCGAAGGGCAGTGAAAAAATGGCATTAGATTGGACAGCCTGTATAAACATCACACTTGGACAGAAATTAATTCAAACTGAAAAGTCCTGATAGACTCAAAGACTTAGTCTACACCTAGATCGCTTTTAAATTCTCCATCTGCTTAGCTGACCCCCCACGCCCTCTCCCCACTGCAAATCTCCACTTAGATACTTTTGGTGGTTTCATTTATCAGTAGATAATTAAACAAATATATGAACACCCATCAGATAAGGTGCTGGGGACACAGTTTTGAATAAAGCACTGATAGTCCCTGGTTCGACCAAATGTGGGATAAACTACAGGAAACTGGGCAGTAAAGGCACAGATGAAAAATACCAGAATCCTTAGAGGCATGGCCTCATTGCTTGCCTGTGCATGGTGCCACAGAAGATGAACGTGCCACAGGCAGGAAAGCGCCTTACTTTATTTCTCCCACACTCTCCAAGCCCCCAAGCATAATGCTAAGCACACAGCAGATGCGATCCTGCCAACTGTTCCCTCTTGCACCCTCACTTCTCCTCCTAGCTCTCTTTCCCTTCATCTCCATCTTTCTCATTGCATTTCCTTGCAATGATGGCACCATCCCAAATTAAATTCTTTTTTTGTAAAAAGTACTAACCACATTTATGAAAGAGACAAGCTGGAATAGATTATTGTTTTAGCCTTTTCATTTCTTAAGTAAGCAGAGATGATGGATATACGTAGAAAAGAAAGTGCTGAAGATAAATTTTACGGACAATAAATGTTCTTAACCAAGGCAGGTGGATTGATTTGCATTCCGCCTAACACAGATCTCCCACTGACTTGCCCTCCTGCTGCAGCTCAGAGCAAAGCGAGCCATGCATCCCGTGTTAGAAGAGTGTTTTTAAAAAAATCATGACTGGAATTTGGAAACCAGTTGTAGGGAGAAAAGGAGAACTTGAGCCTTATCTTCATCACTTTTTCAAAAAGCTATATTGAGTTCTTTTTAAAATTTAGTGGAAAAAAAATAGGTACTGGCACACACTAGACAATATTAGTTAAGGCTTTGAATTCTTATATGTTCTTCTCTCCCTCCCCTCCCCCCGCCACCCCATTAGAAATGTCCTGAATTAGAAAATGGCCTTTGGAATGGAGTGAGGAGCTAAGATGTGATTATAAAAAACATGATGTAGTTGTCCCCTGCCCCAATAATGGTTACGTACTAAATTGCAGTCTTCTACTGAAGCCTTTTCAAGTCTAGCCTTATGAAATTTAAACTTTGAATTTTAGGCTAAGAAGTTTGAAAAATTACAAACTGAACTTTGCAAATTTCTAAGATTCAAATTCATTTCCAAATAATGCTATGAGTCAGCTATCTAAGACTGTCATGTTAGATGACTAGAATATATATGTTGATATTAATATTGCTCTACTGCTTGGGCACCATTTCTCTATTATAATGAGCCAAATAGGAAAACAATAATTCTAAAGACAAAAAATGCACAACTTTCTAAATGAAGTCAATTATGTATAGCTTACTTTACATAGCAGCATTTTAAAAGTAAGTCAGATTATGAATATATAGACAATCAAGCACAAATCAACATTTTTGCTTAAGTTTCTGCAAGAAATAAGGACTTGGGTTGTTTAAAGGATATAAAATATATCCCTAAAAAAGCCTGTAGCAAGATAATCTGTAATACTTTGACTCTTAGACAGAAATCTTTGTTTTTTTCTATTCAACCCAGTTATTTTCAGTTTTCTTTATTTTCTGAGAAGTAAAGATTGGAGGTTGGATTTAGCCAACAGCTAGCATTTTTAGAAGGAGGTGCAATGGAAGATAAGATGGGCAAAGACAGGAATATAATGAAAGGTCATGAAACCTAGAAGAAGTACAGGCAGGAGAAAAAAGGAAGCAGCTTAGTGATGGAAAATGATAGGACAAAACATTGGAGAAGATTCGATGATGTCCAGGTGCTGTGGAAGTGAGGGCACATTAGAGAGTTAGGAGAAAGGCTCTGAGCATGGGTAGCAAGGCACCGGCAGAAGAGAAAATCATTGCTGATGAGGAAGCTAAAGAACTTTGAGGACAGGATGTTTTGTCTGTGTCATCAGCATGGTTGTTAACATCGGGAGTTGTGATGGACAGCAAAACTGTGAATTTACAGACCTTGTGTGGGATTACTCAACAGACAAGGAAGGATGTGCTTTGGCAGGGAAAGCAATGAGTGGGAAGCGAGTCCCAGAGCCAGGAGCACTGCTTCTGCATATTGCCCCAGGCACACTTTGAAACATAATAGATAGCATTCACTGAAAAATTGCCACAAGCCAGGCACTCTGCTAAGAGCTCTATATTCATTTTCTCAGTTACTATTCCCAATAGCATCATGCTGTTATTTCTCCCAATTTTACAGATTAGAAAGGGGGCGAAGAAAGATTAATTGGCTCAACAATTAAATTTGTGAACCCAGACAGTTTATTCCAGAGTCTGTGTTCTTAACCACTAAGCCATAGCATCACTCAATGTGGAACCCCATCTAGTTAAGACTAATGACCTTGAGTGGGAAGACTGTAGGACTGTCTTAAGAAACAGAACACTTGATCAAGACCAGTTTGCTATATCTGGAGACTAAACATGAACCATGAACAGAGACTAAAACTTAATTATTACAAAGAATCGTTAGAGAGAAGAGATGACCAATTCCCACACATAGGCAGGCAGCCCTATCCATCCTGTGAGGGAGGAGTGTTAGAGAACACCGTTTGGACCATGAGCTTTCTTCAGTGGTAGTGTGTTTGCTGACTTGGCAATTCTGAGAATACTCACGGTGCAGTATCCGCCGTCCATGAAGAGAAGAACAGATATGGCAAGGTTTCCCCAAGCTGCAATATGTTCACACCTAACCTAGTTTAGACCATTGAAGCAGGTATTTGCTGCCCTAAGTTATTTCTAAGTGTCTATGAAAACTGCTGAGAACCCTAACTCTAAAGTATAAGAGAAAACTTAGGAAAGAACATAAATAGAAACTCTAAAACTGCTTCATTCCTGGTCAATAGATTTGCTTAGGGAAATCCTTCTTTTTATTGTTGTTTTCAAGTCAAAAATAAAAGCAAATTTTAGTCTGTGGTCCATGTGGAATCCTCATGTTTCTTACATTCAGATAAAGCAAAGTAAGTGTGTGGATCGCAGCCCAAGAGAAGTCCATGGAAAGGAAATCAAGAAACTATTAACCCTGTTCCTTTACCAGAACAAGTGTCAGCTCCCAACCCAGAGGCAAGTGATGGATAATGTTGGTGGAGCCCTGGGGAGGGAAGGGGGACAGGAGAACACTGCATAATCAAAGGATGCCCCAAATCAGGAAAACATTAGGGGACAGTATTCACAGATCAGTGTCAGGTCTATGAGACTAGAACAAGCCAGGTCACCTTGGGAAATGGGTACAGATATGGAGAGCAAGTTCTAGAAATAGGAATGTGTTACCTGGGAACAGGAATGTTTGGCAGAGCATTGCAAGGTGTACATGTTTAAAGGGCCTGAGAACATATTGCCAGACAAAGAGGTTTCTAGTCACATGCTTTTTGATATGTTTCTGCATCTGTATATCATTTAGTGCCCCTGTTTTTTCTCAAAATGTCATTTAGTGCCTCCCAAAATTCACATTCACCATAGACAAGCAAAAAATAAGTTTAGCAAAAATAAATAAAAACAACCATAATGTAGCTTCTTAAAAATATTACAAATCTTTGATATATTCATCCAGATTTTTCATATGTACTTATATTTTCAAAATCAGATTATATTCTACACGATGGTCTATAAATTGCTTTTCTCCCTTGGCATTATTTTGCGCCAAAACATCCAGGAAGAGATAATTCTTATGTTACATAAGCTGTTCCAAAGCTCAGAAATTGATGGACAGGTTCCCAACTAGAGGCCAGTGCCACAAACCAACATTATGATACAAAATACTAGAGTATTTACAAATTAAATATAGTAATATTCCATGACCAAGGAAGATTTATTGAAGAATATAAGAAGATTCCAACAACGGCAAATTAATCCACATAATTTATTAGATCAAAATATTAAAAGAAGAAAAGGCATAATCATCCCAATGAAAGATGATCCATTCCTGATTTTTAAAAACTAAATCCCTAGTCACTAAAACTAAAGAAAATCCTATAGCTTGAGTAGATATCTAACAGAAACATCACAGTTAGTGGGGGAAGAGAGAGAAAGAGAAAGGGTAGCCTATATCAATGCTGTACTTCAACATTTTCTTATATTCCTGAAAGTCCTAAATAATTCAAAACACACAAAATGAAATAAGAAGAATAAATATTCAAAAAGAAGAGATAAGCTTTTCACTATTTGCTGACAATATTATCTATATATATTTAGGTCATATACTAGTAAGAGAAAAATCTCTCCCTACCTCCAAGAAAAAGTTTTAAAAAGATAAAAGGTTTCAACAAAATAGCTTATATACAAGAACAGCATGCAAATTCAGTTGCTTTTCCGAACTCTGTCAATAATTTAAAAGAAAAAAGAAAAAGATTACAGCTAAACTAGAAACCATCACTGTAAACCAATTTGTAATAAACATAATAATGAATATATAAGATGTCTATAAAAACAATAATATATTTTTAGAAATATAAGAAAACCTAGGTTATTTAAAAGATATAACATGTTTTGGTGTGGGAAAACTCATAATAAAGATCTTTTTGTTTTAAAATTAAACTCTAAGTTTAATTCTTTTATTGTTTTCTGTTTTCTCACTTTCTTCTCTATGGCCTATTTTTCCAGAGGCCTCCACTGACCTGGAGGAAATGAATATTTTAAACAGAAATGCAAAGAGGCAATATTCAGATTTTTACTTCAAAAATATAATTTTTCATTCCACACAGAGAAATTGTCTTGAAAGCTAAGGTTTGCTGAGTGAGAAAAACAGTTTCTAAGTTTTACAGTCTCTCTTTTATACTATTTTAAGAGCTAAATATGACTGACCTAGATCATAGGGTTTTATTCTTTAGTGTGGGCATAATATAACATGCCAAGTAAGAAAAGTTCCCATTAAATGAAAAGGAAAAAAAAAAGAGGTTCCCCCTCCACAATTTGGGAGAAAGAAGAGAGATTTAGAAGGAAAACATCTAAAGTAAAGATGTTGACTGGTTTCTATGATGCTTCAAGTACCCACCTTGCCTCATACATAGTTATCACAGTATTATTGATTATATTCCCTGTGATATCATCTACATCTCTGTGACTATTCTGTAAATTCATAAAGTACACAATTTTCTAAGCACTTCACTATACATCTGAAACTAATACAGAAAAATATTGAATGTAAACTGTAATTGAAAAAAACATGATGCCCAGGTGGTATGGCTCAGTGGTTGAGTTTTGGCCTATGAACCAGAATATGGTTCAATTCCCATTCAGGATATATGCCTGGGTTGTGGTCTTGATACCCAGTGTGGAGCATGCACAAAGCAGCTTATCAGTGATTCCCTCTCATCATTGATGTTTCTATCTCTCTTTCCCACTCTGAGGCCAATAAAAATATTTTTCAAAAGAAAAAAACAAACAAACAGATGCTGTCTAGATTCCTAAAAGGGACATTAGGACCACTACAGTGTCAAAAAGAAAATAAAAAGCTGATATATGTATCAATAAGATGGAAGGTAAAAATTTATATTCATAATATATAATGTATGTAGACTTTACAAAGATTGGGAAAATAAGTCACAGAATGGTATGTTAACATTCAGCTTAAATATTATTCCATCAACCTATTTTCATGCCAATAAGTACATGTCTATAACAGCGATTTTCAACCAGAGTGCCATCAGATTTTTAAAACATGCAATACCTGACTATTCAGTCAGAGGCACTGACCTCTTTTCCCTTAGATGGTCATTTAAATAAAATGACAAGAGCCAACATGAACTAACGATCTGGTATGTCTGAATCAAAATTATAACTAGTTTTTTTTGCCAGATCGGCAAAAATTATATTTTTTCATGTGCTGCAGAATTTTAGTAATTAGTTTATGTGTGCCATAAGATGAAAATGGTTGAAAATTTCTGGTCAACATTATTTCTAATGCCTTCATATTTTACATTGTGTGAATATGCTATATAATTTTGAATAGGCTATATTTTTCTATTGCTAGATACTTAGTTTGTCTCATAACTTTTAGACATATATTGGTAGACATTCATAATAATTTTAGACAATACTGTGGTAAACTTTCTGATATTTGTTGTGCAATCACTTTCTTAAAAAGAATTGATAGAACTAGGATTATTAAAGAAAAATGTAGGAAAATTTTAAGTCTTTGACACATTCTAACCTGATTCTTCTAACTGTGTAGTCAGCTTTGGGGATGATGTTTTAAACAGAGATCAGAGAGGTAGGTAAACTTGACTGGAATGATTGGAAAAAAGTGTGCTGAAAGAGATAAGGAAAGATCTAGACATTCCCAAATAATCCTGTTGGTAGGTTTTGACATAAAGTTTGTATTTGTTTAAATATACTTAGTCATAGTTGCAGCAATAGTATCAATAAAACTTATTGCAAAGGCTTTCCCAGACAGCTTGCCCAATGAAAAGTAAGGAGGTGTAGCTGAAAGAACACTAAAATTTAGTTAAGAGCTGTGGATTCATATCAGGGCCTTAGTTTACATCTGTGTAAATTTGGGAAAGTTGCTTAATCCCTGTTATTCTTCATTTCCTCAATATAAAATAAAAATAATGTTATCTCAGGTTGCTGTTGTAGGAAAATAGTGTATGTGAAAGGACCTGGTAGTTTCCTGAAACAAAAGACACTAGATTTTTGTTTGTTTACCTCCTAGACAGCAAAAGGATGGGTGAGTTTTGTGTAAGTAAAACTTGTATCAATAAGATGGAAGGTAAAAATAAATTACTTTATTTGTTGGACATTACACATGAGAGAAAATGTGTTGGATAAAACCCAAGATTGGGGTTTGAGTTCTGGAGGTATTTTTCAGGGATGACATATTTTAATTGAAATATATATATATATATATATATATATATATATATATATATATATATATTAGACTTACAATACTATGTTAGCTTCAGGTATACAGCATAGTAATGTGATATTTATATACATTATGAAGTGATCACCTTGATAACTCTCGTTAGTTTCTGTCACCAGAGTTATAGTATTATTGACTATATTTTCAATGCTGTTTGTTACTTCCCCAAGGGTTGTTTATTTTGTAACTGAATATTTCTACTTCCTAGTACTCTCTTCACCTGCCTCACCTACTCTTATTCTTCTGGCAACCACCACTTCGTTCTCTGTATCTCTGGGCCTGTTTCTATTTTGTTTGTTTTGTTTTTTAGATTCCACATCTGAGTGAAATTATATAACATTTGTTTTTGTCTCTCTGACTTATTTCACTTAGCATAATACCCTCCAGGTCCATCCATGTTGTTACAAGTGGCACCGTTTCATTTTTTTTTTAATGACGAAGTATTATCTTATTGTGTGTATGTGTATCACATCTTCTTTATGTATTCATCTTGAGAAAATTGCTAGTTCTTTTTTCCTCGCCTTTCATGAGGAAATGTGTTCTGAATAAAAGGTGTGGGCCTTAAGCTAATATTGTACGCATGTGTATTTTTCCAAGGATAAGGCCCATAGCCATAAACTTATTTCCAGAGATCTTAATGCAGTAATATTTGGGTTCATAATCTACTAGAATCTAAATGGTCTCTAAAATTTTATCCCTAACACTCTCATTCTGATCAAGTTCACAATTAACTCTTCCCTTGGCTCAATATTATTCACAAATGTGTTTTGAGGCAATATAATATCCAGCCAAAATTTGTCGGCTTTTTCTTGGCTTCCATGCCTCCCTGCAGTTCTCTCACAGCTGCTGAGAAAATGGTATGGCCCTGGGGTTGCCACACCAAAGGTTCTGATTACCCAAGTGGTTTCCCAGATTTATCCTCCTCATCCTTCTTGGTTCGTTAAAAAAAATTATCTCTCTTGGCTAATTTACCAGAGTACAGATTTAATTAATAGGTGGCACATATTGCAGCTCTCACTGCCAAGACACATGATTAAGAGCCTGTAGGCTTCCAAATCTTTTGATTGTTTTTACTTTAGTCTTCTTAAAATACATAAGCTCATATTAAGAACAATGTCAGAGTAAAATCTCACTGTGATAAAAATGAATATCTGTGAATTTTAAAAACGAAGGTGAAGAAAAATACTAAATGAAAGTGATTGTGTTAGTAATCGATATAACTACTTACAATAAAAAAGTTAGTGTTAGATGATTGCACAATGTTGCTCAGAGAAGTAGAATATTCATTCTGTTAGTATTTTTATTTATTTTGTTGATTTTATAGAGAGAGGAGAGAAGGGGATAGAGAGAAACAGCATCAATTGGCTGGAGATCAAGACCCCAGTCTGGGCATGTGCCCTGACTGGGTATCAATTGGTGATTTCTTGGTTCTGGATCGATGCTCAACCACTGAGCTATGCCCACTGGGCCATTCTATTAGTATTTAACAAGAGTCAGGAATATGCTACACAAGGGGTGATAAAGAATAAAATACTGAACTTGACTTCTTCCTTCAGGAAAATAATATATCAGGACTTGCAAGAATATGATATTTGCATGCAAATAACTATAATACAATATTGTAAGTATTAAGTCCCAAGTAAATATTGATAGGTCAATTACTAAAGTTGTCCTATGTTCAGAGAAAATCCTTTTAAATGGGAGAGAGAAAGATCTCATACAAAAGTTATTCATTGAGTTAAATTTTGGGCCACAGGTTGAGCTTGAACATATAAAATATTGTGGACACTTCCAGAGTCAACAAGATGGCCGGAGCAAAGAGGAATCTGAAAAATTTAGGATATGTGTTTACTTCAGCTCTCAGTAATATTTCTTATCTCTTTGGTAATATTTCTATCCCAATGGCTATAACTAATTTTCCTAATTCCAGCTTCTCTTTTTAAAACACATCTCCCAGCCTATTATCTCCATAATTTTATTCTGAAACTTAGCACTCCCCTCTAAATGTATTTTCTATGGGATAAATTCCAAGACATTTGACATGATATTCTAGATCTTCATAATGCACCCAACCCAGGGTCCTCATCTTGTCTTTAGTAATCATGACCTGATCTTGTCCCCAGATATCAACACTGAAAAACTCTAGACAATTAATTCATAAATTTTAATTGACAAAACATCAAAATTTGTTGTATTCTAGCCATAGAATGGCTTTCTTGACCATTGAAGTAACTAGTGTTTGCTCCAGGGAATGAGGAGGATGACAATTTCATATTATCTGTAGTAGCGGTCATAAAAAGGTTAGGGTCCAGCCAGTGTGGCTCAGTGATTGAACGTTGAGGTCAGGGTTTGATTCTTGGTCAGAACATATGCCCAGATTGCAGGCTCGATCCCTAGTATGGGGCATGCAGGAGGTAGAAAATCAATGATTCTCTCTCATCATTGATATTTCTATCTCTCTCTCCCTCTCTCTTCCTCTCTGAAAAAAAAAAGGTTAGGATTTATTTTAAAATATCAAATTTCTTCCTAGTTGAGGAGGGAGAGACTCCAGACTACAAACTCTGCCTGCCAGGGACAACATTCAGCAGAGGGACTGAGATGTCAAGACTACCCAAGAAACAGGAATCATTTTAAAGATGAGTGTGTACATCATCTTTAAAAGAACTCCTCATGGAGAAATGGAGGCAAGTTTTTCCATGCTAATGATTATCCTGGTGTCCTTAGGAGGAGAGTCATAATTCAATAAGTTGGGGATTCTCAGCTCCATTTCAAATTGCAAAGGGGGCGGGGGAGGGAAGGAAAACAATTTGCCCCACAAATCTAGGAAAGTTTGAATAAATAGGTGATAACTTGATCCAGACTTAGTGTGCTGAAAGAATCACCTCTTGGCAAAGCCTAAAAGCAAGAAAGAATGAAAGAGAGGAAAGGCCCAATGTGAGCCTTGGTGAGAAGGTGCTCATGGGAGGGCAGTAGGCTGTGCTCCAGAATGATTCCTCCAGGATTTCCTGAGTGCAGCCTCCAGGGAAAGAGATCATGGAGTTAGTGAGAAATGTGGCGAATGGAGTAGCACTTCTAACCTGAAAGCAAAGGAAAGTAGACCTGGATGCAGAAAGAAAAAGAGCCCCTTGTTCAAGGGAACTCGGAAAAGCCAGCTTGGCCTAAGCCTGGAAGGAAAAGGTCTCCAGAGTGGGACTGAGGGCAGCTCCTGGGTCTGAAGGAGGCAGGCAACAGGGAGGCCTCTGTGCATTAGCCTCACAGTAAGAGGAGACCTCACTCGTGCTCCTCACTGCAGCATTCTCAGTTGGATGCCCACAGTTGATGTGATGGATGGAGTGAGGAAGACATCCCAAGCAAGACAGATGGTGGCTGAGACCCAGAATGCAAGGTCTCTGCCCCTGGAGATCAGTCTTCCTGTTAATTCCTGAAAGACAGGCATGAACATTTAAAGAGACCAGTGACAATGGGAATCTTAGCTCTGGGACATGTCAGTTGATACTTCAGTTTCTTTAAAAATAAGGGTAGCGGGGATTAGCAATTCTGGGCCTTCCTTCCCTGCCCAGAGCAGTTCTCCTCATTTACATTGCTCTATTGACTTCATTTGAGATTATCTCAGCAAAAGAGAGAATACAATATTCAAATGGACTGGATTCAAAGGGGGAAACTTCATAGAATAGATGGAGCATGAACTAGAACTTGATAGAGGAAGACAGAGAAGACTATGTCTGAAGACCCAAAGGCTAAATAAATGGCCTCAACAGTGTGGAATACATTCTCTTGAACTGTGATTAACATACAGGTCAGATAAGGGATCCCAGAGCAGACTCAGCATCACTGAGCCCCGACTATGCCATCACAATGAAGGGGGTAGGTCCCTCTGTTCCAAAGGAGAAAAGGTATCTACTGAAATTAGAGGGAATGGGTTGTTTGGAAAAAACAATGGACTAGGAATCCTGATTTCTACTCCTAGTTATTTTGTTAATTTGCTATGTATCTGGGCAATGCTGATACTCTGGTCCTCCACTTCTTTATCAATAAATTTAAAGGATTGGGCTAAAGTAGCTGTTTCTTTAGGTTCAAAAGACCCATGATTCTAAGAAACATAGGCTTCCTTATATCTATAAATACCTATATGCCTCTATGGCTCAGCGTCTATGTATTCTACTGAAGTTAAGGGAGTGGTGTTTTGTGAGGAACAGTGAAGGAGTCACATGTTTACTCAAAATACATTTATTGTGCACCTACTATGTGCCAGGCACTATCTTAGGGACTGGAGATATAGTGGTGAACAAAAAATATAAAACAGGCCTGCCCTCACTGAGCTTAGAGTCTGACCGAAGGGGACAGAAAATAAATAAGACACAACCTATAGCATATTACAGAGTGATAAATGCATACATGTGATGGCGTCTGGAATTGAAGAAGGCTCTGTATGATAAATGGAAAGCAGAAGATCAAGCAAAATTTAAGGACGTTGGGACAGAACCAGAGCAAAGTTTTCTCTTCTGTGTACCTCCCATTCAGCCAATGGCCTCCGTTCTAACTTCCATATTCCTAACAATAGGCACATTTTTATCACACACACTTCTGATGCGCTCCTGTGGCCAGGGACCATGGCAACAGTCACAGTGAGCAGGCATTTGTCTGTGGTTTGCTCAGTGATGTGACTTCTGGAAAAACACCTTGTCAGAGTTCACTGCGGACCTTGCTTGGCACTGGCAGCCCCTGTTGACTGCAATCTGCTTTTTCCCTCTTAGCTGGCATCTCTCTTTACCTCCTTTTCCTTTCTGCTTTTTGGCCTGAAATGATAATTTAATAAATATCATTGAATCATTCTTTTTCACCACCTGGGGTTTTAATTAATGATTTCACAGAATTTTTCTAAAGAACTGGGAAAATGTCAGGGTTTAAAACAAACACTCTGGGTTGCAGGTCTGTTTTCTAGGTTAATCTCATTAGGAGGTCTAGATAAGGTGTAATATTTGTGTCAAAGAAAGGAAGTCAGCATGCTCCCGTATCTTAAGACAATTACATTTTTCTGAAAGCAAGTTGGCTTCTATCTAATCACCATAAGACATTTTTTCCCTAGACAACCAAACACAAATCGGCTTATCCCTTGCACAAAGTAACTCAAAGGTTAGAGGAGGAGGTTAGAGTTTAAGTAAAATAAAACAACCTGGGAAACGCTTAATCACCCAAGGAAGCAGTAATCTGAAGAGCTAGAAAATAGATGAACAAACCCTCTAGACTCAAATCGGAGAACGATTTAGAAGTTCAATATTGAGAAACACACCATTTCTTGGGTAAAAGTCAAAGCTCTGATTCCGATCTCAATTGCTTTATGCTGCTATGATTCGTTATGGAGTTGGTGGGGGAATAAAGGAGGAAGATGCCAACAAAGAGCCACAATTTCATTGGAAGGAAACTGGTGCCATGGGGAGTGAGGGGCAAAGACAGCAGATAAGGTTGTGATGGTTGGCTGTGGATTTTCCAGTGTTGATGTTTAAGATGCCTGCTGGCTGAGTCAGAGTGGAGAGTGACAGCCAGTGACTTGATGGGGTGCAGGGTAGCCACGCGAGCTGAGACAAACAAGAAGCAAAAGAAAGAACAGACTCGAGAACAGATGTGAGCCGCTGTAACAGCTCCGTGCTGTCCAACCTGGTCAGAACCCTGCACTTCGTGGTAGAGGGGAAGGAAGGCTTTGGTCTTTGCTGCCGTTCACTCCTTTCCTGCGCTCTTAGGACTTTCGCAGATCAAATACTTATGAGTGCTTATACTAATACTAATAAATTGTAGTAATAGTAGTTAAGATATTAATAGCAAATACTTATAGTGTACCCACCATTGTTTATTCACTTCTAATTACCTAGATTAAAGCATCTAATCCTCACTGCCATCCCATGAGGTTGGTACAATTTTTATCCCCATTTTTTAGATGAGAAAACCTCAGACACAGAGGAGTTAAGTGACTTACTTAGGGCATCCAGCAAGATTCACAGCTGGAGGATGAAACTTAGGGTCATAGGAACATCTAACCTGTGCCTTCCAGACTGTTCATGGGAGTGTATGTTGGGCGGGGAGGGGGATATTGAAGACAGCTGCAAAACTGAGGTGATATACAAAACACTGCCCTTGCCCACCCTAACGTCACTCCCAGTCTCTAGGGTCAAATGGCAACATCAGGTTGGGAAATGCCAGGGCCTTCTGACCAGGGGAGCTGAAGTGGAAATGTGGGGCCCCCAAGGACCATAGAAAACCAGGGCAATTGGATAAAAAAAGAAGCAGCACTTAGAATGTGTTTAAAGTTCTGAGAGAAGGCTGAAACCAGTTTGGCTCAGTGGATAGAGCATGGGCCTGCAGACTGAAAGGTCCCGGGTTCAATTCCAGTCAAGGGCATATACCTTGGTTGCGGGCACATCCTCAGTAGGGGGTTTGCAGGAGGCAGCTGACAGATGTCTCTCTCTCAACGATGTTTCTGACTCTCTATCCCTCTCTCTTCCTCTCTGTAAGAAATCAATAAAATATATTTTTTAAAAATAAATAAAGTTCTGAGAGAAGAATACTAAAATCCTAATGCTATTCATATGGAAATCATATATTTCTTTTAAAAATATATTTTATTGATTTTTTACAGAGAGGAAGGGAAAGAGATAGAGAGTTAGAAACATTGATGGGAGAGAAACATTGATCAGCTGCCTCCTGCACGCCCCCTACTGGAGATGTGCCTACAACCAAGGTACATGCCCTTGACCGCAACCGAACCTGGGACCTTTCAGTCCACAGGCTGATGCTCTATTCACTGAGCCAAACCGGTTAGGGCGAGATCATATTTTTCTAAGCACCAAATCAGGATACAGTGTTTGAAACAGAGTCTAAAAATGGAGGGAAATGTTCACAGATAGGACTGTGACTATCCCCAAATTCCCTGACATATCAGTTACTGAGGCTGCTTTCAGGGCACTTGTTGAATATTTGACTGCATTCAGCCGCGGTACCTTGTAAAGGTGCTGTGAACATGTGTCAGTGCGGAATCTTAGGTCCCAAAGGGCCCCGCGGCCACCGAAACCAACAGATGAACAAACAAACAAAACTGCCGGACAGACAAGACCCCGATTACCCAGAGGTCTTTCCTTCGCTACCTTGCACTGTCATCGTACATTCAATAATCTCTGCTTGCTTCTACATATACATGGAGAGAACAAACACCACGCCCCCAAAACTTGCCTTGTCTTGGCTTCCTGGCACAGGTTTCCCTGGCTTTTGGGAACCTTCTGAAGTTCTTCAATTAATTACAACAGAACAGAAATCCTGACTTCCCTCCTCCCCTACAACTGCCCCACGCTTCCGCAAGCTGCTTTCTGGATAGCTTTGTCTTCCGATAATAAGGGACACTTCCAAACAATGTACCCTTCTGACATGGAAAAGAGACAGGGGAAATTCCCTTCAGAACATCTCCCATAAATGCCTCCATTTCCTGAAGCAGGAACAGGAGACCACAAAAATGAACTCTTAACAGCAGACACTACGGTGGCATTTGTCACCATGCATTACAATCCTTTATTGTGATTTTGCTTTGCCTACAAGGGCCTTTGTTTTAGCCAGCACTTTACAGATAGCAGGCACACAATAGTACTCCCTGCACTTTTATTGAAAGAGATGAATGTGTTCACTGTTTCTCATGCGAGGTAGGAACTTTAAGCTTAAGTGAAACACACAAACACGCACATACACTAAGGTACAAAACCAAAATAAACTTTTTATTTCATTGATGATAAGGAAAATGGACTAAACAAAGAATTTCCATAGTTATGAAAATACTTCTTTCTGCTGTCTCTTCCCCTTACAATAAATCTGGTTAATAGCTTTCAGATTTTCTTGTACATAAAAAAAAATACTAAATTAAAAAAATAATACTTCTTCCAGGAAATCTACATTATAACTTTTCCTCCTTAGGGATGGTTAACTTTCAATGGGTGCTTACCAAGGACAGTCCAATCCCTGTACAGAAGGAATTGCTATCCAATCTAACAAATGAGTAACTGGGTCTAACGGAACTGTAACAACTCGCTCTTTATCACACAGATATTAAGGGGCAAGGTTGTCATTCAGACCCCAAGGTCTTGCTTTCATCATTACAAGTAACCTTCTCACCAGTTTCATAAACCTTGCCTTTTTAACCACAAAGAATACATTGAGTGAAGACACTTAGGGAACTGGGAAGGAGAGGAGCTGAGGAGTCATCAAGAGCAAGAACACTGTCTAGAAAGAAGTTAGCCTTAATAGGAAACATAACAGACAATAGGAGCTCAAGAGCTGGAGGCAATGGACCATTTATGGAAATACCAAGAAGTAATTTTTGGAAGAGTGACTTTTAAACTCTGTCATAAGATTAATGATATTAGGATCAAAATGAGACCTTGGAGGAAAAACCCCATGATTTTACATGATCAATTAAACTTTCCACAAAACCCCATTCCTCCTGTGAGGCCTCAGGAAATACTTTTCTCAGTGGCACCCCAAGAACTCCACTTCCACCAATAACAGCAGGACTGAGCTGGAATTGCTTTTTGGGACTTGCAAACTAAAGAGGAAACCCAGGCTAGAACATAAATTCTGGAATCAACAGAACTAGATCTGAATTCTGGCTCTGCTGCTTAGGTGACCTTGAGCAATTTATGCATTTTCTTCTTTACTCTGTGTCCTATGGGTAGTTGGGATGATAAAACCTGCTTAAAAGGATTGAGGTTAAACTAACATGAAAAACATAAGTGAAATACAACAATTCATGACATGTAGTAGGTCCTCAATGAATGAGTGTACTATCCAATAACAACATGTAATTCCTGTTCTTTTCCGTTTCTATTACCTTGCACTTGTCACCTGGGTTGAGCATCCTCCCCACCTCTCCCAATCCTGGCCATCTCCCTCTGTATCTGTCAATTATACACCCAGGAAGCCCCAGCCATGGAAACTCCTCACTCCCACTCCACAGGCACAGGCAATTACACATTGGCCAGTTTGGTGTGATTTTGTCGACGATTTTTGAAAGTTTCTCCCGTTGAACACACAGAAGTCAGGAAATGCAAAATTAAGGTTCTCAGAGTTTCCATAACTCACTCACAATGCACATCGAGGCATAAATTTCACTGGAAGTACAACATAAAACATTGAGCACACCAGAGTGGGGAAGTTAAGACTGTTGCTGAAGTTATAAATTAGAGTTTCCTGACTTGGTTGCATTTTCACTGTCATCCATGATACTGCATTAACATAGCATTCACACTGGAAATTGCAACATAATTCAGAGGCTGTTGTGCCTGGGACTGAGGTAGTTTTCACTACGGGGATCTCGCTTCAAATATTCACAAGGATTTCAAAAAAAGCAAATAAAACCCTGAGAAGAAATATTAGTTTCCTGGGAATGCAGCTTACTCCACTCAGTATAAAAGGAGTTACCTACATTTATTTTCTAGCAAGCTCTAGATATAAGCAACCTCTTTCCTTTCAATTGCTGCATCCCTGAGAGAAGGTGGCTTACCCAATCCCAGCCATTATCTGAATCTTCCATTTGCTTTCTGAGGAAGTATGGGCTGTAACTGCCCTGTCTCCTCACCTGGGAAAGGAAGGGTGAAATACTAGTAAATGGAGGCCAAGTATATCATGTAAGAAGGTTGTTAATTTGTGCATTTACAATAGAAATCAATCTGACATTCCTGCCAGGTGTAGGAATCAGAGAGAACTAGACCCACTGGTCCTCAGGGTTCACAAACTTTCTGTAAAGACCCATAGAATCAAGGGACCTAGATCAAGTTCACCACCTCAGTTCAAGTCTTCTTTGTGACTTACAAAAGGGGATTTAATCACAATACTTTACCTTCATAGAAGGAGGAGACCACAAGGACTCTTATGGTGCCACCCACTCTACAATAAAATATTCTTTGATTATAAAGTCTAATCGTACACCTTTTTATACAATTATATTCTCCTTGTCTCAGAGAGGGCACATGCTTCCTGCACAAAGAGGCTGCCTATTTGTCTCCAGAAAGTAGCCTTTATAAGGACTATTAGCAATCAAGACATTCAACTGGGTACTCACTTGATCCTCAGGTACTTCTCTCATCTCTCATTCTTCCTTCTTGGGTTATAGTGAACGAGAAATGTACATAAAGTGCCTGACACTTTGTAGAGGCTCAAAATATGTCAATTTTATTTGCTACCTGCATCGGTACATAGTTCGCTTTGGCCAGGGTGGAGCATTCCCTTGCTCTCTCTTCTGTACCCTCCTTTGCCCATCCAGAGAATGGACAAAAGATTGCCGTACCATGCTTTGGGCTTCCTTTGCTCAGAGTACAAGCTTAAAAGACTTCCAGAATCTAACTTGGTAACAGTGACTTCAGCCTCTTTTAGACATTTCCTCTTTCACTACAGTTAGCAGAACACAAAATCCACAGGATGTACATTTGGTCTTCTTTGCTCTGTACTCCATGTGGCATGTGCCCTTGATTTTCATATTCTCCCTCCATGTCTATCACACATTTGTGCTTTTCATGAAATAAAAAGATGTGACCTTGCTGAAACCGGTTTGGCTCAGTGGATAGAGCGTTGGCCTGGGGACTGAAAGGTCGCAGGTTTGATTCCGGTCAAGGGCATGTACCTTGGTTGCGGGCACATCCCCAGTAGGGGGCATGCAGGAGGCAGCTGATCGATGTCTCTCTCTCATCTATGTTTGTGGCTTTCTATCCCTTTCCCTTCCTCTCTGTGAAAAATCAATAAAATATATTTAAAAAGAAAAAAAAAAGATGTGACCATTGATGTGGTCTTCAAGTTGCATCTGTCTGAAGACTGGGGCTGCGATGTTTATTATGAAGTCAAGGAGAGTTCAATCTCTGATACATCATTCATCATGAACCATGTACACGACCAGAGCTCTACAATTCTTCCTCTGCAGTGTTTCTCTGTTTACCCCTTCTTCCTATTTCCACTTCTCTTCCCTGAGACTGATCATAAGAGACTTGCACTTGGCCTTTGCCCAACCTCTTTACATACAATTTTGTGACTCAAAATGCTCTTGTTTAAACTTAATATTTTGGTCATGATATGATTCTTATTCAGAAACTGGAAATGCTCTTTATTTCCCCTTATGTCAAATCCTGATTCCTAATCATGTTCTGTGAAGCTATTCTCTAGAGAAGAGCCTCACAGAATATGATGGTCTCCTTTTCAAGGACTGTGAATTCTTAAAGCTAGAGGCAACAAGTTTAGGAGGTGATTGAATAGTCATCTTCTTGTGTGAAGGATATGCTTTTGCTCAGAAGACATAATAAGAAGTAAGTTTAAATAATTATAAGAATAACTTGGTTGGAGTAAAAGACAGTGGGTCTTGACTCTAGATCTAGCTTATGTCCTACCATCTTTGCAGGGTTTTCTTAAATCTTAGCTCTCTCCATGAAAACTTTTCTTAGCTCTCTCCATGAAAACTTTTCTTATTCATTTAATCTCATAGTCCTTTTCTGAACCATTTATTTAAAATTAATGTGCCACTTGGCTTTCTGACAGCTCTTGTATCGTTGCTTTGCACAACATCTACCTTGTTCTATATGTAGGTTACACCTTTTCCAGGCATGTCATAATTTTTGTCTTCTATAACCCTCCAAAGCATTTGAAATGCTGCTGACTCCTACCATTCCCTTCAACTGAATTCTTTTACTTGTCCAATTGTCCTTGTACCTCTGTGACTTATTTTTTATTCCTCCTCCTGTATCCTAAAAGGCTCTTGCTCCTCAAGTGTCCTCTTATTAGTCTAAATTATTTTCTGATCCTATAAGGAAAGTTTACATTTTAAGGCTGTGAGATCTTTGGAAATCTGTGGACTATTACAGATAATCTAGAGAACTGCACATACAAATAAAATTTGGCCTCTCTGAAGTTAGGAGAAAGACTCTCTAGGATGAAATGCATCCCAGGAAATAAACATTTGCTTTGACCCACTTCCTAGTTATCTCATTCAAACTATAGGGTGTTGATTCCCAAATCTGTCTTTCTTCCAGATCTCTCCCTTGTGTTTTGATCACCCAAATCAGTTGCCCTACTAAAATATGGTGTTTGATCCCTGTTTCTAACCAGAAAAAGATTTTCCTTATATTAAGATTATTTACTGCATCTCCCATATCTTAGCAGTGTCACTATACCTTAGGCTATAGAGTATTGATCTCATCCTTCTCCCACATGATAGCCTGTCTCTTATATGAAGACAGCTGTGACAAATCTAGCAGCTTTGTGCTCTCTTCTTAAAATGAGTGTTCCCTGAACTTCATCTTTCTCTGAATGAGAAATGACTTGTCAGTGTCCTCCTTAAAATCAGGACCTACAACTAATCCCAATATTCCAGGTAGGTTTGATAGTGTGAAGTATTCTGTGACTCTGTCATTTCTTGTGTTAGACATGTCTTAAAATTACTCTGGTTTTTCCTATTTGTCATTTATATTGAGATGTCAACAAATCTCCAACGTTTTTTCACAATTATTGCTATTAAAATACATATATCCCATCCTATCTTTCTATGGCACAATTCTTCTAAAAATTATCAAAATTTATCTTCGTGATTTCAATCTAGTCTTCCAATAGCCAAAGTCATTTTTGAGTTTTTATTCAGTTATTCAAGTTCATGCCGAAGCCCTGTGACATGCTGTTACAGATACCTTCTATATTGATACTGATTCATTGATCTCTCAGTACTAGCAATGAGCTCCTCCAACTATATACTACAGTTATGACCAGTTTGTCAACAGACAAACAATGAAAGCATTTTTCAAATAGTTGGAGGGAAAACAGACTTACTCGAGGCAAAAAGTCTCACAGTTTAGCAGTCAAGAAATTCTCTCTAAAATAAGAAATGTTCCAGCTTGTTCTTAATGTTATTCCACTAACACTGCTTCATGTATACTCAAGACCTTCATCAACCATTCGTAGAATTCAGCAAGAGATCTATTTCAAACTCACCAAATAATAGATTTCAGAAATTACTTTCCTACTACTTTGACAATCCTAAGACTCTTTGTCCATCTGTCAGTCTTCTGGTACCATTCTTCTCATTCTCTATGAATTCTCAAAAATATGGTCAGTAGTTTTTTAATATATTTTTTATTTCAGTAGGAAGGGAGAGAGAGAAATATCTATGATGAGAGAGAATCATTGATTGTCTGCCTCCTGCACACCCCACACTGGGGATTGAGCCCATAGCCTGGGCATGAGCCCTTGACCAGAATCAAACCTAGGACCCTTCAATCACATGCAGATACTCTATCCACTGAGCCAGAGCAGCTAGGGTATGGTCAGTAGTTTTAAAATCCTATCTGCAAACATTAGGAGAGGTTTGCTGAATTGTGCCCAAGACCTCCTAGTACATTTCTGTGAATCTACCATTATGTCAAAGTAAAACTGTTTTTAAAGAAGTTGAACTTACAAAGTTCTCTCAGTAGTTCTCTCAGTAGTTGCAAAGTTCTCTCTTTGTATGATGTCTCAGGACCTAGAGATTTACTTTGGGTGATGGACACAGGATGCAGTGTGAGTTATATATTTGAAACCTAAATGCTTTTGTTAACCAATATCACCCCCTATAAATTCAATGAAAAAGTAAGATACCTTTTGAAGTAGCTCACCTTTCTTGGGCTACTTCAAAACTTCAGTTTTGTGTTTACCATGTTTGTTGTATTTTTTTCTAGCTTAAAGACAATTTTATTGCAGAAGAGTAAACCCTATTGAAGTAGAGTAGCTCATTCTGCTGCTATCCATTCTTAATGCACCATGCCCACCCATCCCTTGCTCACTTTATCTGTTCATCAATAATTCCTGATTGTCACATTTTCCAATAACTTTTCCCTCCTTCTGGGTAATCCTTTTCTTTCTGTTCTTACCCAGTTCCGTGTCATCCCTTTAGATTTGTTCTTGACCACGTGCTCTTCCCTCTGCCTTTCATCTGCATACTATAAAAAACTGACTTCATCTGAGACCTTCTGGGTGCCAAGTACACTGTGACATGCTTTTCAAGGGCTGTGTGACCTGCTACAGCGACATTACTATTATGGGGAAAATTGCTTCTCTTTTATTACCATTTTAGTAACCCTTATGTAAGGGTTTTCTTTTTATCTTTTGAGTTTAAGTTTTTTTATATGTTAAAAAATTGCTCTGTTTTACATGAGGAGAGAGCAAATTTTTAACATTAAGAGTGGGCCAAGATTTAAGCCCTCATGGAATGGTATTTGTTTCTCTGAAACTCCAAACTGCTTTCTGTAGACCCTCTTAGAGTCCTCTCCCTCCGAATGAAACTTTTCCATGTGGATATATTTCTGGCTTCATCATTCTCTCTCATTAGGGGCCTGGGAAGCCCAGCTGGGACTCTTCAAAATGATTTTCACTTGAAGTTGGGTGTAACCTGTTAGAAATGATCCATCACCCCTTCCCTAAGCCCCCCATGGAATATTCCAGAGACTTCTTTTTTAGCCAGACTTCTCCAGCTATGATTCCTGCTTTAGAGTGATTTCTCCCAAACATTCAAATGAAATCATTTCGTTCCATCCGTGTCCCAGTTAGGATGCTGAATTCCTTACAATGTATACTGAGGAGAGTGTGACGGAGTTTCTGATAGGCCCTTATCTGAACTCCTTGAGAGCTCGATACCAGAAGAGGGCAGATTAACACGTAGCAAGAAAATACATTCAGACAAATATAATCCCATCTGTACCTGCCAAAATCTCCACTCTGCTGTACCAACATCCTTGTAATAACATTGTTAAAGGGTTCTGACACTTCTCAGATAAGCGCTTCATTCAGCTCTCTGTCTCCTTTCAGAAGGAAACAGGAACATTCCAAATACAGTCAACTCGGTTATCAAGGTCTTCTTATCCAGTCTGTGAAGGATCCAGGCCCTTTGTTTCGCTTCCTCTCCCTCTGACTACCTCCATTTGGGATGTATTAGTTCCACTCGGTACCACCACTTCAGGGCACTTTGAGAGGAAAGAGTCATAGGTTGCCAGAAATGTTTTCATTTTACTTTTTATTAGCATGCCTAATAAAGAGATGGGTGAGTGAGGCCTTTGGAACCAACAAGCAAAATGAAGCTTGATGGTTCCAAGTACATTTGACTTAGAAACACTTAGTTCCAAGATCTCCTGACTTAGCAACAATAACAGCTACCCTAAAAGGGCCCTTTTCCCATAGAAATGGTTAGATATTTTCTTTTTCTTTCTCTGCTGAGCCATTTTCTTTGTCAGAAAAGATAAAAGTATGCAGAGTGAAGCAAAATTAGTTATACTTCATAAACTGTGCCATTGGTCTCTACAATCCTTGAAAATGTTGAGATGCCTCAATCAGGATGTCCACCAAATTTCCATCCATCTCTTACCTTCATCTAATGGAGGGAGGAAGGGAATACATGAAAAAAAAAGAAGTTTATTAAATCAGATTCTATCCCCTACTGCCACAGTTTTGTGTGATTATGTGACTGTTCTCTAGTTTTTATGTATTACAGGGGGGTTGACCTGCATGTGGTTTAAATGGACCTCAGAGGCTTGTGAGAGCCAGTGAGTCTGTGTCTATCTCTGTTTCTTTACAGAAAATGCGGTTAGGTTTCCAAAGAAGTGATTCACAGACAAACTTTGGAACGCGATTTGTTTATAATGTGGAGCCTACCTAGGTCTTTGGCCTTCCCTTCCTGCAGCAACCTCTGCTAACAGAGAATCGAGGGCCTGGACAGTCCCAGTAGAACTGACTCTGAAATGTTTTAAAGAGAAGTTAGAAATTGATTTAGGCAGTTAGTTTGAGCATACAAGCTAGGACATTGCTAAAAGTTGCAATACTTCCTATGACACCTGGGACTTGGTTACTTTAAGTACATAAATCAGCCTTCTGAGAAATATTATTCAGTTTCCTGAGCTTAGTTTAAGCTGAATTACAAGTGACCCTATAGAATTAACTTATTCCCCTTTAGTCTGAATTTCTGTGCAAAGGATTAAAAAAAAAAAGTTGTCTGTATGTATTGGCGTGTTTTCTCTCACCCCACCCCTTTTTAATAACTTTGGCTCCTTAAATCTATATTCTACACCGTATTTTGTAGAAATTTGCCAAACATGAAACTACCCAAAGTGAACTAGGCCTTCGCTATTTCTACAACAACTAGGGCAGATACGGAAGATGTGATGGCCCTTCAGGTACTAATAATTTCCCAGGACATAAAACGAGAATCAGTGCTTTTGCCAGATCTCCCAGTACTTGATGACATCATCAGGTGTTTTGTGACACCATCACTTTAACGTACAGGCTTTGGCCCTAGACTAGAGGCAATGGAATATGTTTATGGATGGAAGCAGTGGAGGAAATTTTGGAGGTTGGAAAGGAAAGACTCCAAAGTCGCCTAGAGAAATCACACTGAAGAAAAACAAGATCCAGACATTTCCAAAGGGGGGATGGAGGGAGAGGGCAAGGAGGGTTGAGGATTAGGCAATACAGAGTTGCAATTTTGAAAATCCCAATCAAATACCAGTGCTTTGTGGTGGGGTGTTTTTTTGTCTCCCCTGTCCCGCCCTCACAGCCCCCCTCATTTTCAATGATAAGAAAAATGCGAACGTTTCTGATGTTCACTATCTCAAATTCTACAGAAAGCAATAAAAGAGAGTTGTTAGCAGTAAAATGTCATCATACAAAACCAACTGAATATGCTTCATTTCCAATAATCCCTTCCTCTTTACCTATTAGTTCGGGATTCACAGGTTCTGGAGTTAGGAGCAGTAATTCTTGCATTGTGGAATTTCTGACCACTAGGGGCACTCTGTGGCCTTCATCAACCTTAATGAGGTTCTCCTCATTTCAAATTAAAAGTTGGCAGTCTCTAAAGGAATTTGATTGGAAAAAGATTTGAGAATTCATAAATTACCATACACATAGAATAACTGTAAAAATTATGAATTGTTAATTTTAGTTTTTTAATATGAAGCAAATATTAAGCATGGATGATAATCCTTGAAGGGTATATGTACCATGGACACTTTCCCAAAATAGTCAGGACTGAGATGAACGTGAGACCTGGTTTCCCTCCCCATTTTTTAAAACTAGAAGGCAGGTCACAGTGTTGCATCCAGATTTCATTAAAGTATCTGTTTCTCTCATCACATTTTAGACATTGTTTTGGTTTATGTATTCACCAATCCTTAGAGCTGTTGCCACACAGAGAGAACTCTGGACTGTAGGACTGGGCAACTGACCACTGTGGTATTTTTCAGACTTTGTGTGTAATGAAGAAGGAACCTCAAACTCCCAGGGTCCAACTCAAATGTCTGCCATCTCTGAGTCCAGAAAGGAAAATAAGTAACACAATGGTATGTGTGAGAAAGGATGAAAACCACAATCAAAAGAGCCTGTATGTACAACCATGCTCATTCAATATCACCTTACAATCACTGAGAGAACCCAACAGTTTCTTCAGTTCTTGGATCTCAGAGAAATCTATATTTCCTGCATGCAGGTGGCAGATGTGGAGGTCTCTGTTCCCCTTAGCGACGAACTCCTCTTAACTGATTTATCACGGAGAGAGCCAGCCTTCTTGGTAAAATATCAGTGAATGGAAGGAGAAAAAAAACCAAATCCTTTTCAGCCATGCTATGAGAATTTGCAGTCCCATTGCTTTTTCTCCCCCTGAAATTAAAATAAACCAGAAAGAGAAAACCAGAGAAATGAAGTAAAATGATGATAAGGTCTTTCATCTTGGTAGACTACCTTTAGGGAATAATGAAATTCACACTGGAGAATTTTACAACGCATCATTTCCACTTGGTCAATTCTCTATGCTCCTTGGAACAACTAGTTTATGGTTTCTTAGGAGTTTGTCTACCCTCCTTTACCCGCCCCACCTCCCTCCCCCGCCACATACTTTTTTGGAGGAGTGCCGCGCTGGTCTAATAGCAAGAGTAGAAAGCCCTGGAAAATACATAAAGCCTAAGAATGATGACAATTAGAGATGAAGGAGACCCATGATATCATCCCTCAGGCCCAGGGGAATCAGTGGAGGATTCTTTCCTAGAATGGGTTTTCTAGTTCCTGATCCTGTTGCCTTCCAAATGGCTCCAGGGATGGCAATTCCACCACCTCCTTTACCACATATTTCCCCCATCTCATAATTCTTGCTGTCATAATTTTTCAGGTTTTTAGTTCAAATGTTACTTTTCTGAAAATGACCACTGATCCCCTTTACTCAAAGTTATGTCCACCTGTTAGAATGAACACTTCACTTTTTGAGCTGTAACCATTTTTAAAACTTTTCACCAAAACTCTTCTCTGATTCTTTCTCTTTCTCCAGAAGCCACTGTACTTGCAGGTGGGGCAGGAAGCAGGTACCAGAAATCTTACCAATTTGGCAAATGAAGTTTTAGCTCATTTGAGCTGTAGTGTGTCAGAGTTACAACACCGATGTGTCAGGGTTCACAATGCCAAGCTGATACCTTCTTTCCGTGGCTCATATGGAGTATGCACCTCACTTTGCCACCCCAAGACTTGTGCAATGCATAACCTCAACAAACTACAAAGGCCTATAATAAAATACCCTCCCCTCAAATTCATTAGTGCCCAATTTAGCTTGCATGTGAATGTATGTTGATGTGTCTATACATGTTGGGTTTATAATTATAAAATTCTTAGGTATATTTTCCTCATGTGGGTCCTAATAGAGTACAGGCTGAGAGCCACGAGAAAATCATCGACTCATGTGTTCCATCCTGTTTATTTAATGGATAGACAGAGCTAGAAAAGTGAAAAGTTGTGAGACTAGAGGTGACTTAGACAACAAAATCAGAAAAGAACCCAGATATACACTTGTAGGCCACTGCTCCAGCTCAGTTCTTATTTGGATAATCCACTGACTATGTCATTGAGGGTGTGTTTCCCTTTCTCTTGACCTCAGTTTTTCTAACTCTGAATCAAAGTCAGCCAGATAACAGGTGGCAAGCTGGTATCCTACAGAATGATTTTTCCAACAGTGTTTACTTGTTTAAAAATTAGATACTTTATTGTAATAATCTGGATTTTTCAACTCTAATGATTGCAACTTGGTTGTCTCCTCACATCCATTTATCCTCCTCCAATATCTGGCCTATAGCCCCTGCTTTCTACTCTGAAGATGTGTAACTCTGGACTGCTGGCTCCTCCTCTCTGAGATGGCTGGGTTTTCATTACTTGCTGCTGAAAGCACCCCAAATCACTGGTAACCCTCAGCCAAAATCTGCTCATGGCAACAATGAGCTGGAGCCCTTACTGCCGTCCTCTTTCAATGGGCCGTGTGCCCTCCAAGCTTAGCCACTTCTTTCATTCAGCTACCTCTATGCCCAATGTAGGGATTTTAGCCTGCGACCCTTGGGTAAATAATTGCATGTCACATTACTTTATATATATTATGGATGCATCACAACTGGATGTGGTCATGGGTGGGCATATTTTGATTCAACTGTCTATTCAATTAGGTCAAATAGCAAGTTTTAACTGATATGACCAGGCTGCGCTTTAAACTGACCAGACAAGTGGTTTTGGCATCCTGTGACTGCTGCCTCAGTAGAGCTCTGCTGAACTTTACATGGAAATATGTGCCAAATTATATGCAAATTTGTATTTTTCATGGGAGCTGAGAGCTTTGGCACTTAATTTTGATTTTTTTTTTGTAGCTAAGTATGTAGCATTGGCCAAGTTCTGCATGTTTAATCCTTTTAATCATTCAACATAAATCATGCTCTCAGCCCCTTAATCATTCTTGTTATTCTTCTTTGAACTTCCTCCAGTTTCCTTACATCCTTCATTGCATTAAAAAAAAAGAGAGAGAGAGAGTTTTTTAACAGGCCTGTTTCATTTCCAAGAATCCATTCTGGGATGGAAACGGTAAGGGTTCAGAAGATCTGATGCCATGAGAAACTCCAAGGGAAATGCAAGGTTTGGTCCTTGGAAAGTCACAGACATTTCCAAGGAATGAAAGGACACCTGACCCAGTTTTCTGTCACATCTGATCCAGAAAGTCTTTTTTCTATCCTTTTCCTCTTACATACAATAGAGAAGGATTCATGTGATAACTCTTGGTAACAGATTCCACATTCTTTTCTGGTGCATTTACTTAAAACTATATTATGTGAAAGAGAGTTGTTGCTCTTTCCATGTTGAGTCTAGAGAGGGAAACAGCTAGTAGGAGAAATCCACTTGTCACATCTCTTAGAATCAGAGATTGATCTGCCATCTGTCAACTGTTTCCCCTTTAATCTGGTTATAGTGGTGACAGAGAATGTTGCCTCAGAGAAAGTCGTGGGAAAAAAGACCCTTAGAGAAAGTGATAAAAAGAGAAGTTGATAGAGTGTCTTAACATATGTCCACCTTTTCTTTATCTCTACAGGTCCTCCTCATCTTCTACCTGGAATCCAAGCTCAGGAGGAACTTTGGCTTACTGGAGGAACTTTACCCCAAGTCCAGAAAGGGCTCAATAAGTGTTTGTAGACTGAGTGAATAATCACTTTCTGCCTATCACTTCATGTTTTGATAAGGATAATTATATTTCTTAATTTTATGCAAATAATGATGCAAAACAACTTCAAGACAATTATTAAAACCTCCTTTACTCTCCAGTATGTCTCACAACTTGGATTGGGGGCCAAAGATCTCACAGAGAAATTTAGAGTCACCATTGCTTAAGGTCATTGAGTCAAACTAATGCATGAATACATTGTTTTGACTATCCTGCTACTTATCATTTAGCCTTTGCTTGAATACCTCTAGAAACAGAGAGCTCATTTTTCCCAGAACAGCTGTCCTTGCACAGCTATGACTATTTGAATGTTCTTGCTTAAATTTAGCTTTTATCTTTTTTTCTAATCCTGTATCCTCCATTTATTGTCTTTGTTGTCATAAGCAAATTAATCTTCCTTTCCACTGAGCAATCCTTTAGGAATTTTGAGACATTGACCCATCCCTCTTAAATTTTCTCTCCAGTATATTAAACGTCCCATGTTCCTTTCTACACCTAGAAACACATATCAGAAATTCCAGCTTAGGAATTTTGCATGTGTTCAGTTTGAGAATTCAAATGGGAACAAGCAGGAATGAACCAGCAGGGTGTCTATTTATGGGAAGGAGTGAAGAACTTCACAGGGAAACCAATCAGTAATTGCCTAACCAACCGCAAGTCATCCTGCAAGAGCCACGAGTCAGCCAGGAAAAGGAGAAATGCTTAGGGGCATACGTTCAGCTGATTCTCTGGTTCTAGCTTGGAACTTGTGCCAACTTGGGGAAAAGGAATACTGAGAATGAAAGGCCAAGTTCACAAAAAATCTTGGGTTAACAGAAAATACAAGGTGACATAGCTTAGACATTTGGGTGATACTGTGCCCCACATGAAATGGAGAAATGTGGGGGAGATTATAACATGTCCTGTTAGACTGGACAAGAGAGCAGTAGCTCTACAGCCAGGCATGAGTGAGAATGGAGACATGGTGGAGAAAACATCATCAGAGAAGCAAATGATATTGCACTTGGTGGCAGCTCAGAGGAGAGGGTTCTGCATCAGGCACATGTGAGTGGCCTCTGGGTAGGACTGGAGTTCTTATACTTCTGCTAAGGGAGATGCTGTTTTGTTACTGTTATTCCTCCAACATCAGGAAATCCTATCTAATAAAGAGGCAATATGCTAATTGACCCTCACACCATCACAAAGATGGAGACGCCCACAGCCAGTGAGAAGGGAATATGCTAATTGGCTGCTCCACCCTCAAAGATGGCGGTGCCCACAACCAATAAGGAGGGAATATGCTAATTGACTGCCTGCCCTCAAAGATGGCAGAACCCACAGCCACAAGATGGTAATGCCCAGTCCCCTCAGCCCCACTGGGTTGGCAGGCATGTGGCAAGGCCAGGCTCACCCCCAGACATGCCTGGCTGCTCTGTACCCCTGCCTCTGGAGTCCCCCAGTTCCCTCAGTCCCCCAGCTGCCCAGGGCTGCCCGAGGCTCAGGTAACCAGCGTGGGTGGAAGCTTACACTGCCAGCAGTGGCAACAGCAGGTGTGATGGGGCATCGCCTTGCCCTGATGGCGAGGTCGCCTTCCACTCCTGAGTGCTCTCAGACTGTGAGAGAGGGCAGTCCGGGCTGAAGGACAACCCCCCCACCTCACCCCACCCCCAGTGCATGAATTTTCATACACTGGGCCTCTAGTGTGATTGTAAGCAATAATGGTAACACTTCTTTCTATCTTTTGAGTCTGTTGTATGGCCAGCACCTGTGTTAACCCTGGGGTAACTCATTTAATCTTCATAATCTGTGAAATGGGTACAATCTTTATTCTTGTTTTACAGATGAGAAAATTAAGACTTAGAGAAGCCCTCTTATCTGAAATTACACCTCTAGGAAATGGCAGAGCTGTGAAACACAGCTACTTTTATCTAACTTCCAAGCCTGGCATCTGAAATGATATAATATTCTGCACTTCAGGATCATTTCTTTGTACCAGTGTCCAAACTTCATTAGCACAGAATTCACATTTGAGTTTAATATGTTTAATGCCTTAAACCAATACTTTTTAAAAACGCTGAACCTAAGCAAATCAAAGAAGAAACGAATGCAGGGAAGTGAAGCGTGTTGATTTCTGCAGAAACTGTTATCAACAGTGACTACTGGGTCATTCCTCCCGTCACTGAGATAAGGGTAAGTGACCATTAGTCTTCACATCAGATTAGTCCTTTCTGCTGCAGAACTAGCGCTCCACAATGCGCTGTGTCTCTGCGGCAGCCTCCTCCATTCCATTTCAAGTCAATCATAATGGGGAAAGTGATGAATGCTCTCCCACATCCCACGTGTCCACCAGCCTCTTCTATGTTGCTCAACACTCCGGTGACAGAGAACTGCTCACACTGCTCCAGTGGAATCTGAGTCATTTCATCAGTAATTCTGGGACACCCTGCTTTATAAAACCCTTTTATGGGACCATAAAACACCTCACCTCCCGCCTTGGAGAAGCTGGCCTCAGGAATGAGAGCAAACTGCACTGAGCTGAACAAGTGGAGCAAATGATTTCTCCCAGCTAGACCACTTCCAACTTCCTTATTGGACGAAAGGCACTTAGCAAAAGAAAACAATGTTTTCATTCGATGCTACTCTTTACAGGGGGCAGATCTTTTAAGAGCCACATTGTAAGCCAGGAGCAGTACCAGTGGAGAGAGCCAAGAGCTCGAGACACGCCGATACTTGACTTGCCCAAGAACACAGCCGTTTACATCCCGGAGGTGCTTTACTGTTAATGATCTTTGAAGTTAACAAGGTTTGCAAAAGCTCCTCGGCGTTATTATTACTATTTATATTAATAACGTTAATGATCCTCCTTATTCTTCCAAGACTTAGCACTACTAATTGGCATCAGTATAAACAGAGGTATTAATGCTATCATGCAATGCAAGCAAGAAGCCAGCTCTGGCGGCTTTGTGGGTTTAATATGGAAATGTTTGCCATCTAATGAGGACACAAAATGTTAATCTGCAGAACAAATTGTATTTATAGAGAAACTAATTATCATATGCAAATGTGACACACATCACTTGCAAAACTCCTGTTGCTCTGGGCTGCCTCTCTGACCTTTCTGAAATGCAGCACTTCGGAGAGGTAGCTAATGGTTGCATGCACTGAGGCTGATGACTTTCATTTTCGTACAGAAATTAGCTAAATGGGACCAACTCTGGCTCTGAATAAACACAGCAGAGCCATCACTTCTATGGCAATATCCCCCTTGCTCTACTGATTTCTTATCCTTTCCTTTAAAACTCAGAATTCTGCTGCAGTTCTTGCTACCTCTGAAAAGCCAGATATTAGATGAACAGAGTAAAGAATGTTTTAATTTTTAACCCCCGTTAATAAAAGAATGAAGGCACTCATATGAGTTCAGTCCTATTGGTTGAAGGCTAATTTGATGTTATTTTCATAATTATTGCTTGTTATTATTTTTCTTCTTTATTGAATAAGAAACTACTCTAAGTATATGGCACAGATTGTTAAATCTAGTGACTATGGTGTTAACTCCTTTTCTTGGTACACTTTCCTCTTCTCTTTCAAATGTATGTATTCTCTAGTTTGAAGCCTCATTGACATGCAAAATGCTGGATCTTAAATGGCCTTAGAAATAATCCAGTGCATCTAAATATTTAATTTACCAATGAAGAAAGAATGGCTCAAAGAAGTCAAGTGACATGCTTATTAAAGTGGTCAAATTTATTTGTAATGAAAGAATAATGACAATAGCTAACAATTGAAATATTTCCTAACACTGTGTAGGCATTGTTCTACTTCCATTAAGTAGGTCACTTTATATGATATGCAACCCTACCGAATAGTTCCTATTTTGGGGTCCACTTTATAGGCACAGAGAGGTTAGTTGCCAAAGGTAACAGAGTAGCAATTGGCAGGGCCCCAACTCCACCCAGGTAATCTGGCTGTGTTCCAACCCTCCTGCGTTCCCACCTTAAAGGCACCCTGAGAAGTCAACAAGGTTTGGCAGGACTTGCTAAAATAATACTGAGTGTTGCTGAGGTTTTGGGAGAATAGGCACTCTCCTTTGCTGCTGATGAAAATGGAAACAAATACATCTTTCTGCAGAGGTTTCACCAGGATGTATCTAAAATCATTTAAAAAGTACATAGTCTTGAATGTAGCATTTATATTATGTTCTTCATTGGAATAATTCCAACGAAGGCTGTATGCATGTATATAAATAATTAGCTATAAATATATCTGTCAGGTTACTCATAATAGTGAGGAAAATGAAATAAAATAATTTTATAAAATGGAAGGAACAAAGCAGAGATTACATAAATTATTTTGCATCCATTGAATGGAATACTACGCAACTATTATGGCTGTATTTTATATTTTAGACTATTAATGTGCACTGTATAGTAGGAATCAAAAGCAGGTCATATGTTATCACATACTTGTTTTAAAAAACCTTGCATAGATGAGTACCAAAAAAGGGAGGGTGGCCTGGAAATATATTCACCAAACCATTAAGTGTGATATATATTAAATGTGATAAAATCATAAGTGACTCATGTTTTATTTTTAAATTTTTATTTTTGAGTATATTTTTATTCAATCAGCACCATATAATAAGAAAAATAGTTTAAGACGTAAGTAAGTGCTCTTTAAAAGTTCTTTCATCATACAACTTGGGATTTACGGTTTGTAAATTGTTCTGTACAAGCAGGAAATCTCATGTTGTGACATCCACATTGAACTCAGTCTCCTGAAATGTCTTCTGCCCTTGACTCCGTTACAAACTCCAGAAAGTTAGAATGGGAAGAGATCATAGAAATCGCATGATCTAACACCTTTGTTTTACAGATGAGAATGAAGAAGCCATAAGGAATAGGCGACTCGCTCAAGATTGACGGCCCATGTGGGGCAGCCCAGGACTGAAAGGCTGATCCTCCACCTACAGGTTGGTAAGCAGTTCTCTTTCATGACACTGTCCTTCTGGGTTTGCATGTCTTTAGTGGTGAAGTTGGATGCCTGAATCAGCAATTTCTCAGGTCAGAGTGTGATGGCCATAAACATAGGATTTGGGGTCAAATAGCCCAAGTTCAATGCCAGATTTTCTCTTTCGGAGAGAACTTAAACCAGAGAATCACCTTTTTTGAACCACATTTTTCTAAACTGCAAAATAGTGCCTATAATAATAAAAAAACATCCCGTTAGCTAGAGTGAGGATTGAAAAATACACTTCTTTAAAATATTTAGCACAATACCTGACTTCTTCATGTCTCCAAAACAAGGCACTGAACCCAGTGACCCCCTCCAGCAAGAAAGGAACTGGGATAATGATTGGCTGCCATGACCATGGACCCCTTTATACACCTTTGCTGATAGTTGAGCCTCCTATATCTTCCCTGATGAAGGAGTAGTTTCTGTCTGTTGCCTGCCCTCTGGGGAAATCCTTTCTTTTAAATCACTTTCGCCAGATTTAAAAGAAAGGAACATAATTTATGAGCCAAGGAAAGTCAGTTACATAAGTTATAAGCTTGAATAGCAAACAATCGCTGAAGTTGGCTACTCAGGAGGATGCTGTTAATCTTGGGGTCACTACCTACAGGACCTATGCAAGTGAATGCATAGATGAGGATCCCCCACACACACGACCTTCACCCACACTTCATTCTTGGCTTGTACAGAATCACAGAAGCAGCTGATAGAGTTAGGATTATAGTGGGGATGGGGAAGGAGAGAGCAAAACACAACCAGTGTGACACGAGATTGGTAGGTGTCAGCCCTGCCCAGGGACCTGACCCTGCTACCACCTTCTGTGGTGTATGCCCACAGGCAAGTCTTGCAGCTTATCTGAAATGCAGGAATGGGGCCAGGCAAGGGAAAAGTATTCTTTATACTTTATGAAGATACAGTTCAGGGTCCAGGGTCCCCAACCTGGTATACTCAGGGAATACACACTTAAATTAGAGGGTAAAATTATAGTCTCTGGAAATGGTGATGCAGACTTGTTTGAAAAGCTCCCTCACACAACTTCCCAACTCACTTGGCCTGAGATCCAAATCTGTTTTCACCACTGAGACGTCAGGAGAGTTTATCAGGGATCTTGAACTCCATAATCCCATTAGCAAGCTGCTAAGGATTTTGGTCTCATTCAGCCATTGCTCCCTTCTCAATATTTAAATGCAATTAGGTTACATTTGGTTGAATATTGAGAAGCTACTTTAAAACGGTGATAACAAGAACTCATTACATTGGGCTAAGCCAAGTGGTGAGTATTCCAGCTGTTCCTTTGCGCCTCTTACTGGTGCTCAGAGAAGCCAGGGACTCACATCGCCCTGGACTGTAGTCCCTGACAGGAGAAAACGGCCAACATTGCTGTCCCAGAACAAGCGGGTCCCATTACCTGCTGACTTCTAGAGGATTCACACTATCAGAGCGGTTCCAGGGGTGATTCTCATGTGCCTCAAAAATGCTGTTTTCCATTGTCATTTCAAGTGCATGATAAACAGACAGCTGAGCACTTTCCTTTCCTGACTTTTGGGTGGCAGAGAGGAGAACTCATCAATGGCCCTCGCTCCCTGAGCCCTCAGAAAATGTCCACCAATGCACCACCACTAAAAACAACAGGCTTTTGACAGACGCATAGTGACTTACAACCTTCTGCCTGGCTGCAGAAAGGGAAAGACCAGTTTTCACCTCTCATGGAGCAGAGCAACAGGGAAAAGGAGGAGCCAGCTGAGAAGTGCTCCTGAAAATGCCGAAATGAAAGCTAAATGGCGTGAAGACCCTGGCGAGTCCCACACCAGTTCCATGGTCCAATATTGCAGAGGTTCTGGAAAAATAGGAGCCAACGCAAGCCATCCTATCCTGGTGAGGGGAGGCAGACAAGCAGGGTCTGCAGGCTGCTGTGTAATTCACCTTCTAAGTGGCCTAATTAAATAAAACAATTAGTGGTTGGCTTTTGTCCTGCAAGTTATTCTGCCACTGATGAAATTCCAAGGAATGGCAAGGAGCCAAAATTGCTCAAGTGACTTCTTGTTTAACTCAGCCATTTAAGTGCTCATCAGGTGTTACATTTAAATGTGTGTAAAGATTATTACAAAAAAAAAAATCGGGGGAAAAGTGTGAATATGGGCCATACATATAGGTCAAGGGAGAAATAGCTTCGGGGCTTTTAGAGATTTTGCTTTTAGCAAAAGTCATTTTTCTCCCTCTGGTAAGCCCGTGAGCTTTTAATAGCCACTTTTCTTGATTGCCTTCTAGATCGCAGTCTGCTGCCAAGTGCCCCGGTGTGAATACGGGGATGCTAGGTCTTGAGTGGAAGGAGGGTTTGAGAGGCCCCTCACACCAGAGTTCTGAAAGCTTTCCCAGATTGAAGCAACCATGTCACTCTCTGAAATTATGTAACAAAATAAAGGCTCCAGCTCAGGTTTCACAAATCATTCTTTTTACTTTGGAATGTTTTTATATTCTTAGTAAGAAGACGTTTGGAAAAATACCCACCTCAGAGTTCCTTTTATATTTTTAAAACTATTATGATGACCTTTCAGTTAAAATATTGTGATATTGCCTAGAGATTGAATTATTAAAATAATTTATTGTCTCAAGAGCGAATGGTACTAGCTTGCTCTTTATTTTCTAATTAGTATTTTTAGGGGGTAGAAATTATTGACACTTGACAGGTTTATTTTTCCTTAACAGAAAAATCTAGCTAGACTAGATTTTGTAGCATGGAGAAAATCTGACATAGTCTTCATTCTAATACAAAACCAACCAATGAGGAGACAGAGGACATACCCAAGATCAGAGGCAGAGGTGAGTAAACACAGATGCCCAGTACCTCCTCCCTTAGTTCCTCCCAAAGAACATGACTTGCCTCATCATCACCCATATAGGTGACAAATCTGGATCTATGGACTTGCTGCCATTTCTCCTAGTCAGCCTGTCCACAAACATCCCAATCACTAAATCAGCTCTCAGGTACACACTCTATATCAGTAGAGGCTTTCTTAATGTGCTACTATCTAATTTTCACTACGACATAGGGCCTAAGGGAGATTTTTGTCCAGCAGGCTGGACCCCACCAACCACTGTGGTCAACTGATAATGATCTTTGAAGAGTGCACTATTCTTCCTTTTGGAAAACGCCTATATTATTTTCTCACAATCACTTGCACAGTGAAAGTAGTTAACAGTTCTGAAAAAGTCCACATTATAGTTTTCGTCTTAAATGTCATATTTGCTGAGTACCCAGCACTTGAACAGGTGTTGAGTTTTTTTCCAAAATATACTGAAGCCACAGATCTTACCTTGAGTAGAGCTTGCCAGAGGAGAATAATCAAAACCTTGACAAGAATCCAACATTACAAACAAATGCTCCAAGTTTTATTGAGCACATAGTATGGACCAGGCACTTTACATATATTATTTTCAGTTTCCCCAGCAATTCTTCACAACAAGTTATAAAGGCCAATTTATATATGAGACAAATTATATTCTAAGAAATTTAAACTTCTCAAATATCACACAGAAAGTGACAGTTAGGATTATACTTAGAAATATTTAAACCAAAACTGATATTTATTCACTGCACCACATGGAGCGGGGAAATTCAGTGCATCCTACTGCACACACTTGAGACTACATTTATATCAAATTTCAGAAAAATATGATACTGTACTTTATTCCTTTATGAGCTAAGGAAGTAAGCTTGTTTCTTTTTCCATTTGCCCCAGTTTCTTTGCAATATTTTCCATATTTGATATAGAATATACAGGTTGTTGTTATTGAAATTTGTATATTCTTTATATTTTCTTTCAAGAAATAGTTATACATTTACATGCATACATTATTTTTGCTTCTATTAAACTTTTTCTACTCATTGATAGTATAGTTCAATAATAGTACCAAAGATAGACATGATATTATACATACAAAACTCCAAAAGACTCCGTCAAAAAACTATTAGAAATAATAAATGAATTCAGCAATGTAGCAGGATACAAAATTAACACCCAGAAATATATGGCTTTTTATACACCGATAATGAACACACAAAAAGAGAAGTGAAAAACACAATCCCACTTACCATTGCACCAAAAAAATTAAGATACCTAGGAATAAACTAAGATGTAAAAGACTTGTACTTGGAAAACTACCGGACATTGAAAAAAAAGATAGAGGAAGACATAAACAAATGGAAAAGCATACCATGTTCATGCATTGGTAGAATCAATATCATTAAATTGTCCATACTATGCAAAGCAATCTACAGATTCAATGCAATCCCCATTAAAATAATAATGGCATATTTCTAGAACAAACTCTCCAAAAACTTATCTGGATTTTTTTTAAAAGACCCCAAATAGCCAGAGCAATCCTGAAAAAAAAAAAGAACAAAGTTGGAGGGATCACAATACCAGATATCAAGCTATATTAATAAGCCACGCTTCTCAAAACTGCACAATACTGGCACAAGAAAAAATATATAGATCAATGGAACAGAACAGAGAACCCAAAAATTGACCCAAGCCATTATGCTCAATTAATATTTGACAAAGGAGGCAAGAGCATAGCATAGAGTCAAGACAGTCTCTTCAATAAATGGTGCTGGGGAATTTGGTCAGATACATGCAAAAAAATGACATTGGATCACCAACTTTCACCATACACAAAAAGAAACTCAAAATGGCTAAAGACTTAAATGTAAGATGGGAAACCATAAAAATCCTACAACACTTCACAGGCAGCAAAATAGCAGACATACGTTGTAGCAATATCTTTACCAACACAGCTCCTAGGGCAATGGAGACTAAGGAGAAAATAAACAAATGGGACTACATCAAAATAAGAAGCTTCTGCACAGCAAAAGAAACCACCAACAAAACAACAAGGAAGCCTACTACATGGGAGAACATATTTGCCAATGATATGTCAGAGAAGGGTTTAATCTCCAAAATTTACAGAGAATTCATACAACTTAACAAAAGGAAGATAAACAATCCAATCAAAAAATGGGCTAAGGACCTAAATAGACACTTTTCGAAAGAGGACATATGGAAGGCTGAGAGACATATGAAAACATGGTCAAAGTCACTAATCATCCAAGATATGCAAATCAAAATGACAATGAGGTACCATCTCACACCTGTCAGAATGGCTATCATCAACAAATCAACAAACAAGTGCTTGCAATGATGTGCAGAAAAAGGAACACTTATGCACTGCTGGTGGGAATGCAGACTGATGCAGCCACTATGGAAGACAGTATGGATTTTCCTCAAAAAGTTAAAAATAGAACTCCCATTTGACCCAGTAATACCACTTCTAAGACTATATCCCAGGAAACCAGAAACACCAATCAGAAAGGATAAATGCAACCCTATGTTCATAGCAACACAATTTACAATAAGTTAGATTTGGAAACAACATAAGTGCCCATCAGCAGATTAAAAACTGTGATATATCTACACAATGGAACACTACACTGCTATAAAAAAAGAAGGAACTTTTACCATTTGCAACAGCATGGATGGAACTGGAGAGCATTATGCTAAGTGAAATAAGCCAATCAGAGAAAGATAAATATCACATGATTTCACTCACATGTGAGATATAATGATCAACATAATTTTATGAACAAGAATAGATCCAGAGACAAATGGTGGGGTGCGGGATTAGAGATCAACCAAAGGACTTGTATGCATGCATATTAGCATAATAATATGGACACAGACACTGGGGCGGTGGGGGCTTGCCTGGGGTGGGAATGGTTTGGAGTGGGGGTGGAGAGAGTCAATCAGGGAAAAAGGAGACATATGTAAAACTTTAGACAATACATAAATTTAAAAAAAATAGTACCAAGGATAATAATGTAAAATTTAGGACAATGAGCTTTTTTGTATATATTTATAATACAAAAATAGTACCAAGGATAATAATGTAAAATTTAGCACAATGAGATTTTTGTATATACTTAGTTTGTAATGAATTATGTCAGTAAGACACATACTAATAATTAGACAGATTTTGTGTGTTGCAATATATATGATTAGAGTGAAGGATTAAGGTTGAGCCAAGAGGGAAACATCCCAGAAAAGAAGTTTGTGGTCACTGTTCACAAAATGTTCTGGTGCATTATCCTCACAGTATTATGTTTACAAGGTCATAAGTTATTAATGGTCTGGATCTACTTCCAGAAATATGCTGAAAGCACAGGCTATCTCTACCTGGATTAGGGTCCATTGCCCTCTGAGGCAGGCCACTTGTATTCCATTGCATCCGTGGAGAAAAAAGGATACCATAGAACCTTTGTCAGAATTTTGGCAAGCATCCCCCATGCAAGGTGCATAGCAGGATTTGTTTAGAACGAGTCTCTTTGTTCCTAATTTACTTAATACTTTCCAGAATAACTTCTCTTTGGGTTTTATATTTTCTACATGTAGCTGACAGGACAGAAATTTGGTTAGCTAAAACACTAACTACATGCAGACATCATCCTCTCTCTTATCAAAGGTTTACCCAGGCAGGTTTTGCTGTAATGGTGCTTCATAGAAAATACCTCCTAGATCTCAGTTGATTGCAACAATTAACCTTTTTTTTTAAGCTCACAGTTCTGTGAGATGGTATGGCTGCTCTGCTGGGGTGGGTCTGCTCCATACGCCTGTTTATCTGGACACCGAAGTTGAAGGAATAGCTTCCATGCAGGCTGTGCTATTATTATGATGAGAACTGGAGTGCAATAAGGCTGGTAGAAATGTTAATGCCCCTTAAAGCCTTCCTTTGCACCTGGTATACTGTTCCTTCTTCCCATATTCCACTGTTCGTAGTAACTAGGTCATAGGCCCAAATGACAAAACTGACATTGATAGGGATTCCATACTATTCTCTTCCTATGGGGAGGAGGAGAAAGTAAATATTGGCTGAATAATAATATAATCTCTTTATCCCAGTTATGGATGCACCATACCTTTGCATTCAGAATCAACTCATAGCATTTTTGAGAATACCCTAAGAGGCATCAGATTTAAAGGCATCAGGATCTTGTACTAGCATCTACAGCACACCCAGATATGACTTCTTTGATCCAGACACCTATGAGCTAAAAAGAAAAGTATTTATATTTTCTTGGAAACATACACAGACACACGTACACACACACACACACACACACACACAAACACACACACACACGCATGCACACACACACACACCCTTTAAAAGTGGAACAAGACCAAGATGAAAGCAAAAAACAATCATATTTGGAAACATGAAAAGTAAGAGGCAAACAGCAGTCACTAGTCCATAACAATTCTGAATTCCCACTAAGCAAATATCCCTTATGAAAATGCTTCATAAAAGCAACTCCAAATCTCAGAGCCTTTCAACCAGAAACATTTGCTTCTCACAGAAACAAATGTATTTCTGTACAATCTGACCTGGTCTGTAGATCAGCTACACAAACTCTCTCCAGGTAGTAAGTCAGACTCAGAACTGCCCCATATGTCTTCTTACTCAAAGCCCCCGGATGAGAGAGCAGCTACTGTCTAGAGCTTATATTCCATCATGGTGAGCAGGAGTGCAAATGGATTAGGGAAAATGTGTACTGTCACACGTGCACATGTCTGATGCGCTAAGTCATGTGTCACACCCAATGTTTATAATAAACTTCTCCCAGGGCAGGAAGGAGGGGAGAGAATATTTGCTAAACAATAATAGCATCTACCACAGGATGAGATATGTTTTAGGAAATATTTCCTCTTTCAGAGGAGCCCAGTGAAAAGAATCTTTCCTAATTTTGGAAGATCCTAGTGAGTAGTTCAATGTTCTTTATGTAAATGATTCTGTAAGCACAAGAATAAGTTATGCTCACCCACTGGATAAACTTAAAGTACATAGAAGTTTATAAATTCCACTTTGTACAGAGAGCTGAATAACATATAGTTCAATAGAGAATTGGAAATCAGTTTGAATTACCAAAAAATAAAAAAGCAAAGAGCCAGAATGATACAGATGAATTCCACATAAATCTGGATAAATTCAAAAAGGTAATCCATAATTCTCTCTCTACCTGTGCTGCCTTAATGGAAAGAATAGATAATTCCCAAGGGACCAAACTAAGTTCATTTGAAAAACTAATGCTAGATGTGCCCAGAAGAATTTGAGCAGAAAAAAATTATGCAGAAAGAATGAATGAAGTTACAAAATTTTAGATCCCTGATTAGGGAGGTTACAAGTCTGTCTGAGAACAGTCTGTCTTTCTGAATAAAGTAACAATATTTCCAAACAACCAAATGCTGGAGTTAACATCAGAACACTAGGATCTCAATTTAGTTAAAAGTCTACATTCATCAGGGATAATGATAAGTCTCCCAGAGATTTAGAACAGATTGGGAAGAGTTAAAACTAGTTCATATTTCCATGGCTTCAAAGGAAGGAAACTTGGATGGGGTTTGTCCAAACAGGGATATGTGGGCAGGAGAGGCATATTCTGTTGCATTACAAATGACAGCCCCACACCAGTGGATTCACAGAACACAAATGTTCAGTCCCTGTGGATACCCGGATGTTACAGTCATGTTACAAAGTCAGATTTTACGTACTTTCTGAACAGGTCCATTTTTTTTTTATTTCTTAAGGCCAAATTTGCCTGCTGAATTTCTGACTCCAGCTCATTGCCACTTTGATGGGTAAGAAGACACTAAGTAAGAGATCATAAGGCTAAAAAAATCACACAGCTGGCCAAGTCTTTCTTGAAAAACACTGATAAATATTGGACTATGTGAACATTTTGTAAAATCTAAACCAAAGCAGTAGTTAGGGCTGGAGAGAGGTTTATATTTATTGTTTTTGAAACTAAATGTAATTATTTGCATCCTCCTGTGTAGGTTTTACAAAGTCCAAAGTATAACTTTCAAAAAAAACAACCCAAACTTAGTCTGGTACTGACTGATCAGATCTAATAAAGAACACATCTTCCACAAAACTACTTAAATTAGGTTATGTGCAGACATGTCAAGGAAAATAAAAATGAAAAGAGGGAAATTGCTCACAAAAGATGAGATACATTTAACATGTTTATTTAGCAGTCAATATGTGCTAAGTAATAACCAATGAACACAGACACTGGGGGGTTGGGTTATGCCTGGGAGGGAGGGGGGGGCAATGGGAAGATATGTATAAAAAATTGATAAAATTTAAAAATTAAAAAAAAGAAACAAACAAACAAAAAAATGTGCTAAGTAGTGTATAACATATATGTATAGATATGTATTACAGGTACCAAGGAGAATACCAAATAAGGAAGATATGGAATCTTCTGTTAGGAGCTCACACTTTAAAGAGTAGAGATAAAACACACATATGCTCACACACACATATGCACTTAAACACACAACTGTAACACAAGGTAAAAAATCTAAATATTCAGAAAAAATTAACGAGTAAAGTATAAGACAAGAACCAGGAAAATTATGTTCCTTTAGCTCCATGGTCGGCAAACTGTGGCTCACCAGCCACATGCAGCTCTTTAGCCTCTTGAGTGTGGCTCTTCCACAAAACACCATGGCCTGGGCGAGTCCATTTTGAAGAAGTGGTGTTAGAAGAAGTTTAAGTTTAAAAAATTTGGCTCTCAAAAGAAATTATAATCGTTGTACTGTTGATATTTGTCTCTGTTGACTAATGAGTTTGCCAACCACTGTCTTAGCTGAAATGAAACCCAGAACACTGAAAGTATTAACATAATATCCTAAAAATGAAGAAAAAAATTAATTTTTAATGAAAGGTCATCACATTTGCGCAAAAGAGAAGAGTATTGTTAGCCATGATAAGATAGAAAAAAGTATAGTGGCAGGAAAAATATTGGAGAATGTAGAAAAAGGAGTTATTTCAATTATTCAAGTACATGAATGTTAATTTAATGATTTTTCACATTGACTTAATGAAATTATCTGTATCTGGCACTCTTATATTAGGGTCCTTAAGATAATAGACAATTTGATTAGAAATACTATAAGTTAATAGGATTTCATAGAAAAGAAAAAAAAAACAGACCAAGAAAGAATGAAATATGGATGATATAGTATGTGAATATAGAGGCCCAATGCAAGAAATTCGTGGAAGGCTCAGCCCTTGCAGCCCCAGCTTTGTCTGGAATGTCATCTGGAAGGTCATTCAGTTATCTGGTCTAATTAGCATATTACGCTTTTATTATTATAGCTATACTAGAGGCCCAGTGCATGAAATTTTTGCACAGGAAGGGCTGTCCCTCAGCCCAGCCAGCACCATCTCCAATCTGGGACCCCTGGAAGAATGTCCAACTGCCCATTTAGGCCTGATCTCTAAACGGGCAGTTGGACATCCCTCACTCAATCCAGGACTGCTGGCTCCCAACTGCTCTCCTGCCTGCCTTACTAATTGCCCCTAACTGCTTCTGCCTGCAAACCTGATCACCCCCTAACCACTCCCCTGCCAGCTTGATTGATGCCTAACTGCTCCCCTGCCAGCCTGTTTGCCCCTAACTGCCCTCCACTGCAGGCCTGGTTCCCCCAACTGCTCTTCCCTGCAGGCCTGCTCCCCTTCCCCCCCCCAAATGCCCTTCTTGCAGGCCTGGATACCCCCTACTTCCCTCCTCTGCTGGTATGGTCACCACTAATTGCCCTCTCCTGCAGGCTTGATCACCCCCAACTGCCCTCCCTTATAGGTTTGGTTCCTCCCAAATGTCCTCCCCTGCTGGCCATCTTGTGGCAGCCATCTTGTGTCCACATGGGGGCAGGATCTTTGACCATATAGGGCAGCCATCTTGTGTGTTGGAGTGACAGTCAGTTTGCATATTACTCTTTTATTAGATAGGATATTCAAATAAATACATGGAAATTAATATAAAGCATATGAATACCCACTTAAGACAGTCTTAGAAGTGAAATTGCAAAGGGATCCTAATAATTGTAGATTAGTTATTTTACCTTTCAGACCTAGAATTTACCAGCACAATTCATCCACCCATTTGTAATCACTTCAAAGAACAGCATGCAGATAAGCCTGGTTTTCTAAGTGGCAGGCCCACTTAAGTGACTTCTATAAGGAAATGACCTGTCACATAAATAAGGAAGAAACAAAAAAATGTAATCTTATTGTGTCATAATTAGATTTTAGCTATTGTCCAATACTTCCTTTCTATTTCATTCCATTAGAAGAATATGAATGAAAAACATTGACCTAATATATCCAAAAGTACCCTGTTTTATTTATTTTACTTTCTTAAAAGACATAGTGAGTGTTGTGATTACCTACTTGAATTATTTTTTATTAAAAAAGAAAACTCTTAAGATACATTTTGCCTCTCAAAATAAATAGTATTTATCTGGTTGCACATAAAAGTATTTTTAATGTACCAGTATTATTCCATGATTCCTTTATTACATGTATTCAGAATTCAACTTATACCAGGATGAATTTATTTGAGTGTGTGTGTGTGTGTGTGTGTGTGTGCATGTATGTGTTAATAAGATTGTTTTGGGGGAGAATTGTTGACTTGTTTATATTATTAAAACTTACTAATTTTCAAATTATATTCCATCTATAAATAAGCTTGCATAATTTCTGCTTTTCAATATTTTATTTTTTGGCCCCAAAATGAGCCCATCCTATAAATGTTTCACAGATGCTTGAGAAAAAGATGAGATCTTTGTGTACAGATGTACAAAGTTTATTAATTAAATTACAAGCAGTCCTCTGCTGCTTGTTTATATTTGCTATTGAAACATTTAAGATTTAGGGTTGAACTAAATTCTTCCCATGAATTCCCCACACTCTCCCATTCTGTTGTAGTTCATTATGCAGATTAGGAGTTAGGCTGCCTGCTTTGTATCCTTGTTCCATACTTGCCAAGCTGTGTCACCTTGGTCAAATTAGCTAATGTGTTTAAATCTTGGAATCTCCATTTATAAAATGAAAATAATAACCCCCTATTTCATGAGGACACTTTAGCTAAAACAAAAGATGTAATGTAGACATAGCAATTGGCACAATGTCTGGCATATCATATGGCCCATGAACACGAGTTTTATTATTGTTGGTCCTCTTATCAAGATACACAGTTTATTTCTAATAATGTTTTAATCTATTAATTTTCTTGTCCCTTTACTGATTTGTCCTTGCAGAGAAACAGATGACTGGCCTTGATCAAAGTGATCAGCATGCTGCTTTCCCCGTAAAGCACAACAGCATGACCATGGCCAGAGATTCAAAGCATCCGAGTTTCAGACGAAGTTACCAGACCAATAGATCCAAAGACAGCTCCTCTCTCCTGTGGCATTGAAACCACCTGGAGAACTTTAAAAAAAATAACTCCTGCCTTAGTATTTCTGATTTGGTGGATAGACTGTTGGGGACAAGTGCTTTAACTAGCAGGATAGCATTGGCCGATGTCCATGGAGACAAAGCAGGTGTGGGAGAGACATAGATGTGACCTAAACCTCACCAGAGCTAGTGATGAACATTCCTGTGCTGGTGCACATCCATTCAGGTCATATGGGAAGAAAGTGGGCTTTCACTAGATTCTACAGAGCAGGAAAAGGGCAGGCCTAGAAAAATGGACAACAGTTGGAATGGGCTTAAGTCAGACATTGAGTGGCATATTTTCTCTGTCCCAGCTACACCTTACTTTAGGGGGAAAGATACAAAGTAGTTATGTTACCTGTGACAGGACTACAGAACCACTTATGACAATAATTGAGCAAAAGCCTCACAGAAAATAAATGTTTTAACTCTAAAGAATGAGTAGCAGCTCACCATATCAAACAAAAGAGGAAAGGGCAGTTCAGAGAGAATGGACAAAAACTGGAGAAAGTGAAAATATCCTAATTTTGAATAGTATGGATAAAGATTGATAGGTTAGTAAATGAGCAAGAAGTATGCATTCCTGCCACTTAAACTTTGAGCTAGTTACTAACCCCTACGTGCCTCGTTACTAACCCCTATTTACTCATTTGTTAACTTGGCATAACATAACATCCACCAGACAGATGAGAGGTATAAGGAATTAATGCACATACAGCATTTAGTCCCATAGCAAATGCTCAAGGAAGGTGAAGTTTGACTATTTTATTATTTTTGTTATGTTTTCTTATTGTTGTTTTATCTCTAATTTCTTTGAACTAGATTAGGGAATAAAAAATTAGCAAATGGCTTCTAAAATGATAATATACAGTGCCCATGAGAGTAGGGGAAAAGAACACAAAGATTGCTAGTGGGCATGCAATTATTTAGGGAAAAAAAATTTAAAAATACAAATCAAGAGCCTTTAAAATGGACATTTTTCCACTTTAACCCACTTTAACACTTTAATTCTACTTCTGGACATCTCATCTAAGTAAAAAATCTGAAATATGTAGAAAATATTTATGCACAAAATGTGCATTACAATTTCATTTTCGATATCCAGGAAACTGGGAACAAAAATATTTTAATCAGGCACCTATGAAAAATGATGTTTACCAAGCATTGACAGCACCATCGAAAATGCATATGCACAAAAGAGGAAAGGACAACGTGAACAAAAGTGTACATTATAATCACAACTCCACGACTCAGGATGTGTGCATAAACAAATCAGAATCTACATAAAACGTTAATGGCTACTCAGTGGTAAGGATTACACATAACTGTTTGTAATTTTGTTACAGATCTTCCAAAATCAACATCTTTTGCCTCTATTATAAAAATACACTTTATCCAAGCTGAAGTTGGGCAATACTGACTTAGGTAGTTCTGGAAATATCTTGGTAGAGACGACTGCTGGAAATGATTTGGAATCTCTCCCATCTCTCTGCCTCACAGATGGGATTTCCTTAGGAATGATTCTTCTCCACAGCAAGAGCATACAATGACAACCATGCGCCTGCACTCCTGACCCTTGGCTCTTTGATGGCAGGTGACAATAACAATGGTGAGCTGGAATGTGTCCCAGGCAGCCTTGCAAAGCAGTGGTGATATATTTCACAGGGTAGAGCAATCTTGTGGAAGGAAAACACTCCCTACATCTTTGAAACTTCCTCCACATGAGGACGCACGCCACCTGCCAGGCCACCCGTTCCCCCCTCTGCTATCATCTTTACCTGTCACCTCTCATCTTTGCCTTTCAGCTCCCTTGCACACTCCGCCTGCTGCCTCTGTGCAGTTACCCTCGCCCCCAACTCTTGATGGGAACGTTCCGCACTGCTTTCCATGCCTGTCAGCGCCTCACTCTCCTCCAGAAATCAGATGTCAAAAAATCAGAGTTCATGCAGCACTCTTTCATGGGCAAATGAGCTCTCTCATATATTGGCCCAAATATCACTTAGTTGTCCTTCTGTACAAAGAAAAAATGTTATTTGTAACAGAACTATAGTTCTTTGTTACAAATAAATTTCTTTAGGAAAATAATTCCTGTTGATGCCTTATTACACATACCATTTAATTATTGACACTGTAAATTATATAGTACAAAGAAAAAATTTTTTTCTATGAAAAATTGCATTTAATCAGGGGAGTTATTTAATCAATATGTTTTTTCCCCCCCACCAAGACAAGTCCTAAATTTAATGTTTATACTTCTAAGGCTAATGTTGGAATGGATGCAGTTTTTTAAATACATTTTTCTATTGGTTTCATTTTTTGCTCCATTTTCTGGGAGATATATATGGTAACTAGAGGCCCGCTGCATGAATTTGTGCACAGGTGGGATGCAGCTGTCCTGCCCCCATCAGGCCAGCTGGAGGGAGGGGCCGTGAGCGGTTGGCTGGCTGGCCTCACCCCTTGGTTAAACTCCCTATAGAACTCCCGATTGAGGGGATAATTTGCATATTAACCTTTTATTATGTAGGATATGCAAAAGCAAGCCACCAGTCTCTTGCAGTTTCTATAGTATTCCAACATTCTGGAAATTTGCTGGAACAACTATCCTGTTATGCCACCATTACAATCTGAGTAGCTACTGAGTGTAGTTCTATTGTTAGTCCAAGTAGGTCCAGATCCTAATCTCCTCCAGTGGATCTTCTTTGCATTTCGGTTTCACACTGTGTGTCTCGCAGTCCCATCCAGTTGGTTACTAGCTTAAAGTCTAGACTCTGAAAGAGACTACCTGGTACTGAGTTAGGAAGTAAAGAAAATCCATTACCTTATAGCGGCTTCAAGTACTAACATAACAGATTCTTCAAAGTAGACCAGTCTCCCTGTGCTAGCTCAAGTTGGCAGGGCTACAAATGGCCCACCCCAAACAGTATAATTAATCAACTTTTCCCATTAAAACCCTAGAAAGATACATGAACTGAGAACCACTTTTCTTCTTTCCACCTTCTTTTACCTTTTAAAGTTCACACTATTATTTTTTTACTTTTTAAATTGAAATATAATACATATGCTGTCTAGTTTAAGCATTGTAATAATTCAGTGATTTTTAGTACATTTTTGGAGTTATGCAACCACCATCACAATCCAAGTTTAGAACACTTTATCACCTTACAAAATTCCCTCTAGCAGATTTACAGTCAATCTCTGCTCGGACCCCAGCCTCAGGCAACCACATAGCCACTTTCTCTCTTTATACCTTTGCCTTTTCTGAATATTTATTTAAATGGAATCATACAATATATAGTCTTCTGTGTCTATCATAATGCATCTTTTTAAGAAATTACCCAACTTTTCCAAAGTCTTATTCCATTTTACATTTCCACCAGATTCTCTAAATTTTGCCAAAAGACAGTTTTGCATTTCTCTGTTAACAAATGATGCTGAGCAACTTTTCATGCACTTATTAATAATTTGTATGTCTTCTTTGATGAAATGTCTATTTAAGTCTTTTGGCCATTTTTTTATTGGGTGTTTCTTACTATTTTATTAATTTGTAAGAGGTATTTATGTTCCATGAATATAAGTGCTTTATCAGATGAAATAATTGAAAATATTTTCTTCCAGACTGTAGCTTGTCTTTTTAATTTCTTAATGGTATCTTTTGAAATGTAGATATTTTTAAGATCATTGTGGTCCCCAGGAAGTCTATCAGGTTTTCAGGCTTCATAGAAACAACAGACTTTTAGAGAACTTTGCAATTCTTCTTCAAATAAGCATATGATTGATCATTAGATAAATCAAGGAAGTCTTTTTAAAATAATTTTTTAAATTAAAAATAACATATTGTAAATGAAAAAATAAAATATAACCCTAATAACATCAAAACCACTATTTTTATTTTATAGTATTTTTTCTGGATATTTTCTATATATATTTTACGTAATTATAATAATATTTATACAATTCGCCTATGGTTTCTCTCATAATACTTGGCACAAATGTAGTTCCTTGTTATTGCTATATAGTATTTCATCATTTGAAAGGACCTATACTTATTTTAATAATCTTATATAATATGCAAATTGTTCTATGGGAAGTTTGGCCACTTGCTATGACATACGCTGCCCACCAGAGGGCATTGGCAATGTGGCGCTGGTAGCAGGCAGCAATGGAGGTGCCGCAAGCCTCAGTGGGCCCTGAGGAGAGCAGGACCACAGCAGGATGGTGGAGCAGGTGAGAGGGTGGCGCTAAGCCATAGCAGAGTGCCAGGTGGGGCTGCGGGGCTGTAAGGCTGGAGACACAAGCTGGGAGTGTGAGCCTGGGTGCGCGAACTAGTACCTGATTCCTGCAGGACATCCTGAGGGACCACACCTGTGCACAAATTCGTGCACCAGGCCTCTAGTTTCTTACATTGGAATACTTAGATCATTTGTAATTATTTTTATACCAGACATAATGTTACACTTTTGGCTTTTGTGGCATAACTTTGGTTTTTGTCATATTTAGAATTATTTGGTTATAATAGAATTCTAAATATGAATGAATATATACAAACCAATGTTTAAGTTGAAATCAATATTTATTGAGTCTAATGAGCACAGTGCTGGGTGTTATAAGCCGAGATAAATGGCAAGGCCTTGAGGATGAATTATTCATAATGCTAAAGGCATAATCTCTCAGTCACTAGGAAAGATGGGTAGTAGTTTTGGGAACTAGGTGTGTGTGAAGTAAATCACAATAATGGCCATAGTTTAGTCCTCATTTCCTGTCATCAGAGATTGCTACATTGGTATCAGAGGAAGGAGTAGGCCTGTCAACCCTAAAACTTGGAACTAACACAGATTTATTAGTTAATTCATAATTTAAATAAGTAGTGCATGGCATAAAACAATCAAACCCAGAAATATCTCCAAAGCATGTAATCATTTTTATATCATTCAATCCACACCATGGGATTGCATTAATGCAAAAAGACCAGGACCGGGAAATGGTATCATTAGTATGTAACAGCACTTGCCTTGTTAATGATTCAAAGCTCATTTTTCTCACACAAGCAAGCTTCGTGCTGAAGCTTTATTGTATTAATTCCTTTCCAAGATGGCAGGAATTCAGAAAAAAAATGTGATGTTGTTGAGCTGCCTTACGGATGGGAGGCCATGTCACTGCAGATCCCAGACTTTCCCTCTCCGGATTCCTCCTCCCTCTCACACCACTCCGTGACCCCTCCTAAATGCCTAGGCTCCAATTGTGGCTTTTCTTCACTGTCTGGACACTACTTTATGATGTTCTCTTTTCAACCTTTTTCCTACCTTCTTCCAACTAAAATGACCATTTTTGGCCCAGCCAGGATGGCTCAGTGGTTGAGCATAGACCTATGAGCATCGAACTATAGGAGGTCACGGTTCAATTCCCATATGGGCTTGATCCTTAGTGTGGGAGCTGCAGGAGGCAGCCAATCAATGATTCTCTCTTATCATTGATGTTTCCATCTCTTTCTCCCTCTCCCTTCTTTGAAATCAATAAAAACATGTTATTTTTTTTTAAATGACCATTTCTGTCTCCTAGACTGTAACTTTCAGAAGACAAAGGTAGCATCTGTCTTGTTCCTGGTGCATATCAAATGCCTAGACAGTGACTGGTGCTTAAGTAGGTCTTTTAAAAAGATGACTGAATTCAACAGAAGAAACATGTCTGATTCCTTTGGGAGTTTAAACTCTGATAACTCATGCTGAAAAATTATTCATACTTTGGTAATCCCTCCCTCTTAAGTATGGGAGTTTTACCATAGCTATTCTCTACATTAGCCCAAAGGTATGAGAAATGTGGGAGTTCCAAGTACTATGAAGGCAACATTAAGAGAGATGGGAAGGAGGGATGAGAAGAGCTACATGCTGCTTTGCTCCAGTTCAATGCCCTGAAGATCCATCCTCTTCTCAAAGCAGTGGCATTCTGCTGCCTTTAAGAAGCTCTCCTGCATACACAGCTGTCCCTGCTGCTGCCTGTTATGCAGGGATCAAGAAGGGTCCCTGGGGGCAGAATAGCTCTGGCTCAAATCTCAGCTCCTCTTATAGTTTAGCAATTTTGAGCAACTCACGTAAGCTGAGGGAGCTTCAGAGTCTCATCTGCAAATGGAAAAACATAATAAGCCTCTCACAGGCTGTCATAAGGAGAACCAGATGCTGCACATCCAGAAGCTAGGACAGCGTTTGGTCCACAGTGGAGGTTCATTGGCTACTGGAACTCCTAGTCCCCACCGCTTCCCTTTAATTCCCATGTGGCTCAGCTGTCCCGTTTTCTTCTCATGGGCAGTGCAACTGGTCCTTGCCAATCTCATTTATCCGTTCATGTGGCTTCTTTAACTTAGGAGTCTGCCCTTGCTCCTCATCACTATCTTTATTTGTTCATTCATTCCTATAGCAGCTACCTATTGACCCCCTGCTATGTGCAAGTTTCTGTGCTTCACACAGTGATGAACAAGAATGACAAGGAAGTCTCTGCCCTCATGAGCTCAGGCCATGAGAGAAGATACAGAATTGCACAGTGGGAGGAGAAATAGTTTTGCCCAAATTATACACAAGCCTCAAACCAAACTAGATGTGTTCTGACAAGACTGCATTTTTTTCCATAAAAGTGTTTTATTTTTATTATTTTTATAATTATAAATGAGTGTCTGTTCATTGTAGGAAATCTTGAAAAATGTCTAAAGTATAATGAAGAACATAAATATTACCTATAATTCTACCATTCAGGGATACCTATTTATGCTTGTTATGAAGTATCATTACCACACACACACACACACACACACACACACACACACACTAGGGAATATGTAGCATATTTTTTAGAATTTAAATATTAGCTATTAAAATCTTAATATATTTTGAACATTTTCCCATCTTGTTAAAATTCCTGGCAAATGTGTAGGTTAATAACTTTATGCTATTTCTTAGTATCATTCTTCAGTTGCTTAATATAAAAATATTTTTACAAGAGAAATTATAATAGAACTGAATCATTTTTTGATTTATCACCTAACATGCAGTTAAGTTTCCAAATTAAACTAAGCATTCTTACGTTCCCTGCCTATATTTTTACATAGATATGATGAATCAGTAATTCTTTCAAGCAGGAATTTGTCTTGTCATTGATTCCTAGTCAAAGATGAATTCATTACCACATGCAGGGAAAGTGGTAAAATTCACTAGATTAAATAATAAGGAAACCTGTATTTGCTTTTTAGAAAAACAAAAATGAAGATAATTTAGGATTGTTTATATAATTGAAGGATTCTCTCAACATTTATCTTACTTTAACCAAGAATAAAAATTTTGTTGTTGAACTTATATATCAACAAAGCATTTTAGTGCTAAAATTACTGCTCTGAATACCCTCCCTAACAATCATAAACTTCTAGTCATTATCCCTGAAAGTCACCAGAAAAAATGAAAATTAATAGATTAGTGTGCTTATGAATCTCAATATGACTTAATCCTAAGAACAAGAGGTAGATCATCAATAAATAGCTACTATACCTTCAAGTTTCTTTTAAAATTTACAATAGTAATTGTAATTACTATCGCTAGATAATGGTAAGCTACTTTTTGGTGTTACTTAGTAATGCACCTTTATTTATTTATTTATTTATTTTCCTTTTGATCCCCTTTAACCATACGTTTTATTAGCATGTACAGAGAACTTATCCACACATCATCATATTCTAATCACCACTGTCTAGGACAGGTAGAGAAGCACACTGATTCCAGTTGTTTAGGATACAGGAAGTGTAACAGAGATCATGTGCCTTATCCAAAATAATAGAGTATTCTTGAGGTTTTAAATCTTCAGCATCATATCTATAATGTATCTTTACTACTTTTTCGTTGTAATCCAAGGATTACATAAATTACATCATTTTAGTTCATCCTCAAATATAGCCAGTTTCTCTCAAATCACCTGAGGCATAATCACTGCTTTCAAAAAATGTAAACAGCAGACACCCTTATGTTAGAGAAAGAACATGTTCACATGGCAGAGCCAGATTAATTGTGGGTTGTTCGGCATTTCTCTTGAACAGAGACTCCATGGCCTTGAAAAGCCACCCCCTACCTGGCTTCACTCACTCACTCACTCACTCACTCACTCATATTCTAGCCATGAGGTACCAATGCAGGAATGGCAACAAGAAGCAGGGAATGTTTTCTGCTGTCTCTTTGAATGTCTCCAAGTTATTTATCATTTGGTTATAGCTGTATTGTTCCAGAAGCAGACATTGTGCCAAAGATTTAGGTCCAATGATTTATTAAGGAAGAGCTCTCAGAAGAACTAAGTAAGGAAGCAAAGAGAAGTAGAATAAAGAAGGAAGAAGCAAGTGAAGTATGATTTGGATGAAGTCCCAGCCTCAATTGTGTTGAATATATAGATTGCTTTGGATAGTGTGGGCATTTTAATTATGTTAATTCTTCCAATCCATGAACATAGAATATGCTCCCATTTGTTTATATCTTCATCTATCTTTTTTTTCAATGCCTGGCAGTTTTCTGAGTAGAGGTATTTTTCTTCCATGGTTAAGTTTATTCCCAGATGTATTTTTATTATTATTATTATTATTATTATTATTATTTTTGCTATACTGGTAAATAGGATTATTATTTTTTACTTTCTCTTTCTGAGAGTTCATTATTGGTGTACAAGAATGCCATCAATTTCCAGGTGTTAATTTTTTTATGTCCTGCTCTTTTGCTGAATTTATTAAATCTAGGAGTTTGGGGGTAGGGGCTGGCTAGAAGGAGTCAATGGAAAAAAGGGGGGCATCTGTAATATCCTATCTAATAAAAGAGTAATATGCAAATTGACCATCATTCCAACACACAAGATGGCCACCTTCATGTGGACACAAGATGACCAGCAGGGGAGGGCAGTTGGGGGTGACCAGGCCTGTAGGGGAGGACAGTGTCAGGGGACCCAGCCCTACAGGGGAGGTTAGTTGGGGGGGACCAGGCCTACAGGGGAGGTAGGTGGGGGGGGGCCCAGGCCTACAGGGGAGGTTACTTCGGGGGATTTAGGTCTGCAGGGGAGGACAGTTAAGGGTAACCAATCTTGCAAGGGAGAGAAGTTAGGGGCAATTGGGCCTGCAGGGGAGCAGTTAGGCGTCGATCAGGCTGGCAGGGGAGTGGTTAGGGGTGAACAGGCTGGCAGGCAGAAGTGGTTAGGGGCAATCAGGTGGGCAGGCAGGCCTGGGATCAGGCCTAAACTGTCAGTCAGACATCCCTCAAGGGGTCCCTATTGGAGAGGCTGCAGGTTGGGCTGAGGAACACACCTCTGTGCATGAATTTCATGCACTGAGCTTCTAGTGTTCAACAATAAAGATACATTTTAAATCTAGGAAGTTTTTTTGTGTGTGGAGTCTTTAAGGATTTCTATGTACAATATTATCTCATCAGCAAATGATGACGGTCCTATAAATTCCCTCTTAAATTGGCCTTGATGCTAAAAATTTTATGCTAGGGCACCTTTACCATCCCTTCCCCCCCGCAAAACAAACAAACAAAAAGAAAAAGAAAGAAAGAAAGAAAGAAAGAAAGAAAGAAAGGAAGAAAGAAAGAAAGAAACCCTGGAAAGAAACCTGCTTAAACTATTTCCAGAGAAGATCCTAATAGGTGTGGAGTCACCGAGGACCAGAGTTCTCTGGGGGGACATGTGCATCAAGTTGGGAAATGGATTTTAAGGTCTTCAAGTTAAATTTTCTATATGCCAAAGCTTTACCTAAGAGTTACTTATTCTTTCCTTTTCTCTACCTCCATTCCTGGATTTGTTTCACATGAAAACTTGAGGCAAGAATTGTAAGCATATTTTTTTTCTAAGAAAATTTTTGAAGCTATGGTCTAATGGTCAGTTTTTCCTCCTCAGCTTTATTTCAAATATAATTGACATAAAACATTGTGTAAGTTTAAGATATAGAATGGGATGATTAGATATACATATATAGGGTGTCCCCAAAATGTATAAACACTTTGAATAATTATTAATTCCAATGGGTTAAATCTGAAAAGAAACATCAATTGAGCTATAAGCTGTTAAAATGTGTATACATTTTTGGGGACACCCTGCATATTGTGAAATGATCACCACAATAAGGTTAGTTAATACATCCATTGCCCTCACATAGTTACCATAGGGAACATTTAAAATTTCTTTTCTTAGCAATTTTCAGGTTTTTAATGCAGTATTATTAACTATTAGAGGCCCAGTGCATGAAATTCATGCAATGAGGGGGTGGGGTTCCCTCAGCCTAGCCTGCACCCTTTTGCAGTCTGAGACCCCTCAGAGGATGTTTTCCTGGCAGTTGGACATCTCTCTTGCAATTTGGGATCCCTCGCTCCTTTCTGCCCACCTGCTCGTTCCTTACTGCTTGGCTCATGGCTCCTTAGTGCTGTTGCAGAGGCAGGAGAGGCTCCTGCAACTGCTATTGCACTTTCCAGCCATGAGCCTGGCTTCTGGCTGAGCAGCCACGCTCCTGTGGGAGCACACTGACCACCAGGGGGCAATTCCTGCATTAAGCATCTGCCCTCATGGTCAGTGTGCATCATAGTGACTGGTATTTCTGGTCCTTCTGCTGTAAGGTTGCTTAGGCTTTTATTATATAGACTAGAGGCCCAGTGCAAGAAATTCGTCCAGGAGGTGGGGGGTGTCCTTCAGCCCAGCCTGCTTCCTCTCCAATCTAGGCCCCCTTGAGGGATGTCTGACTGCCTGTTTAGGCCCGATCCAAGTAGGACATCCCTCTCATAATCCAGGACTGCTGGCTTCCAACTGCTCATCTGCCTGCCTTCCTGATTGCCCCTAACCACTTCTTCCTGCCAGCCTGATCACCCCCTAACCACCCCCTTTCCCAAACTAAAATTAATGCCTAAGTACTCCCCTACCAGCATGTTTGCCCCTAACTGCCCTCCCCTGCAGTCCTGGTCATCCCAACTGCCCTTCCCTGCAGGCCCAGTCACCCCCAACTTTCCTCCTCTGCCAGCCTGGTCACCCCTAACTTCCCTACCCTGCAGGCTTGATCACCCCCAACTGCCCTCACCTGCTGGTCATCTTGTGTTCACATGGGGGCAGGATCTTTTGACCACATGGGGGCAGTCATCTTGTGTGTTGGAGTGATGGTCAATCTGCATATTACTCTTTTATTAGATAGAATAGAGGCCTGCTGCATGGGTGGGGGACAGTTGGTTTGCCCTGAAGGGTGTCCTGGATCAGGGTGGGGGTTCCCTGGAGGCGGCCTGGGCCAGGGGTCTGTGGTAGTTTGCAGGCTGGCCACACCCCCCAGTGACTCAAGTGGATATTTTGGTGTCTGGGATTTACTTATCTTCTATGATTGAGATTTTGTAGTCTGGAGTGGAGCCAAGCCTTTGCACAGCCATTGAAACTCTGTTGCCTTAAGCGGAGGCACCCAGGATTTGTGGAAAGCTTGGCTTCCTCCATCACCAGGGGCAATCCAAGCCTGTCTCCTTCTCTCTCTGTGGCCGTAACCATCTTGGTTGGGTTAATTTGCATACTTGCTCTAATTGGCTGGTGGGCGTAGCTTGTGGATGTAATGGTCATTTTGCATATTACTCTCTTATTAGATAGGGTAATCACCATGCTATACATTAAATCTCTAGAACTTGTCTTATAACTAGACAAGTTATAAGACAAGTCATTTTCTTGTTTAAAAAAGTCTCCTATTACATAAATTTTGAAAAAAAAGACTTTAAAATATTAAAGAACTGTAAATATTTCATTTACTTTATTATTATTAATTTCTCCTCACTTGATAAGTATGTACAGTCAATGTAGACACTTACTGATATTTGCTTTGGGCATTTATCAGTGCCCATCCTGACCCTGGCAGAGATTTATCAATTGCACTTCTTGGTCACATTGGGTATAAAAGATGTGCTTTGATGTGCTACACAGAACCACTTCCTCAGTGTTACACAGCCAGGTAAAAGAAGGGGAAAAAGCACAAGTTAGGAAAAATATGGATTCTTGATACAATTTAGAGAAGTCATTTGACCTCTCTGAACATTAGCATATCTGTCTCCTATATTAAGATTATAATGCTTTACTATCTGGATAGTGGAGGTGAGGATAAACACTATATTGAATAACAAAAGAATTTGGAAGCTATGGAAACAAAAATACACATAAATCGACACTATGGCTATAGTTGAAATCTCAATTTAAAATTGAAATACAGGAGGATTAAATATGTTTTAAATGTTTTGCTTATTCTTAATTTGTTTTATCTTGATGCAGTGTTTGCATTCTTATAAGTGAACATAATTCCCCATGGGGCTAAATTAAGAAAAATGAATGCAAATAAAATATTTGAATTAATTCAAGATTCCTCAGTTTGCCAAAGAATTTATTTAAAGAGAGTATCACATTGAATAAAAAGTCCATTTAGAAAAGAAAAGGCAGCTAGCAATGATTTCTCAATCACAGCCATGGGATGTTGGCTCTCTAACATCCTGGGCTAGAGATTCATGACCTTGTTAAGTCCAGTCAATTAAGCTTGCACTAGTATTCTAGAATCTTGAGAGCTCCTCACAGGCACCACCATTTATACCTGGTACCACTGGTTCATTGGCTGCAACAATTTCCCATCAGCTCTCTGCTGAAGTCCACTTTATCCCTCTAATGCTACATTTAGGTGGAGATATATCTCAATGAGTATCATCTGGATACTACCACATCCTATAGACATTGATTCTTAATGCTTCACTGGACATTAAAGTGTCCCCCTAGTACTGTCGTTGCTCTGCTATGCACTATAATGAATACTTTGGAGCATCCCCATACCAAAACATTATTTTTAAATGAGAAAGGGGAAATTGTTTCCCTTCCATTTAAGTTTTAGTCTATCAGATAAATCCTGAAGCCTTGAATGGTACTCCAAGGTTTAAAAAGGATACTAATAAAGCAGATTCATTTTTTCCCCACCTTCGTATGTTTAGACTCCCCACTCTTCCCAGCACTTAGGCATGGATTCATGTCATCCAGCTAGAAGAAAGAGCTGATGACAGGCACCATGCTATATACTCAGACTTCCTTGTTCCTCTGTTGGCTAAAGCTGTCTCCAAGGGTCAAACTCTTGTTACCAGGCAACTTCTCTCTTCAAAATGAGAACTCTCCCAAGAGGACTCTCAATCCATATGCAAACAAGCTTCTGGCAGCTGCTCCCACCAGTTCAATAGACAGGCCCAGGCATGACTGACTCTGATAGCTAAATTGAGATACCTATTATATTAATTGAAGGCACCACACACTCCTTTTTCTATTCTTTCTTTACTGAGAATATTTTCTTTTATAATGTATTAGAGACATAATGAAAGAATAGTAGGGATGAGTCTACAGGATCTGAGCAGGGCTACTGAAAACAGGACATTGTGGATATCAGTCATTCATAGGGTACCTAGAAGTTGGAACTGACTCAGTGGCATGTAACACACACAGTAGAAGAACAACATTATAATATTATGACCCATCTTCATTTATAAAACCAGCCTCTCTCCTGCCCTCCCCTAACCAACATTTTTTTTTGTCATTTATCTTGGATAAGACTAGTGCATAGACAAATCTTGAGTGAATTAAATTACTTTCTTCTGTCAAGAAATTGTCCCCATCTATGGTTATGCCTAAAGCAGTAACTCTGAACAATCTTTATCAGGACCTTCTAAGTTCCAGCTGCTGAGCTAAGCATTAGCTAAAGGTGAACCAAACTTAATTCCTAATAGCTTGAAACTAGTTGGAAGTCAGCCATGAAAGTAAGTCTAATATGATGTGGTACATGCTGTAGTTGATCATCTGGAAACGAAAGCAAAAGCAGGCACACTGTTTGTAGAGAAGGAATATCAAGTTGACTATCTGACCCTCAATCTGGCATTTTTATTCAGTCAACTGGCTTACCCTGTTACCTGTAGTAGAGACTGGGTTTTGATAACCACACAATATGCTCTCTGTGCTACACTCGCATTGAGATAAGATCCCCTCATTTTCAAAACAGGCATGAATGTCTCACTTTTAAAGAAGGCTTGAATATCTAGGTGACTAGCACTGTCCAGCACTCATTCTGCAAATCAATGTATTTCATAATGAAACAGTCACAACAGAGGCATATTAACCCACTGGTAGGACAGCCCTGAGCTCCCTGACATGGAAGGATTACCACTCTTTATAATGACTAATTGACACTAAAACCTTAAGTTTCTGAAAGCTGATGAGGCAGATCCCAACATAGGTCCTCAAATGATAAAATGATCTGTAGCATTTTTAGGAATTCCAGAAGTGAGAGAGACACATTTATTCCTCTATGAACTATCAGCATGCCAAAGTGGGTAAACTTCTCTCATGGAAGGTGGTAAGATAAAGAATAGAATCAGGAGTGATTCCAAAGGTATCCCAGATATCTTCAAACAGCTAACACATGCCAGAGAACAAAGAGCATTGGTAGGATACTACCAATAGGTTGTGGGTGAATGAGTGATGAGTGAATGAATGAATGAATGTAAAGATGGGAAGAGGGTGAGTTTCATGCCTGGGTTAGTCAAATATTGCTTCTATAATAAACAACTTCAAAGTGGAAGACCTAGCTTCAGTCAGAATTTTCTCTCAATTGTTAAACCAAGAAAAACAATCTGTTATTGTGGAGAAAGATTGGCTTTTTTTCAGGAGGGTGACACTCTGAAGTGGCTTTCCAGTAGAATCTTAGAGGTAGGCATCTCTGTAAGAGGAACAATAGAGGGAAGTGGTTAAGAGCAGGGGCTTTGGCATGAGGCAAATCTTGGTTGATTTCCAGCTCCAGCTTTTGCTGGTTGGATGGCCTTATAGAAGATTAACATAGCTGAGTTTCTGTTTTCTTATCTGTAGCATGAATGATAATACCTGCCCCAAAATATTATTGAGAAGGAGAAAGAAAAAAATGGTGGCAGAATAGACAGATGTGTCCCAAGCCTTGTTCCAGAGCAGATAGAAAGAACAGCTGATGGTCGCACAGGGAGTGTTTGTTGGTGAGTTGAGGGACAGCTATAGTTCAGGAGAATGTGGGAGACTGTTGAACGGGGCTCCCCTGACCAGGCAGCCCCCACTGTTGCTGGGTTCCCTCCCAGAGTGACCGGCTGGGACATGGAGACCGTGCCATCTTGAAGGGAAAAGTAGATGTTATTGGAAGCCAGAAAATCTACAACTGCAGCACCCACCAAACAGCTGCAAACCCCAGAGCACCAGTCCCCAGTTGGTGCAAACAGTGGACTCAAAGGAGCTCTACACTCCACCACTGAAATGTCAGATTTCGCCAGGGATAAAGTGAGATCTCTACTCCTGGCAGGAGAAACACATGCATTGTGGGAGATAAGGCACCACGGGAAGTCTGCGCCTAGAAAAATTTGTGGCTGTTGGGGCTGGCGTGATATGCGAATGTGTAACGAGGTCCTAAGAGCTTCTAACAGAAAGGAACTCTTAAAAGCAACCCATTTTGATCTGACACAAAAGGATAGCCTAAAAAATTTAAAAGTGCGGGCTGCTTAGACCCAAGAAGTGAGAGAGACACAAAAGGGATAAAAAGACTGCACAGACTTGCACACAGACCTGGAGTTTGCACACTTAACTCTTGCTTTTTTTTTTTTTCTCCTTTAAATTCTTGCTTCTGACTACTAAGCCCAATACATAGGATCACCCAACTGGGGACACCCTAAGAGACTGCAGGGGAAAGTTGTTTTTCTGGAACCCAAGGATCAGAGTGGGGTATAACCATCAGAGAACCAGCTCTGGGGCAACCCACTCCCACAAACAGGTATTGAATGCCACAAGGAAAGCAGGATCTAAGCCCTGGCTAGAGAGGACCTATAGACCTGGAGGTCAATCCAGACACTGCCACTCAGGGCTTGAATCACAAATTGACTCTTGTGTAATCACAAATGAAGGAATACAAGAAATTAAGACATACTGCCTGCTTAAAAAACCAGGACTGTCTTACAACACTGAGGAGCAGTGGAATGCAGGGAACTGCAGTACTGTCCTGACTAGGAAACAGGCGTGCTAAACAGAACAGTAGAGGAAGTGAACGACCTTCACTACTGCACATTTTATTTTTATTTATTTATTGCATCTTTTACTTAAGAAACTATTTTTTTTCTTTTTCCCTCAATTGATTTTACCTTTTTAATTATTACATTTTTATTTTCAATCAGTATTATTACTACTACTATTTTACCTTTTTTTTTTACAAAGAGTATCATTTTATTTTCTCTTTATTTTACTTTGGAATTAATGTTCTATATTCTATTTTCATCTTCCCTTTAGCATCATTTACTCTATCTCAACTTAGCTTTATGCCATCACTCTCTAACTTTTCCCCTTTTGTTGTCGTGTTTCTCTTACCCTTTTCCTGCTTTATATTTTCCCTATTCTTTCTTTTTACCCCCTGTTAAAATTTCACCCTACTTATATATCTAATTTCCAATCCCCTGATCCAAGTCCATACACACCTTTCTTCTCTGTCTTCACTATCCAAACAATTGTTTTTCTCTCTGTCCTTTTGTTGTTCTTTGCTTGATGGTTGATTATATCGATTTTTTATGCTTGTTTGTGAGATTGTTTTGCTTATTCTTTTTGTTTGTTTGTTTTGTTTTTTTGCTTCTGTTTTCCCTCCCTTGCTTGACATTGTTATTTGTAGTTTGTATTCATCTCCAGGTACTAGTTTCTCCAGGTACAAATGGGACTACATCAAAATAAAAAGCTTTTGCACAGCAAAAGAAACCATCAACAAAACAAGAAAGCCCACTGTATGGGAGAACATATTTGCAAATATTATCACTGATAAAGGTTTAATCTCCAACATCCACAGCCAACTTATACAACTTAATAAAAGGAAGATAAATGATTCAATAAAAAAAAAATGGGCAATGGACCTAAATAGAATCTTTTCAAAAGAAGACAAAAGGAAGGCCAAGAGACATATGAAAACATGTTCAAAGTCACTAATTATCTGAGAGATGCAAATCAAAATGACAATGCGGTACCATCTCACACCTGTCAGATTGGCATCCATCAACAAATCAACAAACAACAAGTGTTGGCGAGGATGTGGAGAAAAAGGAACCCTTGTGCACTGCTGGTAGGAATGCAGACTGGTGCAGCCACTGTTGAGAACAGTATGGAGTTTCCTCAAAAAAACAAAAATGGAGCTCTCATTTGACCCAGTAATCCCACTTCTAGGATTATATCCCAAGAAACTAGAAACACCAATTAGAAAAGATATATGCACCCATATGTTCATAGCAGCACAATTCACTATAGCTAAAATTTGGAAACAGCCTACATACCCATCAGCAGATGAGTGGATTAGAAAACTATGGTATATCTACACAATGGAATACAGTGGTACCTCGAGATACGAGTGCCCTAACATACGAGATTTTTGAGATATGAGCCGTTGAGTGAGTGGTTTTTGCTTTGAAATATGAGCAACATTTGAGATAGGAGTAATCATGCGGATCGGCCGGCTGCACATGACCCACCAGTTTACTGTGACTCGAGCATCTCACAGTTTCCCACACCTCAAGGTTACGGAACGAATTAAACTCATATCTCGAGGTACCACTGTACTATGCTACTATAAAAATGAAGGAATTCTTATCATTTGCAAAAGCATGGATAGACCTGGAGAGCATTATGTTATGTGAAATAAACCAGGCAATGAAAGAAAAATACCACATGATCTCACTCATTTATGGATAATAAAAAACATTATAACCTGATGAGTAAAAAGGTAGATACAGAAGCAGTAAAGCATAGAACAGACTGTCAAATTACAGCGGGAAGGGTGGAGAGCATTGGGGAGGGAGGGAAATGGATCAACCAAAGGACTTGTATGCATTCATATAAGCACACCAATGGACACCAGACACTGGGTGGGGGGGAGGTGGAGATGAGGGCATGCAACAGGGGATAGAGGAGGCTGTAGGAAGGTCAATGGGGAAAAAAAGGAGATCTATATACTACTATATACTACTATATGTAATATTTTAAACAATAAAAAAGATAAAAACTTTTGTGCTTACCTCAAAAAAATATATTATTGGGAAGATTGAGTGAGGATATCTACATGAATGCTGGCACAGCACTCATAGTCCACAGATATACTCAGACCTGACTACTCTGATGAATAGAGTGCTGGACTTGTGTCAGGCCCTGCCTCTTGGACCTCTATTAGCGTGTGAAGAGTGCTCCCTCAAACTTCTCAGAACGATGTTGGCAACCTTTTCATAGCCCACGCTCAATGACAACCTTGGTTTCTCTCCCACCTCCCACCCCACTTCTCTTTGGTCATCAAGCCTTTTTCCCTCCACCTCCTAAATTCCTCTCCACAGTAATCCATTTTCTAGTCTCCATCTTCCTTGCCACTAATCCAGATTAGATCCTAATAATCGTAACTCACATACATTACCTTCAGGTCCTAAATTCTTTCTTTCGGTCTCTCTCTACTGCACTGCCTTAGGGCCTGGTTTCCAGAATTAGTTATATAAATCCCGTTTCTGAGCTTGTCACTTCTTTAATGACCTCCACAATGACCTTATTCCAAAATTTAGTCCCAGCTAACCTTACATTTGAATCCACCTCCACTCCACCTATCAAAAGATCCTAGTCATTCACTTCTCTGGGTATTTTCTGATGAAAATTAATTTGCAGCAATCTTTATCCAGTTCTCTGTTGGGTGAGCAACAACTCTTCTAAAGCCTCATTACATGATAACCCCCTGAGAGTAGTTCTCTTTCCTGTGCTGTCACGGCACTTTGTGATGTCACTATCACAGCGCCTTTCAATTCCCATTACAACTATTATGAGCTGCTGCTTGGTGCCAGATGAATATTGGATGCTCTCATACATCTATTAGTTACCCCAACAATATCCTTTTCAGAGCCTTCAACTCTTATAAGTAAATAATCAAGGCTCTAGGACGCTTAGTAACCTGCCAGAGTTCACATAGCACCTATATGGCAGAGTTGGCAGTGAACATGTGAGGGAAGATCCCATGTCCTCTCTTGTCACAGAAGCACGACCTCCTCTAAGCGGTCACGTGGCGGCTGTTTATGTATTAGTCTCCAGAACCAGAATGTGCTCTCTTGAAAAGAATTAGGTGTATTCAAACGAGATGTATTTTAATCTTCTTTGCATCGACAGCTCTTACCCAGGGATCATGCATATTACAAATACCCACTGAGTGTTTGTTCCATGGAAAAATGAGCTTTGTGTACACGAGTAAGGTTTGAATGTATATTCTTCCAGGATTGATTCTGGAAGGGGTTGCAGGATATTGTTGGAGATTGATTCTCAACTATCTAGGGGGCACGCAGTGTGCTGAGGCTGTGAACAGGAGCAGAGTGGCTCCATCTCCAACCCTGGCCAGGGGGATGTGGTTGTACCAAATGACCACATCAGTGAGCCTTGTCTCCTAGGCCATCTCTGTCACTGTCTTAGCTTGCAATCCTCTCCATAAGGGGAATGACTGGTTGCATGTAGACTCTTGGGAAGTCATTTGTCACTTGTCTAAAGCTTTCCTCGTTTTCATTGTGAAAGGAAATCTCCATCACACGGCACCCACCCAACTGGTTATCTCTCAGTCTTTTCCTTCTGAAGACTGCAAGTGAAATGGAACCAGAGCAAAGCTTCATCCCCACAGGGATGCCTTTCTATGCAGCCTGAATATAGCTGCCAAAACATCCTGTGACTTCAGGGCCTGGGTTTGCTTCGTGTTTGAAAAACAACATCTGTGAAGCAAGTGTCCCCAATAAGGATAATCAATATCAGAATTTGCGCACATCTGAAACCTTGTAAAAGCATGAGGTAACTCAGCATCTGTCAGAATAAGAAAGAGCATCTTGGTCTCCTGACTTGTCTGCTTGGGCCTCATGCCCTAGAGGAGCTTTCTGCTAACTGAGGTCCCTGCTGCTCTGTTGGGGGCAGACATAGTTGATCAAAGTCCCGGATGGCTGGGTTTAGTTACTTCCATCAGGGTCTTCAAGATCCAGAATAATTTTAAGGTCAGACAGTGTTTTGCTAATTACTTCATTGTAAGCATATTTTTAGATGATCTTGTGGGTGCAGAGTTACCAGGTGTCTGGGTGTCTATTCTCAGGGAAGCTTTCTTAGTCACCTTGCTCGAACCTGTTGACAAAAAGATTCACTGCTTTTCCATCAGCTGATGAGTCATCCAGCATATCTCATATTAGCTGTGCTCTTGAGGTTGCCTGTGGGCAAATTGGAGCCCATTCTGCGGCACAATTTTGCTGCTGAGCTATTACAGGAGATCTAATTAAATTAAGCCATAAGGCAGGAGAAAACTGTGCCATGACCTTCATAATCTGTGAAACCTTTAGTCATTTGTCAAGCATCAATTCCCTAAAACTGGGTACTGCAGCATATCACCAGGAGATGAAATCCTAAAATGAAAATTGTGATTGTTTACAATGTGCTCAGGGATGCTGAGCCACAAAACCGGAGGGGCTGGGGGGAGGTGAAGCCAAAGCCCTGGGAATGTGGAGGAGTCCATGGTGCACAATGACCTTGAAATCTGAATTAGCTCCTGCTAATTGGATGGAGCGAACTATCATTTCCATTCCTGAATTTGTAAAAATGATTTTCTTCTCTGGGAAAAAGAAACATCTGCTTTACTGAGCTAAATCAGTTCTGCGTAAGTTTGCCTTCCTGTGTTTTGGTGTAGCTGGGTGAGCAAAAGGACACTTCATTCTGGTGGCAGATCCTGGAAGCGTGCTTTCTGATGGCACACACCCTCAACTAGCTTTCCCAGGCAGGAGAGGTCGAACCAAAGCTAGCTAGGTTGCTAAGCTTGGGAACACTGTCTATCTCCTTCTCATTGCCATACGAATTAGCTTTCCTACACAAGAAATTTACCACCAGTGCAGATGTAATATTTATTGAGCACTCGCTATGTGGCAAAGTACCTTACTAAAGCTTGCACATACAATAATTATCTTGCTGAAGCCACACTGTGAATCCAAGCTTATGGATGTTAAGTTGCCCACATTGCCCAAATATAAAAGGAAGAACTCAAACCCAGGTCTCATTGGTTTCAGAATTCATGTTTTTATACACAATATTCTTCTTCTTAAAAATATGAATATTTTTATTGATTTCAGAGAGGAAGGGAGAGAGAGGGATAGAAACAACAATGATGAGAATCACTAATCACCCCACACTGGGGATCAAGTCCGCAACCCAGGCCTGTGCCTGATTGGGAATCGAACTGTGACCTCCTGGTTCATAGGTCAATGCTCAAGCACTGAATCATACCAGCTGGGCTGCACAATATTATTTTTGTATCATAATGTAGGTATGGTCTAGGGAGAGCTTCACTATACTTCTGAGCTTTCAGAATGGAAGGTGGGTATATGAATATGGGCAAGAAAGAGCTGAAGGTTCCTACTCTTCATATTTCTTTAAGTCTGAGTAGCGGCAGGGTCAAATAACAACCAAAGAGTAGCTAGTTGCTCTTCTCAAGTCTTTACCTTCTTCATCTTATTGGCTGTGAAATTATGGGAAAGCCCAATATTTTTACATATTTAAGATGTGAATTCAAAGGGAAGAGTTATAATCATCTAAATGGCTTATTCAGAATCTTTTGGACCTTGATTTTATAAGGAACATAAATCAGTAACCTCGTCTTGAAGCTGGGATATTCTGACCTCATAAATTTAACCCTGTCAAAGCTCCTGAGGTAGTCATACTTCAGTGTCTCCTTATCAACCTGGTACTTTTCAGGTGCGGAATTGACGATGTCAGGAGCAATGTGGTATCTGCTACCCTGATGCTGAGCACAATGCTGGCCCCTCAGGCTTTACCTACTCGACAGCAAAGGAGATTAGTTTTGAGTGTAACAAACATAGAATTCATCAGGGGCTGCAGCTGTGATAAGCTCAATGCCAGTGATACCCCACTGCACTGAAATTTAAAAAAAAAAGTCTCTGTAAGCATTTTCTATCCATTTTCTTCTGAAGTTTCAAGTTGCATAGATTTCCATTAGCCAGCAGATCACCATATTTCTTAACTTGTACATTAACCAGTAAAACTTAACTACTCTGTACGTAGCTATATTATTTTAATCTTTGGGTAACTAAATTTGGGGTAGTCTTAGACTCACCAAGATAAACAACAACAATAAAAGTTTTACTTTTAAATAGACCATCTGACAGATCTCTTTTTAATCGATCAAGAAAATTGCACTTCTGGCCAAGGTAAACTATTGGGAAAAGAAATCTTGGATGGTCAAAGGTAGATTATTTTTCTCTTCCTTGCATCCAGTTATATTACATTAACCTGTGAAATAGAATCATCCAGAAATATCACCCAACACTCAGTCTTGCAAATTACCATTTTATCTGGAATGACAAATTATATATTCCACCAATTTCTAGAGCATGTTGGTTTAATATTTTACTCAAACTGTGCATTAAAAAACCTTTTTGAAAGCTTGTTATGTGCAAGGTTTTATGTGTACCTTTTCAAATGAGTAGGGACTTAGGTTGGTTTAAATGCAATAGTCAGGTAGTTCTCACACATGGCATTTCCTATCTTCCTTATTCTTCATGGTGAGATTTCTTTATAAAACTGATCTAGTTTAACAATAATAATTAAAAAGCTTTATTTCCAGGATCTTTCAAAGAAGTGGAAGGAAAAGGGATAATTGTAAGCAATGGAGAGGAAGTCAAAATCAAATGAGAAAGGTACATGAAGTAGTCATGTACTCACTATAAAGTCTACCCATGGGGCTTCAATTTCTTAGACTCTGACCTCTCATTGTCTTAGCAAACTTCTCTCCACTCTCATAGGCTTCTAATGTTGTTTTGTTGACCCACAGGCTACCATTTTTCTTGATGTTGGTTTTAAAAATGCCTGTGATCACCCAGATTCCTCACACGCTTGTCAGCCTCTGTAAATATCCTGAAGTCTAGTGATTTATTCTCTAGATATTCAGCATCTGCCATCTCCCAGGCACTGTGCTGGGCACTGGATGTACATAGAGAACAATGCCCTCAAAGAGTACATGACCTCCTAGCGGAGGGATTTCAGTTAACCAGAAGTTGTGAACTAGATGGAAAATACTATGTAGAAGAATGCATGGTGTGCTGTGAGACAACAGAGGAGGAGCCCTTAACATCTGGAAAAGGTAGAAATTTCATGGCAGGATTCCCAAACAAGGACACCCTCTTTACCCAGGGAAAGAGTAAAGAGGTTTGTCAGAAGGATAAGTGGAGAGGGGAGTTTCTTTAAAGTGACATGGGCAGGGATTTATAACAAGCACAACACTGTGTGGTGGTTGTCTGAGATGTGTGGGTGACTGCATGTTGCATCCCAAATGACTTTAAGAACTAGCATAAATAATATTGAATAAAGTGACTCCCTTTTAATTCTAGTTGACTCAATGCACCAATCTTTCTGTGTTTCCCAAATAGATTTCCCATATCTCCAACACTTGCTCGTCTTCCTTTTTGTCAAAGAGCAGGTTTTGACTCAGACACGATAGTGGTCAACATGATATTTTTAGAATTTAATTACACTGTTCCGTTTTTATTATATAAATTTTTTACAGTTTTATTTTTATTGTGGCAACTGATTTCAGTTTTCCATTCACAGCATTGATACAAAGTTTCATTTGAAATGACTTTATTTTAGTTAAAAATGAGGTTAATGAAAACAATATGCAAAAATAATACAGATGGTACTTGGACATGGCAATCATCATGAAGTTGGTCTGCCAATGAACAGAGTTTGAACAGAGTTTGATAAACACTGGTGTGGTGTGTTTGGGAAACAGGAAACCATAAGATGGAATGAATGGTGAGAATGACAAGCTATAAGAGTTTGGTGGAAGTAGGCCTGTGAAGAGCATCCTGGGTCAGGCTGAGGAGTTGAGCTTCATGAGGAGGCATGGAAGGCTTTAACCAGGAGAATGGTCCAATAAGATTTGCAACTTATAGAGAACTTTCTAGCAGAATATGAAGGGTATCCCATAGGAGCTGAAGGAAGCAGAACAGTTAGGAGGCTAATGGGGCCCAATGAAAGAGGCTGACCAAGGATGAAGCAATGGGGCTCTGAAGGAAGGGAGAGGTGTGTTTGACAAATCCGTGGCACAGTCACCATTGTCACTGGTTAGATATGGAGGAAGAGACCTAGAATATTGCTCAGGTTCCAATATGAGCAATGGGGGACATGTGCCCCCTTAACCAAATGAGAGGATATTTTCCCTTACTTGTTTCTTTGCTTGATAATTGACATAATTTTGACTCTAAATGGAGCTGTACGATTCAATAGCTTGGTGTTAACATTTTAGCAGGAAGAATCCAAGGTTCTTCCCTCACATTCCTGACTAGAGATCTAACACCTCAAACAAACGAAGCAGGACTCAAAATGTGTGGTGGAGCAAGCATCTTTTCACATTGTGAAAGAGAATTCAGTCAAGCAGATAATGCAGAAGATGCAGTGCGGTGTGGCTTGCCTTTAGATTTTCTAAATGGACTATATCAAATAAAAAACATCTCCTAGGTTCATAAAATCACTTTAAATCCTAAATCCCATAGTTTCTGACTATGTTCAGAGTGTGAAATCATATGGCTCTGACTTCAGATGTTTTGAAATCAAAGGAACCAAAGAAGCACTATGAACTAAGGAGTTATAAGGGAGGCCTTTGTTTTTCAAAAAAAGAAAAATCTAAGGGGAGAGTGTGGTCTTAGTGGGGACATTCTAGTATGAGGCCAGAATCATCTCACAACTGGAAGGAACCTGGCTGCTGGGAATTGAGGAGCTCAGAACAAGTGGCTCTCCCACATGGCATTTCCTATCCTTATTCTTCATGGTGAGACTCTAGGACCCAAGAGGAAGTTGTCTGTTTTGTAACCTTATTGATTACTAAAGTGCACACACCATTGGTGAAGATGAAAAGTTCAACTGTGAGAAACCAGAAGGGCTCTAAAAAATGACCCTAACCTGAAGTCTCTCTGAGCATCTCACTTCAAGAGAAGGGCTCAAGGTCAGGCAAGAAGGATTCACCTACTGAAAGTCATGGAATAGAAAACAAGTATTAGCTTAACTCATGATGGTAATTCATAACTAAAAAATGTAATGTCATATCTAGATTATTTTTTTAAAAGTGAGAACTTCCTTATTTTCTAAAACATAAAGACAACTTTATTTCAATGTGATATATTTTTATTTAAATGAAGGATGCTGTATGGACAATTATATGATACTCTCTTACTGTTAACAATGTCTATGTCATAAGCCTGGTGATAGATATCATGAGACAAAGTCACCTGCCACCCTTGATGGAGAATAAAGTTTTAAAGGATTGAATCAAAAGTACTTAAACCTATAAATTATTAATTGCTTCAGAACCAAGACAAGAATTTTGTTTTATGCATAGAGTGTAGAGTGAAAAGAACCTTAAGTATTCTTGGTTGGGTAATGGAATGGCTGAGAAACATCTGTAAACCAAGTGGTTACTTACATTTAGGAATTATTCTGAGGTTTAACTCCTTTGATGTTGTTGCTCTTCAGGCAGACCTTTTGCTGAGCCTTTTGACTGAAGTTTAAGAAAATGAATTATGTCTAAATATACTGGGTGCAAACTAAGGCAAATGGTGTGCATAGGCATCCTATATATTTAGGATATTTTTGTCTGTTTGTCTTAGTAGATATTTGCAATGAAGTTTGAAGGTGAAATTAGAAAAACTTTATAAAGAGTTATGTTTTAATAAATTGATGTGAATTATAATGAAACATTAATAGAATATGACACTAAAATTAGAGACTTCATGTAAAATTGTATGGCTACACAAGAAGCAAACAAAATACATGAAGTTATTGAGCTGAAACTTTAATGCTGGTTAGTGATTATGTTGAACAACATATAGTTGTTATTAAAAAAATAATTTACTTGTTGCAAATATATGCTTACTACACTGGAGAAATTATATATTTATTTGATGAGTTTTTATTGGTGTGTACAATGTAGAGTACATCATTTGGAACTGAGAAACTTAGATTCCAAATCTTAAGATTCTGGAAGGGGAAAAGCAAATGAAAGGTAGTATTTGAAAATCACTTTGGGATGGACATTTTATGGCTTCCTTATATGTGCTCAAATTTATCTTCATGACATCCTAGCCTTGTAAAGTCCATTGAATTTCCATGTTAGAGATCAGGAAATAAGCTTGAAGAAGGAAATTATGAAAATTCACAAAGTTGCCAAGTGCTATACTCTTTCCACTGCAGGTGCTACTTATATATTGAAACCAAGAATTCATTCCCATGGCTATCCTTCATTTCCTTAGGAAGCTATGTTTAGGGAAAGGTATATAGAGCCACTATGCCAAGAAAAATTGGGTTCTAGATTATCTCTAAACCTAAGTCAGAGGGGCTCACTGTCTTTCAAATAGAAACTTGGTTTTGTTTGTAACATGTACTGTCCCTGTTATGAAAAACCAAAAATAAAAGACTTGTTTGTGCTTGGGTCAGAGGGTTGGGAAGCGTATGGTCAGTTGTATTCATAAAACTTTGATATTAGCATTATCTCTGCAACTCACTAGTGTGTAGCTTCAATAAAGATTTTTACTTCCCTGAGCCTAAATTATCCTCGTCATGTATCAGATCAATATCCCAGAGGGTCAAAAATGAGAATAAAAAGGAGATATAGGATGTTTTAAGTCATAAAATGTGATAAAATGTCACTTATACTTAACAAGTTATTTCTCTGCCTATGAGCAAATCTATACAAGCTATAAAAGATGTTTACATCTGCAAATAATTCTTTAGCCTCTGCAACATGCTATGGGGTGGGAAGGAATGTTGTTTCCTCCATCAGATTGCCTCAATAAGTCAGTTTGAAGGGGAAAGGTTAGAAAAAGATCCTGGGTGAAACCATTGCCACATTGTGTCTCCTCTTTAGCAATTACTCGTTTCCTTCTCCTACTTTGTTCTTAAAAGAATCAGGTAGATCATGATGGTTTCCCTCCAGGTAACAAAGTCCTTTCCTATTCTCTTGATGTATGGTATTTTGGAGCTCACTGAAGTGCAAAACCAACAGCTCATCAGAGAGGTCCAATAACCACAGTCTCGGGATGTCAACAGGAACCCAACATATAGGATTGGGTGCAGTTAATTGACCAACCATAGCCTGAAAGATTAGAAATATTGCTGTTTTTGTGTAGCAGTAGGATGGTTTTGTCTTTTATAAATGGAAAGCATTTATATTTCCTACCAAATTAATCTTTTGGACTAATAGTTTTCATAAATTTATTTCATGCTATTCATTTCAGGGAGGGCTGGCCAAAGGTGGAGTGCAGACTGATTCATATGAGACCAAACAATGCCCTCTCCTTCCAGTATCCTAAATCTCTAGATTTCAGGATTCCCTCTCTTAACCCCAAAACCTTGACATCAAGTCCTCTTGTCATTTATCATCAGGACAGAGAGCAAAGAAATCAAATGATGGGGAAGACACTACATTGGAAAGATAGATCATTTGCTAGTTTGGAGAGCAGGCCTGGGTTTGACATTCAAGAACCTACATGGTTGAAGTGAATGGAAAATAGTAACAATTATCCAAATATTTAATTTGGCTCATGTGCATCTTCACTATCTCCATACCTCCCTCCACCACACATACATCTGCCTCAAATATAGCTTAGGTACCCAATTTTAACCAAAATCACTAAGACAGTTTGTAGTTTTCATTCTGGAAGATGGTCAAAGCCTCAGCTTAAATTTGAAGACATAGGAAAATGCCTTCATATTATTTTTTAAATTCTGCTCAATCCTTGATTTTCTGAATTGAATAGGTGAAAGAATGTCGTGGCTTCAGGTTAGTGTGTGTGTGTGTGTGTGTATGCATGTAAATCACAGTTGACACAAATATGAGGTTTCTGAATAGTTTTGAAAATTTAGTAATATAAATAGTAAAACCAGCATAAAGATCACTCTGACTCTTCTAGACATCCAGACTGTTTTGGAGAGGACACTAGTGGAACTGTTGGTAGGTAGCAGGAATCATGTACATTTAGGGAAGTGATGTTGATGGGAAGCCTCAGGTACCATCAAACTTCAAAGGGAGCCACTCTTTACCCCAAAGGATTGATGACCTCTCCTTGCCCTTATCCTGTTTGGAATATTGAGTAAAATGCTTGAAATATATAAAAAGTACCACCCATGCAAATAACTGTTAAAATATGGCTTTTGTTTAGGCTAATTTCAGCAAGAAAAGTAATATCCTCATTTCTGTGAGTCTTAGGATGTGGGAAATTTCTCATGCATACAACCTTCCCTGAGTAGTAACATGAACATTGAGTTTAATTTATTGATAGAAAGGGGGAAATGAGCGCAATTTAGCCTTATCTCCTCTTAACACAGTGAATTAAATTAAGAGCCTGATGGGAAATAAATTGTCTGAAGCGATAGGAAGCTTAGCATGGCCAGGTTCTGACTGGCTGCTTTGAGGCCATGGTGGCCAGCAGACTATTTGAATGATGATGACAAGTTTTCCTCTCATGACTGCATGGGTTGCCATGTTGACATTTCCATTAGTCTGAAGAAGTTTCTTGCTGTCAAAACATGCTAATAACTAAGACTCAGGTGGCCATGCCTACAATGTCCTCTCTGACATGTTATTGTGTGTATGGGGGCATCATCCTATTGCTTGGGGTATGGCCCCTTCAACAAGGAATACAGAGGTAAGAAGAATCAATAGACAGCAGATGAATCAAGAATAGACAGTGAGGTCAAAGCAACGCACAGACAAGATGATGGTGGGGTCCATGGAACACATTCCTATATTAGCACAACTGTCGCAGGAACACGAAAGGTGCTGGTCTAACAGACTGAAACGTTAGTCTGCTGAGCAACACTCCCAGGTCTCCACAGAGTGGCATTTTTATTGCAGTATTTCGTTCATGGAAAATGAACAAAACTTTAAATAAATCACAATTACTTATTGCTTAGTATTTTGGATAAGTAATTCTTTAGTTTATCAGTACCCCCACGGCTTTCAAATGTGCATTCTTCAAATAGTTTCAATTACATATACATTCTTTCTCCTGAACAATAAATTATTCTTCTTTTTTTAAAAAGAAAAAGATACATAATTTTAAAGTGAAGAAAAACAAAAAACATATATTTTTGACATTTACCTTAAACTTTTATGAAAACAACTCTATGTTAGGTGCTTAAATATAAATAATAAAGGACATTATGTTATTTACAATGTTACACAGTAAGTTGAAAGAGTAAAAAATCTGACATTAACTCATAAAGACAGTAAATGATTTAGGAAAACATCTAAGTAATGTACAGGGTGTATTTACAAAAGAATATATAATAGAACTTGTGATATGTGGCCATTTCCCTTTGTTTGCATTTGTCTGCAGTGTTTCATAGGCCTTTGTAGATAGAAATCTCATCTCTGTGGCTGGTGGAACGCAGCCAGTGCTAAATGATAAAACCAGCCTTCCCTTAGTTCCACCAATGTGAGCTGTGCCCCGTTTAACTCCAGGCCAGGAAAAAAAAAAAAAAAAGGAATAATTACTGAGCAAGTTACCCTGGATAAACTCCACCTGTATCAAGACAAGTCACACTTAGACAAGGAAGATACAGCATGTTGGTATCGGAAACACATCCACATACACCCTGGTAGAGTGTTAGTTTGTAGAAAGCATGAGGCTGTCCAGGTACTCTTGGAAAAAAGTCATACCAGGCAAGAAGGGAGAGAAGGATAGTAAAGGAATCTCGAGTGAGAAAAAGAAGTTTGCATATACTATGTTCCACTGCATACCCCTCAGTAGGATATGATTTCCAGGGGGCAGAGTGGCTGTGGAACTTTTGGGCAATTATCCAAAAATTCACTGAAGCTTTTCATCTGCTGGGAACATAGGTTCGCCCTCCTCTGAATGGCCACAGCACTGCCTGAGTTTATAAACAGGGTGGTTGGTTGAGAGCCACGTGGCAGTTAAACATCGTAGAGATGTCCCTGTGAACACAAATCCGGTGGCCGCAGCAGGTTGCCCTGAGGAGTCAGCTGGCCTTTCTTATCAAGGGAAGCTCTTGTTTTACAGGTAATGCTGCCCCAAATAATGCTCCCTCTGTGAGTGACACAGAATCAAGTTGGAAAGAAACTTTCCTGTTAGCCTAAGTTTTCATATTTTTTGTAACCTGAAAATTTACAACAATTTTCGTGTTGTTCATTGCTCTCAATAGATTTATTTAGTCTTGAAATTATTCCAAATGAGACATATGAGTACTCCTAAGTGTGCAGAATTTGAAACAAAAATTGTTGTTTTAGTTCATGATGGGAATTTTTTTATTGAAATAGTCTAAGACTGACTCAAAGGCAATATTAGAATAACTTATGGAATCTCTTTGGGTTGACTGTCTTCTTCCTCCTGCCATGAGTTTACTCATTTCTACAGACCTGGGAAAGCAGTGCAACTTCTGCAACCTGACAGGGACCCCTCCGTGTGAATCAGCAAGCTGATGAGGGCACTGCTGGGCACAGAGGAAGTGGTATGTGAACAGTGAAGGGCAGCTTGGAATATCAAATACCCAGAATAACTTCTAAGACCTGCAGACAGGCATCTATTTCTGTGGATTGTGGAAACATGTAGGAGCTCAAGGATATGACTCATGCCCAGCCTGCATTTTTCTTCTAAGATCTACTTGCATGTTTCTTCTCCCCTTTACTTTTAACATAGAATTTTGGTGAAGTAATAGGTTCAGTTCACTTGCCAATAAGAAGCAGTTACTCTCATTGACTTCATGCCTGGTATTTTGAACCCCTTGCTAACCTATCACATGGCTCCCAGGAGTCTACTTGGAACCTCAGTAAAGCTCCAGCCAGATTTGGCAGGTTATCAGGCAGGTCATAAAGTGGGCACCTGCAATTTTTACAAAAAGCTATTATTTTCCTGAATTAGCAATTCTTTCAAATATTAATACCTATAGGCCTTCCTTGGACTTACAATCCCAAGAGAACATGCAAAGTTTAGACCCATCTTAGTCTTGTTCTGTGAGAGTAAAGCAAAAACAAAGAAGGAAATGGGTGATGCAGGCTGCAAAGCAAGAGGTCAGTACACAGGAGGAGGTCGCACTTCTGCAGGGAAAGGTGCAATCTTGCCAACACTATTGACATTGCCTGATGAGGCATCATTCTCAGAAGGTCCTTACTAGTCACAAATCACATGCATGTTGGCCATTCCTGACAAAAATGTTCATGCATAGTCATGACCTAATCAAGGCAACATTGAAAAGCAAGAGGAAACTAATGAGGAGAAAGGAGTGGTCAACAAAACTGTTTAACATTGCAACCCATGCCACATAGCTGCCCTTCACCTGTGTCTTCTATCAGTCCCTCCTTCTGGACGCTCTATTTCCCTACGATGGCCAGAAACCACTAAGTCTAGCAGGCATGTTTCCCTCTAGGTATTTCAGACAAGTGCTGAGTGTGCTGTTGGAGCTGGGGTGTTTGTGCCATAGCATGCCTGTTTCAAGCCAAGAAGACAGAACCAATCACTAGCTCCAAAAATCAGTGAGAAATACAAGTCAGGAACAAGTGCACCTTGTCCAGCCCTGGTTTGATCTTCAACTAGATGTGCTGTTGTGTCCCCCAGAGAGAAAGCGACATGAGTCCTCTGATAAGGTGTTGGCCTTACCCTGATAGCAAGCCAGAGCCCATTTTCTCCGCTACCCTCCAAACTGTTGCTTTTTTTGTCAAGAAAAATAAATGGAAATAAAATAAGTGATAGCTCCTCTTAGTGAGAGCAAGCTGTCTTCTGATGAATAATATAGGTGTGTTTTTTTAAAAAATCACAAGATTACTTTCTTCATAATAGTTAACATTACTTAATGCAGTTTCCTGCTGTAATTAATAGTAACATGCTGTTGGATCTACTATTATCTCAGAGCCCAGTGAAGCAAACCTTTGGCTGGCAGAGTAGACACGACTCATTTCATAGACTGAATGCAAAAGAAAACTTCATACAGAAGAGTATTGGGATGGATGTGCCATTACAAGACGTACTGATTGGGTGCTACTGTAAGCAAATGGAGGGACAGTTGCAGGTCTTGCAAATCATACATCCAGTCAACATCATAATGCAATGCACAAGAAGCCAGCGAAAACGGAATACATGGGAGGTTTTGCTGAAAATACTGTGGAAAAGCAATCACGGTCATGGTACAAAACTTGCTCTCGACATAACATAACATAAAGGCACCATTGATATCTTTCTCGTTTGGAAATACTGTAAAAAATTGCTACATATGGCACATAACACATTTTTACATACATATATTTAATTTATAAAAGTTTTTTTTCCTGTTTTCTATTTGCAGAACTGCTAAAATAAAATAAATTGTTTAATTTAAGGTGGAATACTTTATTATATAAAATAAAGTTTTACAGGTGTATCTATGTGTTTATTTAGGTTTTATACAGCGATAGGGTCTTGGTTAGCAATTACACTAGACAGCCTGGCCTGCAGATCCTCCTGTGTCGAGAAGCGGCCTGCTGGGTTAGTCCTGCTCTCAGCCAGGCGGAAGGCAGGTGCTGCCTCAAGACTGGCTGCCAGGGGGTTCTGTATGCCCAGGAAAGGGGTGGCTTCGCCTACTCTTTCATCTTCTGTCTCGCTCTCTGAGTTACTGCTCTCAGCGCTTGTGTTGCTGTCCATTTCCAACCTGTTGGCCACGTGGCCATTGGGCTTGGTTCTTTTGGCCCGTCGGCTATTGGTGAGTTTCTTAACAGGCTCTTGAGGTGGCTCGTACTCCTGGGTCGTCTCATATTCCTCATCCTCCACTATCCTCAAGGGACTAGGGGGCAGGCTGCTGCTCTCATGCGCGGGGTTGTGGTGGAAGGAGTTGAGTTGCTGAGGGTGGTGGTCATACTTCTCCCGCAGCCGTGGCGGTGTCACCAGAAGCAGAGGTCTCTCTTCTTCCACAAAGGGGCTGACTGCCATCGAGGGCATGGACACCGTCGTGCTGGACACAGGTGCAGACATTTCCGAAGGGGGCGATTTGGGGGAGCTTGGCGTGTGGAAATCTACAGGTGACATACGAGCCGGGGTGGTCATTGCTGACACATACCTGTGTGAGCACAGAATACCCCGCATAAGTGTGGTGGAATAAGAGGAGTCAAGGCTTAGGGAGGGTAAGGGGACAGAGTTCACGATATTATAGAATCAAGAGAACAAAGAATTTCTGTTCATCGTATACTTGTTGATTTTTACACTAGGACAGTCAGTACCTTTGGAATCTAGAATTATGGAGCCAAGAGTTTCCTTACAGGAATACATGCACAGATCAGCTACATGGCCTAGCTCATCAAAGCTTTAAGGATTTTCAATCTCATCATGATTTTAAATATTAAAGCACGAGTCAGGATTAGAGGGCATGAGGTCCTGGAAACCTGTTAGTTTGCACGGACCAAGGCTGAGGGATTTGTAAAGGAAAGAAGTATTACTTAAATACTATACCTTCCTAAAGGCCAAGGGGTCTTAGAGAATGAAGCCCAAATGGGGAATGGAGGAAGATCTAAGATGAGTTGCTGAGAGCTGGATCTGCATGCATTTGGATCTGTGTGCCTTGTTTCTCCTTAGCTCAGCTATAAGGTTATGTCTTATGAAAAAAAAAGAGCATAGTGACTTAGATTTATTCCTGATAACAGTGTAACATATTTGTGTGCTTTAAACTTTTTTTTTCCATGAAATGCTACTTCTTAACATTCATTTTGCAACTATCCATCCCAGTGATCAAGACATCCAAAGGTAAGCCTGAGAGAACCTTACATTGGCTTCACACACCTGTGTTCAATCTTTGGTCTACCTTTCTTCCAAATCTTAGAGTAGCATTAGTCTTTGGCTTATCTTTGTGACTGCTCAAAGACTGCTGTACCATGTTACCTTATGTCATGTTATGGCTGATAATGCTCATTGAATCTTCTTGTCAAGACATTGAATGCAATGTTTTTACCATATCATGCTTTACTCCATGCTCCCTCCCCGCCCTGGAATAAGAAGACCTGACTTGGCACTGAAAAAGACATGTGACTTATTGAGAGTCACATTTCTCAGCTTTTGATAAAAGAATGTTAGCAATGCATAGCACTAAATGAGTCTTTTCTTCACATTGGTGTTCTCAAAGTTTAATTTGACATGACCTGTGATGACACAGGACAGCATTATCTGAACATTAGTTAACAGGAACCTGTTAACCTTCCTGCTTTCAGCCATGATTCAGAGTTATATGGATGTGAGATCTAGCTGTGTCTAAAATGGGAGAATGTCTAGAGATTGAAATATTTGGGGCCCGGATCTTCAGACTTTTTGCTTTATGAATACTTAAATTAAGCACTCTGAGAAATGCTAATCCAAATTTAACCAAACACATAAAAGTGATTTATCTTTTCTCTCCATGATCTCTAGGTTCCAGTATATTTTGCAGTCCTAGAGACTATGTGGGATACTCAAGGAAGCCTACCAGAGTAGGGAAATTTCATTCTTTAAAGATAAATATCACATGTGGTGAGAGAACTTATCCCTAAACTCTTTTCAGGTTTCAAAAAAGACTAAAACAGAATAGATAGACTTTTTAAGTACATAAATGTATAATTATATGTATATCTAAGAGTAATGCTTTAAACCAATTTTGGACAATACCTTATTTTTCATCAATGAAAAGAGCAACCTTTAATTCCATAAAGCTTTGAAATACCATTTTGGGATATTTCATAAAAAGGCCATTCAAGAAGTGATTAGCAAGCTCTATATGACCTGTAAGCCCCAAACTGGTCTTCTTCTGTTTTAAGTACTTCCCAAGCCAAGAGTGGAAAAAGTCTACCAAACTATTTCCACCCACGTAAATACCAAATACATATATTTGACATTAAGTAAAGCTTTGAACAAATGGTCAAATAGTAGACTGAGATGACACAGTAAACAAGCAGACAAAACCTCACTGGATCTGAAAACAAACAAGTGACAGCTTACTGGTAGGCTAGAAATGCTGGTTGGGTATAACTCTCTCCCAGTTTAGGTGCAAATGGATAAAGAGAATCCATAAACTTAGTATTTCTATTAAGCATCTCTTTCAGTTTACTTTCCTCTGTTCTTTATTTTACCTTTGCTATAATTCCCCAACCCAATCCAATACCCCCAGGAAAAAAGCCAAAACATTCTGGAATAAAGGGCCATATGAGAGGCAATATCTACTTTGAAAACCAACTGTGAAAACTGTCAGACGCAGCATAGAAAAGATTTATTTATTCTTCCCTTCTTGGAATTTCCTGAAAGGGATAATCTATGGTGGGACACAAGCATTTGTTCCCTATGAGAGTCAGCAGTGACATAGCCCTTGATTTGATTTAACTGAGGCTGGAAGGTAAGACGAGTTAGCACATGAGACCATGAGGTCAGTTCGACCAGAGTTTGGATAACTGGCAAACTGGAATTCTACAAGGGTCCTTATCAATCATTGGTGCCATCTCTCTAAAGTGACAATTGAGGAAACAGATCCCGAGTGGGGCTGAGCCTAAGGCCAGACCTAGGAACTCCAAGTTGGCTGAACCTTCCACATCAAATCACTCCCGCTCGTTAAGAGTCTGTTGCCTGCCGGCCACTGGGACGAGGTGAGAAGCTCAGAAGAAATGAGTTCAGTCAAACAGAAAGATGACTTCATCAACTAGGAGCACTCCTAGAACAGGCAACTGCTGCCCCTTATTCTCATTAGAGTAGATTTCCTTAGGTGAGACCGCAGGTGCTCATGGGGATTCGCTTACTGGGGTTCTTTCTCCTCTGCAGTAGCTTTGCCCTTCGGTTTTACCTTTCACTATGAGGAGAGTCTCGGTAGGAGTCAGGGGTCTCTCTGGCATGCCTGAGGAAGCTGTTACATTCACGAGGGCCTCCCATGCCATTAAGACGTCCTCTTGGGCCCCCCGTTGGGCTGCTGTGCCTACTGTTTTCTACTGATGACATCATGATTACAGAGTGGCTTTCAGAAATGATGCTTTCGGTGTGTCCGTTGCTCCAGCTAGAAGGGGAATGTGAAAGGCAAAGATATTTTTTTAAAAATATGTGCAAAAATGGAAATGAAGAGAATGACCAGACAAATATTTCAAATTATCCATGCATCGGTAGTTCACTATAACATTCCTTGTCTCCGAATAGAATGGTTATAAAGGTACTTGCTATAGAAAGGATCTTGATTTAGACTGGTTTTGTAAGGACACAGGTTATTCATTTGTTCACTCATTCAACACATTTTTTCAATAGTGTTTTTATAATCATTCTGATCTTGACAGCTTAGGTTAAGGAAACACTTGCCCAAGTGAGCTACATTTGCAAGTCTAGCGTTGCCCTTGGTTACACTAGTGTTGCACTCATATTGGTCACCAGGGCATTTTCTAATTTAGGGTTCACCTATTTAATCAATTTCTCATGTGTATTTCCCAGGGCAATTCAATCAATGGGAGAAGCCAAATTCTAAGTATTATATAGCATCTAAGACAGAGTTTTCCCAGTATAGCAATTCAGTGAGTGGATGGGCAAGAGTAAAGACAATCTCTAAAATAGGGAACAACTCTTGAGGTAGGTATCATTTCCCCTTGTTTGATGATGAAAAAAATTAAGGTTCAAATTTAAACATCCATTAAATGGCAGAGCCAGTTGATGTCCCAAGTCTGTTTTGTCCCAAACCATACATTTAACTATACTTCATTGCTCCATACGTGTGTCCTGTGCCTTTCTTAGGCAATGACAGCACAAGGAAATTTACCAAAATTCATTCTTGGAGAAACCACACCATTGTTTTTATCTCATACCTGTGACTCGGAGTCTGGGTGACAGTAGTGGAATGATGAGTTGTCGAGGTATAGTGACTGGTGGAAAAAGATGTCTCCACTTCTCTTTCAACAATATGCTCACTAGAGATGACATTTTTAGATACGTATTGCTGGATAAACAAAGAGACATAACTTGAAGATTCATATAAGTCAAAACCCTAATACTGTCACACACAAAAATCTGTTCTAGTACACATAATAAACAGATTTCTTTATAATAAATTTCTTTTCTGCAATGTCCAGATAGAAAATCCTATTCTGGTTACTGCGGCCTTTAGCTTCTGGGAATGGAGTTAATCAGTTACTTTTTGGATGTGCTCTCAATAGAGGTCCTACAGTCATAACTGCTCATTTTTTTTTTTAGTTTGTTTCTAGTTGATAACATGACTAGAATTCAGTAAAAATCTTTGTCCAATATTCATTTTTGTCATGGTTATTACAAGAGAAGAAGAATTTGTTTAAAGTGTCTATATTTTGGATCTACCTGTGTTCTGCAATTCCCTAGTGCCCATGATGCCTAAATGATACCACTGGAATTTTTAAATTGTCAGCAGTAAAAGTAGCAAGGCTACTGAGAGATGTGAAGGATGTATAGAAGTTGTTAAGGTCCCACATCTCGAGAAAGCACATACTGCATAGAGGATCCATATGCCATGCAAGTACATTCTATTTCATTTTCATTATCAAATCACAGTAGCTGTTTACTGTCTTCTCAGCAGGAGAGGCACAGTCTGAAGTTGTTTTTAAATGCTATTTGTATTTACACCAAATTAAGTTAAATAGGAGATGAGGCATAGAAAAGAAAAACCTCTGATGAAATAGCGCTTTGTAATCTGATGGGCTGTGAGTGCTAAAACAACCTGATATATTCATGGAAACTCCAAAAAATGCAACTTGAATTATGCTTGAAATTCTAACTGGTTCTCTTGGAGAAAAGGTTATTCCTTGTGGAATGCCTGGGACGTGTGGCTAGCTGGCTTTAGAGAAAAGATGGTGGTGTCCACATAATGAGCTACTTCCAGTCTGCGTACCATTTCACTGTTGCTCCTGGAAGGCAATGTAATTCAGTGTATCTAATGAAAATAACATTGAACACTCATTCGACACTCATTAAGTGCCACTGGGCTAAGTGTTTTATGTAGGTTTGCTTATTTAATGCTAGCAAGGACATTCTGAAGTAGGTACTATTTTTAGGCCTGTTTTCATGATGAACAAATAGGGTTTAGAAAGGTTAAAGCCTAAAGTCACACAGTGTGTGAGCCATGAATGGCATCCAGGCAGTCATTCTGCTTCCTGCGTCTTGTAACATTGTTAGTGACAGCTTATAGGTGTGTCTGTGGCGAGTGCATTGATCGACCAGGCAGAACATTCTAATGAGCACTGCTGGGGTGGAGAGCAGCAAAGCCTGCTAATGGATGTGCACCTGACTCTACCCGTCTGCTACAGGTCTCCACTACAAGACTACTGATGGCTTAGAAACCACCCACTCTGAACTTGGGTCCATGATATATTTGCTCCACACAAAATATACCTTTTTCTATAGCATAGAAAATGGTAGTACAATACAATCTTCAAGCTTTGCTTATAAAAAGTCAAAAATAAGAGAGAAATGAAGAAAACGAGAAGAATGATGGTGGAATAGGAATAGAAAGAGCAATACTTCTAAAGCCAGGGAAACTGAGTCCAGCTCTGGCCCTTCTCTGTAAAAAAAAAAAAGGGGGGGGGGATGGGGTGGGGTGGGTTGAAGGAAATATTGAAAGACTTTGCAGAATCTAATATTCTAGGACTCAGTTAGATTTCAAACCCTGGCAAATTTTAAACCAAGGACTGGAGTGGTTGAGGGTGGGTTTTGTCAGGAGGGTGTGGCATCGCGCAGACTGAGTCAGGGAACGGGAAAGCAAATGTTCTTCCAGTTTTGCTGAGAAGCACGTTGGATAAGTCGCCTGACCTTTCCCCGCCCTAATTTCTTCCTTTGTAAACCAGAATCCGCAAACCATCAGGCCCGGTGAAGCCTCTAATAAAAATCACTCTAAAGCCCTTAACTCCATTCTCAGTACTAATCAGTTATAGGCTGGAGCAGCCTTCGTTTCCAAATTAGAAAAATAAAACATTTCCTTCGGATTCTTGTGTCATTAATTTTCTAATTTTCCTTTGTGTTTTTCTTTTCTGCCTTCTAGCGACGGGCCCACCCCACAGAACAAACCCAACGTTATTATCCCAACTCCTTAATGAGCACTCTAGAAGAGGAAATGTGCTGGTTTTACAGTAACCAAATCCACTTTAAAATATGTTCCCATTATTTTCTCCTGGCAAAACCTTGGATTCCTGGAAGCCGTGGAGATTAATGGCAGCAGCTAAGAGCCTCGGAGCTTGGGAAAATAAACGTCAAGGTGCCTGAACAGAGGGGAGATGCTCAGCGTATCCACAGGCCAGACTCAACATACATTCACCAGCTGCACGTTCTCGGAGGGCGGGTTGGGGTGGTGAGGGCCGTTGGCGATGTTGACCATGTTGTTTCGCTCAGACCGGAGACTCTGCCGAAGCCGGTCGTGAAGCTTTTTCCGCTGTTTCCTGCATATGGAAAGGGGAGCATTTACTTTTTCTCTGTTACTTACATGTCTTATTTCAGTCAACTCCTTATTTCACCAACACATAAGCCGAGCAATGACTGGGTGGTGAGGGAGGGGGGTGGAGGGATGTGCCATTTCATCTTAGAATCTGCCTGTGGGCAGTCATAGAACCACACATCCTCTTAACAAATAGGTTTAAGAAGCCAAAGGGGCTTCTTAAAGAAATGGAACTGGACTGCTGAGGGAGAAGACAGAAGGAGGAGAAGATGGGATAAGTCAGGTTGGTACTTGGCTGAAACCCCATCTGCACTAATCCAGCCATCTGTGCCTAAGTCTCCCAGGTGGTCATTTGTCTTAGGTAACAACTTGCGCTGTGCAACTGATAAAGCTGATTTCATATATAACTTTGCCTGTTGGCCTGTAGAAAAGGCAGTTAGTTTGGAGTCTGCACATTTTCCACGGTGTGTGTGCATGCAGAGTACTGTACATGAGTGAAACGTGCATATTTTGCCCATAGATTTGGGCACAATTGTCACAGGATCGTACTCCAGCAACTTTTGTTTCCTATAACTAGATATTAAATATTTAAAAAGACTCTTAAGGGAAGAAGTTAAGGGGGAAAAAAGAAAGATCTATGTAATACTTTCAATAATATTTTAAATAAATAAATAAATAAATAAATAAATAAATAAATAAATAAATCGTAAAGTGACTCCATGAATTCTTATCTCTGTTGCTTACTCAATTCTGGCACCCAGTTCTTGGGTTTTAGGAAAACACTATCTATGCCCTGGATTTTATGGAATAAAAGCACTGTCTACATTCCTCAACACAACATTCAGATCACAATAATATCCCCATATCTCGCTTTGGCAAGAAAATTTATGTGATGAAGCCACAAAACAAAACTGTTAATATTTGTTTAAACTTGAAGTGGAGGTCATATATCAGAAAGTGGAGGGAATTTGTGTCACAAAGTGATTACACTTGTTAACATGGACCCAGTTTAAAGGGTCAAAAATAGTAAACACAAATCTGTTTTAGTGTTTTCCCTTTTGTGCTTTCAAAGCAAGTTACACTTGATTTTCCGCTCAGAAGATGCCTGGTGTGCATCTCACACTCCTGAGCGTCTGAGCTGGAAACTTCATGGGATGGAATTAAAAATAATAATCAGGATAACGCTCCGCAAACGGCATCTCCAATGCCACCAAGCGTTTCCTTTATCCTCTAAAGGTAATTGCAAGCTGGACATGTCCCCAGCAGTGTGTGACAAGTGCACTTCTTGCACCCACCACCCTCCTCTCACATCCACGTGCACGCACACATGCACACATGTGGGCCCCAGACAAGCCTCCCCTTTCTCTGGTCAGGGGGCTGTGGTCGCTTATCAGAAGTCTTCTCATCATTTTCATACCACCAGGCAGTACTTTCTAATTACATGGTTAGGAAAGGTGCTCAGAGGGATGATTTGGAAGAAAAACTACGGGAAAAGTGCCCCCTGGGGTCCCTTTCCCGCCTCCTTTCCCCCCAAGACAGGGCTATGGAGATGGGTTTCTGCGAAGCCTGGCAGGCTGCCCTGTCTGAGCGTCGGGAGGGAGCAGCGTGGAGAAGGAAGTTTACTTGGTTTTGCAGTAGGCCACCACACACATGATGCCGACCACCAGCAGGGCGATGCAGATGCCAGTGATGGTCAGCACCCTCTTCTGGTAGAGCTCCTCTGCTTCTGGAAAGGGACGAGAGCACACGTCACCAAAGCCCCTGACCCTCGCCCGGACTCACAATCGAACAGTTGGCATGCTACATGACACTATCGATGGTCACAAGAAATAAATATGGGACAATTCATTACCGTTGCAGACATACTTAAGGTACAGCACAACACTGCTCTACGTTGTCAGTATAAACGGCAAAGCCAGATAGGGCCATTTATAATTTAAAACAAAACAAAAAAAAAAAAAACAGTATGCCATAATATTACTTTAATTATAAGTTATCAATACATATGTATTAAACTAGCAAATCATAAACATTGATGATAACTATTTGGTTAAAACTGTACTTTTTATTTTTTTAAAGAAAATCTCTGGCAAACCTCTCTTGCAAAGACAACAGGAATCAATGCCAATAAAAGGAGCTGGGTTTGGCATCACTGGAACCCTCCTCTCCTCCCTTGTCTTTCCACCCCCACTCTCTTTTGATTTCCCAGCTATTGTGTATTCCAGTGGTCTTTACAAAGAACCATTTATAACTTAATGAAATAAACCCAAAGACATTTGCAAACATGAGCTTGGCTTGTAGTGAGCAGCCAGATTGGGGCAGGATCCTTATTATTTCACAGTAAAATGTGAACATGAGCCACAGGATGTAAGACACTGTTTCAGAGAAAATCCAATCTGGTGGCTAAGACAGTCCTGGGCCAAGGTGAAGGTTGCTCTTTGGAGGACAATTATTATGACGTCACCAATTGCACTTAGAGACTTCATCTCTCTGTATAAAGGAATAACAGGCACAAATAATATGTAATTTTGGAATAGATTATACATCTCTGCATTGACCAACATGGCAAATTAGCTAATGTAGATTACACTAAGGTGTGATAGTCAGAATTTTACTGTTATACCCCAAATACAGCCAGTCTCTTATGCATGAAAGTCTTCATATTTGCAAATCAGTTTTTTGGGGGGCGGACAATTTAAGATTCTATAGTAAATCAGGTTCTTAACAAGATTGGCTGACGTAATGGTTTACCTGATTCCTTAGGAGCTGAACTTCCAATCAATCTAATTACACTTATTGGAAGCTAGTGTGCGGGTCACTGAGAAAGAGAACTCAACCAGCGCTGAACAAGCAGGGTCAGCTCTGCTTGGTTTTCTGATTAACAAGCTGGTCAAGATCTGGGGGGGTATTATACAAATGAAAGCCTCTTATCTGGACATCAACATGGGCCTTCTGAACATTTCCAGCTGACATTCTCAGACTCGGTGACCACACCTCTTTTCTCTATTGAAAGGGAGCAATTCGCAGGAAGTTTCCTTGAAATGAAAAAGTGCATTTTAATTTCTGTGACACCGTGGGCCTTATCATTATACAAAACATTTCCTACAAGCCAAGCCCATGGTAATCAAATTCCAGTTAACAGGTCAGGAACATTGTCAAATCAAATTAATAGAGCACTGATTATTAACAGGAGGAGGAGGAGGAGGAGAACAGAAGTCAGTGGGTAAAAGACGAGAATGCCGCCGAGATTAGACAAAAACAAACCAGAAAGGGTTGGAAGGGGAAAGGAAAAACAAACCGAGGAGGACACAGACAGACTGACAGAATAACTGAGAGAGGGAGGCAGTCAGGGTCAAGGCAAAACAAGGTTAGAAGTGGAGGAGTCATCTGAAGTCCCTGGCCCAGCATGCCTGATACTAAGGGAGGAAAAAAAGAAACAAATAAAAGAAAACCAGAGGGAAGGAAATGCTCAGGTAGGAAGCAAAGGTGGATGCAAAGGTGGAAGGGTTACCCCATACAGCATAACTCCTAACCTCGGCTGGCCAGCACGGGAAGCCACAATTAGGAAGCCAAGCAGCTGGTGGACTGCGGTGCAACAATGAACCAGGAGACGTAAGAGTGCTGTCACATACTTTTGTGCCGCAAAAGTCAAGTGAGGAGTGGAATGTGAATGCTTATGTGTTAATTGCTTGTGTCCACTGCCTCTCCCCCCCCACAGCCACGAACAGGGAATTCCATTTTATGGGGTGCTAATCTGTGAGCGGGTGCAACTGGGGCCTCCTCCGTGACCTGGCATCCAGATCAGTATTTAGCGTCGATGTCAAGAAGTAGAGGCACACCTCCCCGCTGGTCCTCGGGGGGGTACCCAGGACAGGGCTTCTTTGGTTACTGCTAGCTGGTGAAGAAATTGCAGTGTACGAGTATGATTGCCAAGGAAACGAAGACCCTGCCTTCTCTGTCCTTTTTTAGTCTGTATTTTTTCTTCTTTTAAAATAGTAAGCCCTTGGTTGCGTTGACATCTTAACATCTCATCTTTAGGAAAACTGGGAGGAAATGGTCTCTGCAAACTAAACCAATGGGATCTGCCTAAGGACTAAAAGAAGACCAAGCCTCATTCAGGGATTCTCTTGCCAAGTTTCGGATTGTTAAGAGTAAAAGAGTAAGTTGACCTGGGTTTGTGAATACATGGCGTTCTTCCTCTGTTCTGTAGGCAGGCACACATTTCCCTGTGAGATCGGTCAAGGCAACGGAAGGGCAGCACAATAAAGGCCAAGAGGTAAAGCCAGAGTGCTAAGATGAACAGATGAAAGGCAAGGCCCACGGAACACGGATGTGGGACTAGGGTTCTGTATTCACATCAGCATTTACTGACTGCCTTCAATGTGTCTCAGCTGCTTCTGTTTGATTTCCCAATGGTTTCCTAGAGCAGGTGGCCCTACAATATGAATATGTTAAGAGAAAAATACTCGATGAAAAATAATATAAATACCCCACCTTTTTTTTCCTCGTTATTTACTTATTTTTTCCTAGTGTAATGGGGTCAATAGGGCAACAGTAAATTAGAGGCAGTGCTGAAAAAGAGAAGCCCTCGGTCCAGTTGGCAGCTCTGCCATAATGAATGGGAATGTGGCTGAGACTTCGCCTTTGATTTGGCTGGACAGTCAAGTGAATCAGATTGAGCATGTTTTTCAGTAGGATCTGGCCAGGCCAAGAGACAGAGGCCTTGTCTTTCTCAATTTTAATTGACCTTTAAGGTCTGACTTTCCTGAAGGGTGGACTGGTCTAGTCTTGGGACTATGGAGTCTTTATTAACTCTTACGAGCTTACTAAAGGCCAAGTGGTATATCTGCACTATCCTTTACCTTATTTCATTGCTCAGGAATGGGAATAATAAATTCCATGGTCAGACTCTAATGTGATCAAGTAGGAAAGATGCTGTTAGGAAGAAGAAGGGAGGTGATGGTGGAATGCTCCTCCTCCATGCAGGAAAGGCCAATAAGCCTTTTCAGAAGTGGGTCAATTTTTATCTCGAGGGAAGTAACCCATTAGGTAACTCCCCTCATGTAGGTGACCTGCCATTCAAGTGCCATTGGTTGGCCCTCTCTTGCCCTTCACTCTTGGGAGGTGTTCTCTGAAGTTCAAAGATCACATATAAATGTGTGTGTGGCCAAAACCGGTTTGGCTCATTGGATAGAGCGTCAGTCTGCAGACTGAAAGGTCCCAGGTTCGATTCCGGTCAAGGGCATGTACCTTGGTTGCGGGCACATCCCCAGAAGGGGGTGTGCAAGAAGCAGCTGATCAATGTCTCTCTCTCTCATCGATGTTTCTAACTCTCTATCCCTCTCTGTAAAAAAACAATAAAATATATATTTTTAAAAAATGTGTGTGTGTGGGGGGGAGTTGGGGGGGTGTTTCTCATTAAATGGTTTTCTCTTAGAAGATTTTTGGAGGAATGGACAATTAATTGAGTTTCTATTCCTGCAACTGGTAGAGCCTGTGACAGCCTCGTTTCCCACAAATACTGAAAAGTGTATTAGCTGTCAACTGGGAGGTTATCAGCCAAAATGAAAAAGCAGTTGGAGGGTCCCCTCCCTACATAATGTCGCTGACATCATGGATGGGGAGCAGATATTCTGTTAATCAGGACACTGTTGACCCCTGACCCATTCCAGGGCTGTGTGCAGTGTTCATGAGGCCTGGTACCTGCACAGTGGAGCCTCTGGGAAGGTAGCAAGGTTTCTCCTCCTCCCAAGACTGGCCTTTTCTACCCACTATTTAGGATGAAGGCCTTCCGAAGGAGCATGCTCCAAATTCATATGCTTCTAGGCGATATTTGATGTTTACAGTATTTGATTACTTGTCTGGATAATCTTAGTGACTCAAGTTTAATTCCATTAGCACCTAAAATAGCACAAGGCTTCTATCTTTCTGTTTTCTATTTCCTTGCTCAGGAGATAATGAAGCCGACGAGAGCCATGCTTGAATAGCCTCAGAAAATCAGAGCAATTCATGTCTGTTGGTATCCTATTGTTTTGCAATATAAGGGTTTTCTGTTATTATACTGCATATCATTTTTATATTGTATGTCCAACTCCCATCAGTATAAGTAAGATGTGGTGTTTTTTTAGGTGAAATATTTAAGACTTCTTTGGTTCTCAGGCCTCTGGTTTGGTACCTCCTGTAGCGCCTGTGTATCATTCCAACTTACCCCAGCTCTTAAATAACAGCATGGCCAGATCCAATCAGTGGGTCAGGGAACGTGGGGTGTGTGTGAATTTGCAGCAGGTGAGGTGATTTGAAACTCTAAGTGAAGCTTGGGAATCTAAAAGCTGCTGTGCTCAGCAACATTTTGGGTAAACTAATCACAGATTGGAAGTGGAAAAATCACTTCAGTTATAGCTGTATGATCCCTTCTAAAGAAAAAGGAAATTAGTTAGGAACTGAAAGGTAAGAATAGGGAGGGAAAAAGATTACAGCTCATAGGCTCTAAATTCTGCAGGCTAAAAGGAATGATGATTGGTCCATACCCATAAATTCAATCCCAAGATGCTCTGCCAATGCAGAAAGTTGACAAAAAAAAAAAAAAAGAAAGAAAGGGAAAAAGTTTCAGAAAAGAGCAATACACTGCACTCCAAAACACATTACACATGACTACTATGGCTCTCTGTGCGTGCACACTGAACAGGACAAATGGTGGTGGTTAGCGAAGCAGTGCTCAGGTATGCCTCCAGGAGTCCAGGAAGGGAGCTTCTCTGTCAAGGGGTGTGCAAATACCAGCACCCGGTGACTTTATTAACCCTTAAAGGACCTTACTGACGGAGAAGCTGTATAGCTGAACTATCCTCTATGCTCCGGCTCCCATGGTGTTTAGGAATAGAAATATCATATTTATAATTACGAAAGGCATTTGGCATTACTTCGTCCCTGTCTTTTTAAAAGGTAGAGGCAAAGTTCCAGGTAGACAAAATTATTTCCCCCAAAGAACACAGTGGCAGAGCCCCGAATACAAGCCACGAGTTCAAACATTTGGTCTGAAAATTCTATTACATTGGGTTTATATTTTTCATTAGTTATGCTCTCATCTTTCTTGATGATTTTTAAAAACTCAGTCTCCTTGGCCTGGCCAGTGTGGCTCAGTTGGTTGGAGCATTGTCCTGTACACTGAAAGGTCAAGGGTTTGATTCCCAGTAAGGGCACATACCCAGGTTGGAGGTTCAATCTCCAGTTGGATGCCTACTTGAGGCACTCAATTCATTTCTCTCTCTCTCCCCTCTCCATTCTTCTCTCTCTAAAATATATATATATATTTTTTTTGGGGGGGGGTAAGGACTTAAAAATTACTAGAAAAAACAAAGACAAAAAAAATGATTCTATCTCCTTGTCTCCTAACTTGCTTTCTCCACCTCTCATGTGACATCAACAAACGTTTCTGCTCCAAAATCCAGAGAGGGCATTGGGGCACAGAACCTGCTTCCAGTTTTCTCATATCATCCCTATATGGCACAGCAAATGCTTAATGCCTTTTTCAAATTGTTAAAAAAAGAAAAAAAAAAAGAAAAAACAGTGGAGGGGGGGATAGGGGGAGGGGATTCAATTCCTGGGAATTCCTGCGGCCTTTAGTTCATTTTATTACTCTCTCAAGTAACAGAAAGCCAATTAGGTGGTCACTCCACAGTGCTGAGCTCTGATGCCCAGATGCCAACTGACAGGCACAGGCATCCAGAGGACCCGAGGACCGGCCGGGAAGGGAACTCGGAGAGGTGAGCCCACAGCCTGCACTCCCGCAGAGGCCCCGGGATTGCAGGCCTGGCAGGACGAGCATGGACTTACATGGCTAAAGGGGGAACATAGGCAAAGAAGAAAATAGCCCTAGAAATGACACTTTCCAGCCTCGAAACAAAAACGACTGATCAAATTCCACCACATGGGGCCCTTCAGAAGCGCACAGTGTGATGGCAAGGCAGGGCCAGAAGGAAAACAGAGGTCAGGGGTCTACATTCCTCCCCTCGATCCCCGATTAGAGAGACAACAGGGCAGTCTGCCAAGATGACAAAGCACCTCTTCCATTTGAAACCATGTAGCCCGGAGGGATTTCTCTTACAAAGCCATCAGTGTGGACCTGGACAGAGCGCCCCCAACAGAGAGGGAAGAGTAGCAGCTAAGAGAGCTGGAATCTTCCTGGTTTCAGGCCCTGCCTCTGCCATTGGCCTGTTCGGTGGGCCTTTGGACAAGTTAATTTCTCCTTGAACAAAATGCTTATGATACTGACGCAGGCCTCAGAGTGACCCTATGGAATAAAGAAGCCGTGAAAGGGGTCGGCCAGTGGCCAAAGGGTTGAACAGCTTGGAGAACATTCTCGTCTGGGTGTTCCCCTTCGGCCGGTTGCTGTGTGGACGTTTACTTTTGACTAATTTCATAGCCAGGAAAACTCTGAAAGCTCCTGGGATACCTCAAGAATTTAGATTTTAAAAACTTGCCACCTCTTAAGAAAACGAGCTTTCACAGATTAAAAAAAAAAAAATCAAATAGTTCATTGAGTAACAATGATTAAAAAAAAAAAAAAGGAAGGCACTAGATATAATAGGGAGTCCCTCTGCCTGGAGTCCAGGGTACTCAAGCAAATAACCACATTTTTCATAAACTAAAAGCCAGAGGATTGTAGGGTTGATTTGGCTGCACAATGTCCACAGCAAAACCAATGTATTCACATCAAAATAAATGTCTCTTGCCTTTGTGCAACAATATGACAAATGGACTTTTTTCTTCTTCTTCCATTTGTTCCCTTCATGTAAACTTGGGAATATCAGGTATGAAAATTCATGTTGGGAGGAAGTGATAGTAAATTTCCTTACACATTTTCATGAGGATGTGACTTAAAATTCCTCTCTAAAACGCTCTCCATCTCTTGCCTTTTCCTCCTACCAGTCAGTAACAATTTAAGGGTTAAAAAATCAGGAAATATCTACAGAAACTCTTCCCAGAGAATCATTACTCCATGCCTACGTGAACACTGCTAATGATCTGTATTAGGTGCATAGAAAGCTTGGTTAAGTCTTCAATAAAATTAGTAGCATGCCCATGCATACATATTACTGCATTTACATTTATAGGTAAGTCTGTGAGCCTAACTATAATTTCATTTCATGGGAAGTCATTCATATCAGGCAGCTCCAATTTCAAATAATTCAAAGGGAAATTGGTACTTAGAATTGGAATCTCTTCTGGCCATAAGCTCTAACAAGGAAACAAGCAGAGGAAACATGCATCAGTCATTCTAGACCTGGAGCAAACACTCTTGTAATTTATTTTTACTATCGGTGGCTACGTTTCTTCATTGTGAGTCAAGAAAAGCATAATACACAAACACTTTTCATTTCATAAAGAGGTTATTACTTTCTATCTATTCTATTTAATCTAATGTTGGCTTGGGCTCATTATGCATCGTACGCTTCCTATTGAATGTCTGCCTAGCCAGTCCATTTTTCAAATTAAATTAATAATTCAAAAACACAAAGGTTACTGTAAACAATTCAGTTTCCTTTTCTACATGTGATTTCCTGCTGTGCAGTAAGCAATATAAAAATTTAATTTAAATCTGAGAGTCTTCAGAAACTATTAAATATTGAATCACTAATCCTTTGCTTTATAAAGGATTTTATAATTGTTTGAAGAAAACTGATTAACCTGCAGGTTAATTTAAATTTTCTATTTCATTAGTGAAATGAGCAGTGAAACAACTTTCTCTTACCAAAGTTACACGTTCATGCAATTATGGTTTCTGTTAAAATTTGAAGACATTCGGGATTTTATTCTTTAACATCCTGGGTCTCCTGATGGAAATAATCTCAGAGACCTGTGTATAGTCTTGCCTTTCTGCAGCTCTGAGGTTTCTAAAGCAGCTCTGTCAATGTCAATTCTTAACGGGACCAATTTCATGTCTGACTTTTAATTTTCAACTTACCTTTACAAATGTAATAGGAGACTCTCTCCTTACTCCGGTTTCCATGTGCACAAGAGCACACTCACAAACACACACAGCAAAATCTCACTACACTCGGGTGGAATTCATGATAATTTTGTCGGAGATTGAGTGTGCCTTTATTCTACTATTAGCAAGATACATGTTTGATAAAGGAATGAATAACTTTAGTTTTTAAAGATTCAGAAAGCAACATAGGTAATTTGTGCAGTAGTAACCTATGATTCGAAACGACTTTTAAGGATATCTGCTAAGTTTACTCATTCTGAGAATAGGCCTAAAATTTCTAAAACTGCACTCTTTTAAAATATTCTATAGTTTGGGCTATTCTACAATTACTTCCTATTATATGTTAGTATATATATGACATACTTGCCCCATATTTCCTCTAACTATTGAAGCCTTCAAATTTTTTTCTCCCTCTCCATAAAGTCTATAAATTGATTATGGATTTCCTGAGTGCACAGGCTCTCTCTCTCTCTCTCTCTCTCTCTCTCTCTCTCTCACACACACACACACACACACACACACACACACACAGATGAACACAATCCTTTGAAGTAGGAATTGTGTCCATAGGTCAAATTTGAAGCTGACTAGCCTTGCAATATTTTCCTAGGAAGTACTATAAATATATTTTATTTAAAGGCACATGGCTGCCTTCACAAAAGCCATATAAAATAAACATTTCTTCCATTCTTTTTATAATTTAAATCAGTTTTGATAAATCAATAAAAGGCCCCATAGGAAACTCTGACCAGAAAAGTTGCATCAAATCCTGATAATGTAATTCATGTGTTAATAAGCATTGTAAAAGTTGGACATTATTTTGGAACATTATTTTTCCACTGGAAATGTGGTTTGGCAAGTAACAACAATGTTTCTCTTTAAAGCTGGGGAATATCTTTTCTTTTAAAATTTATGTTCTGTGTTTCAGATTTTAGGAACACTAACAAGTACATTTTAAACATTACCACTGTGGTTATGTTTTTTATTCTTTGTGCAGCCTTCATTGCTACTGAACATAAAGTACTTAGAACAGCAAACATCTATTTTCCTGCCTTCTATGGGGGAGTGTGCAGAAATAAACATTGAGAATTTACGACATGGAGGTTAGAAAATTAACTCTGGGTTAGACAAGTTTGGGAAGCAGTTTCTGATCAGGGGGCCTTGTTTTTCTGGGCACGAGGCAGCACTGATGCACAGTCATTGCAGATTCTGTTCATAAATGTGCTTCTGATCGATCTTTGTTAAATCAGGTTAAATGGGAATGCTGCTTTCCTGGATGTCTTCCAAAAGCGCACGGAAGAATTTGTTCAAGGAGTCACATTTTGATTAAATACACAGTGTGGCCCTCTTTAAATAATATCTTAGGAAATGCTCTCAAAGAAAAGTTGAGAATATTTTCCCTGGTTATAACTGTCAGATCCAATGGCATTATTATTTTTTAGAAATATCTTCATTTTTAACTGTTTTCTCTATGCAGTGGCCCAATATTGCCTTCAGTGCACAACAAAACTATATAACACCAAAATTTTTAGTATAATGCAAATGTTCAGAATTTTCATTAAATTATAAAACATAATTTTATTGTATTTATACAGTTACATGGACTTGCTAAATCTATATTGTTTGAATACCAACATATAATTTCTAAAAGGAATGGCTTTAATATATAAATTCTCTTTATTTCTATTTTCACTTTCTATCTTATCTACTTTTGAAAATTTAATTTAGGGCTATGGAGAGAAAAATTCTGTTCACTAAATGCATAGGATTTTAAGATTTGTCAATAAAATGAAGATTGCATTTAAAAATTTAGTAATATCAGTTTACCAATTTTTCACAAAAGAAAATGGCCAAAAAATAATTGATATGTAGCCCATGTAAACATATAATTAGTACCATTTCACTCAATAAATGATTCAATATTATGAGTCTAATCTCCTCCTGATGCACAGGGAATTTATTTTTCAATGGCACTTATTATTCTAGGACTATTAACCGGAGGGACAAAATCTTATTCGCTGGGTGCATTTGAATAAGGATAAATCCATTCTTTCAGGCCCCCAAGTGACCAGCTCCTATCACTCTTTCTTGTGTTAAATAAATTTACACTGTAATGAGCTATGTGTAATATTCAGGTGAGCAACTGACACTCTAAATCAGAGGTGGACAAATCCAGCCCTCTGCCTGCTTTTTATAAATAAAGTTTTAATAGTACAGAGCCATGCTCATCATTTGATGCATTGTCTATGGCTGCTTTTGTGCCATAATAGTAGAGTTAAGTCAGTATTTACTGCCTGATCCTTTACAGAAAAAAAAAAAAGTCAACTTTTGATCTAAATGGATAGCTTTATGGAATCCATGTTAAATATAACACTTTGGAGGCCCCAGAATTAAAAGCTATAGTCCCAATTCACAATAGAATGACAAGTACATAGTTCAGTTATGCATGCCATTATATGCAACATGAATTGCATTGTTTAAGAAAGACGCTCAAGAAGCTATAGAAACCCACTAACATTTCTCAGTTCTGCATTAAATAATATATTAGCCCAGCCAGTGTGGCTTAGTGGTTGAGCATTGGCCAATGAACCAGGAGGTCACAGTTTGATTCCCAGTCATGGCATATACCTAGGTTGTGGGCTCAGTCTTCAATGGGGGGGCATGCAGAAGGCAGCTGTTCAACGATCCTCTCTCATTATTGCTATTTCTAGCTCTCCCTCTCCCTTCTTCTTTGAGATCAATAAAAATGCATTTTTTAAAAAAGAATAGAAATATATTATCTAGAGGAAAATTGTTATATTTCAAAGTAAATAATAAATATTAAAAAAACCTATTTTCCCTTAAATTACCATTGAAACTAGCAATAAAGATATGCTAACATAAACAAATGATTATTTAAACTAGTTCTGAATCACTTGTTTCCTAAGCAACATAAATAGAAGCCAGGCTCTCTCATTTGCTGTGAAATGTTTGTTTGTTATTAATTTTCCTACTCAGTGCTTTTTTTTAATATAAATATACCTAAATGCAAACTGCTGGTTAATGAAGAAAAACATCTGAACTCTTTTTATTATGTTTATTCGTTATAAATACATTCTGAAACCAAATTTAACTTACCATCATTTCAAGTGCAACTGGTTACAACTTAGCAACATCTTTCTCAGGATGTTGCCATTTTATAAAGAAGATGGACTGTTCAGTGGAATGCTTTTATTTTATCAATAAAAGTGAGACTTTTCAATGCCTTTATTATAAACGCACTGCTTGATATTGACTATCATTTTTGTATCACATTATTCAATATCAATTTCAGAAACATTGGGAGCCTCACACACCTATTAGGTTCTCAGAGCCAACTAGCCATGAACAGAGGAAGTAATACAATCGCTTTTGTTAATGGTCTCATGCGACAGGCAGAGGCAGTCAATGTTAGACCTGGTCAAACACATCTAGCTCTAGGTGAAATCTGAGGGAAGATGCAGCAACAAGAAAGCAGCACCGACTGAGCATGCTCCTATTCAGGCAGAGACAGAAAGGGAGTGGACGTACTGTAGAAGCTGGCCATTACGTAGTTTTGGCAACGATCACCAGTAAACTCATTTGGGCACCTGAGAGAAGAAACAAAAAACAATGGTAGAAAAAACAGAGAAAAAGAGAAGAGGTGAATATATGCTAGAAAGAAGCTCCTTCAGTGTCATTTGACCGAACTTGGTGAGTTCACTCTCAGGAACGGAGTTCTTTGTCCTAATCATGGTTTTCAGACTCTGGTACTTCCCCAAAAAAGGGTGAGGAATCTGGACCAAATGCGGTCCTCGGGTTTGTATGGCAGGAAGATCCCAGTATTTTAAGTGACTTCTTTCTTTCAAAGGGAGCCACTTAAAATGAAAACATCATCTCAGTTTTCCATTTGATGCCTTCAGTCAAACACTGGGAAGGACACATTTTTTGGTTGGCCTGCCTGCCATGGTTGCCAGCATCACTGGCCACCCTGGTGGGTCATTCTTTTAAACTGATGACCTTTGGGGCCCATGTTGTGAGACAATTGAACAAGGTCAGATTCAATGCTTTATGCCCCGAGTGGTGAAACCATAATTCAAACAAAAGAAATCCGTTACAACTGAGCTGTAATAACACCAAGTGGTAGTGCTTGTTGCTGTAGTTTGGGGGGAAAAGCAAATTTCAGATTATTTTAACATACTTTCTTGGTTTTGGACTTTCATGGGCACATTCTCAGTACATCTTGCTCCAGTGAATCCAGGTTGGCACCTAGAGGGCAAAAATGTGATAAGCAATAGAACGCTAAGGACATTGAACTTTCAGACTGGCAATTTTCCTCCTACGGAATATGGAGATTCCTACAAATGATCTGGTGACTGAATAACACAAAGAAAAGAAAAGACAAAACACTTAGAAATGCATGTTCCATGAACACTGTGGGGTATTATTTTTGTTGTTATTTAAATGCTTCATTCTTCACAGGTTAAAGGAAATTTAACTAGAGTGAGGTTGAAAAGTTGGATGGGGCTGGCAAGACCTGGGCAGCTAACTCGTTTTCCCTTTGGCATTTCCTTATATGCCAATGATCCTTGACTCTTCCTATGTTACTAAGAGTGACCATTTTGTAAGGAATATAAATATCTAATAACTATGTTTACACCTGAAACTAATATAATATTGCATTGCCCACTGTCATCAAAAATAACTTTAAAAAAACCCACACTAGTTTTGGTGAGAGCTTACATGGTTCCATCCATAACTTTCAATTATTTAAATCGATCTGAGCTTTTACTTTTAGAAGCACTCAGTTCTGTACTTATTTTGTAGGTATTTTTATGTTGTAAGTTAAGTCATCAAACTGCACTGGAAGTCAAGCACTTTCACATCCTAATGATTACTGATAAGAGAAACCACATTCCCTATATTTTTTAACAAATATATTACAAATTAGGTCTCATTTTTAATGTTGAAAGAGAAAGAGGCCAAATTTTATTTAACTCAATTATTCCAAATACAAATACATTTTTAACACTTAAACATTAAAACTTCTACGGTAGTACACGATGTCATTTTGCTTTTGAGGTAAACCTATTTGGAAATTGTATAAAATTTAAATTTTATTCACTCACATATATTCACCTGTCAGAATTCTAGAATTGATATACTATTGTTCTTATAGTGGAACTATTGTCCCTAAATATGGAAGTCCTTTACAACTACTTCTTTTATGTTGTTATTCCAGTAACAAAAGCATTTCAGATTGGATTCATTTTACCTACTATCATGCTCTAATAAGAATGGGCATACCTTAAGCTCTAGGGTTAGCAAATATACTTAAAGATGCTCAACACCCATGGCCATGATTATTACTAACAGTTTATCTAAACCATAAATATCATGCAAAGCACCTAATGCAATTGAGTTCTGATAGCACATACCTATGATTTACACACAACCCTTTCTTCTCCAGAGTAAATAAGAGTAAACACTATCTTTTGGCATCGAAGAGAAGTGAACAAAACTATTCATTTTTATTAAGACAAGAGTGATTTTAAAAATTTGCCTTAAAGCCAAATTAAATGTCAAAAAATGTTATAACGTGATTTGGCACATCTGATTCTCCTACTTCATGAAGAATGGCATGAAAGATAAAATGTTGGCAGTTCCAAATTTTCAGCCTCATGTGTACCTGTGTAAACTTAAAGTATAAATGATCATTAACAATAATATCAATGAGCTTAACAATAAACACCTTGTATTGATTAATAAGACTTGTTGAGCTCTTCAAAGTCAATTAACTGGTTATTTTTGGTTAGAATATTTTTGCTGCAGGAAGATCTACTAAAAGAAATATAGAAATAAAAACTATAACCTTTGAGGCTGGGTTATTTTTCATAAAGACATCACTCTACATGCTTCAGTAAGGATGTCTTCATAGATGTACAATAAGATGGGAACTTATTTTCCATACAACTATTTGACATAATTTTGAATGTATTTGAGGTTATTTGTGTATTTTTTTCTGAACCAGGACTATAAATCCATACAGCTTTACCCTGTAATTAAGCAGGTAATTTCAGAATTAAATATATTCTACAATGATTATTTCATCTTACCTGTTTACTCTCTTGAAAAAAACTTTAAAATTCTAATATCGTTCACACAATAATCCACTTTTTTCATACAAAGAACTTGGTATAAGATATGTGAATAATGTGTGTTTGTGTGTCTGTGTAGAGGGGAGAGAGAGAGAGAGAGAGAGAGAGAGAGAGAGAGAGAGAGAGAGAGAGAGAGAGAGAGAGAGAGAGGACTATATTTGAGGTTAGGAATACACTTATGAGTCTCTTAAGAGAAGGAATGTACATTTAGAAAATTGTCATGTATGCATCTTAGATGACAGTTTTGAGATCAGAGGGCACAGAACAACTAGGTAAAGGGGATAAAAAATTTCACCCAATCAATTTTATAATGAATATGAAATTCTATAATGATGTTTCCCAGGAAACTAGCATTATGGAATGGTGGTTTATCTCTATCAATATCTGGTACAGTAACACCAGAGTTAAGGTATGCCCATACCAGCTATGTCTAAGCCAGAACTACCCTTTCACTAATGTTGATCTTCACTCAGATACATTTTGCTAGTGTGAAGCCTTATTATTTTTCAGAGTATGGTCCATGGACCAAGAGTACCAGCATTTGCTGCTTCCTCTTAGTGGAAATGCAGGATCCCAGGCCCTAGTCCAGAACTACTGAATAAGAGTTTTTATTTTAACAAGATCCCTGGGAGATATGCATGTACATTAAAGTGTAATGTGTCAAGGACCCTGACCTTGGAAGATGAAAACTAAGGCTGGCAGCATCCTGGCCCCATCACATCTTGGATGTGAGCAGCCAACTGCGCTTCACTGGGCCTCAGTTTTTCTCAGTGATAAGATTAAGGGATTTAACAAAATGATTATCAAAGGTTTCTTTTACCATAACAGTACTGGGAATGGACGCTCATCCTAGCACATGGAATCATTGTGCCAAAACCCCTACGTCATTTCTTTTGTCTGCATTACCAGTCAGAAAGGACTCAAGGACTTCTAAAAAAAAAATCTATTTTGATAGAATAAATTTTTAAGACAACCATGGAGGTAAAACAAATTTCAAAACCTATTCCCAAGCAATTCAGGCGTTCAGCAACAATAGTTATCCTGTAGTTTTTGTGGATACCAAGGGCTGTTGCCAAACCAAATGGACGGAAGTGGAAACTGATTTTCCGCATAAGCAAACTGCAGACTGCATTGACTATGTAAAAAAAAAGTATGCAAATATGAAAACTCATCTGCTCTATAATGCCCTGAATCAAGTTTATGGGATTACTTCTAAAAGAACAGGGAGACTGTCTGCCTTCTGACTTATTGCTATATTAGCATTATATGCTAAGCATCCAATCTATCACTTTCCTTGGAGATAAGAATCATAAATTTAATCTAATTTTGAACAATATGCTTTAGAATGAGTTTGAGCAAATCCCAAGAACTTTATTTCTTAGAGTAACCTGGTTGAAAAACAATCAACCCTCTACTATTGCTTCAAAAACCATTTGTTCCATTGATTAGAAGATGGAAAGACTGATTTTTTTTTTTTACTTTGGTATTTTCTCATAATGTGATATGTGATCTTTTTTCCTATATTTGTTCTTATTGAGACAAAAATTCACAGTTTGTCTAACATTAAGTATCAGGGGTCCTGCAGCTCCCCATCTCCCCACTTCCACACCTGGGTATGGTTTTCCTCTCAGGCTCTCATAGGGGACCTTGTCCCCATCTCTTTGACAGCCCTTATCTGTTTGAGTTGTGATTATCTTTTTGTAAGGGCATTTTGATCATTTTATCTCTAATGATTATTACAGTGCCCGGCTCATAAAGGGCTCTCATAAAAATATCTGTTAAACTGAACTTACTATAGGATCAGACTGAAGTGTTCAGTAAAAACTGTATCAAAGAGAATTTCATACAGTCAACTGATTTGCCAACTACAGGTCAACATTGAACTTCTTTTTTTAGTTTACTACAGACTTTCTTCTATAGACTCCTAAGTAACTTCTTTATAGGGGCTCCCAGCACCCTCACACAGACTCCCTCCCCTAAATAGAAATCTTTACCATTGTGTTGGGAATTTGAAAAGACTCTGTAACTCTTTAATGATAAGTCTATTACCTCAAATTTAAACCCTGTTACTGCCAGTTTACCTAGGGTTTAATAAAGCAGTATTATCTAACCAAGACTTCCACATAGCATCAGTAAAATATAAACTGCCCTTAATGATAAACTCACCCTACAGTGAGAATCCTAATATATTTACTATGTAATTGACCACAAAGTCATGTATTTGGAAAATCAATTTAGTACTCATTGTATTTTTTATATTCTAATTGAACATTTAGAATGGTGGGATGCTAAATATATGCAAAGATATTTATAGAACCCCCCCTCAATTTCTGGTTATTTAGGGTTTGCTAAATTTATAAACCATTATAAATTTTCTTTGTTTTATAACTGTATGGTCAAGTTATAAATCATCCTTAGGTATCCTTTCTCTTTTTCCCCTCCTTCCCTATTTCCCTCCCTCCCTCCCTCTTTCTCTCCTTCCTTTCCTTCCTCTCTCCCTCCTTTTCTCCCTCCCTCCCTTTCTCCCTTCCTTTCTTTCATTAATTTTCATCTGGCCTTCCCTTGATGAGTTAGGAGAAGGGAAACAGGGTCCATGTCTGGTACTTCCTCTCTCTTTAGTCATCACTCTACGATGACATATTTGGACAATTTTAAATACCTTGTCTAAAAAGGATGTGTTCTTATTGTCTTTTTGCTTTACCTCAGTACTAGTTTTGGTTATTACCTTCATATTGTAAAACATCTGAAATGATTTCTTTGGTGTCTACATTTGTAAATATCGAGTAATTGAAATACCAACAACTACACATTGAGGAATATCAGTGGGGTTAAATGGTAGATTTTCAGACCTTTGCTCTCACTCTGAACAAACTGGAGTTGGCAGTGTGAACAATAGTTCAAAGAGTGCTGGTGTTTGTCTACAGGGGTTATATTGCAAACCCAGACTTTTATCACCCCTTTGCCTGTTCAGCATTCTGGCTGGACCTCATCCACTCACTGGCTGAGAATCTGTGTTGTAGATTATTCTTTCCCAAATGTACTGTTACTATTAGTCTGCATATTTCCAAGATGACCCTCATTCTGTTATCTGCCTTTAAGGGAAATTCCTAGAAGTTTGTATATGCTTTTCTAATTTGTGTTTTAGTGTTTTTTTATGACATCATCTGCAAAAGACATTTACTTCCTTGAGGGAATGCCTTCTTCAACATCATTTTTAAAAATATCAAATATAAAATGTTCCAATAGCATTTCCTTCAGAAACAACCATATACCTCCCCATCTCTGTTCTGCTAATACATATTATTCCTTTTCTTTTCTTTTTTTTTATGATGATCTGGAGACTAATTCTCAATTCATGAGATAAAAGGTGGCCACACTGAACTCATAGGCAAATACTGAGGGGAAAAAATCCAAGTTGCCCTGGCCTTCCAATGTTGTCTTTCAGTGTCTAAGACACAGAATCCCAATAATGAGGATGGCAGTGTTTATGGACTAACCCATCCTTGCTTGAACCCTGTAGTGCCCTTCCCAAAGCTCTGTTTGCACAGCTTGTTCTGAAATGCTCATCTGTACACCAAACCCCGCCATTGTTTATTCTACATGATGTATCTGTAAGTTTGGGGTCAAGCAATTCAATGGGATATGGGATCAATCCACATCCCATACATCTCCACATTGTGCTTGACACCATGACATATTGACTGCTAACTTGTAGCTGGATCTTCCTCTCCAGAGAATGCCTTTTCCTGTCTCATCAAACAAAATTTTGTAAATTCAGGACTTTACCATTTGATCTACTCCACCAGCTGTATTTGTTTGTAGAAACACCTAAATACTCACATTTTACTTATATCACTCAAAATAGATTTTTAAAAATTGTGCATTGTATTTTTAAGTAGGCTATATGTTTCTCAAAGTGAGGGCTGCAGACTCTTTTTCTTTCAGTTTCTGCTTCTGACTAGTTGAGGTCCCTCATACATTCCCTTAGTTCCTTAAATATATTCCACAGCCCTTGACATACCTATAACTATAATGAAATTAATTACTTGCGATGCATTTATTACTAGACTCCATGCAAGCAGAGACCAGCATGGTTTTGTGCGTGACTTCACATTAGGCACCAGCCCAGAGCCCACCTCAGAGAAGGAGCTCAGTAACTATACTAGTACGTGGCTCTCTGGCTGATTCTGGAACAAAGAAAGAAAAGCTATTGAGACTACTTAGTAAGTGCACCTAATTTTAGACAAACCTGCACCTAAGTTGGTTCCTATAAAAACAAAAGGATTTCCTCCGATCATTTAGTGAAGGAAAGTCAGAAAGGGTTAATATATACCTAGAAGCACACAGCAGGATTCTAGATACATGAGACACACAGAAGAAATGGAAGACATGGTCCTCTGAAGAGCTGATGATCTTGACCTAAGACACAACAGTCCACCTACTCTCTCTGACAAATGCTTCTGTGCCTGTTAACAGTCACAGCATTTGAAATCAGAAGGGCCATAGGTAAGTGTCACACTCATTCTGAAGAATGAACTCTTCCAGCGCTAGAGTTAGAGCACAATTAGCAGTCTGTTCTTAAGGATAAGTTCCAACTCAATATATAGCCCTTGTATCTAGTCCACATTTCTCTTTCTACTGCCAAGATGACTGGGCTGCAGGACACAATTAGAATTTTGGATCATCATGTCCCTCTCATTATGCTAATAGATTAATAAGTATTAAGTATTAATACTGCTAATAAGTATTATAAATATAATCATCACCATCCATATGATGCCAGGATTTCATAAAACTTTAACCTTAGCTAGTGTTTTTTCTTTTCTCTCCCCATTTTACCTAGTCCTTGAATTCCTTTAGCCTGTATGGGAATCTTCTCTAAACATCTGCTGTGTTTATGGTGTCCCAGTCCTGCTCCAGAAGATGCTATGACTCCCTGTTAGCTATCACAGTGTCCAAAATCCTCTGCCCGGCCTCTGGGACTCAGGAACTAGCTCGGAATTTTGTTTTACTTAGAATGGAGCTGCTGGTTTAGATGTGCATGGCACCGGGTCTCACAGAAACCACTAGTGCAACCTCAGTGCCTGTCTGCTATATAAAAAAGATTCCATAAATACTGGCCATGTATATAAAGTCTTCTCCAACTTATTCCAATCACTTCTTTTCCTTCTTTAAATTCTCTTTACCATAATAATCAGCATTGTGCCACTTGTAATATATTCACTAATTGATTCACTATTTTAGCTATTTAATTTTCCTTAACAGAATAAGTTCCCTGGGAAAGAGACCATGCTTTGTATTTTCAAAAATGTCTGGAATAGATGTAGCTATTCTATAAAACGATGTTAATTAATATTTCATTTATTGAGTTTATTTTAACATTTGTTATGACCTAAAATCTACAGTTATATATTTTTCATAATTGTCTCCTATAATGATACAATATAGAGATTATACACTGAGTGGCCAGATTATTATGATCTCTGAATGCATAATAATCTGGCCACTCAGTGTGT